>JAPMIB010000027.1:1200000-1814311 GCA_034770305.1 Trichogramma dendrolimi | reverse complement strand
GATTAATGCATATCACATTATGGACAATGTTCCAAGTAGGGGTCATTTACTTTATTATTTTCTTTGAGCAAAGTAAAATTGACAAGTTATTAATTATAACTTACGCGGATGTCAAGAGCTAGATGCTTGAAACATCTCTTCAAAACACCTCGTGGTCCTTTAACTGTGACCATTCTGGATTTGACAGAAACTGTCAAACCCTCTGGGATTTTCACAGTCTGGATAAGTGTTGATAGTCTTCATCCTTGCGGTTCTGTTAATAAATAATTTTTTTGTTTATTTAACACTGCAAACCACAAATCATACAGAAGCATTCAATATAAAAAGTAAATTGTATATTTAATGAGAATAAAATATTATCTTATATAAAAGAAACCATTTTAAATTAAATTATTCTTAGTGCATATAACTTTAAAAATAACTATATTTTTTTAATATTATCAATAACTCATTGTTATATTGGATAAAATTGGAAATGAATACAAGTATTAGTATGCCCAAGATTGACAAAAACATGTTACTGATAATATACAATATAAAATCTAAAGGTTTACGCAATGCAAAATAAATTTTGAGTGTGATAATATAACTTCGCAAAATAAATATCATACAAATTTTTGAAAAATGCACATTTACAAGAGAGGTTAGTCGGAGTAGTAAAGCACAACGTATTTTATAAGCGACTAGAATCAGATTTATACTATTTAAAAATAAACTAAGAGTACTATTAAATACCTAGAAAAATGAAATCGTTTTATATTTTCACTCACTATTTATTTTGTCACTTTTAACTTGGAAAACAAAAAATCTCACCTGCTAACACGTGCAAGCTGAAAAGGAAAGAAACTCAGAGCAGATCATACACTGATCCCCTCTTCACAATGTTGATATCTGCTGACGGTAATAAAGTGCGAACAAAATTGACAGCTCTCGCACGCCATATATTTGTTGCGCAGCAGACCTTTGTATGTGTTTACATTAGCAGCTGATTTTCGTTTATTTTTTGTTTATCTTCATTTATATCTGAGCTTATTAAATACAAACAGGTCAACAAAAGTCACTGAATTATCGGTTATTGGTCATTACATAACATTTTAACACCATTCATGGTACTTCATGACGTTTTCGCAAAAATGTCTTTTAGTTTTACAAATTTCCTTGAAAAATAAATAGTTCAGTTCAGGGTTTGAGAAAAAATGTCGTCTCCTGTGAAGGAAGTTGTAACCAAACAGCCCATTAAGCGCTTAGAAATACCAATTAACAAATTCAATGATGTAGCAATTCCTCATCACACTGATCTCCTCAAAAGACACAAAAACAACATCATAAAAGTATGTTCTTTGTTCTAAATTAATTAAAAATTCGATTAACTTGAACTAAAATAAAAGTATAAATTTCACATTGCTTTCCTACTTTAGTATCAAAATGTTCATGACTGGGACAAAGTTTATACAGAGCAAATTAATGCATCAAGGGTTGTTAAACAGTTAAAACAACTATTATATGAAATGGATACACTGCGAGGACAAGTAATAGACAATGATATACCAACATTTGATAAATTGACAATTAAGGCACGAACTTGTACTTTAAATGCTATCAATGAATATCTAGGTAAAACCTTGAAACTCTTGGAATATATTATGCATGTATTTTGAATTAATATTCATAAATCCAAATTTTTAAAAAATAGAATTTCAAATTGATCTATCTTCTACTGACAAAAATTCTTTAAAAGAAGAATCTCCGACACATGAAAATTCTTCATTAGATAATCAATTTTTGCAAATTCAAGCTGAGCAAGAAAATCTTGATCAACAAGAAGCATGTCTTCGTGCATGGACTTCTTTGCAAAATGATTTGCAAGAATTGCAACATTTGTTTTTAGATTTTAATAAGCTTGTTCATGTAAGTATGAAAAACTAAAAAATTTTATTTGATGGTATCAATATTCAATAAAACGTTATCACATCAGGAACAAGCTGAATCGGTTGACAAAATTGAGGACTTTGTTGAAGAAAGTCAAATCAATATAAAAGAAGGAAACAAAAACTTACAGCAAGCTGCCAAATATAAATTAGTCGGATATCCTATTGCCGGAGCTCTTTTGGGTACTTGTTTGGGTGGACCTGTAGGTCTAGCAGTCGGTTTGAAATTAGGTGGATTAGCGGCAATTGGTGGAGGATTACTGGGTACGTCTTATAAATGAAAAATGATATATCAATTTAAAATATTATCAAAATAAATTGCAGGTTTTACAGGAGGAACATTGTTGAAGAAAAAATGTCAACTTTTACCAGAATTAAAGCAAATTGAAGCACCAAAAGAATCTGAAAATTTACAAGAGCACAACAATCACCAAGATAAAAAAAACTCATGACAAAGTGATGATGTGAAAAATAATGAATCTTGTAAAATTGTTTAAGTTTAATAATAGGGGTCTTGTTAAAAAAAAATGTATAATAAAATTATATTATCAATATTTATATTTCTAAGTACAAAATCAAAATTTGTACATAAATTTTTCTCATTTTAACATAATTGATAGTATAAATAAAAAAATTTTAGTTGTGATCTTTAAAAATTTATCTTATCTTCAAAGTTATTTTACTTAAAATTAAATCTATTTGTGGTTATACTAAATTGTTTTTAATCGTTTTCACGATCATTATATATTCTATTATAGATGCAAGACTTACACATAACATATTTACACTTAAAAAATATTGTCTCTTATCAACACTGATGCATCTTTTATGAATTTTGTTGCACTTTAATACAAATTATCAAACAAGATGCTGTTATTAAAAATATTTGAACTAGAGTTTTTTTGAGTTGCCTAAAGTAGTTTGCATTATAATTTTCCTGGCGAGATGTCATTACTGAACATATCAATGGGAACTGTTGGTGGAGCTTTTTCAGGCACCAGTTCAAGGTAACTGCGGCGAGATTCTAAATGCTTTTCAACTCTTCTGGTGTCATATGTCCATCAGATATAGACGATCCAGGATGTGCATTGTTGACTTCTGGTGAAAATACTTCTTGTTTGATTAATTTGTTCACCGTTTTTTTCCTTTTGCATGAAGCCATAACTTTATTTTGTTCTACAGCGTAATAAGGGGAAGAATTGGTTTCTGGATAATCTGGTTTTTTCCTTTTCATGTTTCTTATCTCTGCACTTTCATCTTCCGATGAATCAGTGTCATTATTACTTTCACTCATAGACATATAAACTTGTTCGAAATTTAATATTCGATCTAACAAAAAATTTTTGTCCCTATTGACTTTCAAAAGCTGTCTTTGCGTTGATCTCAAAGCTTCTTGAAATGATTCATTTTCATACAATAAATACTTGAGTTGTTTTTTTAACTCTTTATACTGTTCTTTGTAATTAGTCATTGTTGGGATTGTATTGAAACTTCTGTAATAATAATAAATTCATTGATATAAATTGCACTTCTTTTTTAGCTAAAAATTATTTCTTTCATTATTTAAAAAATAAAAAACTAACCTTAATTGAACAAACGTTTTTAAATTAAACAATCACGAACTGTCTGATGTGCAAACTTTGAATTTCGGCACTGACGATAGGTAAAATTATTGCACAAGCGCAAAAACTGTGCTTGAGTCCCAGTAGATCTCGGTGACAGAGTATAAACTAAACAATGCAGACAATAGTATCTAATTTGACATTTCTCGCATTACCAGTGTGAATGCACAGCGGCGAATTTGTGTATTGTACATATGCACTATGCATGATTTAGGGGATAAAGCGCTCTCTTCAAATTCAATGCGGATAACCCGTAAGAACCTCTACAAGCGCCCGACTATGTGAACAAAACTCCAACCATAGTTCTAACGGAGCGGCCGCATTGAATTTACAGATGACGCTGAATACGATTAAAACGCCGACTGACGAGGGTAGGGAGGTGGGCGCTTATTTACAACTCGGAGCACATGGCATAGCGGTGTCTACTGCTCAGACTCGTTACTCGTGCATTGACAGCCAAAGGAGTTTAATAGAACTTCACTTTTTTAATTTTTCGTAGCAGTTTGTAATAAGTCAATATGGGAAAAAAAGACAAGAAGAAGAAGGGCAGTGGTATCGAAAAAACATTAAAAAAAACTGAAAAAAAATTGAGTGCCAAACAAAAAAAGGAACTAGCTGCTCTTGGAGAGGTTACTTTCGAAAATTTTGTTAATTATTATTTCAACACAAAGGTATTAATATTACATTTTAATTTTTACAGGAAGACATAGAAAAAGTCATTGCTCAAATAGAAAGAGAGGAGGCAGCCAGACAAAAAGTTATAGAGACAGTGGTAGCACCTCCTTCTCGCAGAGTCAACTTTTCACTGACCCCTCATCCTTTTAAAAATGAACTTATTATGTTTGGTGGCGAATTCTTTGATGGACAAAAGACTGTTGTTTATGGTGATTTATTTTTTTATGATTTGGATAAGAAAAAGTGGACAGTAGTCAAAGCTCCTGGAGCTCCTCCACCACGTTGTGGCCATCAAGCCATAGCTACTCAGGCCAATAAAGGTGAACTTTGGATTTTTGGAGGTGAATTTTCCAGCCCATCAGAGTCCCAATTTCATCATTATAGAGATCTTTGGGTTTTTCATTTAGGAGATAAAAAATGGAGCAAAGTATCGTAAGTTTTTAAAATTACCAACTAATCAGGTATTTTTATTAATGTTGAAATTAAAATGTTATTTTTATTGCAGAAGTAGCGGTGGTCCATCAGCAAGAAGTGGACATAGAATGGTTAATATAAAGAAAAATCTATTTGTTTTTGGAGGTTTCCATGATAATCTTCGAGACTATAAGTATTTCAATGATATCTATTGTTTCAATATGGCAACATACGCTTGGAGTAAACTAGAAACTTCTGGTGAGTGATTTTAAAAATATACATCTAAAAATTAAAACATTTTATGCAAATTTTTATATGTTGTTTTTTTATGTATTTTACAACAGGAAACCCACCTGCTCCCAGATCTGGTTGTATTTTGTTACCTACTCCTGAGAATAAAATTCTTGTTTATGGAGGATACAGTAAAAATAGAGTTAAGATGGATGTTGATAAAGGGCATGTTCACACAGATATGTTTTTGTTGAGTCCAGAAAGTGAGTTGAAAATCGATTTTTAATAATTATGAATTTTCGATATTAATAATTAATTTATAATTTATTGAATTTTATAGAAAATGATCAAACTGGTTTAAAGTGGAAGTGGACACTTGTGAAGCAAAGTGGAGTTCATGTATCTCCTAGATGTAGTGCATCAGCTACTTTGATACAACCAGGCACAGCTTACATGTTTGGAGGTGTTTATGATGAAGAAGAAAACGATGAGGAATTAAATGGAAACTTTTTCAATGATCTATTCTGTTTGAACTTGAGTAAATCACAATGGCATACAGGTATATTTTTTAAAAGTTTTAAAATATACAAAAGAAAAAAAAGTTGACAGATGTAACAGTTATGCAAATATTGTTTTAGTTCATCTGACTGGAAAGACTGATCAAAATAATAAAAAAAAGAGACGAAAAGCCAAATGTGATGAGGAAGGAGATAACTCAGATGAAGAAGTTGAAGAAACAGCAGATGAACCAATGGAAGTAGTTTCAGAACAAACTGAAGTCACTGATGATGATGGAATTTTCACGGTAATTGAAAAATTATTCTAATTATCCAAAGAATTATATTTTAATAACATAATTTTTAACATATTTTTAAAAAAATTCTAGCTATCATTTGGCCCAGCACCAACAACAAGTAAAACTTCTACAACCAATGATGGAACTGTTTCATGTGCATTCACACCATCTCCTAGGATAAACCCTGGATTGGCTGTTAAAAATAATGTTTTGTACATGTATGGAGGTCCTCTTTGAAGATGGCGATAAAACGTACACTTTAAATGATTTTTATAGCTTAGGTAAAGTACAATGAAAATTTATCAAACTAAGTTATAAGTTGTTTCGAAACTAAAAAATTATTTCTTTGCAGATTGTAAAAAACTTGATGAATGGGTCACTATAGTGAAAGATGATTTGTCCTCTCAAGTTTGGGTTGAAGATGAATCGAGTGATTCTGAATCTGAAGACGACAGCGAGGATGATGAAGATGACGAGTCTGATGAGGATGATTAACGTAATTAATTCTTCATTTGACAATGAATGATACAAAATTATTTTGTATTGAGAAATTATGTACAATAAATATATTTTTAATTATATACAAAATTGTCTATTTAATCACGATGATAATGGGATCTTCTTTAGTTCTCCTTGAAGCGTCGAAATCTGAAAATTTTAATATTAATGGTAGTGGTAACATTTTTTTAATTCAAAAAATATACTCACTGTTGTTTGATCAGCTTTTTTTTGTTCTTCTGTTTCATTTGAAGAATACTTTTTTGAAGATGTCTTTTTTATGAATTTTTGCAACTTTTCTTCAGCTTTTAATCTCCTACGTTCTAAAAGATCTTTCGTATTTTTCAGAACACTCTCATTGTTGATTATGACATGCACTGCAGCAGTTTCATCAACAGAACCACTAATACAGTTGCTACTTCTTTTATAATTATCTGCTTCAATTATTTGAATATTAGACAATTTACTGACTGCGACAATAATATTTTTACTGCTTTCAAGCAGCTTCAGATCTTCTGTATTGTTTACTACAATGTGACCTGAAGACAATTTTATGTTTATTCATAATAAGCTAAATTTATACAATTATATTGAATTATAAGAAAATACCTTCAAGCTCAGATTTATCAGAAATAGTTCCAAGTAAGCTTCTGAGAGATAAAACAATTCGAATAAGCCTTTCCATTTTAGTTTCTAAAGTAACGTTTCTAAAACTTAATAAGTCTTTGGTATCTGGGTAAGCACTTTCACATAGTGAGCTTTGGGTAGTAAAAATTGATAATTTTTTCGATAGCCTTGAATATAAATCATCGCAAAAGTAAGGAGCAATAGGCGCCATAATTTTTATAGATACTTCTAAACATTTTGTTAGGGCATATCTGTGACTATTTACAATACTCTTGTCTTCACTCATAAATCCACGTTTTGTCCCTTCCTATTTTAATTTTTTTACAAAAATTAATTTTAGTAACATTGTGAATAATCTTACTGATAAATTTAATAATTTAATAATTTTGAATAACTTACGATAAAGTAATCACAATATTCATAATATAAAAATTGCTTTATAGCGTCCATAGCTTTATGAAAATCTCTGTGATCAAAAGCATCATTGACTGTTTCAACCATCCATGCTAAGCGACTTAAAATCCATTCATCAATAACAGTGAACTTTTCAGGCACCACAATTGGGCTATCATCAGTCATAAGAAGAGCATATTTGCTTGCTTGAAAGATTTTGTTGCAAAAAAATTTATTTTGCTGACATTCAAGAACATCAAATGAAATAGTGGGCTCTAAGAAAAAGTAAATTAAATTATTATTTTAAAAAAACTTTCACTTTGATAACAGAGGTTTACATTACTTTTTATATTATGAGAGCATAGAGTTAATCGCAAAGCATCAACTCCACATTCAGGAATTCCATTTGGGAAAAGCTTTTTGTTCATTCCTGCAGTTCGTTTTAATTCAGAGTCACTTAATATTCCTGCATCGTGGCTCGCTTTAGCTTGAACATTTAAATCCTAAAAATTATCACAGTTTCATCAAGTTACTTTGAAAATATTTGATTTCAAATTATTAATTACGTTTGTCAAATTTTAACGTACTTCAAGAGAATTCCATTGATTCATTTTCAGGTATATCACATTTCCACTACTTTTTGACATTTTCCTTCCATTAGCATCACACAATACTCCATGTAACAAAACTTCCTATAATAATATTTAAAATATAGGATTATAAACATAAAATTATAAATTCTTATACTATCTACAATATACTATGGTACAAACTTCAAATGGTAGTTGATCAGTCAATTCAAGGCCTAGCATAACCATTCGAGCCACCCAAAAAAATAAAATATCATGACCAGTTTCCATTAAACTCAAAGGATAGTATTGTTTCATGTCAGCAGTCTGTAAAATATATTTAAAAAAAAAGTTGTTATGTTATAAATATTTTTCTTTGTTAAAATAGTAATTACTTTTTCAGGCCATCCCAAAGCACTAAATGGAAGTAAGGCTGAAGAGAACCATGTATCAAGTACATCGCTGTCTTGATAAATTTCAAAATTTTCACCAAATAATTCAGTAGCTTTAATTTTAGCTTCTTCTTCAGAATGCGCAACTATCCATTTTGTAACTCCATCTTTTTACAAAAGTATGCTGGAATTTGATGACCCCAAACCAACTGTCTTGAAATACACCAATCCCTGCAATTATTTTCATCCAGCCAATTGAACCACAGTTGATTATGAAAAGAAGGATTAAGTCTTAAAGATCCATTTTCAACAGCTTTGTAAGCTTTAGCCATCATATCTTTACATTTTATAAACCATTGCTCTTTAAAATTAGCTCAATTATGTCTCCTGTTCTTGAACATCTTGGAATCTGCATGGGATGATCTTTAATTGATTTTATTTACCAATACTTTGCAACTGATTTATGATATTAGTTCTGGCAATAAATCTTGGCAACCCCTAAAAATTTTTCAATCAATTATTTTTAAATCAACTTAATATAAAAATAATCTTGCATTCAAGGAGATTATTTCTTTGTATTTAGTTTAGATACAGATTAATAGATGAATTGCTTGAAAACATTAAGTTCCAGTAATATTTTAATTTTTTACAGAAACATTTCACAAAGAAACATATAGCCCTGAAGTCAAATTTTTTTATTTTAAAATTCAAAAACAATTTTAAAAAATTACTGCATATTCATCAGCTTGTTCTGTTAATTGACCATTTTCATCAATCACATCTATCATTTCCAAATTATTTTTCATTGCCACTTTGTAATCAAAACGATCATGAGCTGGTGTTATCTTAACAATTCCTGCATTCAAAAATATTTTTAAATTTCAATATATTTCATAAAATAGCTTAAAGAATATACCTGTGCCAAAATCCATTGTAACATTTTCATCTGCGATAATAGGTATACATAAATCTTTTAATGGATGTTTCACTCTTCTTCCTATAAACTGACTATAGCGAGAATCATTAGGATGTACTGCAAGTGCTACATCTCCATGAATTGTTTCTGGTCTAGTTGTTGCTACTTTTAACTGTTCTGCTATAAATGAAAGAATGTATGCAATTCTTTAATTTTTGATTAGTATATAATTAGCTATTAAGAATAAATTATTTTTAAGTCTACTTACATCCATCTTCCAAATCATAACAAACTTCAAAAATTTGACCAAAAGTAACTTTTTTTTTATACCCTGGTATTTCAATATCAGTTTTCCCTGTTAAAATCATATTATCTACTTCAATATCAGATAATGTGCTACCTAATGCAGAGGACCAATTCACTAAACTTTTCTGACGATACAGTAAATTCCTTTTATCTAGAGTAACAAATGCTTCTTGAACAGCTCGATTATGGTGCTGTGAAATAATAATTTATAAAAAAGTTTATTTAGGGATTATGTCAGTGAAAATATACTGCTTTTATTTACTTTACTCATGGTGAAATATTCCCTTGACCAATCTAAACTTGCTCCTAAAGTTTTTAATTGTTCTTCAATTATCTGAGATTTTTCATTCTTCCATTTATTAATAGTGTCTATAAAATCTGATTTTTTCATATCACTACGTTTAATATTTTTTGTTTTATACAAATACTTTTCCACACAGCTTGTGTAGCTATACCAGCATGATCTAAACCTGGTATCCAGACTACAGATGCACCTTTCATTCTGTGCCTATAAAGATGAATAAAATTATTTTTAGATTGAAAATTAAATTCTAATACAAAAATTATGAAATATTCTAAATTTATAAACCATCGAGCCAAAATATCTTGAACAGTTGTTGTTAAAGCATGACCTAAATGAAGCGATCCTGTTATTAGGTGGAGGTAAAATCATTCTGAATGTTTTGCTGGCATCCTTATTTTGTCTGAAGTATTGGTTTTTCTCCCAAACTTCATACCATCCTTTTCGGCAATCATTGGGTTGGTATTTTTCCGGAAAATCTGATCATTACAATAAAAACAACTATCACTATTATTTCAATTTTTAAATTGACAATAAGCCATTGTGAATGGATTGAGTGAATGTACCATTTAATCGAGGATTATTAAACTTGTTGTTATTGGCACTATAACACCTGTGACGAGTGAATGATTTATTGTCTCTAAGTTTTCTTAAATTTGGCCTATACATCTTTTCCCTTAAACTTTTTGTAGAAAAGACGTCGAATTCTGATTCACCCTAATCTTAAGCCAGAACTGTCTATGATTCAATGAAACTTCATCACTCTATATGCAGTCTTCACATGTGACAAAGCGTCTGCTGTAATAGCATTACGAATGTTCAATTTCCAAACATAGCCAAGCAGTACACTTTGTGATAGTGCAACGAGCGGGTGTCTGTGTCCGAAGCCCAAGCCTGAAGCCACGCTAGTTTTGAGTTCTAATATAGCTGTTCCACAAGATTAATTTCATTAAATCATGGTTTATATACATTTTCCTGTAAATTTGACAGAAGAGGAGAAAATGTTGCAGATGAAATATCTCAAATTAAAAAGAAAGGTAAATTATTTATCAACTCGATTTTTTAATTATGCACCTAGTAGACCATTATACAGAAGAATATTTGAACATAATTATTGCAATTTTTGAGAAAAATATTGACCTCTGAATCTAACGATAATTCAGTACATAGTAGTACGTAAAATTCATTTGAAAGAATGTTTTGTACCGGCTTGTTTATCTGTGCTGTAGGTTATGTTTACATACATACATTCTATTGTTAGAAAGATGCCAAAGATGCGCGCGTGAACTTGATATTGTGATGTCTTCCTTATGTAGTATTTTTCTTAGTATTTTTAATTTAATTTTATAAATTTTAAAATTAAAATCTCACTGTTTATCTAGAAAAAGGCTCTGCAAGACTTGAAAGCACCAAAAACTGAGCCAGAAAGACAACCACAAGCACCTAAAAGGCCTATTGAAGCTAGAGATGCTAGAGAAGTTGCAAAAAAAAATAAAGTCAGGAGTGATCACAGCTCCAAAAACAGCCAAACGTCCAGAACAAACATTTAAAAGGCCTAGAGGTTTAGAGCGTAAACTCAATAGTGCAGAAAAGACTAGCTGTTCTTATCAGCCATTCTCAGCTACTCAATCAAGAAGAAGCAGAACAACCTCCTAGACAAAAAATAAAGGGATTATATGACAGCTTTGTATCGGCTTCTGACACAGATGATAAACAATCTTCAGAAAAATCACAACCCTTGAAGCAAGAAATAAAACCTGCCAAAGGAAACACGATATTTGTCAGTGGGTATAAGATTAGCGAGGATTTACTTAAAAAACATTTTTCTGTGTTTGGTAACATACTTAAAATTACAATGGAAGCTGAAAAAAAGTGAGTACAGAATAATTTATATTTTACGTATATACATCAAAACATTTATAATAAAATTATTACATTTTTAGAGGATTTATAACATTTGAAAAGCCAGAGTCAGCTGAGCGGGCAATCAGTGAAATGGATGGTATCATGGCATCTTCAATACAATTGAAAGTGTCAATGGCGAGAAGGCAACCGGTTATAGATCCTGTAAATGATACAACTTCAAGTTCTATGTGGTCTAATTTAGCTGCAAGTTATACACAAAAATCTGCACACAAGGATAAAAGAAATTTACAAGTTTACGAAGATGATCTTTTCAATTAGATTTCTTCTTATTCTTATATTTATGACTGTAAATAGAGTATTTGCTAACTTATAAGATATTCAACACTGATAAGTGAGAAGATGATTTAAATTACTTCGAAGCATATGAAAATGAATCATTGTATAAAAACACTGTTACACTGTGACAAAAATGTATTTGTACAAATTTATAATTTTATAAATGAGGACGTTATTTGCAACTATTATATCATGTATGCATGAATAGTATGAATGAACACTTTTTGTTAAATGACGAGAAATACTTTAAATGATTGTAAACTATAATTACAGATAAGAAAAAAAATTATATTATAGCAATTCAATGTATGAAAGTAATGCGTGAAAGATAAAAAATTATTTGATTCATAATCTGAAAGTAAAAAAAATAGAAAAAATTAACGGACTTAAAACTTGAAAGCATGAGGATATATTCAGTGTTAGGTAAAATGAAAATTAGAAATATTATATATTGATTAGAAAGTTAGTAAACTTTTATTCTATCTGTAAAAAATGTAAATTTCCAATAAAATAGTAGTAAAAAATATGTTTACAATGCTCTTCCTTTTCACAACTTAGACAATCCAAGTTAGTATTTTCATTTCTACTATCTAAAGGTACACATAATGGATGGAATGTAAAACTTTCGTGAATATATTGTATTTTCAAATATTATGTAGGAATTTAAATTTATGCTATTTAATGAATAAAAAATCAATCAACACATATAATTCAAGTTTTCAGTAAGCTCTTAAATATTCGAATAGTTTATTCACATTCTTGTGATAAGTAGTAACAATAATGTTATAAAATAACAACAGTAAAAAGAACAATTTTCTTGAATTACAAAAATGTTCGCAGGTGCCTAGCTATTTTTTTAGAAACAATTTCAATAGCATTCGTGAATTGCTGATAAGAGTTTAGTTACACACTATAAATTCTGTAAACTGATTTCATCGACAAATCATTTAATCATTGATCGATAGTAAATAATTGAACAGAATAGAGCTTGGGTTAAGAGTAACGTTTCTAGAGACGTTACGTTTAAACGTATTGTATTAGTAACATACGATAACAAAATTATTAAACTCAATTCAATCTTGCACCTGCGTTTTTTTTAACAATAGAATACAATATATATTTTTTTAAAATACTATATCATTCATAATTTTGTAATTACACAATTAACAAGGAGATAATTGAAAATCGTCGATTCGACTTCATTTGATGAAGTCATTACGATATTTTTAATTAACGTATGATTTTGAGCGTGAGCGTTCGTAGATAAAAATGTGAAAAAGTCACAAAAAATAGGTATGTAAAAACATTATTGATTTTCTCGTAAGAATAAGTAAAATTTTCGAAAATGGATTGACTGTTATGTGCGTTTGTCTAATATAAAGTCTCTCTTTTTCTTTTAGTTCAATCGTGATTATCGGCGAAATTCTGGTGTACACAGCGGCAGTGGCTATTGCGGCTGTCGTTTGATTCCGACGTGCTCGAGTCCAATCGTTAATTCGTCAACTCATCAATAAATACAAACTTGACGAAACCATCTCAACAAAAATTCTACTTACAAAGTAATTACATGTATTCATTGATCTCTCGTAAAATCGATGACCCCGCGTGATCGAATAAGTTTCAAAATAAAAGTACGTAAAGTAAGTTTTTTTAAGTCCCAGCGCGCGTTCGATGTATATTAAAAGCTGAAAATATTGCGTCAGTTGCACGGTAAAATTGTTCACGATTTAACATCGACATCAAGGGAATAAAAAATTGGCTAAGACTTTATTCGCTAAAATAACAATTGCGCCGAGAAGAAAAAAAAAACAACGATTGCAGTACGAGACCGCGATGTTGGATCGTAATCATACTTACAGTTTTGGCGTTAAAAAAAAAAAAGAAAAAAGAAAAAAATTATGCGAACGATCGGTGGCACTGAATTTTACGGGGAGATCGGCACATCGGCAGTAGTGGTAATATTATCTGCGCGTCACTGAGGCGGATTGAAGTAGTCCCAGTGGTGGTGGTGGGTGAAGACGTTCCTCGGCGAGCAGAAGCAGGCGAGAATGAGGCCGGCTATGAGCACGAGCAGGGCGCAGATGGCCAGCTCTACTCGGCGGACTTTTCTCTTCGCTGGGGAATCCGTCGTCGTCGTCCTGCTGCCGTTGCCGGTTGAATCTAGAAACTACAGAATCGACAAATTGTCTGAGTGCTCGACTGCCGGTCAATCCGAGCGCCCGCAGCAGCTGCCGACTCGTCTCGGCTACACTCGGCTCGACGCCGCTCATATTGTCTAGCCCATTGGCAATGCCGTGACGATGGAGATGTTGTTGATGTTGTTGGTGTGGTGATGATGGTGATGGTGTTGTAGGTGGTGATGTTCGCGATTTTGATGATCGAGATGATGGTCGTTAGAAGCAGAAGAATGAGCTAATGAGAAGAACTCCGGGGGCAGGGAAAGGCTACGTATTGGGACTCGGTGTTGGTGTGCTGGAATCGACGCTCGGACTCGGGCTGCGAGGTGGCTGTGACGATGATGGTGGCGATGGAATTGACGACGGAATTACCGACGATGGAATTATTACCGACGCAGATGCCGACGGATCGGGCGACGGGGAGCGCGAGGAGCCGCTCAGGTACGACATGACAGCACGTTGCGGCCGAGCCCCGTGGCTCGTCACGTGATGATGGGCGTCGGACGTATTGGACTGATCGTCGCAGCAGCAGCCTGCCGCCGCCGCCGCATTGCCGCCGCCGCTCCGCAGCTGCTGGAGCACGGCGTCGGGCGTAACCGAGATCACGGGTGGCAGCGACCTTACCGGTGAGGCCGTCTGGCGCAGGGCGCGTCCCGCCGTCGATGATCCACCGGGCGACGCCGAACGCGAGTGGGTCGTCGAGTGCGAGTCTTCCGATCCCGCGGCGGCGGGCCTCGACGACGCGACATCGTCTCGATCGCTCCGAGGTGGCGACTCCGCCGGCGTGGTGATGATCACGGGCTTCCTCGTGCTCTGTATACGACACATTTATATGCGTGAGCATATGCAATTAGCTCGATCCGAAAAATAATGATCCGACACTCACCTCGGAAGGGATTCCGACGGAACGCAAGTCTGTCGAGGAGCCGCTCTGCGGGAAAACGGTGCGGCCCATTGAGGCGGTCGCCTCCTGTTCCGAAGCAGGAGGCTCGACCACCAACAGCGGAGTACTCTCCCGAGTGTAGGATCGGCGCAGATCGGGGCTCAGATCGATGCGTTCGTTGCTCGTCGACGTGTAGGCGTCTTCCATGACCGACTGGGGCCGAGACTGGGCCGCCGCCACCGCCTCTGTAATGTCACGTTCATCGATAAATTCTATGAATGGATAAAAACTTTTTTTTACGATCCTGTTTAATTAAATTAAAAAAAAAAAATGCACTTCCAAATGAAAATCAATCTGGAAATTCATCTGTATGGATTTACCATCTAGATTGATTTTCACATGAAATTTCATCGATCACTTAAAACAAGAAAATGGCACACGGCGCTGTTTCGTTCGACCTACCCAACTGGTTTCTGATGGCAATCAACTCCTGTACAAGAGAGGCGGATATGCCGCCGTCCTGCTCGTTTTTGCTCGACATCTCCGTGGCCGACACGACGATGGCGTCGATTTCCGACGCCGCCACCTTGTACGCCTCCAGCTGGGACACCGTCAACCGGTCGACCCTGAGATCGGCAACTTCAACTTCAAGGCTGGGGATCCTCAACGGCTCGTCGCCGGAGAACAGTGCGGCTCGAAGCATATCCAGCTGGGACAAATCGAATACCCTGGATCTGTCTGGCGCCGGTGATTTGGAATCCGTCCCATCGAAATCTAAGAACGAGCCCGGATGTGAGCGACGATTCGAATCGTTTCTTTAACAACGAGACTCGGAATTAGCGCGAAACTCACCGGTACCGTCGGGTCTGTGTCTGGCGTGGGAGCCGCCGCTGCCGGGCCTCGGTGGTATGGGCGGCGTGCTCGCCGAGACGCTCTTGAAGCTGCCCGCCGAGGGACTCGGGACGCGCTCCGTGCTGATGAGCACCTGGGTCGAGCCCGACCTCGAGGGCGTCATGATGAGCTTGCCCGTGACCTCCTCCTCGACGATGAGATCGTCGCCGAGGGGATCGGTCTGCGTCGAGGCGATCGTCTCCGTGTAGTCGGGCGTGATCTCGCGCGGCAGACTCGTGCGCCTGAAGGACTTGCGATGGCGGGGCGGACGGGGCGGCGCAGGTAGCGGCCGACCGTGCATCCGATTGAGCACCTCGTCGCTGCGCAGCACGTCGCTCTGATAGTAGCCGTCGTCGTGCTCGAGCGAGTAGTCGGCGTCCATGAAGGGGATCGATTCGCTCGATTTCCTGCGGCACAACGCGATATCGTCACAGCTTTTATTATTACCGATTTCTCAGGATCGTCGCGTGAAAACTTACCTCATGGATTCCGACCTGGCAGACCTGAGAGTACCACCCGCGTGAGAGTAGGTCTTCGGGCCTCTTGGCCTCGTGCTTCGAGGGTCTCGGAGTCGTGGCGAATTTACCCTGCTGGCGTTTTCTCCTCGGGGGTGGTGCTCTCGGAGGCTTGTCCTTGCGCTCGATTCGCGCGTAGCCCGGCAGGCTTGGCTCGCGCGACGACGAGTCGCGCGGCAGTACCGGCGCGTCGAAGTCACCGGGCAGGGAGTCGGCGCCGTGCGACGTGCGATCGTCCTCGAAGATCATCGAGGCGGTTCGGGAGCGCGTTCGCTTCGGCGGGATCGGGGTGCCCGCGACGGCGGCGGCTCGTCTCGTGGTGGGCTGCTCCTCCAGCGATCGTTCGATGTAGTCCAGCTCGTCGACGGGACGACTTTGACGATTTCTTTCGTTGTCGTGCGGCGGAGGACTCGGTGGTGGCGTTGGAGGGATTTTGTCGACGGATTGGTGGAGCGAAGCGTTGTCCGGATAGCCGTTGCAGAGATTGCTGTCGTTGGTCCTAATGCTGAGTGATAAAAATAATACAGTTGATAAATTGATCGGAGTTACAAATAAAGAACTCGAAACAAATTGAATGGATCGAAAAATTTAAACGTGTGACAAAAGGTCAATCGACTTGAGAGACACTTAATTAATTGTTAAAAACATCGTAGATCGAATGGGAAGTCGAGGTACACTGATTGTTTAGTTACCATAATTAATACAAGGTTCAAGAAACCATCATTTTATAAAATACATTACTAATTGATTATCATGACGCGCGAAGAAGCCGACGGCACTGTTTCCAAAGACGCTTTCTCGGGAATAGCTAGCGGGGATCTGCATCATTGTGCATTTAATATAAAAATATAATATTGTGTGTAAAAGCGGTTTTAAAAAATAGTCCATCGGTTTCAAAAGAGTCACGCGCTCACCTGAGACTAGACGACTGGTGGCTCGTACGGAATCTCTTCCTTCTGCTGGGCGCCATGGGGCTGGGCTTCTGCTCCGCCAGTTCCTCGGCGGCGCTCGAGCCCTCCATCGACACGAACATGATGTTCTGCTCCTCGGGCAGCAGGCTCGAGCTCCTCAGCGACGTCCTGGACTTTCTGCGCTGCGGCTTGATCACCACCAGGTCGTCGAGGGCGGGCTCGCTCGGCATCCTCGTCGCGTCCGAGTCCTTGCTCGGCGTCGACTCGGTCTGATAGACGACGCGATGGGTCGCCTGCAGACTGCTCGCCCGCTCGATGGAGCCGCGTCGCCTGAACGACTCGGGGCTGCGCTGCAGCGAGCTGTGGTCCCGCTTGGGCGCCTGGGGGGCTTTGCTGTCGGCGCCGATGGACGACTCGCCGAACGACTCGACGGACTCTTCCTTGCGCTTGCGGCGCTGAGGACGCTTGGGCGGACTCTCTTGGACGGCTGCGGTGGCGGCGTTGTTGCGAGGTCGGATGGCATCTCTGCGCGAGTCGAGAATATAAGATACCCGCCGAATCAGCTGTAGTGCGCGTACAGGGGGCTTACGTATAGCTACGTTTCGAGGGGTAAACCGAAGAGGGGCAGTAGAAACGCGCACACAGTACGAGGTATTTAAATTCCACGGTAAGAACTCGTTTGATAATTTTTTTTCACTAATGCGCGAGGGTCTCGTTCTATTTCTCTTTGCGCACAATTACCTGATCTCGTCGATCAGCTGGAATCTCATGTTTTCCTGGCTGATTCCCTTGGCGCGCAGGAAAAACTCGTCCGAGCCGATCTCCTCGATGACGCCGCGACGGCGACGCTCGCACGAGCTGCCGCTCGACTGCTGGATCTCGCGGTCCGAGCGCATCGACTCCTCGTCCTCCGAGTGCTCGATCGAGTCGTCGATGTCCTGCATTCCAAAGTCTCGCGGGTCCACGGCCGGGAACGAGCCATCGTACAGGCTCTTCAGGTGAAACGCCGAGCTGTCCTTCTGTTGAGCAAAACGAAAATTCGATTTATGAGTTTTGTACATTTAATCGATCGCGATTATATTTTCTAATTTATGGAAGCTCACTCTGATTATGAGTAATATTTTCTTTATGAATTTCATGATTTTTATTAAACCGAATAATAAATAATCAAATATAACTTGAAGGAATATTCGCTTCGTTAACAGTCGATTCGAGACTATACGCGAAAAATCCGAAATAATTCACGATCCTCGGCGGCTTGTTATTCGTCCGGTCTCTTTTCACGATTCAATGATACTGAGCAACTCCTGTAGTGATAAGTCGCTGCTTGGACGTGATGTAAACAAAAATTCGGCACCGATTTATACACACGCAATGGAGAAGCTCGAGCATAATAGGACATAGATATCAATTTGCGCGCGCACTCACCGTGTTGTCGGCCGGGCCCCGCTCCTCGTGGCTTCTGGCTCTCTGCACGGCGATGTCGCGCGCCCCCGGGTCCCTGACGGGCGCCTTGCCGTAGCTCAACTCTGGATCCTGAGGGGTACATACATGTTAAAATCCGTCAGGAAAAAGCCCTTGGCAATCTGCCGTCACCTGCCTGCGATTAGTCGCAAGCTATATATATTTAATTAATTAATCAATTGAATTATATATCGTGCACATTGCGAATCTCGCTCTATTTTTTTTTTATTTCATTTTTTATTTTATTTTACATACTCAGACGGCAAATAACAGTTAATTTATCCTAAAGTATATCACTGGCAAGTCAGTATTAATATCTCATCACTCTCATGTTGCACAAGATGCAAATGGAAAAACTCGATAAAAAAACACAACTATTACAGATTCTAGAAAGTTTCGTTTTGTTATTCACAGACATTCCTTTGGTCATAATTATTTTCTAGTTTTTATTAAAATACTGCGTGTAGGTCTTCTCAAAATATGGATATTATCTATTATTCTTCAAAGTGCTCGAAGCCTGTCGGCTTTTTCGATGAGTTTAAAGATTCCTCGGTCATTCGCAATGCAATGATTTTTTGGGTATACACAATATTAAACTTTTACAAAAATATATGAACGTGCACACTGGAATTGCGTGTCTTATGGATCACGCAATTTTCTTTTAAATGTAGTTATGCAATATATATTTATGTAACAATAGTGTAAGAATAATGTAATAAAGGCAGATTGCGGGTGACAAAGAGCTTGAAAAATTGGTACTTCAGCTATTATATGCATTAAATGTATAAAAGTATAATATTCAAAGGAAAAAGGCTAGTAATCAAAATTATGGTCAACGACGGAATCAAACTATGTATAATATATAGTGAATTATAATTTAGTTTGCGCAGGAAGATGCTGCATTCTATATTATATACACGAAAAAACGCCACCTAGCACTAAACTCATAACAAATACATATATAAATGTATATATATGCATATATTATAATAGCTTATGCGTCAAGTCGTAATATATGTATATGTATAGATGTTATATATCTGCATGTATACATAAACGTGCACTGCCAAAAAAAAGTCTAGAGTTCAAGTCCTTTTACTTGTGTTATTCACTCCTCTAAATATATATGTATCACTTTGGTAAACAGCCTTGCACATAATTGTACCAAAAAAAAAAACAGAATAAAAGATGCCGCCATACATGATTATTTTTTACGTGGATATAACAAAATGTAGCGTTGTTATACAGAATTATCAAAAGAGTTCGCATGTCAACAATCTATTAGGCAATTCAACGAATATATATATTTGTAAATAGTGCAAGAGATATTATATGCATGATGAACAATATATTTTGTTGTTTATTGCACGAATTTTGAAAAATATACAGAAGCGGACATATTATGTTTTACGTATAATATTACGGAATTAACACTGAGAGTAAGAAAAAAAAGTCGTGCCTAAGCTATGATATATATTGTAAAAGTACGATAACTGCTGCATGTCGCATATCTAATCACTGCCAAATTGTCACATATGTTATATATATAATTATTTATTATATACAGAGAGGCGATAGTATAGAAAGTTCATTCTATGGTATTATATTAATTATAAACATACAAAAAAGTATCACCAGAAATAATTGTTGCAATTGCGAGTAGAGAGGCAAAGTGAGAAAAAAACATTCACAAGAGCGGTTTGTACATGGAGAGTTGGATATCTGCACAAATTGCCTAGATTTTGTAAATGCGGTAATGAGACTATTATTTTTTTTTATTGACGAGCATTCCCAATTGTTATTGACTGATTTGCTACTACACACTTGCGTGGATCAACAAACTGTTTTGGTGCTTACTTTGTTATTAAAACTTTGTTGTTGTTTTTTTGTACATACTCTTGCATTTTATTAGATACTTTAATAATACTGATCTAGTGGAGAATATGCTCAATCAACAATGCTGGGTATACATTATGACGTATCTAATGTAATGTTACCAACAATTAAAGAAAAACCCTCAACCATTGATAGTATTATTATTTATGTTTTCGTATGCAGGTGCAAAATTCCAATAACGTGCAAGTACATAATAATCATTAAACGATGATGTATCATTCCAAGCCAGGTTTGTCGATCTTGCGTGATAATAAAATGAGAGAAGAAACTTGGATGCAAATTCTGAACAGCCATAATAATTAATCAAAGTTCAACATCTCGACCATATGAGTCTCGCTCGGCTTACGTTTTGCGGTTGCGTTTTATTATTTTTTACAGCCTAAAAGTGATGCACAATATAATGTTATTCCAAAACACTAAATCGTCAAATATGCGGCCTCTATTTGGATACTTCGTGATATATATCAGCAACACAGCAATATGAATCAAAATTCATCAAATGTTTTTCTATCTATATATAAATTTATATATACGCGTACGTGTGTATATATATTTATATATTTTCAATGCATATATAGATATAAAATCTAGCACATTCGCTTATGCAAAATATCTAAGTTGTATTAGTTTGTTCTTGCCTTCTAGGATGATTCTCAACTGTACAAGTCAATTTACGAAAAAACCCCGGGCGATCAATCGGTCAATCAATCGGTGCAACTAAAAACGTGCATGAAAGATTTTGGTTTTTTTTTTTTTTTTGTTTAACATTCGGGAGTAAAGCTTGTTTTTTTTTGTTTTATGCCACGCATGATATGAGAAGAAACTTGCATGGATTACAAAGTGAATAATAATAACAATTGTTTATACAAGAGACAACAGGTCCAATTTATATATATAGCTCTATTAGTTACGTGAAAAAGTTATAACAATATCACAGCCTCTAGAATAGTAATAAAATATGTATATATAAAGAACATCACACACTGCAGCCTTCATTCTATAAAATAGGTACGTATCAAAAAGGCGGACATTACAGAAAAATATATAGATATTATATATATTTATATATTTGTATATACTCTAGTTGTATATCACAGCAATGTAATATTCATGACAGAAAATGTAGCTATATTATTTATCAATGGTGAAGGATCACTGAGAAAGATGCAAAGCATATAGAAAAAATAGTTCGAACATTCCAAAATGGTTATTTACTCTGGTGAGTATAATAATGTATATCTGCATCTAAACACAATACTGACACAATACCGGCACAAACAGCATAATGATATTTCCGGAAACAACGTCGTCCTTGCGGGATAAATGCAACACAATTTTGCCATTGCCATGAATTGATTTTGGTTATTATAAATGGTGCCAACAAATGCCAATAAACAACAGATGGTATATAACATTCCGCAAATATATTGTTTTAGCTAAGTCATTCGCTTCCATGAACAGAAAACAAACCCTTCAACCAATTATATATATAGTACGCATCAGTGCATGATAAGTGAAAAAAAACGTGCAACAAATGTCTCATCACCGTTTTTTTTTTGTAGTTGTAGTTGTAATATATATCTGCATTTATAAAGTGTAATCATAGTAGTAAGTAATAGAAGTAGTAGTTACATATACTCAATAAATAAAGCAGGAATAATCATTACAAATGTACAAATCACTGCGCTAAACAACACGGAAAATGGTGGAGAAGTGTTTTTAGTCTCGAGTCGCCTCCTGCATATTCCATTATTAAAATTAAACAAAATCCAACGCCTATTAAATATAATAATAACATGATTAGCCATCACCATAATGAATAACAAATTTACATGACACAATTTATAATGGAAATAATAATATAGAAATAATAAAAGAGTAGTAGTAATAATAATAATAAAATTTAAATAACTTAAACATTTTTAAAAAGTGAAATCCAAATGAAAAATTAAATCACAATACCTACATGCCCATTTCCAGCACTAGCCCACTTTGATAATAATAATAAACAAAAAAAGTAAATCGTGCAAGATAGCGGTATAAAAAAAAAAAGAACATCAAGCAGATTACGGCAGATTACGAAAGACTATTAATCCCAAGAGATTTTAACATGTATGTACCACCTTTAAGCTGGCTCCGTAGGATCGGTCCTCGTCCTCCTCGAGCGGCACGCTCGCCTCCTCCAGGTCGTAGTTCTTCCTCGAGGCCGTCTCCCAGGGCATCTGCTCGTCGTCCTGCGATGTCTGCGGCTTCAGCGACAGCCTCGGCTCCTCCAGGGACGGATGTCGCCAGGGCCTCGAGCGATCCACGCTGCCCTCGGGCTCGGGGAAGTGTGGCTGCGGGGCCGTGTCCCCGAAGCGCTGGGACCAGCGAGCCACCAGAGACTGGCCGGCCTTCTTCACTCGCGGAAAAGTCGACCAGGACTCGGTCGATGCGCGCGAGACTCCTTGGGCGACGAGGTGGCGAACTCCTCGCCGCTGGCCTTGGCTTTGGCTTTGCGTTCGAAAATTTTCGGCCGAGGATAGGTCGAGAAGTCGAAGATGCTCCGGCGTTGCTGAGCTCCTTCCTCGGCGGCGACGGGAGCTGTTTCGACGCTCTCTTGAGTCTGTATACGTTCCAAATTGGGACTGATTAGTATCGACGTGCCAAGTGCGCGCGATACACTTTTCCAATTATACTTACTTTTGTGACGCGCTGCGACGCACTGCGTCGGACGCGATTGAACGATTTTGGCATCTGGATATTTGGCTTCTTCAGGTGGCTCCTCAACTTCGAAGTATCGGGCATGTTGAACTTTGGACGGTCGGGAAGATTAAATTTCGGCCTCTCCGGTAGGTGGAATTTGGATTTGTCGGGCAGGTGAAATTTCGATTTGTCAGGCAGGTGAAATTTTGGACGTTCCGGCAGGGCCATTCGAAAGCGTTCCAAGCGGCTGGCTTTTTGCTCGGCTCTGGGCGAGGGTGGGACGGTCATTGTCTTTGGCTTGGGTTTCATGGGCTTGGCCATGGTCGGCGTTTTCGCTCGTCTGCCGAACGTCGGCTTCTGGATGCTGCTGAGTCTCGAGTGTATTCGACCGGCTTGATTTTTCAGTCTTTGCTGGAAGTCGCGGGCGCCTCGACGAAGGGGAGATTCGACATTGGCTGCTTCTGCTTCGTCGATCTATAAATGCACAAAAGTTACTTGCATTACTTTGATATTGTGGACAACTTAAAACTTTAAATAAGTGCGTGTGAATAACGATTTAAAAAATGACAGATTAAAATGTTTTATACGTGACCGTGAATTGGATTATTTTTTGATGATTTTTCTGTTAATAATTTGAACATTCATGTTGAAAATATTAAGTACATTTTTTTTTACTTGAATATGCCAAGTTAGTTGTTTCAAAAAATTTCGAAGAGTTTTCAACAATTTTGAACGTGATATTAGCACTTGAAGCTTCCACCGCTAGGTGGCAAGTACCTTTATCGGTAAATCCGCAAGTGGTTAAGTACAATTAATTCTATAAGTCAAAGGATATGAGGATATATTCTAGTTAAATATTTTTAATTAGTAAACTCTAACTACACAATTGTACTACCAATAATTTTTATTTTACTTTTAACAAAGTAAAAAGCTATGCTAGTTCAATATTAATAGTTCATTTGCTGTTACTTGAAGCTTTCGATGAAAAGCTTTTCAATTTGCTATCTGTTTCTAAGAATAGTTTGTTCTATGCTCAAACTGAAAGATGTAATAAAACAACACCAATTGCTAGTCAGCGATGCCGAGCTCGTTCTCGAGCAAAATAAATAAGAGCGAGGCAAGTGAACACGATTTTTCGTGGTTTTTTTTTCTCGTTGCAATAATGATAATTACAATAGCTTTCTTACCAAACTTTGCTTTCTCGTCTCGGCCTCCTGTCTGGCTTCCTTAATAGCCGCGGCCAACTCGAAATTGTGCTGTCTGTGCGCTCCACTGAGCGGCGGCCGCGACGACGACGCGGACGACAGCTCCTCGTCATCGCCTAAGGTATCGATCGTCTGGTCGCCCAGGTTTTTTCCAGCCATGGCGTTGTCCTCGATGCTGCCGTCCAGCGGCACGATCACGTCGCCGTCAAGTATGAGGGCCCGCTGCTGAAAACGGTAGCGGTCCTCGATGCTGTCGTCGCTGTCCGCGACGGCCGTGTCGGTGATCTTGACCACGGGGGCAACCATGCGGACCGCCACCGTGCTCGACGAGAGCGCCAGCCGCACCACCGGCTGACCGACCGGCTCATACTCGTGATCGCTGTCGATCAAAAATAAGCAAAGCACGAGGATTTTTCGATTAATTTTTGCGCTCACTTTTTTAATGTAAAATTTGTGTAAGAATACATTTGAAGCGTCGGAGCTCTAATCATAGCAAATCTATAAATTATGTCTATTTCGGAAATTGGCATTGAACTTAAGGATCGCGAAATCCCGATTTATTTAAAATAAAGTTGACTACCGATCGATTGACAGGCAAGTGCGAATTATAAAACTACGTTATAGACCTCCTTTGATGTTTCGTTACTGTTTTATTTTCAACTTTGAAAAATAAACACGAGATCTGTCTAGCGTGTAACAATAACATTTGCCATGGATCTAAAATGTCTAGATGATTATTTTAGATTCATCATTCAACGTCAATCGAATGAAAGCCGCTATAAGGACGTATGGACTATGTCAAGAAAAGTCGAAATTCGATATTTAATTTTAAAATATCCATTTAAAAAATGATCAATTCCAAAATGAAACTCGTTCGTATGGTATGAGAAAAATTCCAATAGCCAAATAGTATCATCTTTTTCAACTCGGTCAAATATGAGGAGCGTTAATTTCGAACGGATGTTTTCAAGTTATTTGCGCCACGGTGCTAATATATTTTCGCTCCCGTTTCTCGTGCATCTGGATATTGCATACGTGCGCGCGATCGCAGTGTGGCTTGGTTTCAATTAAGTTCAACTGATTTATGAAACTGATTCTCAAGCTGTGTACCAATAAAATATTTGCTATACCTGAGAACATTATTGGTACACAAATAACAAAAATTAAACAAACTTTTTTTAATGCCTTATAAAAATAACACACGGAGCTGCTTAAAAATAAAATAAAAATTAGTAAAAAATATAAAAGCATACTTCATCGAATGATCAACAAAGGTGATAAATTGTATAAAGTAAAGCAATAATGAACGATCACAACGACAACAATAACAACTATAACAACAACAACATCAACAACAACACTTATTGTCAGCAGAAAAAATAGCCGATTGGTAGATATAGCTGCGTCGAGTGTTGCAAAAGCGGTGGGCACAGAGAGTTAGTTAGTTCCACTACGGCCGCAAGCGCAGAAAAATCTCTAATATCGCGCGTATATAAGTCGAGATGAAACTTTACGCATGACGGTTCGCGGCTAATTTCTCTTCCTCGACACTGGCGACGATGTGCAGCTTGTTCTTCATAATTCCTCGCGATTCGATAACAATTGCCACGAAAACTTTATAGACGGGGTCAGGGGTCGAAAAATCAAACTGCAACCGTGTTTGGGGTCAAATTCGGCCGATCGAAGTGCGCTCGAGCGTATCCATCGCGACACTACTGCAGTCCGCAACGGCCGCAGCTCGTTATAGGTACCGGTGTGCGCCGTATAATCACACATCGGCCGTATACGAACACATAGTTCACCGCGACGAGGTTCTATAGATAGACGTGTAGCTCTAGTCTACGGGCCTTAAATAGATGGTCAACGTACGTGTCGTCTCTCATTGGGGCTGCATATATACCTCTCTTCGCGCAGTGCAGCAGTAACAGCACAAGAGATGATGAGAATCCGGGTGAAAAAAAGGCGCCTATAAGGCAAACGACTCGCTTGGCATTTTCCTATGCACGCATACGTACTGTTCCGAGACACTGCGGCCGTGAACTCGCACTCGTGTGCGGAGATTCTCTCTCTCGAGAGCCTTTAATTTTAAACTAGCCAGCACATGCCTGTCCGACTCCTATACACACACAAAACGCATAACAAATTAGCAAGAGAAAAACGAACTACTGCAGTCGCTTTTGTTTTTCGTATTCGTATTCTCTACTACTACTATAGCGAGGCAGAGAGAAAGAGGTGAAAATAGATCGTTGCTGTACACGACGGTATAGGCGGCAGAGATGACGATGCGCCTCATGGAAGAAAAGAGAAGAATCGCACGAAGGTGATGCGCAAGCTGCGACGTCGACGATCGCTCGTCAACCCTCACCGCGTCCTGACAGTTGAGCTCACGGGAGCTTTTATTTAGTGGCTCGATGGAAACATCGTCGGGACGTCGAAAAAATATACAACGTTTTCCGCCAAGAAAAGAGAATGCTGCTCATCGAAACGAAAAGTAGGTAAAAGCTCGTCTGACACGGATTAGTCGAGATGGGCGAAAAAACATAAATATTGCCAAAAACAAAACTCTCCGAAGCTGTGCTTATTGAAATTTTCGCGAACGTTCTGAAACGTACTTGTAGTGGTTAGTTTCCCATTAAAGTTGTATACTCTACGTCAATGAGTAATGAGTACTGACGTGCATACAGCGCGCGGCCATCTATGCCGCATTACATTATTCCGCTGAAAAGCTTTGCGTGCCCAAGCGCGTTAGCACATGCTGCGGCGTTATAATGCCTAGCCGCTGTTACTTTGGTGCATAAGCGACCACCACCACGAGGTTCAATCACCTACTGCGAATCTCGAGGAATATCTAAGCTGTTTCGCGCGCGCAAGGCGATGTACACGGCGACGATCGATCTGTTGGCGGAGCTGTTGTGTGTCGGTGTGCACGTATGCCTAGACCTATACGGCGCTTGCAAGCTCCCCTATGGCGCAAAGTCGAGACTCTATATCATAAGCGCAAACACACGTACACGTATATACATATAGTGGGAAGGATTGTAAGAGAGGCCGAGAACATCGAGCGACGTAAATTTTCCACAAAGCCAAGTACAAAAGAACGAGTAGTAGTAGCTGCCGGAGAGGAGAACGTGTACTGTAGCACTCTTCGCCGCGCGACATACGTAAATATAGATGTACGATCTGAAGCACTGCTGGACTGCGAGCGCATGCATGAGTTATGTAGTGCGTGCGTATACAAGAGAGAGGAACAGAGAGAGAGAGAGACACATATACAGAAAGAAAAGAAAAAAAGAAGCAAAGTACGTACCGAGTGGAGTGCTAAAAGCAAAGTCGCGAATTAGGCTCGAAAAGCAAAAGAATGACGACGAGCTTGACGCACGAAAATAGTCAGCAGAGATGCACGACGACGACAACGACGACGATCGAGCGGTGGAATTGCCACTAGCTGCTGTTGCTCCGTAATGCTCCATACTTGCGAGTATCCGTGTTAAACGCGTATCATATACAGTAGCGCGACTTACATAACTGCGATGCGGAACAATTTATATTTATCGACACACCCCGAGCGTGTGTGTGCATGCAGCGGCCGTCGACGTCGGCGGCGATAGCGGGGTTGCAGCCGCGCGAACCATTCGTTAGACAATCGTCGAAAGCACCACCGCGGGCGGAGGATCGAAGCGGGCCGCTATCGATGTATATATAAAAACTTGTCACGGCCGCAGGCACCAACGCAAATGTATCTTTGACCTGCACGAGATACAACTATCGAGAGGCCATTGCTCGTTCGCGACGACGACGACGACGACTACTACCCTTACCGCAATCTGAACGTAACCCTCCTCTCGCGGCCGAGCATGTCGTCGGACTGTGCGCCAGCACGCAGCAGCGCAGCGATGCGAGAGAATATAGGGTGTGCGGCGGCGGGTGTGATCGATACGACGACGCGGCGTCGAGTTGGGGCGCGCAGGCGAACCACCCCCTCTGTTATATCGTGCACGTAGTACTCGGACTCACCCCATTGCGGCACCGTTGGGCCGCGACTGCGTGAGCCGCTGCTGCTGCTGCACTGATCTATTGTTGTTACCGGCTGCCGGTCTCTGCCACACGGTTCTGCCGCCGGCTGCTGCTGCTGCTGCGGGCCGCCTGTTGTTGGCGTACGCTGCTGCGGCGGTGGCAGCGGATCTGGCGTTGGCGAGGTGAGGCGGGGGCCTCTTGTTGGCCGCCAGGAGCGCGCTTCGCTCCGGCAGCAGCGAGTAGCTCCCGAAGTACTGGCAGGCGCAGCGCACCTCCGGAGTCTTGGCGGTCGTCGTCGCCGACAGACTACGCCGCAGCGGATTCGCCGTCGGGGCCGCGCCGTTCGTACGCCCGCGCGTTTGCTCCATCGTATATATATTTTTATTCTATATATTCTCGCTCCCACCACCCGAACGCGCTATATATGTGTATATATAGCTTATGCTTCCAATATATGCAGCTGCTGCTGGATGCGTGCCGCCGCCGCCGCCGCCGCTGCTGCTGATTTCGCCGCGATGTTAAGCCGGGCTGAGCTACTTCAAATCTCTTGCACTTACCGTCTAAAAATGTATTTTCGGCGCCGCGACTACTCCACTCGACGTCTTCCTTCGTTGGCATTCTCCTGTCGCTCCTCGAGTCACAGACGGTCACCTGCGGCATCGCAATTTCAAGCCTCGGTTATAAATTTTTCGTGCACGTCCCGAACTCGTTTTTATCGTCTTCGCTATAATGATTTCGCCGACTTGAAAATGACAATTGTAAACAAGTGCGATACTATGATAGTCAATTGCAACAAGCTGACGCGGCGGCGTTTCATCAAAATGTTTACAAAGCGGACAAAAAAGTCACCTCGATAAGCATGAGTAAGCTATCGGCCGAAAAAAAAAACAAACTATGCAAGAGGCACACGATTTCGGTCTATTTGACATCGATGCACGCGCGCGCGCGCGTTGGCGCCGATTTCGCAATCGAAAGTTGCTTTTCTGCGCGGCGCACGCCACGCTCGCCCAAGCACGTGCAACCGATCGACTTCTCGAATGCTGTTGCTGCTGCTGCTGCTCCGCAATTGTGTTTTCGAATGCGTTCGGTGGTGGCGGCGACACAGAGGCCACATATTGCACGCGGCTCGTTCGGCCGGAACGGCGTTTTCCACACGATATGAAAATCATAGAACCGATGCTGGTCGAAGCGAATAAAAAAAAAAAGAAAAAACGACCGAAAGGCCGATTCACATGCAGCCTCAAAACAAAGACGACCTCGAGGCTCGCTCGGTAAAAATATAGCTGCACGGAAATTTAAAGACCTGCCAATAGAAACAAGAATAGATCACAATTGCATGCCGTAATCGATAGCCAATTATCGTCCGCTATTTTAAAACATCTGACAGATGCTTTTCCAAATAGCGAGAGCAACATCATATCGACACGAGTATATATAGCTCCGCACTAACCGGTCACTAAACAGCAAACAAACCAATACCCGATCTTATCAATTTCGTTCGACATGCTTTCCATTCGCTGCGGAAGGTAGTGCGCGTCCCACACGCCCAGGCGGCCTCTCTCTCTCTCTCTCTCTCTCTCGTGGAACGTCGATATCAAGCGCTGCGCCCGACCGACTGCATTATATACACGTTATGTAAAAGAAAATAAATAACGTCGCTCCATGCGATATAATAATATTTGAATAAATGCAGAGAGCAAAAAAGTAAAATCGTGAAAACGTCGTCTATACGTGTGCGCGCGACTGGCCTTGAACAATTGGCTGTCCTCCGCGCGCCTACACACACAAACGATACACAGAAGAAGCAGCTATACGCTTATACTACACGGCTATATTATGCGATTCGATCACTGGCTCCGCTTTATTCTCATGTTATTGTATTTTACATAAACCTAATTGACATACGTCCGCGAATCGCGAGCGATTATGCGAAAGTGGCCACGAAAAACTCCATGACATTGGCGATCTGCAGACAGACGGTCGATGCCGTGCAAAACAATTTGCGAACGATCGACAACGATCGGATGGCGATGATTCGCACTCACTACAACTCGAATTCGGCACACTATATCGAGCTCTTTTTTTTTTTTTATCGAATCGACACTTTTCACTCTGATGATCGTGGAAAATGATCGAATCACAAACTAACACTAAACTGACATTTTTCTGCACGACGAAAAACTGGGACAGCACTCGGCGATGTCTGGATCACGTTGGACCCCATCCAGACGGGGTTCGAGGGTTCGCAGGGTACGTTTAAATTATACGGGGGTTGGGGAAAACGCGGGAAACGAGCGAGAGAGAAGTTCGGCGCGTCGCGGCCTTGAGTAAGCTTTTAGGCAAGGTCGCGTCGACGGCGAGCGACTCTCTCTCTCTCTCTCTCTCCGCGCTCGACTCGAAGAGAGACAACTACACTGCACTGCGCCACTGACCGCGGCGCGCGCGATCGTAACTCGCGTTTCTCGATCTGCGAGCTCGCAACGCGTATCTTTGCTCGCAACTCATACTTTGCATGCGCGGGCTTATCTCTCTGTCTCTCTTTCTCGTTAAAGCCCAGATGAGCTCGAGTCTTTGTGTGTGTGTGTGTGTGTGTGTGTGTGTGTGTGTGTGTGCCTATGCATCTTTTCAAGATCTCAGGCGCGCGAAGACGTTATTATACCTAGAGAGATCTGGCGAAGCGAGGTGTAAATTCGAAACGCGCGGCAGTGTTGACACTGCGGCTGTTTTTACTATCACGAGCGCGCAATTGATCGGGTAGCTAGCTTGCTGCACTTGAAACATTGTGTATGCAGATTGCCGTTTGTAGATCGCTACCTGCAAAGGCATTTTTGACTCATTAGCTTGCTCACTCGCTTGAAACGCTTTTATCGTGACGATCTGAAAATATTCAATTGTCATTATACTGTTTGTTATCAAGTTTACTTCTGTCATTGAAATAGTATATTTATCTTATTACCCTAGGCTGCGACAAAAAAAAGTCCCAGGGTAAATGTAATCAGTTTCCAAGGTGAATCCGATTATCTTAGGCTTGTGTACCAATTTCCGTACGCAGTGTCCAAAAAATAGCATTTCCCGATTTGTGCAGCGACGGGGACGCTGGATCACTTTCTGGACGCTGGTACGAATTCACTAGTAATTACCGAAAATAACCATTTAAAATGATTTAAAATACATTACCATTAAATGGTTGGTTTTTGGCTATTTTTCTTTAAAAATGATGTCACAAGTATTAAATGCATTTGAAATTACCTGGAAATGACAATGTGACTGTTTGAAAAAATTTAGACCAGTTTTCAATCTCCATATCATACTATTACATCAAGCTTTCGCCACTAGATGGCGAGTACTTCCATCTGTAAATCTGCATGTGGCAAAGTCAAGATAATTGTATAAGTCGAAGCAAAGATTTGAGTAAGTAATAGTAATTGTTTGAACAAATAAAACTTGAGAGTAAAATTCCTTTTTACATAAGTGGATCTAAGTACAAGTAATGATAATTTTCTGTATCTCAGAACTCCAAATGACAAATTCAATCTAATGAACCGTGAACATTTCAAATATAAATAATTAAAAATAACTATTGCAATTGTAGTTGCTCTAATAAAAATATTTAATGAGTTCTCGTGTAAGTTTCTTGACCAAAACTTACTTATGATTATCGACAGTATAAATTCTATGATATTCCACTTCAAGCCTCGATCAATAGATGTCGAATGCTCTTATCTGAAAATATAAAAAGGCCAAAGTAAAAATATATAAGTCAAAGTATAGTTTTAGAACAGTTAATAAAAATTATTTCAATAAATTTTCAAATGAATCATTATTTCAATAAATCTTAGGTAAATGCGACATAACTAAGTCCATTACTGCGTACAAGTTTTTAAGTACAGTTAACGATAATGATTTTAAATTTGATTAAAAAAATTCAATATAATCACCGTAGTACAAATTGTACGTTTCAAATGTACATGAGATAATACCACTTTGAATATCTATCACTAGATGGCAATCTGTGAATCAGCAAGTGGTAAAGTAAAAATAATTGTTTAAGATGAAGCAGGGTCTTGAAAAATTTTTAAATACTTTTTTTTTCATTTATCTCCATCGCTCTTTCCTGAGAAAGCCTGCAGCAGACTATGTAGCCCGTGCTCAGGAGATATTTTACTATTCCCCTTCCCCACTGCCTCGCATTGACCCAGCACCTGGTTTAAGTTGAAGCATAGTTTTGGATAATGATGTGATCTGCTGTTTTGAAGTGAAACTTTTTTATTTCTTTTTAGTTTTAAATTTCAAACGGAGAAAATTAAAAATAACTATTATAATTGTGACCCTTGCATGTCCACAAAAATTTTTCGTTAGCCGAAAATTAGTCATAAACGTATCAAGTAATTCTACCAGAGTACCGTAAAATAAATGTCGTTGACAAACAAAAATATTTTTCAAAGAGAAATCAAAAATTTGGAACTCAAAAGAATTTTCAAATCAATCATCCCATTGTACTGCATGAATTGAAAATCGAAATACCATTCAAACTCGTTATGGAAGGCATAACTTCATCTTGATTATTACTCGATTTAAAAAAAAAGTCACGGGTGCATTTGCTTTTAACAAAAGTTTTATGAACAGTTTTAGCACGAACAAGAGTATCAAAATGCAAATATCGGAAAATAATCAGGGCAGCGAGATAAAGATATAAACAAGGTGATATTATCTTTTCGTGAAGAGAATCGTTGGCAACGGCGAACAGCGAGAAAATTTTACGAAAAACGAGGCCGATTCACGAGTACGGCCACAGAAAACTAGCAGCAGCAGCAGCAGGTGTATATATAGAGCTTGCGCGAATGTCGGAGCTTTTCTGTGTTTTATAGTTCGCTTTCAAGCTCTCGCATCCAGAGAAGGTATTTTTCGCGAATTGAAAAGCGAGCAAGAGCAAGCAAGCATAATTTCCACCCAAAAATCGACGTCAGCATGCGCTTGATCATCTCTCGGTATATACCTACCGTTGCCGCGATGACGTCGACGTCAGAGGTGCTGCTCCACTTTTTGCTCATATTATAAATATACGCAACGTGCTCGACCTGCCACGACTCGAATTTTAGTTATCTAGCAGTTATTATACTTTGCCTGCGTTGGTAATGAAGATCTCTCAGCTTATTTATTTCATTCGAGCCATTTACACCCCAAATGATAAGGCAAGCTTAAAGTAACGGTTAACCCCTAAACCTGAGATGCGTATAATCTAGACCTGGAATAAAATTCTTTTAAAATTTTTTATAACGGCTATTTTGTGAATGTTGAGGGATGGAAATAGAATCAAATGACTGTCTACAGTTATTTTTTCTCAAAAAGAGCATGATGTTTTTTTTTATTCATTTAACACAGAGCTTATATAATTCAACATTTTTCGCACAAGTTCGTGGGAGCGGCGTTTAATTCGTTCGCAGGCGAGAATACACGTTTTTTCAACGTTAGCTCGTGTACGCATATACACATCATATATTATGCACTCGAGTCGAGACGCTCGAGCGCAATATAATCGCGCTCGCAAATTTTTATAATATATGCAACATGGGTAGCCTTTCACAATATACACTCGCATTATTATATTATAGTAAATTTTTTGCTTTCATAGATTTGTCTTGTCGTCATTTTGTATAAAATTATTTTTACAGGTTTTATTATAAATTATCACACGTACCGAATTAAGCCACGTGGAAAAACATGATTCCCCCGCATGCCCATGCACTTACACGTTATAGTAAAGCGCTCTTTTTTTCACCTCCTTACATACTCGCGTTAACAACACATTTTTTCATCATTTTTCTCTTTTCAATACGCACATTTGCCTCCAAAGCACATCCTACCATTCGGAAGTCCTATTGTACATCACTGTCCCTGTTCACTGAATGGTAACATCATTTTACATAACTATTAATATATTTAGCGATTTAGCTGATTCATTTTCTTTTACTTTTCCTCTCTTGTTACAAAAGACTCCGAGAGCCACTGATCAATATGCTCGATTCATATAGATATATATATCATATATGCATAACGTATTTATAAGTAGAAAACTACTAGAGTCTTCCAAGTCGATCAACAATATAATCTTTTCATTCGCTCAGACTTATCGTTCAAGTAATCTGGGAATCTTTTTTCTTCCAATGAGATCAAAAAGGAATAATTTGGAGAATTGGAAATTTTTCATGTAACTCAATAAATCGTGAAACGATAGATTAGTGACAATTATTATCATACTACATTTTCAACGAAATATGTGTAACGATATTTCATGTTTTTGTCATAAAAGGTTACACCGATAAAGGAAACAAAAGCCAATACATAGCATCGATGTTTAATCAATGTGCCAGCGTTCAATTATCGCTTTTTATTTGGCGTACCTAAAAATTAATTTTATAAAGGCTTTTACGATGAAATAATTTATGAGTGCAGGGTTTATAAAATTTCAATAGAATAGTTTTGAAATAAATGAGCTTTCAAATAAGATTCAATGAGTAAAAATAATTTGCAAATAAAATGAACAATATATTTTACGATTCAACATATTACTATGAGTAAAAAAAGGAATCAATAATATCATATAATAGAATTCACCAGTTGCAATCAGCTGACCATACCCGAGGCCTAAATTGTAAAAAAGGGAAATCACAGTACATTCACAAGCGCTCACGCACACATGCTAAATTAGATCCAAGAGAACAATTTTACGAGTCTCTTTTTCATTGAAGATTCACCCCAATTGCGTATTGATAAATATTACATAATTTACTTGTAAACAGACGCAGTATAGAGTTTATTATTTGAATTCATTTCTTCTATTCGATGATAATTGCAGATTTAGCTGCAGATATGAAGTTGTTTGTTAAGGCTTTTCTTTTTTTCGTCCGATAAATATTTCTCATTTATTTAGCACTATATTATGACAAGGTTTATCGTAGGGGCTAACTTGTAAAACAATAGATTTAATCGTAGGCTTTAGGTATGCAACTTTCTTAAACTTACAACTTTATCATTGTGAATTGTAATTAGTTATTTGGTATCTTAATGACATTCTCTTCGGCCAGACAGAAGATTTTTCAAGTATTTTATAAGGTTCAAGTATAAAAAGTTAACTTAATACAAATTGTTATCATTAGGCATTAAATTATTTTCAGTGGATATAGTTATGAGGTGAAGGACGAAATATAAGTGAGCGTTTTGAATTTTATATATCACTTTTTTGTCTCGTACGCTACGAGGCAGAGAAACTGCTGAAAAATCTTTGGTTAGCCGGGCAGCGTATACTTTATATATCGAGAGATACGAGTCCATTTATACAAGGTATAAATTGACTACGAAAAAATATGATTAAAAATTTTGTCGATTGTTTGTAAAAATGAATTTATATAGTTTTCAAACCCAACCCAAGTGGCGAATATCAATAAGCTTCATAATTACACTTGACGCTTCGCTTTTTTTCGTTAAGAAACTTAAATATAGTGAGTATTTCACAACATTATTTTTATTCTCTCTTTTTTTAATAGTCCATAAATTGTCTTATCGTTTTCATATACTTATTAATATATTATATTTGTAAATTGAATTTTTTTTTCCTAGCTAAAGTCTAAGATTTGTATAGAAGTTATACAGTTTTTTCCATGTTAGTTATTTATATTTATGTATAGCTTAAAAACTTTACAATTGTTATATTACAATTTGCGAAAAACACCATGACTCTTTTTATCTCATGCTGCACATCGCAGGTAATGCGGTAATTTTTATACACAAAATTCTCTTTCAAGCCATACTGCACGCGGCCAATAGTCAGTATATTATACCAAAAAATTCAATCGCACTCACAACACCTTTTTATCTTTGGAATTATAACTACGTACTGTTTAGCGGTATCAGAAAATAGAGATTTATCATCCCAAAGCTTTTTTTTGCTCGGCTCTCTTTGTCACTCGTATTAAGAAGCTATAGATTACATCAAGAGGGAGACGCGATGAACATCGATATTTAGCAGCTCTTTTCCAACGTAATCCTGTGACGCGCTTCTGAACTTTCGCGTTCTGTACTCCGTATCAATTTACAGCTCACCAGCTGCGTGCGCTTCTCTTTTCATATTGATTGAAAACGCAAACAATCGAAATATATGTGTTAGCTATTTGTACGAAAGTGTAGCAATCAAATTGTTGTGCTATTATATCGCTGCAAGCTCTACTCATATACACATCACGAGTTAATTTTTTTCCTATAATGAGGAAAAGACAAAACCGCACTGCAAATTTTCGCGTATTAATCGCGTTTTAATGTACACGTCATTTTTTCCTATTTATAGATAGGCACCTCGCTGAGACACCGCGCAGTCCAAATTCAATAAAGATATGAGTTCTGTTGTCGCATATTTACAATCGCGATGATTATTTCAATTTATTTGTTATTTTCTTGTATACATATAATTTCTAATGCACGTGAGCGTTAAATAAAGAAATATATATAATATATATGTGTATGCGTGAATTCATAGTCATGACACTAACACGTGCACCGTGCGTTGCTGTATATAGATATATTTGGCCTGGATCACGTTCATGGTGATGGAGTCCAGTCACAGAGTACTAACTAAATACTTGATCTTGATACGTACAACGAAATGTAAAGTATCTGCAAATCTTGATTTCCACAGCTTATATTTTTTTGGCTTATTTGTTTACTATGACAAAAATACATCAACGTTATTTTGGTAACAATGAAAATCAAAGATATTCATTTTTTTAGAGTGATCATAAAAGTTATTGTGATAATTATGATTATAAAGTTAAACTTTAAACTTTTCTTAATTCTATATGAAAGTTACGCAAGAAACCAGGATTTTGGAAAAAAATGTTCACATCAATGTTGTTCGATTTGAGCATTTATAATAGTACTTTGTTTCAGAGTTGCATCACGATAAACGTCATCCAGGCCATAAGTACGTATATAATATATAGCTCTTTAAAGATTGAGGACGTTTTCTTGTGGTGACTTTACAATATTTATATATTTATATTATGTATATGCAATTTTTGTTTGTTAATGTATAGTGGCATTGATTTGTTTACTCGATACATATGTATAATTTATATATAAGTGTGTTTATGCAGGCGATATGACAGAATATAAGGTACGCAACAGCCCGTATTTTTTTAACATTATAATTTAGATTAACGGACACAAGTAGCGAGTTTTTTGCGCTCTTCGTACGATATAGCAGGCCACGAATGGGACCTCTCGGTACGTTTTCTCATTCAATTCAGGCTCAATTACAAGTAACAGTTTTTTTTTTTAATAATTATTTATTATCAATCGAAGCACATCAGCTCTCGAGGCCGGGCATCGTCCGTGTGTGATGTGTGTACATTTGTAGTTGTGTGTGAGTGTGTGTACGTTGAAACGCTGCAGTCTTGTCATCACGAGGCGGCAAGATCAGGCCCTCGCATATAATAAGGAGCCCACCGTCTAAAGTCGAAACACGTGTTGAAATGGCGTAGAAAAATATGATTGAGGCGCGGCCCTGCGTCGCTCGACCTTCACTCTAACAAACTTCACGCGCTTCGGTGCACTTTGTGAACTTCTATATTGTATATTATAATCTTCTTTTTTTCTTGTTTTGTCAATTGTCCCAAATGGTACACGCCATTATTTTTGATAATAATCACGCTGAGACGCGACGACGGGCAATTAGTGCCTCAAGCTGTTCATCTTATTGTTGTAGTTGTAGCCGGAGCCCGAGTAATCGTAGTCGTAATCGTAGTCGTAGTCGCCTGCGCGAGCGGCCGGCCCGTAGTGATGCGATTTCGGTGTGGCGCGATGCTGCTGCTGTTGTTCCCTAAAATCGCGAAATTGTCGACGATGTAAATAACTAGAAACGTCATATCGGTGGTATATGACAAAGACGAAAAATTCGACTCTGCTAAGCAACTCACCAGTGCTGATCAGCGAAGTCGACCGAAGCCGGCAAACGCCGGGGTCAGGCAAGCTCGTTGCCGTCGGCGAAGTGATCTCGCGCGTCGAGGCACTTGGCCAGCTCGAGCACGAGGTGGTGCAGCGTCGGGTGCTCGAGCAGCTCGGGCTCGGGCAGCGGCGGATGGCAGCGCGGCCTCTGCTGCCGGCCCCGAAACGAGCGGTGCAGGTGCAGCACCACGTCGCAGAACACGTAGCGCAGTAGCAGCAGCCGCAGAAAGTCGTCTCCGAAGAACTGAACGAAGCTCGATTCTGTGCAAACGTGTACGAAAGAATGAAGAAAGGCGCTACGGTGGCTATGTGATGATCGCGGCTTGTTTTCTCGGGCTAAAGGCGAACGGGTCTTCTTATACAGCTTTCACGCGCAAAGAGCACAAACGATTAATCGCGATAGGCCGGGCTCCAATAAAGCACAAGCCTTTTACCTCTTTTCTCGATTCTCGAGCTGAAAAAGCCAATAAACCTCGTCTTTCTCGCGACTCTCTCTGTACCTTGCCTACGCGAAATGCGGTGGAGTTTTTTTTTCTCTCCATCATATGCATTCGCGACCACGTGTTACAAGAGTGCAGAGAGCCAAGAGTGGCCCCGAGTTATATCGACCGTGTCCTGCCAGAGAGAGAGAGAGAGAGAGACAGAGAGATTCGATAATTGAAACTTTATAACTGGCTGACGCGCGAGCGAGCTTTCGAGCAAACTTTTACCGAGCGCGGCTGACTAAAAAAAAAAAAGAAAAAAAAACAAGCGAGAGAAGAAAGAGCTCGTTACGACGTGCCGCGCGCGGGCGCACAGCACACATCACCTCCATCGGCGGTCATCGCGCGGTCAGCTTTTTATTTTTAAAAACAGCTACTCGTTTTTGTGTAACGAGCACGAGTGTACACGGCCGATTGGGCAACTTGAAGCAGCAGAAGCGACCTGTACAGCTTCCACGAAAAACCGCTGCACATTTCATATATATAGACTGCGCGAAAGCTCGATAAGCGACTAATCGCGGCGTCACCAATTTTTTTCTATTTATAATATGCGCGAGTACGGCTAAAGTTCAATTCTTTCGCCCAGTTTCTTTTTTGATTTTTTTTTGTTCGTATTCTTTTTCAACGGCAATTTAATTGCAATATCCGCGGTATGCTTCGAGTTTTGGTCCCTAATAATGAAAACAATGCGGCTGTTGTTGGACAGCATGTAGCCAGGCGCACACGTGTTTCCTTTTTCCACCAGAAGCTTTTACACGAACGATTGAATTTGTCGGTATTTTTTTTTTTTCGGCGCTTCGCTGCTAGTGCTCGATATTTTCGACAGGATTTTTCCTCGTAACATGTGGCGCGTTCGACATCTAATAATATATTTGTCAAGCCGATAGTGGCACGAGTCCTCCCTGACAAAGAAACTTTTTGTTCGACAGGACGTACAATTTTTTTCCAACTATTCGCCGAATACTCGGAAAAGAAATGTAGCGCAAAAAATGACCGCGTCCACCAGCGGACTGAACGCGCGCGCAACTACACCGGGCAATATTCCCTCGACTCTTGGGGGCGAGAAAATTTCTCGGTACAGTTCGATCGCCTCGACGACTGTATAATTCGCCGCAGAGAAAGAAAAAGAAAAAGTATACCGTGCGCAAGTAGCAGACTTACCGCATCGAGCTCGCAACATGAGCCTGCAGGCCTCCACGATGAACTGGTCGATGTATCTGAGGCAGCGCTCCCAGTGATGGTAGGGCAGAGTGTCGACACTGCAGACCATGCAGAAGGCCGCCAGGGGCGAGTGCAGGAACAGGGTGAAGAGGCTGCCGGCGTGCTTGAGGTCGCGCAGGCCCGGCGGCGTGTCCTGCGGCGACATGAGCACCACCAGCGGCTGATTGAACAGTCGCGGTATCTGCTGGAACACGAAGCTGTTGTCCGAGTCGACGACGACGAAGAGCGGCTTGCGCGTGTACGGATAGAGATCGCCCGGATAGATGCAGTGGGGCTCCTTGCCGCCCTGGGCCAGGCGCTGCTGGGCCTGCTGGGCGGCCTGCTGCTGGAGCAGTGCCTGCTGCTGCTGGGCCGCCTGGGACTTGGAGGAGCCGTGGAGCTCGCCGGGCTCGCGCTTCGCCGACGTCGAGACGCCACCCATGTCGTAAGCCACTGAAACCGAGGCAGAGACGACGGCGTGACAGAGCAAATCGATCGGTGCGCTGCGGCTGCATCGACGCTACGTAGCTATGTGGTGCGTGCAGTTATTAGAGAGCCGCCGCCACCGACGCGTTTATATGCTATTTACGACCGACTTACCCCGACACGATGCTGCTCAATTAGAGCCTCTCTCTCTCTCGCTGGCTGCTAATTACGCGAGAGCGGGCCAATTGCTTCGCGCGCTGCGCGTATAGCGACTCATCGACTCGTCACAACGCCCCTCCCCCCTTCGCAAATTTTAATACTTCGCTCTCACACTCTTTCTCTCTGAGAGACCTAGAAAATAACGCGGAAAACGCGATTTTTCTACTGACTCGGCGAACAATGTGCAGCGTCGTCTCGACTCAGCCGAGTCTTGACCCTAGGCCGCGCGCGCGCTCATTGTCCCTGTGCGGTGACGCTGTATATATATACGTATTATATATCGTTATATAGTAGGTATGTATATAATCGAGCATGACTGCAGATATGCAGCGCGCGGTCGAAGCTATATCGCAAAATTGTGGCTTGAAGAGAGCAGCTAGGCGCGCTCGATACCTATATAGTATACTCGATAGCGATAACATGCAGGCTCCGATACGCGCGCATACATGAAGCTCCCGATGGCACGCGGCCCCCGCAATTGTTGCGCGAGGGGGACGAGACAGAGAGAGAGAGAGGCCGATCCACGGCAAATATGCGAGCACGCGATTCACGCGCCGGCCGCGGCTTCCCATCGAGCCAGCTGCATTCCTCGAGCCTGCGGACCCCACCCCTCAAGTGAGTGAAAGAGGCACACACACACACACACACACACCACACACACACACACACACACACACACACACACATATACGCGCGCGACGAGTTCCGTACGCGTGGCCGACTTTGGCTCGAGAGAAGTTTTGGCGATCGGCGGCAACGCTTCCACGAACGAATTATGCAACAAAGTTGCAGTGCAAAAGAGATACCTCGGGGATCGTGCGGGCATTTATGAAGATACTCACTTTCTTCGGGCCGCTTGACGCTGGAGAAGCAGCCGTCCGCCGAGAGGTAGAGCAGCAGCGCCCCGTTCGCGGGCAGCTCGCGTATGCCGCTCGACAGGAACACCTGCACCTGGCTGAAGGTCGGCTTGTACAGCAGATACTTGTGCGGATTGTCGCGACGAGGCGCCCCGTTCTCCGACGGGTAGGGCCCCGGCCTGAAGGGCACCCGGCCGGCCGGCGACGTGTCGTGCAGATGCTGGGGATCGTCGCGGGGCTCTCGCTCCAGCGTCTGCAGCATCCTGAACATGTCCATCGAGAGCTCGCTGAACTTCACCTGCGGAGAGACGTTAGGGAATCCGTTAGTATATATCCAAAAAAATTTTTGCATTTCATTATCAAATTTTCATTATCTTCATTTCATGGACACATTATTATAATAATTAGGAATTTTTTCGCCACCTGCGAATGTGTCAATTTAATTAAGGGGGGAAAAGTACCTAAAATCTCAAAAAAAAAATTTTTGCTTATTGACTTTTTCAATAGGATTTTTTCTCAGCTTTCCAGTGCCGTAATCAGATTTTTTTAATTTTGATTTTATCGGGAGGTACAGCCTATTTAAACCGATACTTTATGATTATTACAGCAGAAATGAATACAACGACTAAAAAAAACATTGCCATTCTTTCATCAATCTCCGGACTTTCATAAGTCGTTAGCGCCATCTGTTGATACTCGTTTTATTCTTTGGTTATAATACATCTAGCAGAAATTTGTTTGTTAACATGACTATAGGTGTAAAGTAACGCCACCACTCGCAGCACGTGGCTTTCGGTATATCTTCTGTCTCTCTTAGTTTTGTGCGCGAGCCCGGATCAAATGTCAACAACAGTCTGCTGACTGCTTCTTGATTTTCCAATGGCTAATAATTACATTTTTTTTGAAAGTAAAAAAGTATATGTAGAGTGCAATTATATCTTTGCAACTCAACATAGTATTTCATAATGAAGCTATGAAGAAGTTTTAATAGCTTTTTATGAAAATTTGACATTTTTAGCAGTTCAAATTCAAGAAATACAGTGTACATAAGTAAATTGACATATATACATCAGTGTATGTGTATGTCACTGTACATTATGTATTTTTATATGACTGTGTGATGTATAATTGTGTTGCATGTGATAAACAAGATTAGTGATAATTGATCAATTTTGAGTGATTATTTCCAATTATAGATCCAGTGATTAATGTTTTATGAATGTTAGTGAATAGGTAGAGGACTGGGTTCAAGTTCTAATGTGAGATTGTGCATTTTGTGTAAAAAGTTGATTTGGACATAAACAACTTACTTACTAGTTTCCATATAAAACCCATATTAACTACTAACTTTTAGTACAAATTATAAAATGTAGTAATAAAATTGGCGCATTTGGCTTTGTGTGGCTGTCTGGGATAATTGAACATTGTCCTTGTGGGTCCAATATGATTAAAATTCAAGTTGAATTACTGTTTTTTATTGTCCAAAAAGTTTAAAGCAGCCTCAGTGACCTGAGAGATCATTATGACATATATTGGTGTATTTTTGTTTTTTTCAACTCTTGGGCAGTTACGTTTCATCTCAAAATTGCTCTGTTGCCGTAACTTTCCATGTGAACCGTTTGAGCAAATGAGCTGAAATTTTCAGGGATTGTTTTACATAAGAATGACTACAAACGCAAGCACTTTCAAAGGTATTGGACTAAATTTGCACTTTTTTCAGACCATATGCTAGCATAATCTGTCATTTCATCTTATTATATTAATGAATAAAATGTACATATGGCTGTCAAATTGTGTATGATTAATTAAAATATCTGAAAGTGCTTGCGTTTGTAACCAAACATCTACTGAACAAAATGACACCCCAATGACAATGATTGAATGATCGGTTCTAGCTGGATCTTACGGCACAGGTGTACCTCTCATGACTGTGGTCTTGCTTCATCGAGGAGGGTTCTATGGGATCTGGGACCTCAATTTTTATATTCCAGAGTGAAAAACTTTGGAAAAAGAGTGAAAAAAACAGAGTTTTTTCTGTAGAGTCCAAAAAATTATTTTTCTCAATTTTTAATGAATTTTTTTTAAAATACAGGTTTAAGGTACCTTTCCCCCCTTAAATTGATAATCTATGTAAATAAAGTAGGAAATTGCATAAGATAGCAACCAAATGTAAAGTTAAAGAAAAGGAAAAGTCCGATTAAGTGGATGATTTAGTAAAGTTACATGACTTCCAAAGAACAATTATTAACAAGTGCGAAGTGATGAAAAAGTACTCAAGATTTGACGATCTGACTGAATATCTGACCGTTATTACTTGTACGTGTTTTTTTACCTGTTTGTGTTTTCTTTTGATAAACAGTGCTAGAAAAAACGTTTGGGTTTTATAAAATTGCAAAACATATGATCGTGAAAGTCTCACGCCGAATCACTTTATTTTTGGTTTATCTTCCGGACAATTGGCATTGTCAAGGTATAAAGATAGCGCCATTAATTTTAAAGAGCCATGGAAGCTTGCGCAATCTTATGCTAATGAATTTTGGTCACAATGGTTGCACAAACATTTACCAATATTGCAAAGTAGACAGCAAAAACTCATGATCTGAAGGTAAACGATGTCATACTCATCATGGACGAGAATATCGCGAGAAATTTTTGGAAGAAAGGAGTCGTAAATCGTGCGTTGCCAGGAAAATACGGTGAAATTCGAGTAGTGTAAGTACGAACAGCTTCGGGATTGTAACGTCACCCATTTTCGAAACTAATTAAAATAGCATAAGGGTTTACTAATTTTATTAATTTTTCAGCTTTTAATTTTATAAAATAAGGTGTTGTATGAGGGAGGAGAAAATGTAACGCAACGATTGAAATTGTAAAGGGTTTCAAGCCAGTTTTGAGGCTGAGCGCGAAACGATGTTCAAAAAATGATGTAAAATTAAATTGTAAAGGGCTGATAGCTCAGCGCAGAGGCTGGCTAGAAGCGAACTCCAAAAAAAAATTGCGGTTGAATACGTTGCCAGGCAACGAATAGATGTTGTTACCAAAATTGTTCATTCTTCGACGAAACTTCGAATAACTAAGACGGATTAATAAACTGTTCATAATTCAACCGTTTGCATTTTTATTTTTCTTGGCTCTATTCTATTCTGCTATAAGGGTAAATATGAAAAAATTATTGTAACATGATTATTTATGTAAAATTTGATGAGGAATTCAAATTTGACGTTAAAAATGATATTCATAATCTCAAAATCCCTAAATTACCGAAAATCAGCCTGAGGGCCAAAAATAAACATGTTCGTATCCAGCGATATGGCCAATATTGTAATATGTTCATCGATACATCAAATTGCAACTTCTGATCAATTTTGGTCATCGGCACACAAACAGACTTCAGTATTGAGCATCATATGTGTCAATAAAACATGGTTTTTCTCTAATTTTCCTTGATTCTTGACTCAAATCTAGCTGAATCGATCGTTGTACATAAGACATCGTATAATAGTTACTCACCTGATCGGCGCAATTACCGACGATGAGTATCTCTTGAAGCGATAGGCACATGGGTGGCGATCGTTCGATCGGCGGCGAGCTCAGGGCGCCGAGCCGATGGGTCAGCGTCACCGGGGCGTTGGTCTCGCTGTGCAGCACCCCTACCGCCGACTCGGCCTTGACGAACGCCTTGATCTCGTCGAGCACTAGATTCCACTCGACCTGGTCGTCGGGCTCGTAGGTCGTCGAGTAGTCGGCTATCTGTGCGTCGAGCTCCTGCACCAGTTCGCGCACCAGCTTCATCTTGTTGAGCAGCAGACAGACGACGATGAAGCGAGCGTAATACCTGCGAGTCGCAGAGAGTCAATAGATTATTATACGTAGAGAAGCGTCGATTGACGTTTCAAAAGTTGGAAGAATCGATCGCTTACCTGAGCTTCTTCACCATGAGGTCGCTTCGGTCCTCTTTGGCGGCTCGGCTGTAATAGGCACGGCCACGGATTGCCGCGTAAAACGAGTAAGCCTCGTGCAGGTAGCTCGTCTCGCTCGTCCGCAGATAGTAGTGGTAATAAAGCTGGCCGATTTTGCTGGCTATCTCGCCAATTTGCCAGCGTTTCAGGCCGTACTTTGTGTCGAGGACAGCTCTGAAAAGGGGGGAAAAATGATTTCTTTAATGATACTTGTGGTACAATATTTAAAAAAAAACCTTAAATTTGAAGCAGATTCAATGTAAATTCATATATTAAAATTACAATAACCGATATTGATTTTCATTTAAAAATCTTAGTTGAAATTGCAATTAATGCATTAGTACTGATTTATTTTTTTACAAAAAGGGCCAAAACATTACACGAAAATGCAATCACTACATTATTTTTAATGTAAAAAAGAATGAAAATGTTATTGAAATCAACTCATGTTTTTGATTAATGTTAAAAACTTGGGTTGTTGTGAAAAAATCGGTTGAGACCGAAAAACTCGGGTAAGTCCGAGAAATTCGGTCGTCCCGATCCGATCTGAATCGGACCCGACGAGTAAGGTATATTGGGTAGTCCCATTTTTCGGGTACCTGCACACTCCTAGTTTTGATTGTGTTTTATTATTTGCCTTCACCACTCGATGGCGAGTACCTTCATCTGTAAATCTGCAAGTGACAAAATCAAAGTCAGTGCGAGGCCCACGCAGCATTATTAGGCGAAACACCCAACTTATAACTCGCTGTAAAAGTACCTAAATGCACTTAGAAGAAAAAAGTATCCAATCATTTCGATGGGAAATTACCTCATAGTATCAATCGAAAGTTGAGGAAATTTCCTATCGATTTGCAAGTTTTCAGAATGTGGTAATGATTATTACTTATTGAACTATAGCAACGAACATAAAAAACGTGTAAAAACGTGAAATTTTGCGCCGCGAGGGTCGAAATATTACGTTTTTACACGTTCGTTACTGCGTTTCACTAAGTAATAAACATTTGCACACTCTGAAAATGTACGTATCGATTGGAAATTTCCTCAGCTTTCGATTGAAACTATTTAGAAAAAGTTTAAAAATGCCCTTTTCGAGATATTTGACTTTAAACGTTTTCCGGCAATTTTCCCGAGGAAAATGGAAAATTTTCAAAAACCTGACCTTACCATTGGAAAGCTGAGGTAATTTCCTATCGAAATGAAAAGTTAATTTTTTCCTCTAAGTGCATTTAGGTACTTTTACAGCGAGTTATAATTGGGTGATTTCGCCTAATAATGCCGTGCGGGCCTCGCGCTAGGAGACTTGACTCATATTTGAAGGTATGATCCAAAATATTTTGTTACATTATACGGAGCGCTGCGCTGCGTCGGAATTTATCGATGGGTCAAGTTCGTCGGGCTTGCGCTGCGCTCGATGGGCGACAGCGCGCGAGGACGGATCGATTTTCCGAAACGTTAGACGCGCGAAGCTGCGGCTTCGACGGCCCCTTCGGTCACCTATCGCAATATGTACGCGCGTTGCGCGTCGAGGTATATCATATACGTGACACGGAGCACATGCTTAAGATCTGCGGGCGAAGGTATATATATACACATAAGGAAGCGCAGACGAAACGAGGGGGCGATGGGCGCATATCGTAGCGCACGCCTACGCCTCGTCAGCTATTCAACTCGTGCCTCTCTTCGATCGCGCCTCGACCTCGATATATCATACTTCTACATCGCCGGGCGCTATTTGATTTTTTTTCTCTCCTTTTTCTTTTTGCCTCGATCTCTCGGGGCGATTGGCGCGGCCGAGCGATCCCCAACAATATACCCCTTCTGCTTCTGTTGCTGCACAGCTAATTGATACATGGCGAAATAGCCGTACATTTACGCGAGTGCAGCTCTAGCAGCGAACTGCAGCTGCTGCGGCCGGGGCTTTTTTCAGCTCCGCATATACGCGATATGCGAAGGAAAAAGCTCGCTCTATAATCGAGGCTGCAGTACGCGAGCTTACGTAGCTCGAGTCCGATGATGATGAGTGGCGCGCCGCACGTACTACAGCTCCTCCACCCTTCGTGTGCGCGCGCGGGGATATATAATGAGATTTGAAAATTAAATTGAAAAGTATCGACGAGCATGTAGGTCGTGATATTATCATGTTATAAGTATGCCACCGAGGAAGCCGTACCCGTCGCATATAATGTTGGTCAAATATTATAATCATTCTCTCGGTACACGATGGCCAATATGCTCGAGCTATAACCAACATCTCTCTCTATCTCGACTTTTAACGATAATCGAGAGCGCAACGGTAAAATCCCTATTCGATTTATAAGCCTCGCGTATGCACTTCCAACGCAATCGCGCGCAAATATGAATCTCGTTTCGTGCATATAATATAATCGAATGATCGTCGCGCGCTATATAGCTGCTGCCGCAACTGCCGCTGCTCGTCATCCGAATCTCGGATGAATGGATTGCAACGTGCCGACGGAGAGCTGCGAGGTCCGTGACTTGAATCGACGCGGAAAATTTTCAAGCCCACTTAACATTGCGTGTATATTAGTTGCCCGATCTGCTAAATAACTCGCCAGTGTCTATGAATAATTTATCATTCGTTCCTTCATTATGTCGCTTTTATGCTCGTTATATACTTTGCTTTTGACAGATTTGTTCTAGAATCGCCGTAAAAATCGTCGAGTTTGCGAGTTGAAATTCTGCCATTGAGACGAGAAACAATTGACGCTGTTTCAATGCTTTGGTCGCGACGTACTACAGGAATCTCGTTAAGATGACGAAGTTTGCTGAAAATTTGGGGGAAATTTCAAAAAAATTGTTCGATCTAGAAGAAGGATTTGCGATTTAGTATAGCTGAGACGACAACAAAAGTTGTCTTTCTCCATTGGAACGGAATTGCGAGCTGCGCGCGAAAAGAACTGCGAGCGCATGCATACGATGACTCGTGACAGTCGTGACCATAGGCACAACAGAGACTCTGCTATAGTAGTAGTGGTGAAGGCCTCCGAGCTCTGCAGGCCTGAGTAGTAATGCCAGGCAGTAGTGGTAGTAGTAAATGCCCCGAGGAGCATAAAACGAAGAAGGGTGAAGAAAAAAAAGGCGACGTGCACTACGTATACGAGGCACTAGCGAGTCTCCTCACTGTTGCCTGTGAATCCACACTCACCTACACACACACACACACACACACATACGTAGAGAAGCATATAGAGCGACTATATAGCGAGGCGAGAGGAAAATAGTCGGTCTGGGAAGAAAAGAGTCGAGCCGGCGGTGTGGCGAAGGGTAAGGGGGGAGGGGGGATGCGCGAGGGTGTAGAGAGAAAAAAGATGCTCGGGCTCTATACATATAGCGGCCGTAAACGTGTGGAGAGTGAAAAGAGCTCGCGGGGGGCTCGTGAGATTAATTTTTTTCTTATCCGAGCTGGCGTGGCTCTGCTACACCACACGTCTCTATCTCTCCTCTCTCTCTCTCTCTCTCCCACTCTCTATATAGCTCATTCAGCTGAAAATGCAAAAAAGTAGTAAGTATAAGCGAGCGGTGGTGTGTCCGCCTCATGCCATTGCAGCGCAGGTCGCCGCAGCAGCAGCAGCAGCGGCAACGGAGGAGCACACGAGATGTGTCGTGTCGTCGTGGGTGCAGTTGCATCGCGTCGCGGCCGTACACACGTTCATAGCGATCATCGCTCGCTCGCTCGCTCCCCACTCGGCCGCAATTTCTTTAATTACTCGAGCAAGCGCCGCCGAGAGACACTGAAACGTGTTGCAGCTGCGCCCCTATACATACTGTATACGTATACGATACGAGCGTGTAGGGGCGCGACGCGACGTACGCGCCTTGCAGCCCGATAGTACAGATGTGTATCGGCTGAATTTTGCAGATCGAGCGAAGATAGATCGATATCGCAGCCAGTGCCAATATTCAATGGAGCGGCCACTTCACTCCGACTCGGCGCTACTACCTTACCGCTAGTACGACTAAAACTACTACGAGATGTGCACACGCTTGCACGAGATCGAGAGGCAATCGCGCTGCACCGCGCTCGAGGAATTAGCATATTTATGCAAAACACTTTGTGCCGAGAGCTTGGCGGGCCTCCAACGGGGGGCGAACTGGAAAAGTTTTTGCCCGCACACACGGCCTGTATACCGGTGAACAAGTGCATTCGGTGCACGAGCTAGCTGGCTCATATACGTACAGTATAAGTAACAGTTTACAGCGCGAGAGATCAACGCGTCGTTAATAATCGGCTGGACTGCACAGCAGATGCGAGATAGAGAGAAGCTGCTCGGCGTTGATAGTTTTTACAATGCGATGCATGGTCCGTGCAATATAAGTAAGTGAGTCGATTCGAGGCATATCGTCGGAGCTTTCGTCGACGGAATTTCATTTGCACCGTTGGTAATCCGATATATCCTGGTAAAATATTCTTCCCGCCGATTGAAAGACTAATGCTATTATTACAGATGTAATGGGCGTCAGTTTGTAGGCAGCTTTCATTTCGTACGATCGCAATGCCCACCCGACTCCGACAAAACGTTTATGGAAGAAAAAGAAGCTCCGAGCCGCGTTTATTCGCTTCGGCAGCATCAGCAGCACGCGGTAAGCCCCGTGCGAGCGCGCGGCACTATATAAAGCTTCGTGTCAACGCATAAATGCATACAAATGCACGCGCACGCGGGTACGCGAAGCCGCGAGCGCGATATCGGCAAAATGAATTTATCATACGGATCGCGCGCGGTACATATACGCAGGGACACGGTAGTGCGAGCCACGAATATAAACGATATACACGTGCCATTATATAGGCTCCGTGTGTGTGTGTGTGTACATACGTAAGCTCCGACGAAAACAAAATTAGAGCTCTGTCTTTGGCGCGCGTGGAAAAGTTGCGCCAGTGTACACGCGTGAGTACTACGTACGTACGTACGTACGTACGGCGGGGTAGAAGTCAGAACCGCGTAGTGTGCACGCACACGCACACACACTCCCCTCGTACGTATAGGCAGTCGGCATGCACAGTCGTGTACGCTACCTAGCCTAGCGTATATCGACGAGTAACTATAGAAACAAGGACAGACCATCGCGACTCTCTCTCTCTCTCGCTTGCTTATATTACTTGTATATATCGCTCGTCTGACTCACGCTCCAAGCGATTTCCGATAGAATGTCCAGGACGCGTCGATCGGAAAAGTGAAAAGCCGTCGACCGAATGCCGATGCCATAATATGTATCGATCAACGTCCAACTCTACGTATACTTCGGCCCTATATGAAGTCAAAATCGGAATAATACTCCGTTGTGGCGAAGAACGTAACAGCTAATGCAGCTGTGTAAAATAGTTTTCCTCGGCAGATTCAGCCTCAATATTATGCGGATCTGATTCGCGCGCGCGCGCTCGTCCGCTCGCGTGTAACATTCACAATGCAGCAGCAGTAGAGAGGCAGAAAGCTGCACACGTTGGCTCTGCAGCGCGACTCACGACCATATAAGCACGACTTTCTTGGCTCTAGGCGAGCTTGAAAGAAGCTGCCGTGAAAGAAGCTAAGAGAGAAAGAGAAGAAAGAGAGAGAGAGAGAGGCAAAGAAGAAGAGGAGAGAAAAAAGCCCATAGATAAGCTCGTGTGTGCTTGCGACTCTCGACAACATTCGCACCCACACATATGTAGGCACGCGCGCGCGATCTGCACGAGCTTGGAGCAGAAAAAGACGCAAACACACACACAAACTCACACATACATAGAATCAGGCTCGCATTAAGCAGTGGTTGCTCGGTGTGTGCGTTCATCCTCGCTCTATGCATGTGCTTTACAGAGAGAGAGAGAGAGATATACATATAGGCGGAGATGCCTGGAGGCGTCTACTGCTCCGCCACCTCTATCTCTCGCTCTCTCTCTTTCTTTCTCTCGCCCGTTCTCGGGACTCACGCTGATAAGCAACAACCGACTATGCTCATCCTTGAGGAGTGTGTTATATGGAGAAGTCAAGGGGGCGCGTGACTCACCGGTGCTGCTGCTGGAACTTCCACAACTTGGTGTAGATGTCGAAAGTCCGGCCGAAGTAGGCCTGCCACTGCTTGTGGCCGTACTGCGGCAGATCGCGCAGGCCGTTGAACAGCTGCTTGCTCTTCTCCAGCAGGTGGATGAACTCGACGACGATTTTGCGCTCGTGCTCGTCCATGCTGCCGTGGGCCGGATGGCCCCCGTGCAACGGCGGGCCCGGCTGCAACGGCGGCGGCTGCTGCTGCATGCCACTGGTCATCATCATGACCATCGCTGCGTCACCTCAGCTGCTTCTGCTCGAGCGGCGCGTGTCGTCGTCGTGATTGACGTCGTCTCGACGACGGTGGGGTAGGCAGCGCAGCCGACCGACTCGACTGGACGCGAAAAAACTGCAGCCGACTGCGTGAATATGTCGTGTGTCACGGAGCTACCACCGACACCAACTGCCACGTCGGATTCGCCACCCCCCGCGCGGAATATTTCAACTTTGGCCCTGCAGCGGCTCCGGGGCGAGCAGGGCGAGCAGCACTATTACTATCGACAGCGAACGGGGCGGCCGCCACTCGCGCACACCGTAAGAGACGGAGAGAGAGAGACGAGGGGAGAGCTTTCTCAGCGCTGCCGCTGCCGCACGCGCACACAGCAACACAACACAAAAGCAGCAACAACGACGACGACGACGACTATGACGGCGTTTTGTCGTCGCGATGGGCCTCGAGGATGCTATAGCAGCCCCCCTCAAGCGCACTACTACTCTCGGGTAGCTCGCAGCACACTCGCTCTCTCTTACAGCAGGCGCATCTTCCTCGATTGGCTTTGGCGCTGCTGCAACTGCTGCTGACAGCTGCCGCGCGAGGTGCTGCAACTCTGCTGCTGCTGCTGCTGCTACTCGCGTACGCGCGCGCGACTACGTTTGCAGCTCTGGATTATTACAGCAGCAGCCCACGCCACTACACACACTGCCACTATATATACAGGTGCATATATACATACAGGAGAGCCACTGTGACGAATGAAAGAGGCTATATAGTCTTGCGCGAGGTGCAATTCGTAGTAGTACACGAGCACTCGCGCCCGCGCGCCCACCACCTCAGCAGCCTCGGCTAGTGAGCGAGAAAGAGACACCACGAGAGACCAGTCCACTCGGCGGTGCGCGCACCAACGTATATAGAACCGAGTCTTGACGACGACGACGACGACGACGAGTGCGTTAGCCCTGCGCGCGCACAGACTACCCTCTACTACGAGCCATACTATCTACTACCCATACGACCAACTACTACCTGCATATAGCTTGGCCCATTACCACATACACACACGCACACACCCGCAGTATGTACCCAAACTACCGAGACAGACGACGACGAGCAATCAATATGACTCACGTATACTGCGTGTGCGGGCGATGTTACACGTAACGGTGGCAGCTGCAGCAGCGCCCCGTCACGCGACGCTCGCTCGGCTCTGCACCCCCCCCGTCTGCGCTGCGATCGATTACTCGCCTGCAACCCCCCGTAAGTACAATAGCCGTCCGTACATCGGAGCAGCTCATCCCTCGTCGGGCAGCTCGCAGGATAATAACTGCCACGCAACCCTCTACGGATAAGGTTGACAATGACTCGTGTCGCGTGTACCTGGAAAATGATTGCTGCACCCATACCAACCGACTAACTGAGTGTGCCTCTTACCTCATAGATGGCTGCAACGAGCTGCAACCCCGTTCGATGCTTTTCATTTGGGCCATTGGTCAATTCAGCTAGCTTACACCTAGAATTATTATTACTGTTATTTCTCTAAGCTTGAGATATTTGTTTTTGTTGTTGGTCCACCGAAATTAAAAGGTTTCCCCATGGTTCGTCGAAATATCTTTGAAATTCGTTCTTAAACTCAATCTCGTCTCTTCTAATGTATATTTTTACATACATATTTCGGACTGCTTCAGTTTTTTTATCGGAAGAACAAATGTTAAAATTTATTATGTGCAATAGTCAGAAAACTCAGTAGTATGAAAAATTGTTAATTTTTGTATTTACTTACGTTTATTTCAGAGGGTGTCGAATGTATTTCTCTAACATTATTATTGGCTCCAGTAAATAGCTCAAAAACTTTGCGAATACGGAGATGTTCCTGACTTTTATCGGTGTTTACTTTAGACATCGCTAGGTGGCGTCTTCGCTCCCGCAAGCGAAAAGGCAAAGCTCGCTTACATATGCTTATGTAGGAGTCATATTCACCTGCCAAGTCACTTGGCTTTTCTTGATGTTTGAATAATTCCAATTTACTGAAGGTGGAAACTCTGCCTGAATAACAAAAATATTGGAATTCCATCATCTTTAAATGTTGCACAATCGATATCAGTAGTTTCTAAATCATCCTTTTTTTCCAAAAGCCTATCCTAATTAAAAAACTTTTGCTAATTTAGCTTTTAAAGTGACTAGGCGAGGACGATCGCATCTGTGTGGACTTCTCGGGTAATCGAGCAACGCATAGAATAGGGTTTCGTTAGTTAATATAAACAAGCTGCAGAACGTCAGGACGAGCGAATATTTTTATCTTGATCGGCGAAAGTTTAAAATGAGCGAAGAATTCAATCTTGATCTAACAAATGGGAAATCTATACTAGGCGTATTGAATTGTTCTACACATCAGAAAAAATTTGTTACAACATAAAGTCCGAACTGTTAACGTTTGGAGAAAATGAGTGACTGATTTAATGCTCTATTCGCCTCTAGTCGATGAGGATGTATCAACCCTCTGCACCTGATTTAAGATTTAAGATGCAGCAGTGACACAGAAGATTACAGAAATGATAATGATAGCCTACTTAAGTTATTCTTCAAGATAAGATGCCTGAAGTTTAAAATACGGTCCCGGTCTGGTTCCAAACTTGGCTCGGATAAGGGGCGCAATACGGTTCAAACGAGGGCCTGACTTGAATTTCTTGTGTAAGGTCCACGTCAGGACCTTGTCAGGCCCTTTGTAGTTAACCTGTAGTTTATCCGCTTAAATACAGTAAATTACTAAATTTGGCCCTGACAGGACCCTGGCGATGCCTTATTCTTTAATGAATTTTAGAAATATAAATAATTGTAAAAGAACAACATAATATTTATCATCAAAATTATTCTTATTTTTCGTATCAAAAAACGTATGACTATAAATCAAAATATTTACATTTTACATGTTTAAAACTAAGGTGATCCTTACCTCAGTCCAAAATTCAAATTTTCAAAAACGTTTTCTAACATTTCTATTAAATATTTCTTCAAAAGGCTCGATGGAAACCTTAATAACATCAAAATGAAAGTTCGCATATAGCCTTTTAGGGAAATATTCAGTGGAAGTTTAAGAAAATTTGTTTAAAAATTGATATTTTGGCTAGGGCACGGTTTTCTTACAAATAAAATAACAAGTTTTTAAATGTAACACCCCTCATTCGTTTTAGACCTGTTAGCTCGGTGACCTTCCCAGTCCTTGCTGTTATTAATTACAGATCCAACTATTTGAAAAACTGTTTCCTTATCCATAGGAATGTTACTTGTCATAAAAGCACTCAGCATTGCATCTGTAGATAACAAAGTTCAATTAAATTTTCAGAATATTATATTTGTGACATAATTCTAACTTTTAAAAATTTCCCCAAACTGAGTGTATTTTAAAATTGTTTTATTTCCACTTGATTTTGTAGCGTTGCACATAGTCAGAACATCTCTTGTTAATAAAAGATTCAAAAATAGATGTAAACATTTTGACAAAATCTTTATCAGTATTTATTGAGCAAATAAAATAGGTTTTCTAAAAATTAAAACATAATTATTACAAAGATTATTTCTAATTAAAATTTTAAATAAAAATACTCACAATAGCCGCGGCAAGTTTGCCTGTTAATTTTAAATTGAAGTCCAAAAACTCTTGATGACTTGTCTATGGAAAGTTCAGGCCATGCTTTTTAGTAATGGTTTTCAAATCGACAATATTCTCATTTTCTCGAAATGGCCTTTTTTCTGTCAAATATATTCTTGTGAGTTCTTATGAAATCGATATCTTGACGCAGAGAAGTTAATTTTACCTCCAATGCAAAAAATTTTTGGCCCGGTTTTCTTCATTCACTTTTAGATCTAAAAACAGACAATAACAATTAATTTCATGTAAAAAATAATAAATTATTTTAAAATGTATAAGAAATGTATCAATAATTCATAAAACAAATTACCATTGAGAAATCTTGTAGTTGTTTTCTCTAGGATTAGCTCTAATAATTTTTTGCTTTTGTCCTACTAAATCAATTTAAAATACAGAAATTATTGAATTCACAAACAAATTTAAAAAAGGTTTTATAAAAGTTATATTATGAATTAAAATTAGCACTAAAATTAGAATGTCTCCTTGCATACCTTGCTGAAGTTCAGTGTCATCACTTTGAACGAGGAAGACAATTGACTCTTGTGAATAACTCAAATTTTCGCTATCGACGGGAGGTGAAATTGGTACGGAATCAGTTGAATTTTTGACATTACTAGGAGTTATAGTTTCTACTGAATCATTTGAATTTTTTCCATCATCGAGTGGTGGAGTTTGAAGAACAACAATTCTACTCAAGTGCTCTGATGCTGAGACAACTTCTTCATTGTCAAAATCAGGTACAGTCTTTACTTGAGAAAGATCCTCCATTTATATCAGGAGTCACGTCGCCTTACCAGTTTTCCACTTATACATGGTAACTGTCATGCGGACGCGCCGAATTCAGATACGCCTGAATTCGGCTCAGCTCTTTCCTGTGACCAAATACGCTCATGTTTTTATTTTAGCATGTTATCAGAGTCTTTAAGCGGCTTGCGATGACCGCTCTTATATCGCGCGACTCGCTGCAATTTCATTCCTTCTTCTTTTGTAGTTAGTTCTTAGTCATTCTTAGCGACGAGCCATCAGCTCGTCCTACTTTTCAACCAACTCATCCTATTTTTAATTTTCAAATTCAGATTACCGAGCTTTCTGCACTCTTAAGCATAATTCAATTCGATTTATAGTATTTTATAGATTTTTTTTATAAAATTCTAAAATCCCTAAAGTCCCCACCATGAATCATCACCAAATTATGGGGAAAAATAATTGTTGGGTAGCAGAATCGAGTGGTATAACTATTTTTGGGGTGCGTGCTTTGTAAAAAAGTTATATACAATATAAACATAGGTTTTGCCTGCGTCCATTATTGATTTTTAGTGCATTTTAATCGAATTTTGCGTTGCACATAAACAATTTTACTTTAAATGGCAAAATTTATATTGTCCTTTAGTTTTAGACATTTTGAAAAAGATAACGCAATGTCCTTTTTTTTAAATGGCGAAATTTTAACCAAATGTAGGAGCACATTTTGTCTAAAAAACATGTTCAATCAGCTTCAGCTTTAACACGTACTTTTTTAAATCTCCGAAGACCCTCATCCGAATTTGATGGGTACTATCCTTTTATGAGGAGACGCAAGTATGAGTAACCCATGTTTTGAATTTTCATTGATTTATTTGAAAAACACTTTGTAATATAAAAGTGACACTTATTAAATAGTAATTTACTCTACTATACTATTTAATTCTTTTAAAAAAAAAGACCGAGTATTAAATTGTGGCTGGATATTGGGAGATTCACCTCGAGATGAGTGTGAATCGCACTCAGCGATAATGTCGAAACTAGCTCGACAAGGCTCGAGCGCGATTCAGGCTCGAGACTGAATCGCAACCAGTGCTGGTGACGATACGAGCTCAGCAGAACTCGTGTGTGATTCGTTTTCAGAATTCGAGCGTGGAAAAACAGAAGTTTTTCCGTGTAGCCTATCACAATGCTTTCCTCCTTCATAATTTGGTGCCATAGCGTATCTATGTACAAAATTCCACTGAGTTGTAAACATTTTAATTGCTTGGAAAGATGATTACTAAAAATTCATAATAATTGTCAATACTTCGAATGGGATTTCAGAGTTAGGGTTCTTGCGAATAAAGCACGAGTCGTACTGGTGAATGATCAGTTATACGCAAATAATAATGGATATATAATAAGATATAGGATATCAGACTCGATGGCGGAGCTGCTGTCCGAAGCTCATCTACAAGTCAATTAGGATCGCGTGCAACGATCTCGTGAACCACCGAGTTGGCGCAAGTCGTCGCGTGGACTTGTAGAAACGTAGGATATAGCTATAACGTCGCCTCGTTACCAGTAACTTTACAACTAGTCGAAAATTGTCTATATAACGTCTTTCAACTGTTTCAAAACGTACTGCCTGAGAGGACAAAACAAATCTCAACTAACTACTCCTGTATGGATATAAAAATATAAGTCAAAATTAATTTTCAATTATTTGCAAGTTTTAGCCCATTATAGTTTGTGAGCGAACGCATAAAGATCAGTTCGAAAAGTTTATGTACACCCCTACAGATCAAGTTCATTAAAATTTAAAACGTTTTTAGATATTCGCGCTTCACATGTACGCAGAGACAAATGCCTCTCTTTTCGATTTTCGCCTCTCTCCGTCCATCGAGCTTTGGTGGCTGCGTGCGAGGGTGCACGAGGGTGTGTGTTCTCGCTTATGTATAAGCGCCACTGGCTCGTTGTCGAAAGAGCGCGCAGATCGATCGACGAGATACGCGGCGGCAGCGAGTTTAGCTGAAAACGGCGGCGCGTCACCCACGACTATGGCGGCATTGCCCAAACATATTGTTCAGATTACATTTGTATTATATATACACGAGAAGCATATAGGTCTCACAGCAGCAGTAGTTACGTCGATTATCGTCTCGTTCGACGAAGTAACGCACGCACCGCTATATCTCTCCGACAATAATTTAGATCGCTTTCAAGAGATACGCAAGCAGAGCCCGCAAGCCCATTCACGAAGTGTATTATTTATGCTCATGCCGCACGAGTATTGAAATATTATAAAATCCTCATCGTGCCTTTTCCCAACGGCTTGTTATTAGAAACAGTTTGGGCTCGATCTGACCAGTGTAGTTCGATTGCTAGTTCCATACTATAGTGCTTTTTTCATCGTGATGCTTTGATTAACTGCGCGAGGATCGGTACCATCAACACGAGCCGAGTGCGAAAATGTTCAATGGATTTTGAGCGTATAATAGAGTGTGACTCAGCTAGTCCTGGATGCATGAAATACAAACCGATCCACGGGGGGCTATCTTTTTTGCGCAGCCACTGAGCTTTTGCCGTCCCCGACTTGCACAAGTAAACAACACGTACACGCTTGACCTCGGTGTGGCTCATCATTTTGTAAGACCATTCGTCTGTACCTTTCAATATCGCTTGAGAAAAAGAGAAAAAGAAGCGGCCGTACATCGACGCGCCTTTTAATCATCGAGCCTTGAGGAGGGGAAAAAATAGAAAAATAGGCTCTTTAAGGTGTTGCGAGGGCAAACGACGAGGATCGACTCTTACGAGCAAAATTCAAGCTCGATATATGAAGTTTTGATATATCCTTGCTTGCGCTATTAGTCGAGGCAGTATATATGGTATATGCGCGCATGTGAGCTGTGTGTGGTATTTAAGGGGCTGGAATCGAGCAGAGCTTTCAGGAAGCTCTAACTCACAATGAAAGGGCCTGCTGCTGTGTGCAGAGAGAGAGAGAGAGAGAGAGAGAGAGAGCGAGTAAAGTAGGGAGTGCGATAGAGGGAGCTGAGTGAGCCAGGCAACGTCTTCGGACTCGTTGCCGCTGCTGCTGCTTTGTCTGTATGGATGAGCACGCGTAGCATGTATCATCGACGCCACATAAAACCCGAGCCTCTAGTGTATGTGAACGGTATGTGCATGTATACATACATTCGTCCAGGTATACAAAGGACTACTATGTAAGCGTGTACCTATGCCATTCTATCGGACGATCCCAGCAGCAGATTCGAACTATACTCGGGTAAAAGATGGAAATCGATACAACGAACCTAGCAGGAAACGCGGATTGTGGTTTTCCTACATTCGTTGCATTAACCCGAACGAGACTCGCAGAGCTTGCAGCAGTTTTCTCATCTTTACAATGGAAAACGAAATCGTTTTGACCGTAAAACTGCAAATAAAGATTAGTCAACGATTTTTTTCCGGCGACCATGCAACTTGAATAAAACAAAGAAACACGTATACAGCGAAGGTGAGCTGTACGTGAGTCGCTACTCTCACGATATAGGCAAACGCTGCACGGTAATTTAGCTGGGCGCGTAATTAGCATCTCGTGACGGAAAAGTTAAAATCCAAGAGCACGAGAGACAAGACGATGAGCTTTCGAGGGTCGTCTTGCTCCGATGATTGCGCGAAACGAGGAATCGAGCAGTGAAGCTGCTTGGACCAATGGGAACACGAGCTGCGTTTTGTCGTCGTGCGCGACCCTGTGCGAGTACACTCGGGATCGCGCATTATCTTTGTTGTCTCCGTTTCACGATCTGCCTGAGCAGTTAATATGCAAAATCTCTCTCGCTGGGCTCTACTACGACCCCTCTCGGTAGTCACATGGCGCGTGTACGATATAACTATATGCATTTATTATATACTACGTACACACGTATAATGTAGAGGAGCTCTGCGCGTCGTGTGGAGAAAGAGAGGATCTCTCTGCGAGCTCGAGGCAGGGGTGGCTCGAGCTCGATGTAGTATACATAATACGGAGGTGAAAGAAAGAGAGAGAGACGTAGCCTGCCCATAGCGGATGATCCCGCCTCCACGACCATCCCCTGTGTTGCGAGTTCAGTAGTGCACCGCGCGTATACGCACGCGCGAGCGCAGATTCTCCTGCTGATGATGCGATGCCTCTCTCTCTTTCTCTGTCTCTCTCTCTCTCTCTCTCTCTCTCTCTCTCTCTCTCTCTCTGTCAGACGAGCGCGCGGTTTTAGCTTCGATGAGGCTTAGCAACGGACTAGCACTACTTACTATTTCTATTGCCACTGGCGTCGCCGTCGCAGCCTTTTCGCCTAAGCCGAAAACCCGGTGTCCGTCTATCGCGCGCGCGCACGCCTATTACATCGACCAAAATAATTCCAAACTATCCAAAACGCAGTTTCAGTACGGAGTGCCGAGTTGATTTCGCGAGTGTGACGTTATCTTCGAATAATCCCGATATATTAGTGAAAACTGCGCAAGGCTTCTCAAGTGTTTTGCCCCGGCTATTTTCGCATAATATCTAGGATGATCCACCGACCGTCGTGATCATGTGCCAATAATTGCTGTGTGCAATCGTCGCGTTGGACCAACACGACAACGGGATCTACGGCATCAACGAAGCATCCCCGCTTTGACGGTAACACAGATCATCGCCAATACATACAAATTATATGTGCGCATGGCTTGTAAACAATTACCCTTCTGCCGTTTGGACTGAACGCAACCCCGATTCGCTTTGGTTTTGCACCGTGTGAGAGTAAAATCTTATAAATCTCCTTAGATATAATAAACTGAAAACGAAAGCTCGCGGATGCCATAAAACCTGTGGAATATTACCCCGCCGACATTCCAGGCCGGTGCATCAAGTACCTTATGTGCAGTACAACATTTTTCTCGCGACCGGCACGACGAAATAGGCTACGAGTGCCAAGACGTGACTTGTGAGAGTACTTTATACATTTACAAGTAATGTTTGATCCTACGTAATGAAGCTATATTCATATTATTTTGCGCCATCGATCCAACGATTTGAATTAATAACGAACAATATAGTTATTGAAATCTTTATCAACTCTATGATTGGCGCTTTTTCTAACTTTCTGACGTTATGTTAAAATCGACGCATTTTAAAAAATCGAATCATATTTCTCGCAAACTGAATTACTAGAAGCTTAATGCATCAATGCTTCTAAAATACCGACATTAGCAATCGGATTTTCATTGGAATTTGCACTTGTGACATTTGGTTTCGCAGAATTTCTTTGCTCGGAGTTATGTCGCCTGCACAGTGAGACATTCGTTGTTGCGTATCATAGACTACAATTAAAAGTCTGATCGAAGCTGAGAAATCGCATCGTAATGGCAATAGCGTGCAGGTGATCGAGCTTTTCACGTAATGTGAAGCTTTTTCTAAAACCTAGTTCAAAGGCCCAAACAAACGATAATAAAAGCATGAACAGATACTGAATGGCTTCACAGGAACACTGCGAATCTATCATTCAAAACCACTAATTGTAAACCAAGTCGAATTTCACAATTTTTCAATTATTTCCTAGCGAATAACACTTTCCAGCTCTGATCTAGACGCTATAATCAATTGTAACATTTTATCAATACACTAATTTATCTCATTTCATATAACACATATTAAATCATCGGTACCACGCTCCAAATACAAAATAATCGCGGAAGATCCTTTCGAGTAAAAATTCGAGCACGCAAATAATACATGAAAAAAATAAAAAAACTCGGCGATAATGATCATACGATAATTTATCGAACGCGATGTTGGCATTGAACCAATATCGCTTTAAACGCACACTGGAATACAGCCGTGGCGGACAAAACAATACGAGCGAGAGAACAGAGGGAAAGAAAAATTTAGTCGGAATCTCGTATGCAGAAAAAAAAATAATATAATAGTCGTGAGCAGGTCGTTGGGTTGGGGGAAAAAAAGCTCGGAGGCGCGGGCGTGTAATGGCCAAAAGAAGAGCTCGCTTGTACTATCGTCGTATGTACATTCATATATAGCTCCGCACCGCGCGTCAGGCACACGCATACGTATACTGTACGTGCAGCATCGTTGAGGGGAGGAGGGCACATAGAGGCGAATAGAGGGCAAGAAAGAAAAAAAAAAGAAGAGGAGAAAAATGTGATAGTCGAGCCACGTGTGTATTTTCTGCCTCGGTCGTTGAAAAATAAAAGACTTCGCGAGAGACAAACTCGAGTTGTGTGTGTATGTGTGCAGCATAATGGCGAGAAGTAAGCTAGGAGCTGGGGATAAGGGCAATGGTGGACTCGAGCGAGTTTCCTGCCTAGTGCGTTATGAAAAACGCTTTTTTTACGCTATGATCTCCCGCACACACAGACAGTCTTTCACGCTGCCCCGAGTCTCGCGCGCGCGCGGCACACGTATATTACGAACTACGAGCGAGAAAAGATTAAATTCGCCGGCTACCACTCTCATTTCTTTTGTAATGTTGCATCTTTTGGCAGCCTAATGCTCCACAAAATATTTGTTTTTCTACTCGACTCTGCTGTACAATGAGATCGTTGTCGAACTATCGCAGCTTTTACGGTCAATGCTACGCGTTCGAGAATTATCGGCAATTGTAATACAGCTACAAAGCCGAGGATTTATGTAAGCGCGCATCCATCGAAACGATCTTCGACTCGGTGCAGCGCGCGACGCGTGGCCAACTATTATATTCGTGTTATGCACGCACTGTTATACGAGGAATCATTGCCATTTTCTAGCGCATTCGACGCGCTTCAATGTTCAGGCGCGGAAAATAACAGAATCCAGCAAAAGTCCTCATTATTACGCGCTACGAAAGCTGCGACGTTTCGGATATAGCACGTTTTCAAAGTTCGACTGGCGAGCTCGCTGTGTAGCGCGGCTTCGGGTACAGCAAGCTAAAATATTTCCCTTCAAAATAAGTCGGCAAAAGTTACAACTCGGCAGCTCTCGCGGTCGCAGCGCATTGTTACACAGCGCGATTAGAGTCGCGTTCATTAGAGACTAACTGCCGAGCAAGTGCGCGCACGAATTCGGCCGAGATGATGGCGAATAATAAAAAACAGCGATCGAACGTGTCTCGGCTCTCGGGTCGGATTATAGAGATGAACCGCCGCCGTCATCGTCGAGCGTGCATTATGCAGTCGTTGCGTACATTTAAATACAATATCTTTGTCGCGGATATGCATGTGTCGGCGGGTATATATGCGCGCGAGTCATTATGTATACAGAGACAGAGAGAGAGAGAGACTCGAAGAGAGAGAGAGAGAGAGAGAAAGAGATGCACACGCGTACGCAGCTCTCGAGGCACACGTATAGTTATATACACACATACACATTTATACGCACGCAGCAAAGGCGAGCGTTTCCGGCGAGCGTTAACAGAGTAACGTTCAGAGTGATGTAATGAGGCCCGGAAGTGGGCAATTTGCTCGGCTACTACTACTACTACTACTACTAACACTGCAACTACGGCTACTGCAACAACTATAATGCTGCACAGTTCTTGCGCGCTCGTGTACTTGGATCTTCGAGCTTGTGTGTGTATGTGTACATGTTGTCGTCGTCGTCGTCGTCGTCGTCGTTCTCGACGTTGACGGGTCAGTCGCGCGAGGCACAACCTGTGCGTACGACACGCGTAATACGATTTCTATATTAGGTACATCTTCGATCTGGAGTGTACTGGATGCTGCTCGATTTGTGCACGATGTTGCCAGTGACCAGTGATCGAGACTCGCGCAGACGAGATAGTGAAAACAAGTGACAGTGCGATACATATCGAAAGCGCAGTGTCGAGCGTTTAGTGCACGAGAATGGAGTAATTCCGGGATATGCCACGGTACGGACTATCGTAGACTTGCAAGCTCGAGTCTGATCGCGCTAATTTGTCGCAAGCTTAAGTTACTTATATGTATGAGCTGCCATTGTCGTTGCCATAGGCTACTAATTACTCGCGTAATTTAGATTAAAACTCGGAACGCACACTTATGTAGTTGAGCTAGCCGGTAGATCTTGACGGATAGGCCACTGCAAGCACAGTTTTACACCGTGTACTCGTCTAATCACGCACCTAAAACTGTTTGTTTAATCACCATAAAACTGAGCAGGCTGAATGATTTCGTTCAGCAGTTTCGATCGGAGCTGCTTGGTCAGCTCGTGATACACGCGTCCACTCGCATTCGAGGTATACTTATTGTATTATGATCGCATTCGGTCGGTTAGTAGACTCATTTTTTGCCTGCTCGCGCGCCTAAACGTATGCACGCGTTTACTCGGCACACACACTTACACACTCGTGTATACGAACACATTTTGCGCGCCTCTCATACATAAGCGTACACGTTCGAGTTGAAAGACTAAATTTGTGCCTGTATATGTGCGCGTAGAGCTACATAGCAAGCGCTATTTGCGAGGTTCTAATGATACAATTACACACGGAGAGTTGAGCTAGTTTATTGCTGCAGCTTCATGCACGTCTGCATCTGCGTGTCGTAGATAATATATGGCACTGTGTGTGTGTGCGAAGTTACCCGAAAAGAAAAGTTTAGCTCAAGTGCTTTCTCGGCGAGAGATCGTCGATCAATAAGCAAATCAATCAGCTTCAATAACGTATTTCGAAAATTCAAATTTTTTTTTACTTCAATTTGTGACAGTGCAAAAGCTTGAGCAGAAGCGGCAACTGTTTTTTAAACTTTTCACGATTTTATCGATGCAGACCTTTTAAATAATTTTGAGGTAATAGTTTTGTAAAAGCTTTTTTGTTAAGCAAACAGATTTTAAGTCCGTAATTGCCCAGAGTAATTGAACAAATTCAGTAATCGCCTAGAGTAATTGAGTAGTTACAAATAATACATCTTCATTCTGGACTTGGATCAAAAACTTTAAAGGGTTTTATAAGTACCCAGTAATGTAGAAGGAGTTGATAAACAAAGAAATTCGCCGACCAACACAAAAAAAATTTACTCACTACAAAAATTTAAATCGTAAAATAATTTTGTTTACACATTTTACTACAAAATTTGTGAAATGCACATGAAACGTGCCCAGCTTCGCTGCATGAATTTCGCCAAGATTTCACATATATTTTATAAAAAATGTATGTGAATTTTATGTGTAATTATTGTCAAATATTTTAGAGAAATTCACGTAAATATGATGTACATTTTTTTATAAATTTTACCCATATTTCATTTTTAGTTTCATGTACAGAAATTTTTACTTTTCTTCGAAATATTTGGCATAATTAAACACGAAATTCAGTTGGATAAAGGTGTAAATCCGTAAAAAACAAGCAAGCGAGCACGACTGTCGTAGAAATATAAACTGATCTAAGATAGGTCCTTTGGCGCGCTGTAATTGGCTGAGACTCTTAAGTGCCCAAGAGTCCGCTCGCTCGTATCTGCCGTGGCTTGTAGAGTACCACGATTGACTACTATTCGGCCTTCGTACCTTTGTATTGTCTATGTAGCGTCTTTAAATTTTGTTTCTCTGGGCATTTTTATGCATATTACTCGATCAAATGATACACTTTTTGAGGTGTTTTTCAAACTTGAAGAGGAAAAGCTGCGACCACGATAGCCGAGAGGAAATCAAAACAGTCAACTGAATCAAATTTAATTGACGAGATCATAAATGAAATTGAATGAAATTAATTAATCAACTAATAAAAAAAGACAGTTCTTTAACAAGTTTTGAAACAAGTTGAATCCCAGCCTATACATAAATTTAATTTGAAAAATATAATTCATTTTTAGAATATAGTTATACAAGGGCAGATGTTAGAAATAAATTTTACGAAAAAAATAATATAAGTCTAAGCAAATGAATACATTTAATTTCAAACAATAAATTTTCTTATCATTTCTAGTGATTTAATTTTGAACATTTATAGGCCCAAGAAGTGAAGCTTCAGGCTCCTTTATTTGAATAATTTTATTATTTTTTTATTTTTAATATTTTTGAATGAAAAGTATTCATTTTCATAGATTCTAATTTTTTATGAAATTTCGTTGAAGTTTTACCTTTAACAGCTACTATTACACAGTTATTTACTGATTTAAAAAATAAGTTCGATTTTTGTATAAAATATAAGGATTAATTTTACTCCAAAGTTCAAACAAAAATTAAACATATCATATTTGATTATGAATTTTTTGATTTCATCAACAGATGGAGTATTGTAAATTCGCAAGTGGCGAAAAATTTTCCGATTATTATAATAATATTGCCTCGAAGAGATTTCAAATAATGTTCTTTTTTAAATGCCGAGCCATAAACAACAGCTTACGTTATAAGTAAAATGACAAGTGTGAATTATTTTCTCAGGGGCGCTTTGGTGATGTACGACAGCGCCAGCTGCTCGTACGCTGCTGCGCTCGATCTCAAAGGACCAAGCATCCTCGCCAGTCATTCCTCGCTTAGCAGTAACAACAACAACAACAGCAGCAGCAACAACAACAATAACAATGGCACCGCTCCCAGTGCCAACAACAACAACAATAACAACGCGGCAGTGCATCACAATAACGTTATAGTGACAAGTGGCAGTAGTGCGTGCAGCAGCTCGTCCAGCGCAGCCGCGTCGGCCGCCGCCGTCAAGCAGGAGCAGAACTGGCCCTATCGAGGCCTCAACTGCACCGGCAGCACATTTCAGCAGCTCAAGCAGAGCGTCGAGAAGGCCAAGCAGGCCTTGGCCGATCGAGGCGGCTACCTGGCCGGGGCCTTCTCGCCGCCGCCGCGAGTCAACTCCAGCGTAGTGTCGCCGACAACGTCGATATCCGGTAAGCGATTTTTCTTTTTTCTTCTTCCATACCTAGGCTCATTTGCACAAGACGTCTATCCCATCCTAACCTTGTACGACATCGAGCGATCATCGAGTTCGTTAGCCGCGAACTTGAGCGACATTGTCGAAGCTCGTTATGAATACACATTGCAGAAATGCGATTCTGCAAAGTGCTCCGATTAGCTACATACATCTTTGATTATACTGGATTAGATCAAACTCGGAATTTAATAAATTAAAAATATGAATAATTATCAGTCGAGCATTTGTACATGTGATTACACTGATTTATGACCCTGCAACGCGTCTTTGATTATTTTATCGCGACTCATTCTGGAACATTGCTTAAATTTTTTCCGGCAGAGATGCGCTTGATTAAATCAATGCACTTTTCGGATAACTCATATTGTTTATTGATTAAGTTTCTTGTTTCCATATAAAAAGCTTACAATCTACGGGGAGAGATCATATTATTTACAAATATAGAGACGCGTTCAGATTAAGCTCGAAGTGTAGATTATCTTCAGGGGCTCGACCTCGTCAGCTGGTGCTGAATCTGCTGCAACGACTTGCCCTTGGTCTCGGGCATGAGAAAGATCGCGGTGGGCACCGCGAGGAGACTCAAGCAGCTGTAGACCCAGTAGACGCAGGGCTCGCCAAGCTCGTTGACGGCCGGCAGGTGAAGCTTCGTGACCAGGGCCACCATGAAAGACATGGTGAGCGTGAGAACGAGCGAGGCCAGGCTCTTGGCGCTGTCGGGCAGCAGCTCGCTCAGCATGGCGAACGGCACCGAGTCGTAGCCGATGGCGAAAGAGGCCGAGTAGAGCAGCACCGAGACGATCGGCAGTACCTGACTGACGGCGCCACCCTCGTCGAGCCAGCCGGCCTCGAGCAGGAAGAAGTGCGCCCCGAGGCTGGCCGTGCCGAGAGCCGTGCCGAGGCCCGACAGAGCGAAGAGCACTCGCCTGCCGAACTTATCGATGAGATTGACGGTGAGGCAGGCCGCTACGATCGTCGCCAGGTTGTAGTAGATGACGAACTCGCTCGTGGGTATGAGCTGGAAGCGGGCCTTGTCCATGGTTATTTCCATGTACGAGGTCAGACCGGGTCCACCCGAGCTCACGGGCAGCATGCACAGCACCATGATCAGCAGCAACGACTTCCAGATGTTGGGCTTGCGCAGCTCTCGTAGCTTGTCCCTGAAACTCATTTGGCCGCTCGCCTCCAGGTAGCTCTTGATCTGACACAGCTCTTCGTCGACGTTGAGCTCGCTGCCCGTGTAGAACACGATGGCCTTGACGGCCTTGGCCTCGTCCTGCCTCTTGCTGTGGAAGTAGGCAGAATCGTCGAGCCAAGTAAAGGCCGCGATGTCCACGAGGCACAGGATCAGATAGATGCTGCTCGACACGTCCATGCGCAGATACGTCTCGGCCACCGTGGCGAAGGTCAGGCCCACGGGCAATCCCACCACGGCCAGCTTGATGCAGGTGCCACGCATCCTCGGCTCGATCACCTCGCCGAGAAATATGGAGAAGCCGGTCTGGGACGTGGTGAAACCGATGCCGCCGAGAAAGCGCGACGCGTAGATCCAGCCGAACGAGCGCGCCAGGACCAAACAGAGCCAGCTACTGGCGAACAGCAGCAGCGACAGGAGGATGGTGCGTCGGCCACCGTGGTAGGGCACGAAGAACAGGCCAATCACGCCGCCGATCATGCCGCCGACTCCGGGCAGGGCCACCAGCCAAGATACCTCGGAGTCGGTGAAGCGAAGCTCGGGCGGTGCCGAGGACGAGGTCAACCGGGCGACGTTCGGCGACGACCAACCGGCCAGTATGCCGGCTTGCATCATTAAGACGAAGGCTAGAACGTACGATACAAGCAGAGAGCTGAGAAATGAACGAAGTGCGTTCGCTATTTTCGAGGCTATAGCAATTGATTATTTACCACCGAGCGTCGTGATCCATTGCACCGTCTTCGAGCGAAAAATGTCGATTTGAGGCTGCTGCTGCTGCTCGGGATCTTTGAACGTCTGCATAGCCAGCCTCTCGTTATTTTTGGTCGATTGTTTCATTTGGGCCTCTGAATCCTTGGAGTGCATCGCTGCTGCTGGCATCTCGTCGATTGGCTCGGGGCACTACTTTTTCGTCGCTCGTCGCGCGGTTAACAAAGCTCGCTGCACAATTCGCTACACTACTGGCAGACACGAAGTCATGTTCAATACTAAAATTGCATTCGCCATATGCGTTCCATTGCGAAAAAGATCTGCTCGCCTGCACTTTGATTTATCGGAAGCGATCGCACAAATATTTATCGATCCGAAAGTGAATTCGATAAATCATCGCAAACCCGAAGCTAGCAATCTCGTGCGAGCGTGAGTTACATTTATGACCATACGTTTGGCCTTTCACACTTGACGCCGATGACAATCGAGCTCTATATTTATGCATCATAAATATTTTAAATAAACACGAAATGAAATGAAATATGTCGAGCCTATGTTGTAATTATATAATATATATATTATATATATATATATAATATATATATATATATATAATATATAGATATATATATATATTATATATATATCAGTCGAGACAAACGTTTCATGTACTCTATACAATAATTGCGTCTCTGTAAAGCATGTTGACAATATATCTATAAAGTAGATAAAGTAACAACTAAATAAAGAGAGAGAGAGAGAAAAAGAGGCGAGGCCATTTTATATACAAACAAGAAAAGATGAAGAACAAACAAGTCGGAAAAGACAGAAACGCCAGTGGAATAATTTGTCGATCGCAGCTTCGCGCCTCGCTGTTCTGGGCTTTGGAGAGCGGTCCGTAACGTGATATAATAGCTGCCTATAGAGAATAAGAGAGGAGCAGCATCCGCGAAGAGCGGCGTGTCGCCGATTTCCGATTGTTTTTTTTCTTCTAACTTTTACTTTTTAGTGCCTAGCGACTTGCTTCACGGGCAGCCACGAGGCTTCCTTCCTCCGTGACTATATAGCGCTCGAGTCCTTCCAAGAGATGGATGAGCAATACGCGTATTAAAATACCTGCGCAACTACAGTGAAGTTGGCCAAAAAATCTTGTCCTATACGATAAAATCGAAAGCGAATTTAAAAGCATATTGTAAATAATGTTATCGGAGAGGCGCAACTTGGGCGATGCTATCGAGATCGCGGGCCAGCGTTGTAAATCATAAAAATTCGCGCGAATTTATTTTCGCACACATACCCACATTGATTGGAAGCTTCCAGCGTACTCGAGCGCGCGATTTTTCACGTATTATTGCAATATGCGCTCATTATATTTCGGGGCTTTATTATCGTCGATATACGGCCATTGTTCTGCACTTTGGCCTCTTACGATCTTGACCCGCGCTCGGAAAGTTCAGCAGCGCTGCAGCTCGAGCTGTATCGGCAGCGCAAATCGCGCGCGCGCGCACGGATATCAGCGGTCAAGACAGAACATGTATCCAGTCTCATTGCGGCTTTGCGGCTCTTATCTATAAGGTAAAATATACTCTATACGTGCGCACGCTGATAGCGAGCAAGTCGTCGCTATGGCACGTCCGCGATGCGAACGGCAAGATGGTGGAGTAAATGAGGGAGAGAGAGAGAGCAATCTGCCCTTGCTGTACGGTATACACAGAGTGTGGAACAAATATCGATGATGGCGGCAGCTAGTATGTGTGCGTGTGTGGGTGCGAGAGAGATCACAAACGCAGGCTCCTCTCTTTCCTGCGGGTTATTATAGAGGGGGATTTAGCCAGCGGTATCCATGACGACAGACCCAGCCCCTTGGTTGTACTGGGCTAAGGCCTCTCTCTCTCTCTCGCAGCATCCCTCTCTTCCGCTTTGCGCCGAGCTAGACAGAGAACGAGCGAGAGAGGATGTGCACCTAGTTAGAGCAAAGCTCTCGCTATCTATAGCCCAGCATATAGCGTGCCTTGAAATGCTATCTCTTAACCCCCTCGCTTTTTCCCTCACCCTCTCTCTGTCTCTCTCGGAACGAGCGACTAAGCTGCTCTCTTCTCTCTCTCTCTCTCTCTCTCTCAACTTCTCTCTGCTCAAGCCGCAAAGTTATCCGAGAAATTTTGCCGAAGCTTAGAGGATGTACGTACAGTATCGATCGTGAGCGCTGCGTTTCGCGGCTCCGAGCTCTGTGTAGCCGACCTCTAGGATACTTCGATTCAGAGACAAAGAGTATCCATAGTGCGCCTCGAGACTTTCTCCCCGCGTTCCCTCCGTGCGGCTTTATAGTTGAAACCCCGGGCGCTTTTGCTCGACGAAGCGACGAAAATTTAGGGCTCATTTGCCGTGTACTCGCGTGCAATTGTTCGCCGATTCGAATATATATTATATAGTATACTGTGCAAACAGACGCGCTTCGCTCGGCTGCTTTTCGGTCAATTACGAGTCGGTTTGTTTGAATTATTAAGAGACAACCATACAACGCGCCCGTGCGCGACGTCAACTGCAAATAAGCCGAATGCAAGTCGCTATCGACGCGGTCGACGAGTGTCGATTACACGATCCGACCGGTGTATAAAATAAACAATTCGGGTGCGAGTTGACTTTGACGAGCGTTGTTTGCTGTATTACGATAAACGGACATTATTTAATGCTTTGCATTAGCTTTGACTAAGTATAATGCGTAAGCAGCGACGTATACACTGGTAAAAATGCCCAACATTGATAATGGCTTGAGAATCAAAACAAAACCATTTAAAATATTGCAAATAATATCACCATTTATTAACTTGTTTTTGGCGATTTTTTAATAAATGTCAATCACTTTAAATACGATAATATCACTTTAAATATCCACCAATAGATGGCTTGTATTCCTATCTGTAAATCCGCAAATGGTAATGGCAAATTATTGTATAAGTCGAAGCATTTTCATATTTTGGTTTTCATAAAACGTGAATCAGATTTTTTAGGCACTTTAAATACAATAATATTACTTTAAGCCTCCATTACTAGATGGCGAGTACCTCTATCTGTAAATCTGCAAGTGGTTAAGTCAGAATAATTGTATAAATTGCAACTCGATTTCAATACCACAATTCTGTAGCTGGACTAACAAACTACCAAAACTAAAAATTAAAGACAACTCGCTATGTAAAATATAAAAACATTTTATAAAAAATAACAACGGTAAACTACTCCTGATATTTTAAGCATTAACTACTATCTATAAATTCATAAGTGGAAAAGTGCAAACATTTGTATGAACGAAAACACAGTTTGAAAAGTTATACTATAAGCTAAAACTCTTATTGTTATAATATTTTTATAAAAGTCTCATTCATTGGCAAATTTCCAGAATGCGTTAAATTAATTTTTACGTTCAAGTTTTCAAGTAAAATTAACGAAAATGTCGAAAAATATCTATAAAATCTTGAACATTTCTACCAGGGCAGATCTGAACATATTTTGGTGAGCCATCATGATCAATGAGTGCTTGCGGAAATTTTCAAAAACACATCGAACAATCAGCTTGATACGGGGACGATGGTCCTAAAATCGCCTCGTGATTATGTCTCTACTAGCACATCGAGTGTACAATATAATAATACTGGATCAATTACGATCCGCTTTCTGCAAGTACGCCGAGTTAACTCCTGACACTGCACGAGGCGAGATTACCAAGAGATTCGATACGCCGCACGTCGAGGATGATCCCGGCGCCGATCTGCGTGTAAGCCTGCCCTGAAAAGACGCCCGATGTTATTCAATAGAGCCCCTTATTATCTGATGCCTAAACGTGTTGTATGTATGGGCGATGCTGTTGCTACTGCTGCTCGACACTTCACTGTCGCAGTGGCAGCTTCATCGAATTACAACTTCATCGTTGCGGTAATCGTGCAGATGCAGCGGCGGCTCATGCTCGCACCCCCTCGCTTCTGTCGCATTCCCACGACTTTAATGGCCTTTACATATAGTCGTGTTTGCTCACGTTGAGCATAGCATTTAGCTCTTGGAATGTATAGTACCAATGTGCACGATACGAGGCGCAGCTACGACGTGCGTACTCAAGAGTATACGAGTGTTTTATTTCGCAATTATCCAATTCGTGAGACTGATGAATATCAGATAAATTTCTCACTTCTTGATGTTAAAATAAGATTCCTCGAAGGAATCGTCACTAAATTTGAATTTTAAATTGTTTCAATAAATATTGTAAGGATAATATGTGTAAACAGATAAATCGTTAAATTGATTGTAAACATTATGATCATAAACGATTTTGACATCGTCTTTTGAAACACTTATCAGATTTATAGTAAAAACAAATTAGTTTGAATGTTTTCTTTCTCGAGGAAACAAGCCATATAACAGGAAATAAATTTTACTCATTCCATTTCCGTGACAATTAATAGTCTGATCAATCGTTCAATTTAGGCACCAAAATGTATAAAAGTGAGAAAAAATTACATTGTTGTTTCGGCATTGTTGCTTCAGACGACAAGAAACACGTTTGTGATATTTGTCAGGATTCATTTGCACTAGAATCAAAATTGATAACACAACGGCACACAATTCAGAATGAACAGAAAAATTATACTTGCGACAAGTGTGAAAAGAAATTTGAGTTTCGAAGTCATTTGAGTAGACACCAAATATCAAAACACAAAGGCCGCAAACATTTTGCATGCGACAAATGTGAGAAGAAATTTGTGAAAAAATCAAGTTTGCTTACGCATCAAAAATTAGTACACAAAGATCGCGAAAATTCCTCATGTAACAAGTGCGAGAGAAAATTTGAAAATGTATCAGCATTACTCAAGCACAAAAAAATATTCCACGAAGTTTTCAAAGATTACTTATGTGAAAAGTGCGCGAAAAGATTTGGGAATAAACGAAATTTGCTCTCGCACATAAAAGCTGTACACGACGATCGCAAAGATTACGCAGCAAACAAGTGCGAGAAGGAATTTGGGGATCAAAGTAATTTGAACATAGACATAAAAACAGTCCATGAAGTTCGCAATGATTACGTATGCGACAAGTGCAAAAAAAAATTTCGGCACAAATCGCATTTTCTCAGACACCAAGAAATAGTCCACGAGGGTCGCAAAGATTTTGCGTGCGACAAGTGCAAAAAAAAATTTGGGCACAAATCGCATTTTCTCAGTCACCAAGAAATAGTCCACGAGGGTCGCAAAGATTTTGCGTGCGACAAGTGCAAAAAAAAATTTGGGCACAAATCGCATTTTCTCAGACACCAAGAAATAGTCCACGAGGGTCGCAAAGATTTTGCGTGCGACAAGTGCGATAAAAAATTTGGACAAAAATCGGATTGGCTCAGACATCAAAAAACCGTCCATGAAGGATGCAAAGATTATGCATGTGAAAATTGTGATAAAAAGTTTGGGGATAAAAGCAATTTGAGAAGACACCAAAAGACATTACACGAAAGATGCAAATATTTCGCATGCGACCAGTGCGAAAGTAAATTTGGACAAAAATCGGATATGCTCAGACACCAAGAAATAGTCCACGAGGGTCGTAAAGATTTCGCATGCGACAAGTGCAAAAGTAAATTTGGACAAAAAACGTATCTGTTTATTCACCAAAGGACAGTACATGATGACCACAGAGATTTCGCATGTGACAAGTGCGAAAGAAAATTTGGATTAAAATCGAGTCTGCTTACACATCAAAAGACAGTCCATGAAGATCGTAAAGATTTCGCCTGTGACAGGTGCGAGAAAATATTTGGACTAAAATCGAAATTGATTATACATCAAAGGAGATTCCACGAGGGTCTCCTAGATTACGCATGCGACAAATGTGAGAAGAACTTTGTAAGTAAATGGCATAAGCTCAGACACCAAGAAATAGTCCACGAGGGTCGTAAAGATTTCGCATGCGACAAGTGCAAAAGTAAATTTGGACAAAAAACGTATCTATTTATTCACCAAAGGACAGTACATGATCGCCGCAGAGATTTCACATGCGACAAGTGCAAAAAAAATTTTGGAATTAAAAATCATTTGATTAGGCACCAAAAGACGGTCCATGAAAGTCGCAAAGATTATGCATGCCACAATGGCGAGAAGAAATGATTATTGACAATTGTAAATATGCATAGATACTCATATCTGTTTTTCTAAAATTTTAATAAAAATTGTGTCAACATGATTGTGTATTACCTACGAACCCCATGTGTTCAACTATCATTATACCTTCGTACACTGTTGTTAATTTTTTAACCATATTTTACGAACTACCAATTATTGCTCTCTCTTTATTTTTTGGCCGCTTGGGTCCTGCATGTATTCATACAACGATCAGCCCAGAATTTTTTTCACGTCTTATTTGGGGCTGTGAATGGGGAGAGGATTTAATTGACTACTGGAATTTGAATTGATCTTTCGTGTTGATACCTGCTCTTGAATCAAACATGCACTATTGAAAGATTTTGATAAATTTACTGATAGGCTGATTAGTTCTGAGAAGAGAGACGCGATCGGAAATAACAATAAGCTTTTACCGAATAACCCAAAGTGAAAATCATTTTATAATTTAATTTGAACTAAAAATGGTTTTTTACATTTCTTCAAAATTAGTAAAAGCTCTCATGATTGTTTTATCTTGTCCTTAGTACTTTTCTCAATCCGAAATTTTATTTCAATATTCTTCGAATTCCGTAAGTGGTTAATGAAAATTGACATGGCGTTGGCACTCTTTCTAATCTACCACTGCGTATCGATCATTTTACAAAATATGTATCTCTCATACTCATAGAAAAGTAATTACTTGATTGTGCCATCAAAATAAATGCGATTTGTCGTTAAATCGAGTTAAATGGCGTGCGATGCATTGATCGCGAGCTTGGCAATCTTTAAAATCTTGATCGAATACAGGTATGGCTTGAGCAAGTGCGACGCGCTAGAAGGTACTAATTGTCAAATAAAACACACCTATAGACAAACGGGCATCTTTGTTAATCGTTGTCAAAGAATCGAAGCAAGAGGAACGTCAATATTGGCTAGTCGAGCAGAATAAAAAGGCTGTTGCTGCAGCTCTCTAACTGTAACGCGCTCAATTACACGCGCGATACGCATCTCTCAGGACTCATGCAGCACGCAACTATGTATGAGCCCCAACAATCATAGCACTGTGACTCGGCACTTATATGTATACGAATAATTGCCGGTATCGGGGGTCCCCCCCGCGCCTGTTTTTCAGTCCTTTACCTATACGTTTCCCCGTGGCCGACTTGGGGTGATCTTTTTTACGCGCCACCACCACTGCCGCCATGCGCGCCGCTGCTGCTCACTTCTATTATAGCACTCGCTATGTACTACGATCACATATAATAGGTATATTTGTGCATGCTCGCGTGCACGCTGGCAGACGCACAAAGAAGAGCTGCTGCCTGGACGCGCGCGCGCCCCCGACTTCGCCCTCTTTTTTCTTTTCTGCGGCCTTTACAACGTATAAACTACATCCATAGAACGTCTAATGCATGTATTCTGGTAAATGAAGAGCTTAGCTGGGTATCAGTTTACGCTCGTTATTATTATGCATCTTTTTTCGAATCATCGGTACACGATTCGCACGGTCTTGTGTAGACATCGTCAAAAGTGAAATCAAAATTGCGACACCGATGAGATGTGGTTAACTTATGAGCTACTTCGAAGCTGGAAATTAACCAGTTACGACTTGAATTCAATTGTGGCGAAGGCAATTGAATGTTGTGATTTGTAGTAAGGATTATTTAATTTTCATAGAAAGTCTGAACAAATTCTTGCTTTTACACTAATTTTTTTATCAGTGCAAAGTGAAATTCTTTTCCAAATTCTTATCTCGAACAAATTTGTTGAGCATTAAAGGCCGGCATTATCGACTCAAGGCCGTCAATCTTTGCGTCTTAACCCCACTAAATCTCGTGATTAAGAGCTTAGTCTGACACGTGAATTAAGTTTTATTATTTATTGTGTAAAACCTTTATTTTGATACGTTTTAAAATGATATTATAAAATTAATCCCTCAGCGTTATCAAGAGCTCCAAAACATTCACCGATACCCATCAATAGATCGAACTCGATCGTCAAGATTAGAGTTCGTATCAGCAGAGGAATGGTCAAAAAAGTACGCGGACCATAACGGTCGCAGAAAATAAGGTCGAAGAAAGGGTCGTTGAGATGCGAAGAATATGGATACGAGTAAAAGCAAAAACTTAACGGAGCATCACGACTGCAGCGCAGGCTTTGATTGATATAGATGCGCTCGGATTCGTCGAGGCTCGCAATTCTCGCAATCAGCCAAGCATGTCGCGCACATCTCCATCTCTCTCTCTCTCTCCTCTCTCTCTCTCTCTCTCTGTCTCCCTCGATCTCTTTGTTGGGCTGCAGGGCCAACGTATAGCTCTCTCACGCGATCGCGCGACATGTATCTTCTAGGCCGAGCTTCTATATCTCTCTCTCACAGCAGAGAAGAGCAGCGCAGTCGATTATGGATACACAAAGCTCGACTCCACTGCGAGAGAGAGAGGGAAAAACGAGCGAGAGAGCAGTGCTGGCGTGACTAATCACGGCCGGTTCCGCTCGGTAACGGCAAGGACACGCGACCACGCGCTCGCTTCCGCTTCCGGGAACGCGCCGTGAGCGTGTGCCGGGCTCCAATCCCGGAGCCGTACCACCGTGAGCTAGCCCAGGGCTCGCTGCATTATGTATCCACGGCATCTCCTGTTTAATGTACGTCCTACGCGTTTAACTTATTTTTCCTTGCCCTTTATGTCCTAGCTGCGATCTCTCCGCGTCTCTTCTCGTCGCTTCTCACAATAGCCCGATTCGTTCGAGCCCACCGATCGTCTGTCTCCTCCGCAAGCTCGACTTCGAGCACGGGAGCAGCTTGCGAGTCGGCCGTGGGTCTCGAAATTTTCGTATCGATCTACGCACGATCAATTTCTCATATACAATGCAAACATTCATCCGTCGAGACAATAATTCATGCCGCACGGCAGAGTGGGTCTCGCGCACACGCTTTTTCTCACATCTCCCTTACTTTTACTACCCCTTTGCAGGCACACGGCCCTCGTACACCGGCCAACTACGAGTCCGCACCGACGACTGTACAGCGATAAATGATCCAATCACTGCTATTTCTTCACTGCGCTCTCTCTCGCTCTCTATGAATAATAATTGACTGGAATAAACAAACAGCAGCAACGCCCGATGACTAGTAGCTTTATTTCCATACACACACAGTTACTCGTCGGAAATATCAATTTTTCTTCAAATGATATTGTGCTTCGATGGAAGTCCTAATTAATTTAATAGAACGAGAGTAGGTATTGACGACGCTAGGCTATGCGTTAGGCGTCAATTTGTAAAAATTGGACAAAATGAAGTTGAAACAAGCTGCGCAATGACTTACAAAAAATAGCATTGAAGTGTCAAAAATCCATGAACACGTAAAAAAAAAATTTACAAATCGTCTAATCTACCTTGTTAACCTCGCAATGATAATTCCCTCCGAGAAAATCAATTTACATGAAAATCTTATTCTAAATCCGTTGAAGATCGCTATGCACGCGGCACATAGCGGAGCATGTAAGGGACGACAAAATGAGAATACGACAGTATATAAGGACGTATAATACGCAGCTCCCCATGCCAGTGTGCCTTGCGTGTGCTCGAGCCGGAAGGGCTAGCGTACAGATATGCAACGCTGATTATTACTCTCTTACCCTTCGCGCACGCGTTCGCGGTGAATATTTTCTCTCGTCGGTCGATCCTTATGTTTACTACGTTTCTCAACTCCATATGCAGCTGATTTTGGACTAATATATGACGTCAACAGCGGTATGCTCGCACGGGTTTTCGGCACCGAACTCAGCGAAACTCGTTTAACGCAATTACAGCGTCAACGTTACATTTCATCTACATGACTCGATACTTCACCTTCAGCGGCTTAATTACTCGTTTTCACATGATCTGCGTATCGGTCGAGCTCGATGCACGATCGAATCGCGTCGATCGATTCTTATCATCGTGCATAATGCGTACCAATTAAATCAACCATATGTACCGTGAACTCTCGAATCTCGCAAGAAGTCTTATCTCCGATTCATCTGGTACGCGCGCACGTAACAACTATAATATTTGTACGATTCTTCTTGGGTGGAGCACGTGACCATTTTTTACACTCTGATCACGCATATTAGCGCAGCTCATATCTTCGGCAGCGGATCTCTTTCTTTCAGTTCGGCTCGATCGCAATATACACATATTAGAACGAGGATCATTATTCATCCTCGCACGCACCCTCCAGAAAATAGCCTCGTTAAAGTGTCTAACGGGGCTCGTCCGCGTGCTCACCGCTGAGCGAAGGAAGAAGCAAAAGAAGAAAAAAAAGGAGCCAAGCCTGAGGCTCGATGCCCTACACAAGAGGAGCCGCGTGTGTTATATATATACGGCCGATGACTAGGCGCCAAAGTGTCCTTCGTTGCTTTTCTTATCGCGCTCCACAATGTATATGGATTCCTTCTTGCAGCCGCCTCGGACGCTTGACACAACGTATGAATATTAACGAGGGGGGCATATCGAGTCGGTCTCGCCCGTCAATCAACTAGCCGGTTATATGCAAAATAGCCTTTCCTTATGCCAAATTGCCGTCAGGTAGCGACGTCCGACCGACTTGGTCAATACGAATTTCTTCTACTTTTTCACGTATTCTCGGAAAATGAATTACGATCGAATCTTCGAGACAGGTGAAAAATATTTTTACAAGGTATTTGTCCGAACTGGCCAAGCGACCTTTTGAAAAAATCAGCATAGGATCCCGTCAATTTCTCCAATTCACTTTAACGTTGATCGGTTAGGAAGATTCTGTCAGAACGGAGAGCGACGTTGGGGTAGTTTCTTACCCACCCACCCAGTACGCCATAACAGAACTTGAATGCGCAGAAATCAATACAAACCAGCAACGCCGGCGCTTTACCGAGGGGGTTAACACTTTGTTACCCCGTTCAACTTCGTCGTCGATTGTACAGATGGCGGTACTTTTTACATTTGCCCCGTTGGATATTTTTCGCGTCTTTCATTGCTCACATAAACTTTTAAATACAATATAAAACTATATTAGTAAACGATTAATTAGCTGTCAAATAAACAACGATCGTTAGAACTCGTGCTAGAAAATAATTCTCAGTAAAGCACAGCGTAAAATTTACCCCATCGAAAAGTGGCGTAAAAGTATAGGATGAAAAAGTTGTGAGAAACGAAAGAGTGAGGCAAACTTTTTGGAGTTTTTGGACAGTGATCATCGCGAAGTAACAGAGCAGCAATCAGCTCTCAAACCTCAACACATGCGTCTGTCCAGTCGATAAATCATGAAATAAACGAAGCATATTGAGATTAAGCTTGCGTAAAATGCTTTCTGTCTCTCCTTTCAAGCCAGTTCAACCATTATTCGATGATTCGCGCCTCGGTATGTTTAGGGTATACATACGATAGGGTACCTATATATGAACAGTCACGAGCGCACCGAGGATTCATTAGCTGCTCGATCATGCGTGATCCTTGGAGCAACGCTTAGCACATCTCTCTCTGCTTTAGCTGCTGTGGCGTACACGTACACGGCGGCCAAAAGTCAGCTGCATTATGAAAGAGCATTCGTATATGGACGGCCGAACTTATATTTTGCCGAGTCATTACAGTGTCGAGTCGTTTGACAGGGAGAAGCTGCTTTTGGCCTTACGCATTATTATATAGTAGGCTACATCATACACGTCATTGAACACTTTTGCTCGACGCTTTTATGGGCTCGGAGAAATGTCGCGCGTCGTATGCCCAAATAACCTCGGCCTATGCAGTACATAAGCGCCGCGTGCCGAATGGGTATAATATTTATGAGCTTACTCGTATTTTGACTGCTGCTGGCTTTTTTTCTCATCTCCCGATCTCCGGGTCATTTGTCATTTTCCTCCTCTGTGCACAACTGAGAGAGAATGGAGGTTGTTGCATGGAGTGCGCGGCCGACGTCGCCGAACCTGAGAACTTCTTGCATATTTTCTAGCTCTCTCTGCACAGTGGATCCACGCGCGCGACTACAAAGGGCGACGACGTATTTAATTTAGCGCAAGTAGGAGAGCTGCACCGCACCCGTGCAAGTTCAAAGCAAGAGAGGCGTTTATGAAGCTCGAAAATAAAGGAAATCTTCAAATCTCGAAGAAACGAATGTAATGACAAAGCGTCGAGAGTCTACAGAGTCCAAACTCAAAAGAGCTTACGTAGCTGCTGTGTGTGGAACCAAAGCGTCGCCGCCCGCCACGCCGCAGTCCACGCAATTTCTCCGCCGAGAGGCCGAGGGTGTGTGTGTGTGCGAGCAAGAGTTCGCTCGGAATAAAGTAGGAACCGACGAAAGTGGGTGCGCTTTGAAGGTGTTTACGCGGTCGTACTTTGGAGCTTTCTTGCGGAAACTTGGCCCCCCGAGAAAAAGAAACCAGAAGTGCTAACGGTGTACGTACGCACGTATGCAGTATAGCTGTACGTACACTGTATGAAGCGTTTACTTTTACAGCAGCTCGAAAAGTAAGTACAGCGTAGTAGGGGTTGGGTCTGTGTCAAAGTAATCGGCAATAATAACCATAGCGTACGGGGCTGAAATAAACTCAGCCCTGACTTCGCTGTATTCAAAGTTTGAGTTTTAGCAGAATCAAACGGCTTATAGCGTATATATTAATGCACGGAAAGGGATGCGACCCAAGAAAGAAAGACAGTGAGAAAGAGAGATAGAAAAATAAGGGAGAGAGATAAGATAAGGAAAAAAGCGAGAGAATTTCCTGAAAATCCTTTCTCGAGGGTCTGATTGCCATCATTATCGTTGAGAGCGAGCCGCGCGCTCGAGAGCTCTCTGAGCTTGTGCAATGCAGTCGCTGCTGCTGCTGCTGCTGCTCGTCTGCCTTTCACGAATTGCACGTATACATAATATGACTATACGAGTGGATGTTTTGTACATGTGCATGTATATAACATGCACGATGCGAATTGCCGGTTGGAGCATGTAGCCACCCCGCGATAGTCGAGCCAAGACGGGAACGCGGCAGTAAGCGGCAGCCACTCGTCGAGTGAATTTTTCGAAAAAAAGCAACTGCGCGCTTGAAAAACGAAAAACAAAAACGCTCGGGGCTCTTTACGAGTGTGCAGATGCGCTATATAGTATATTACGATCGTCGACGCGACATTACTTCGATGTACGGACAATTTGACGATGTAAGTATTTCTCAAAAATCCGGCTCAAATGGATTTTCTAAAAATAGTGCACAAACCGAGCGATACGTACTGAGATGCATTTCATATAGCGTATATTGGAATGCAGAAACCCTAATAGAAATTCTCAACTTAAATAATACCAAATCACCTAATTGCTTGTTTTTGTCGATTTTTTTGTTGAAATTCCGTTAGAAATATAAAGCACGTTTTTAAAGATGTGAGTATAGCAATTTCATTTCAGACCAGTTTTCAACCGCCTTATATACAATTATACTACTTTAAGTCTCCGCCACTAGATGGCAAGTATCATTATTTGGAAATCTGCAAGTAACAACGTGAAAATAATTGTATAAATTAAAGCACTGCTTTAGAAAAATTGGATGGAAATGTCTGTGCCTACGACCCTGCGTCTATGAATACGAATTTTAAGATATTCCATTAACAATATTCGTTAAACATTCAGTTAAAAAGGCTGACAAACTATCACAATTTATTCATCTGGTAAAAATATGGGCGTCTATTTTATCACCAAAATGTATCATCATCTGTAAAGTGTTGCGCTCATGTAACTATATATGTACATCAAAACCAAAATAAAGTCTATACTAAAAGTAAAGTGAAAATAAAAAACTTACGGTTTTATTCTTATTAATTTTTTTTATTATGACACGCAGGTAGGCATAGACCTCAGAGCAGGTAACAGTTATTCTAAAATGACAAAGCAAAAAAACGTATTACTAATGCACAGAATTCATATACTAATAATTTTACTATAAAAATAGACAGATATTGATAGTGGTAAAAAAGTGAAGGTATAAAGAAAAATATTATCATCCAAAACAAATTTAGTGCACTTGAAGAACAAAGTATTTTTAAACAGTAGTTTGCAAGAGTTTTTTTACAATTTTTAAATAAAATAGAGGAAAAAACGCGAAGCATTATATAACCATAAATGTTGGAAATAATGTTACACTTTTGCATATCATTCTTTAAATGTTTTGTTTTTATGTCTAAGAAATTTTTTACTTGTCCGAAAACTAGCCGTAAAATTTTCAGCATTTCTACTATAAAACCTCATCGAAAGCCGCAAAATTTTGTCCAAAAGTGGATCGCGCGCACAAATAGCCTGACCTAAATATTTTATACTACTGCGACCTCTTCGAGAGTGCGGACGCGTGAAGAGGTGAATCCAAGTCTTTTTCAAAGGCCCTGCGAGCTAATTTGTCCTATTACGGATCATCTATGAGTTCATGGAAAAATCCATGCATGGGGTGTCGCTGGTGGTCCATCATATAATCATTGCGAATCACCCTGGATTCAAAGTCTAAACTACAGCGGAATAAAAGCCCGTTGACGCACCAAAAAATTGTTGCAAGGGAAACAAGCCTGCGAAATCAAAAGACGCTTATGAAGAGGAAAAAGAAGAAGCCGCTTCTCGGCTTCGTGAGAGGCTCAAATCGTCGAAGCCGAGCAAAATCGGAGCTCTGTATAGGCGCGTTTATATAGAAAATACAGACAGTGGCTGTGGTATAGAGGTGTGCGTGTTGCCGCTGCTGCTGCTGCTGTTATATAGACACGGCTTTATATAGCTAGTGCCGGAGCTAGCGGCTGATCGATGTGTCGCCATGACGACGCTTCCGCCAGCAGTCATCCAGCTTCTCTTGCTGAGTCTATAGCTATGCGTGTGCCTTGTTGCCTTTGTACCTTTATGTGTATAGGCACGTGAATGTTGAGAGAGTGAGTGAGAGAGGAGCTTGTGCTTGGCAGCTGTGTGACGCATTGCTCGCCTACCTCGCATCAAGCTCATCGTTATCATCGTGTTTATGGATAAAATCATTACTTAGAATTCTGTAATGATTCACCTGACAGTAAAGCATATAACCACAACTAGATCTAGCCCGGGCCCGAGTTTTTCATCTTTAGCCGATATCTTCGACCTCGACGGAGTTGAGGAAGATTGCGGACACTCGCGGCACGGCGATCTGATTCTCGCTACTATACTCCAAAGAAATACTTCTAGCGCCTTTTCGATCTGTTCTTGATCATCCCTCAGTTTAGAAGATGCCAAATTTGAGCGATCTGATCATGCACTCTGTATCTTCCAGCTTTTTTAGCAAGCGCGCCACGTAACTTCGATGGGGAAATGATTCACGACGATCGCACACGTGTCATGTGGGAAATCGCACGACCTTTACTAAACGATGAGCTCGTTAAGGTCGCTGATAAAGAGCTTGATTATACGCGCGCTTAATTATACTTCATTTTGCGCTCGCATACTCTGCTCGTAGCTTCTGCGAGCATACATAAGCGCCTAGCAATCCCGAGTCGAGCCTATATACGCGAAATTGATTGGATCAACGCAATTCGAGAAAATTGAATAAATTTATTGCTCGAGTCTGCCTCGCTCGTGCCGGCTTTTTGCTCTCTCTCTCTCTCTCTCTCTTGCAAACAGATAGAGCGTCAACGTCAACAGCAAATGCAATTGTGCATCAAATCTCACATTATCGGAGCGACGACGACGTGATCACATGAGCTACATACATACATGTGTAAGGCACAGCGTGGCTTCCTTCAATCTCCCCGAGATTGCGAGGCCTTAGACTTAGGTAATTAATATAACGCGCTCAAATCTTAGATTCCTCCGATTCGCTACCGGCAGGGAAGATGGCGCCTAGGCAGAGGCAGGCAGCTTGGTGCTTCAAATGCCAAATGCAAATGCTCGTGCGCGCACTTGCCTCGTATTTATATGCCGGAAACGCGCAGCTCCTAATGCTCCCACGCGAGTCCTTATAATCGTTCGAAATATCTTTCATTAAGGCTATGTTGCTGTGTGTACGGCGTCTCACGCACATTTCACTGAGTTCCTGAATCAAAAACACACGTTTTGATGTGCCGGAGGGCTAACTCTATTTTAACAGATTTTATATAGCTATTTCTTGAAAAATATGTTTCGATTGAGTTTAGTTGATAAAAATATCGTATAAACTGAGAACGGTTTTTCCTCAACGGAAACATTGAAGTTTCACAAATCGAAAATAGTTTACAGTAAAATACCCTGATATTCGCGGTACTCCGTAATTGCAATTTCACGAATGTGAAACCTTTTTCGGTATTCGCAAAAATTTAATTCACGTATTCAAATTCCAAGATTTTTTCTGAAATTTCATTTGCAAGAATTGAATTGTCATAAAAGTCGAGATGATCGTTCCAAATATAGATAACAAATAATCTATTCCTTGGCTAGAGTTAAATTCAAAAAACTAGATTCACATTGTATCACAAACAAAGATAAAAGAAGCAAGGAAAAGTAAAGCTCGGATTCGGTTGAAGGAAATCTTGGCTCGATTGTTTAGAAAGCTCCGATGTATATATATGTTGGTACGCGGATAGGAGGCAAAGTTTAAGCGAAGAGGAGAGAGAGAGCCGCATGCAGGAGTTGTGCAAAATTCGAGCAAACCTGCCGGAGAGTTATAAAGCGGCGGTGGTGGTGGTGATGGTGGTGGAGAGCAGCAGCAGTAGCAGCAGTAGCAGCGGTATATATTGCGACCGAGCGAGAGGGAGAGAGAAAAAGAGAGAGAGAGCAAGCGCAGAGGCATCCGCACGCGCTCATTTCCGGGGCGCTGGCTGCGCTCGAGTCGGCTATGTGTATGTGTGTGTAAGTATATCTATACTGGGCTTAAAACGACCTCCGCTCACGAGGGTGTGTGTGTGTGTGTATGTGCGAAAGCCAACTCGCGAAATATTAATTCCGTGTTAACGCGCGAAGGGGGAATTGGCGCGGGGGCCAACGCGAGATACAACTCGCAGCACAGCGAGGGCGTCGCAAATCAGAGATTAGAGACTCGGGGCTCTGCCGCGCGCACGAGTCGTCGAGCATCAGCTCGGAGTTAATCAGTAAGTGATTATTGGCAGATGCACAGCCTGCCTCGCGCGTACGGCGCACAGCCTGCACCGCGCTTATATGCGCTATACGTATAAGCGACGAATTCGACTGCGGCTCGCCCCAAACTCGCTCGCTGCACTCTCGAGGCCGGCGAGCATCTCGACTTGCCTCGTTCCTCGGAAATGCTCCCCCGTGCGCGCGCGCGAGGCAGCTTAATACAATCGACTCGTGATGTAGATAGCTCTAACGCAAGCATCATCCAAGTATACACGAGCTCGTCTCGAGGGGGCAATTCTTACGGAATGCCGTGGCTAATGAAAAGAAGCGGCCATTAATTTGTTGTATCATACTCTTGCCCCGGCGCAGCTCCGAAGGAAGAGAATCCTGACCTCTCGGAACAAAGAGCCAACTCGAGTACAGACAAGAGCCGACGTGACGGCGAAGAAAACATCGTGGCTATATAGCGGCAGCGCGCGGAGACTATATCCGAGTCGACTGTGCGCCGCCCCATTCGCATTTCAGCAGCTTTGGCCGCCGAGCAGTGGCTTCATGGATTATAACTGCTCGTGCTCGACTCGGCATTTCGACTCGGAGCTGCGACTAATTATAGCCCATTTGCATATTCGTATAATGGCGATGACATTTATGAGCATGTTATTGCTCTTGCCGTGAATACCCTAATGTACAGGGTCGAGCCTATAAAGCTTCTGCCCTCGCGAACCCCCAAGATGCCTGCGTCGGCAGCTCGGAATATAATGAGCTCGATGCAACTCGCAACTAGCCTGCATCTAGCCGCAGTTGGGCTGACAGCTCTTGGTATGGAAAAGCTCGAGCCGTAGCGGCTGAGTTTGCCCAGGTCAAACAAGCGAACACGGTTTACAAGAAGCTGCAAATTTCTTAAGTGTGGCGACGAGTTGATATAGATACATAATACGGGCCGTAAGAGCAGTCCAATTGACAATGCAAGGAAAAGCCTGCGTGTAGGTGGCACGAGGCAAACATGTCGGTTGGCTCTCGAAGACGTCGATTCTAAAGCGGCGGCGACGGTGGCGGCGCTGTTTGCTGTTGCCCGTCTCCTCTGGCTGGTAGTACCTCTCTCGACAAACCTCGGGTGTTCCGGGCACGTGAAGCGCTTACCAGAAAACTCATGATTATATTGTCCACTGGACTCGGCGTCTATTTAAATCTTTCGCTAGCCCTAATTCGTAAAATCTCACGCACTCACGTATGAGAATAATAGAAAAAACGGAGTTGACTGCTTCAGAACTGTACCACGCGGTCGTTTATATACCGCTGCCTGAAATTTCCATAAGACTGGCGCTTGCTACACGTGTAAGCGCGTCATAAAGCATATTGCACGAAGGCGAGCGCGATGAAATGCGCGAAATGATCCGCTCGAGGGAATAGAAAAAGATAGGGGCGTGGGTGGCTGGCTGGCAAGCGCGCGTCTATATATAGCTCTCGAGTCGCCCGCACTGCGTTCGTAATACATATAACGGTGTAGAAAGAGAGAAAACGAGCAAAATCTCTCTCTTTCTCTCGTTCGTCTAACAAAGTGGCGTATCGGCCTCTTATCGTGTTAGCTTGTACGAGTCCTATACATATATAGGAATATAATATAGATCCGCGATTTCAGTAGCGGCAGCCAGAGCCCCCTTCCTCGCTTCGTCGGGCTCGCCGCGCGCCTATATGTATGTGTAGGCAGCCAGTATGTATAGCTTGAGCTGCTGCTGCTGCTACCCCTCGGCTCGAGCCCAAGCCAGGCCGCATACAATAGACTGCCGACACCGTCGCGCTACGCTACGCTCTGGCCTGTCATGTTTCACGCTGCACGCGCAGCACACTATATATACCTACCCCCCGGCCACAAAGATACGGCAGCTAGCGCGCAACGCAACGCAACGCAACGACCCCAGTCATATTCTCGTAGATAATGTTATATATACGCGCGCTGTGTGTAAGTTTATAAACACACGTATACACAAGTAGCTAGACAGAAAGAGAGAGAGAGAACTTGGCCACTGACTGTCGACTACACGGGGACGACGACGTTTGAGCTCCGAATCGTTTTTCGGCTTTGCCACTTCTTTATATTTCGGCACGGCCGATACATAGCTTGTGCACACGCTCACAGGCTGAAAGTCGACACGGGCCCACGCGATGCGAATCGACTGTACAGACGCAATGAATATCAAGCGAGAAATAATGGACTCGCACGGTGAAATAATGCCGCGACCCTTCAACCGTACATCATGCTCGAGAGAGAAATCGTCATATACTTTTGGCGAATGCGGTCCATTAAGTGCTATTTAATGTTTTCTTCGGTCTATCTCTCGGCCCCGGTTCCTCCACCGTCTTTTAACAAGTCTGTTGCAGCTTTCTTTTCTTCTTTTTCTCTGAAACTTATTCTTGGCTGCCAATTGATAAAATAATTGGCTGTTAATTTATAGCTGTGCATTTGTTCGAAAGTTGTAGGGAAAATTGTTTAGACCCATAGGCAGTTTTGATGTCAATACCTACTTGAGTTAAGCCGATATCAATTTATTTGTACATCCATACAAGTCGATAATTTTTATCGAATAGTAGTGGCAGTAGTCGTCGAACTCGTAACTGTCATCTCTATATTTATTCAGTGTCACAGCGATTAAATCCCTTAAGCTGAGCGTCCAAATGACAAAATCCCTTGTAATAATGTAAGGTAAGCAGGAGCTTACGACAATAGCCACAGACACAGATCGCAGTAGACCCAAGCGAGTCAAGCAGATATCGCCAAGTGTCAGTTAGCAAAAAAGCCAAGCTAATCTCCGATAAGTTGGCGTGTTCTTATCTACTAGCGAAGCTCGAGCACGGATACATAAGGCTCGTTCCGTCCCTCGAGAGCACACGACGATTGGGTTACACACATACATAATGCACGCATACGCTCGACATCAGCACAATGTCCCACAAGTCGCAAGGAAATAACGCCAAACGAGCATTTTATTGTCTCATCCCTCGGGTAGCTCGATTATCTTCTTCTCCTCCTGTTTTACATCGGATACGTGTAGAATCGCACGAATGGCCGCGATGACTCGTCGTCGCGCTTATGCATTCGCTTCTGCAGCGGGCCACCGCCCGAGGCGTGATTTATTTAAGCGAAAAAAGTTTGAGAGCGCGATAATGACGCAAGTCCCATGCGATGCAGTCATTGAATATATCGAGGGTGCGCGCGCGCGCGTATACGGTGTCACGCAGAGAGCGAGAGACAGTCCGCGTGCTTCGTGCGTCGAGCTCGACACGGCTGTATACGGATTTATCGTTTCGTGATATGGCCAGTTGAGTATGAAAATAATTGATATCGGCCGCGGCATGACTCTTGTGGGAAAGTTGCAGGGCGAGTAAGTAAGTAAGTACAGGCGAAGAGCAAATTGAAGGGGATGTTTGTTTATCCGTATATACTTGCTCACAAAGATCAATTTCGCGATGGACAAAGATGAAAACATAAGCATAACATGGCAATTGGCTAATTGAATTTTAAGCCCGAGTCGGACAGAACTACCAAATTCGTTCATTTTTTAGTCTCTGCCGTCACTCAACTTGATAAAAAAACCCTAAATTTAAAGTAGACTTAATTTAAAATGAGACATTAAAATAAAATTAACCGATACTGAATTACATTTGAGTTACTTTGATGTAAACTTGATGTAAAAAATTAATGTATCAGTACCAATTTTTTTTACATAGTTTTTACAAAAAATGAATTCAAATGCTGTCACATGCATCATTCTTGACACAAAAATAAACAATAAAAGTTTAATTTTACACTTAGATTTAAAGGTTTCAAGGGTTATTTCTCAAAGAATTTATGAAACTTCAATCATAATTAAAGTCAGCCGCTACCCCTAGATGGCAAATACCTTAATATCTGTAAATCGGCAAAGTCCAAATAATTGTATGAGTCCAAGCACTAACTTAATTGTGACAATTTTTATTTTTTTTGTTCGGAAGCCTACTTCTATGTAATTTGAATTAACTTGAACGATTTTTTTATGAATCGTTATATTAAATTTAATCTACAATTCTTCAAATTTAATTTAAATTACATTAATGTTATTGAATCTAATTCAATTAAATTCATCTACACGAAGAAAAAATACTTTCTCCACTTATATTATGATTTTAATGTAAATATTTTTAGCATTGCAGTGCTAAGGGTTTTGTAATGATTTTCTCTAATGTTCGTAAATTCGGTCAGAAATTACAATTAATATAATTAGTAATAACTATATGATACATTCAAACAAATATGTTGTCTTGTATAACGTATAATTCAAACAGCAGTTACAAAAAGAATTGATAGAAAAAAGGTAGATCGTATCGACGACTTTCCGATCGACGCAGCTGCAGTCGGCCAGGCCAAGCGATCGCGAGCAACTTCATCGAGAAAGGAGCAATCATCGGGATGCGAGCGAAAGGGCAAAAAAAAAATAAAAATAAATGACTATCGATTTGCCACGGGCGCGGGGGTGAGTCGCTCGGCTCTGGAAATCTGCGATCATTGGCACGGCACGCGACCGACACGCGCCTATAAGTATACACAGTTGGCCAGCAGCATTTAACGCGCGTCGAGTGGCTCGAGTGGGTCGCGTGTGCACGATTGCACTCACACACACGCGTACACACAGGGCAGTGCAAGACAGTAAAGCAGTCAGCGCAGTCGCACGCGTCCGCATACAACACACATGCGATCACCTATACGCGCGCGCGGCAGTGAATATGCGTTGTCTACCTATACTATTATAATAAATCTCGCCAGTTCGACCTCGAAGATTTGCCTCGTCGGCCGGCTTGTGCACACGTATCGCAGTCGTTCTAATGTATAATAAACTCAAGCTGGGCCCCACGTGCGTTATTATTGCTCTTTTGTCGCGGATCAAGGCGTCGAAATTGCAAGTTTACGTAAACAAAGCTCTCCCACGTTCGGCTGTGCAGCTGATTGCCCCACGCACAAACTATAGATGCGAATTATGCTGTTCGCAATGGCCCTTTTGCCAATTGATCTAAATCGCTGCTCGGACGGTTGCTCGCTTATACTTGCAACATACTTGGCCTTGATTTAATCAATTGCATTGTTTCAATCGATCGGTCAATCATACTTCATTCGACTGTGCTTATGCTGGGAATGTCGATAAAAAACTCGGCCAAACTTCATAAAATACTTAAAAACCGGTTAATGTTACACGTTACCTCATAGAAATCCTCAACATTAATAATATTCTAATGGTCGCAAATCGATCATTTAAGGTGGCTTATCAGTAAAACGGGTCAACAACAGATGATTATAGAACTTGGCAGAAATGTCATTTAAAGTGCCCTTGATGTGTTGTAAAAATTTCAGCATGGGTTACCGTACTAATTTTTGAGAACAAAGCCATTGAAAATAGCAAATTTAAAATGGGCTCTTATGGGAGGCCATCATAATTTTATACATTTTACGCCATAATTTTTTTATTCAACGACAGATCTTAACCAAAAACGAATATATTATGCTTCAAGTCACTACCTTTCGATTGGTATGTTAAAAATTACCCGTTACCGTAATAACTAATGAGCAATTAAACAAAATGTGCGTAAAATCATTAATTTCGAATAGTGCGAGCGGTTGGCTGCCTAATGCGAGAAAGAGACAGGCAGACACCTCGCTGTACTATTGTTACGATTGCTGACGAGCCACCTTAAAATGTTTGAAATTATTAAATATCGCTTCAAGTTTTCTCCACTAGATGGTGAATACCAGTATCTGTAAATCTGCAAATGGCAAAGTACAAATATTTGTATAAGTCAAAGCATGGTTTCTCTACCAATTTACTTGCTGATGTGCTCTCCTCCTAGTATTGCTGTTACTGCTCGAGCAAAACTGATGAAGCACGACGCGTGAATCACACCTCGAGCTCAAAAGAACTTTACAGTGAAGGGTTACACTACCCCGCGATTCGGGACAATATCCTCGTGAAATCGCAACGCACTACTTAAATACATACTGCCACGTACAGACACGGCGAAATAATCGCTCGCACGTGAGCAGCTCGAGTGGCCGTTTCTTTAGCTCGTTGTTTGTTTGTTCAACAACTTGAATCAGCCACTCAGACTTGAAATTAGACTTAGAAGCAGTTCGATATTCAGATCCCTACTAGTTCAATTCATACAAATTAGTGTAATTCATCAAGCTTAATTCGTTTCTGGCTCTAGCAACCAGATATTTTCTTATTTTCATTGTTGAAAAATATGTGCTATCGAAATACGTCCTGTACGTCACGGTTTTTCTACGAACAACGTAAAGATCCACTTCGAGTAAATAATGTACTCGATAAAATTTGGGTTTTTTGTGCGACCTTTAAAAAACGTTTGTGTTGCGACAAAGTAAGCCCGAAAATGAAAAAAAAAGTTGTCAAAAAGTGTCATTGCAAGCTCGCTGATGATCAGGATCAAGCTCGTGCTTGCATTCCTCATTGGCGTTTGTTCCGGCTATAGTACAAGTTTCGAGCTTGCGGCAGACGCAGCAACTGTACTGTAAATTAAAGCGATTTCCTGGAGATGGCGAACTGAGCTGTTTACCGGCCGTGCTTTGATTGCTGCAAGCAGTGCAGCTCGAGCTAAAAGAGCCAAAGAACCAGAGCCAGCTATCGGTTGGCCCGCATTTATACGGAACTTGACATTCGAGTGCCCAGGCTGGAACTATCTATTCGGAGCGTCGGATCCTCGAGAGCTGCTGCTGGCCCGAGGCCTCTCTCTCTCTCTCTCTCTCCCACACACACAACGTCGTTGCACGTAACGATATCGAGTGCGCAAGCGTCGCGCTCCAATGGAATCGCTAACCCCGCCTATCGATAGGTAGTACTGGGTCGCTCGTTGTAGGCGGTCGTCGCCGGCTCTCCCCCTCCGCCGCCGCGGCAGCGCGCCTCGACACCCGCGCCAAAGCTCGCCAGCTTTCACGTCCCCGTGCTCGTGTGCGTGTGTGCGGGCGCCACCCCCTCGGCCGCGCATCGTCGGTATATCAGTGCACGAATACGCACACACAGGGGCAGTTAGGCAGCGGTGGCAGCACAGCTACACGGACACACATTGGCACGGATCGTACAGTGCCGAGGGTAGTGTGCGCATTGCTGCATATGACTGTGTGCTGTACGCGAGATAGATCGTCGCACGTAGATCCTCGCGACGATGCTAGAGGGCGTCGTCAAAGTTCGCGCCAAGCAGAAAGCTCGACAGCAGCAGCAGCAGCAGCTCCCAAGCTCGACTAGGCGCGCACACGCGTTTTATTGCCTCAAAGTCAGCTACGCGAGCAGTAACAACGCGAAGCAGCACCGCGACGAGTTGAAGTTTTTTTTCTTCTGTCGATCGCTCCCACGGACGAGAGAGCCTCGCAGCCAAACCGCTTTAAGCCCGTGTGCTATGGATAAGCGGATGTAACACGTCGTCAACACGTTTTTGGCCGATGTACTGCGGCCGTGCCCGAAGTATTTGCAGCACGTGGCTCCGCGAGTGTCGACCCGTTCGCAGAGAATCCCGTGAACTCTCGTAGTGTGATACAGCAGTGAAAGTGTGACCCCACCATCACCGCAGAGCAGCAGTTGATAAAGCTCCTCTGGGACAGGAAACACGTGCACCCGAGTGGGCCTTGACTTGAAGGGTAGAGGATCCCCGGCTACTCCCGGGAGGATCCTCGATCGCGCGAGATTCGCTTCGGTCGCTGGGCCCTGCGAGATATGCTCGACCTCAAAGCCAGCGGCAACACCGCCGCCGAATTACCTCGCACCACGGCTTTCAGTAATCTTTCCATGTTGTTCGCCGGTACGTATACTAATTTAATCGCAATTTGCTGTATTTCTCACTGACCTCGAGTATAGGGAGGAAGAACTGACTGCTGTATGATGCGAGATAGTCACTATTCTGTGGGTACACGTAGCTAAAACTGAAACAATTTTAAGTTTTTGTTTTGATATCTTTTTTACCTTTTTCTAATATTTTCGCAAACGTGACATTAGTTCATGCTAAAATATTCATTATATTTACCCTGTATTTTATTTTTAAAAAACCTGTAAATCGGAAAAAATGCTTCTGAAATTTTAAACGATGGGGTATCGTGAAAATATTTTTACACTTTCATGATTAGTACATTCGTGAAAATAGCATTATTAAGCTTTCAGGATCAGCTGTGCATGAATTTAGTTATTCGTGAAATAAGCATTCGTGACTTTGTCAGGAGATCACATGAAGTACAATAACTTCTTATAGCATCGACCTTCATTTAAAAGCTGATGATGTAACAATCAAAAATATTATCAAAACTTCTATTGAAAGCTGCAAGCTGCTCATTCTGTGGATATGCTGTCAAGGTCGAATTTATTATATATAATAGGCATTCAGGTTTTGCGGATTGAATTTAAATTTCAACCGCAATATTGTGTCAGTTACAGGGTGTCACCACAAATAAACTTGAAATGAAATACATTGTCATGGCCAAAGGAAAACACCGAGCATGGAAAAACATTTAATTTTCACTGAATCAAAGTTCAATTCGGGCGTAAACCTCATCAACGCCCAATAAAGTACCCTTTAAACAAACAAATGCGCAGGCAGTATCTCTACCACCACCCCTCGTAGAAACAATCCCTATAATCTTCTTGTTCGAAAATGCCGAAAGTAAAGTGCGTAGCGATCATCATGATCTCAGTCCACTGTATATCGCTTACAAAATCCGGGAACAAGTGATCAGTGGTGATCGATACGCAGTCAGAGCTTCTGCGGAGACGCTCCAGCGATCAGCCTTTTCGCCTTTTATATTATGTACTATACTATAAGCAAGGGGCGATTAGTAGTAGTAGTAACAGCAGCATCTCGTGGAAAGCTCCCGTGAAATCCGAAGCTTCATTAATGGTCAAGCAGTGAGCGCGACGTGCGCGTGTTTGCCGACGGCCGACGGTAAACAAGCCAAACGTCCCTTCGACCCCTCTAATAACCGTACAATGAATATATATGTCGATCGCAGTCGATTGAGATCGAATGATATGTACTTGATCAGTGCTCGGAACGAGCTATTTGACGCTTCGCTTGGGAAGTCGCCGTAGTTATGTAGCTTGATGATTCGGGGAAAAGACTTGTGTACCTTTGATTTTTTCAGTCACTTGAAGTAAGACAATGCAGATAGCCCTTGTCTCTTCCACTTTGAAGTAAAGTTGCAGTCAGATTCAATTGAGTTTTTTCAAAATCTAATTAGCCCGTTACAATAAATATGAAATATGAAAAAAGCTACAGAGAGAACGTTTGTAAGCACGTAAACACAAGGGAAAAAAGGCTGAAATTCGAGTAAATCGACTAAGATGGGAAGCTAATGTTTGATGTGCAGCGATTGAGAAAAAAAGACGTCAAGGCACGGAATATGCGAGGGGCTCTCCGACCCGAAGCTCGTCGGAAAGAGAGAGACAGAGACAACCGAGAAAAGTCGTACTTTACTCGTATCTCTCTCCCACACATTCACTCTTTATTATATGAATGTCTGCGTACACACACGTCAGACAGCTGTGTTTTCACGATCACACGAGTGCGTGCAAGGGTACGAAAAGTCGCCGAAGCGAGGACAATAAAAAAAACGAAAGAAAGAGAGAGAGAGAGAATCGCCTCGGCCGGCCAAAAGACAAGATTTTCTACGTCTCGCTGATACATAAGCTTTCTCGTGCGATTTTTACGATTGCGTGCATATCCACTGCTACACCGCGCACCACCCATCCTCCTTCCTTGCATGAGCGACGAAGCGTTCTTGCGCAAGGCAATATATATTGTAGATATTCGCGAGTTCCAATTCGGTCAGAAATAGCCCAAGTTGCGAAAGTAAAAGAACATATTGACCGATGTACAAGTGTGCGTGTGCGCGTGTTTACATTACTAGTTATGAGTGAAGGTTTTGAGGCGATTCTGGCACCTCCACACACGTGCATCCCTCTAGATGTCATGTGCGCACTTGTAGCGAATTTTCTCTCGCATATGACTGACTTTTCCTTCCTTTCTCAAGTTGATTGACCATTCTCAAAAGTCAAACTACGATTGTTTACCCGCTCAGGAACTTGAACATATACTCAATATAAATATTTTTGGCTGTTGCAGATGCCGGCAGTTCTTACAAGGGCGGTTGGAGCCATGCCACGTCACCAGCCCCAGGACAGGGTGAGTTGGCACTTTTTTGTTGTTGTACCACTGTATAAATCGCGCGATATACGGGCGACGAGCAGCAGCAGCGACAGCAGCACGTCATAGGATGGCTCGTTTCCTCGTTCCTTTTTTTTTTTACATTTTTAATTACAAGAAACACTGACTGCGCAGGAGAGCAAGGGTGGGTACAATGGCTCGTTAAGTGCTGGATTAATGTTTCGCGCCCGGGCCAGGCGCGAATCACGATATTATTGCATCGCGCCTCGTTTCAAAAGCTCGAGCCTCACTCTCTCGCCCGGGCGCGAAACATTATCGCATGACGGATGATCGTAATTTCTTTGGGGGCATATTAGAGAGATGAAAGGTGTCAGCGCCGCGACTACAGTTGTTTTGAAATTCGGCGAGGCGCGCATTACACACACACACACGTCAAACGCGCGAGCAGGCAAAATGTCATACAAGGCAGAGCCGTGTGTGCACTCGTTGTTTCGTCGCTCTGTAATGTACACACGTAACTCCGCACAGAAGAGATTTCCAAGGCGGCAGGAAAGGGGAGAGAAAGGCGAGAAAATTGAAAGCTCGCGGCTACGGAAAAGCTTCCTCGGCTGCGATGTACGTAAGCTGGCAGTAGCAGCAGCAGGCGCCAAAGAAACTCGCTTCGCACACGCATGCAACTTGCAAGTACAAAGGTGAGAGAGAGAGAATTTGCACGAGCTCTCTTGGCGCTTTGTGAAGCGTCCAAGCGTTATGTCGAGCAGAAGTAGTAGCAGCGGCGGGGGAGAGCGAGAGAACGTAGATTCCCTTTGTGAGCTTGCAGAGAGAGAGAGAGAGAACGAGAGGCGCAGCATCACACCAGGCACAGCCTCGGGCGTCACGGCAATCACGCACTGGGTGCTCGCTCTGCGTAGCTATATATGACGTTGCAAAGATCACACAGCTCGCGCGACTCGTGCCTCGGGTGTTTTGTCGCACGTACATAAACACACACACACGCGCGGGCACGCAGAGAGACACTCGAGCTACCGCTACTTTTCGCGCTTTTCGGCTCCCTCGGCCGCCTAGATTTGCTTTGCTTAGAGAATTTTCGTTTGACCAAAAGGGGCTGCGTTGCTGCGTTGCTGCTCAACGGCAGCCTAGCTCTCTATTACGTATGCATTGCCGATGATTGGGAGCGAAAATTGTTTTTAGAGCAAGCTTTAAGCTGTTCTCGATTATCTTTATTGCGGCTTTGGCCCTGCTGATATTACGTGCCACCCTACATGGACGAGTAACACGTCTGAAAAATCAAAGCGCAATGATTCTCTTGCTTCTGTGTACGCAATCGCTTTGCTCAAGCTTGAAGTATATAACTCGACTAGGCTGAATTCACACGTACACGGGACGATGATCTAAAATGGCTCAGGGCCTTTGGCCAGACTGGAAAAGTACACGAGAATAAAATCTACGCGTTGAAGATACAACTCGAGTATAAGAGGGCCCCGTGCGACGCTTGGCACAGCTGGACGTAATACACCAGGAAGTGACGCGATTCCGCAGAGTCGCGCGCGACCCCCACGTGGTGCACGTGTTGTGTACGCGATCCTGCTCCGTGTCGCACACCTTTGCGGCCAGGATTCAGGGTCAGTGGCCACATTGGCCTCATTGACCACTCGCTGATAGGTGGCATATCGCGAGCGGGTCCGTCTGAAAATCAAAATACGCCGAGCCGAGCGAGCGCATACATAGTAAATAGCTCCGACTCGATTATGCATGCAGACACGCAACTCGGTTCGGCTTTTTTTTAACCCCCGCCCCCTGCAGCGACTCGGCGCCGTCTCGAGGCCTGGCTCGGCCGGTTATTACAATCAAAAATTCATCTAAAAAATAAAATCTCTCGATCGAAACGTCGAGGTAATGGGCCGCTATCTTATGGCCGATCTTCGGCGCTTGGCTTCCGCGCGCGGGATCGTAAATGCTAATTGCGCTGGGCAGCCGTGACTATCGTGCTTGCGCCGCCGAGCCCTGCTGCTACTGCTTATACTGCCCGGCACCTGCACCGCGCGCCGGCTCAAATAGGCACGGCCCGAGAATAGGAAAATAAAAACAAAAAAATAAGGTAAGCGTGGCGCATGACGCATATTCGACGCCTGTCGACCTCGAGGGGCATATAAGTAGCAGAGGCAGCAGTGCGTAACCGACTGCTTATGTACGAGTACTGCAGCGATTAGCTCGGGCAATTTCTCCCAAGGAGCTACGCGACTCGATGTATAAAAGGGTCGAAAGGTATGGCCAAAAGAGAAACTCGTTAGCTGGGCACACTTACACACATACACGAGAACGTGAGAAAATGTAGGCTACACGCGCTCGAGGCACTCGTCCCATTGTCGAGGTGCAGTAAGCACAGTAGCAATGACAACTACGTTAAGCTCTGAGTTTGATCGATATAATGGAGTAGCGCACACATGCACACCTGCATTTATCAACGACTGCACGCGGCACTCGAAAGTCAAAAGAACACGAGCAAGATTCGCGGAAGAGTCGATCACTTTCGCGCCAAGCCGAGTGTGTATGCGTGAGTTGAAAAGCGCACGAAGGCGATATCTGCACACAGCCAAACTGGATGAACTTATAATCTCGAGGAGCGAGTGACCGAGCACAACGACGACGACGACGACAATTTGGCTGACTCCGGCTCTGCGGCGATGCCAACTCACACGCACATACACACAGCTGGGCCATACATATTACGTTGGTCTTGGAGTTCGCGCTCGTCGAAGGGTAGTCGCTGGAATCAGCATCCCTCGCGCGCGAGCGCTCGTATACACAGATATACCCTCCATGCCTGCAGAGCAGTGGAGCACGTGCCTATGCGTGACACGTTCACGCATCAGCGAACCCTGAGCAATCATCGCAATCGTCGCAATCCTACCCTCTCTCTCTCTCTCTTTCTAGTTCTGTATCGTTTCCCATTCATCGCCCAACACGTCGACTACATAATACGTCGAGCGCTACGCGTGTACATGCACACACACACGAGGGCAAATTCGTACAAACGCGCACGCACTTAAATGTACTGTAGCCGGCTGTTGCCCGTCACAGCCCGGGCTTCGGATCCACGCACGCAAGAGAGAGAGAGGATTGAATCCGATAGGCACTCGAGAATCTTCGCGTCGTCGCGTCGTCGCTTATGCACAATTTAAGTTGACGCACTGCTATACTGCCACGGAGCTCTCTTCGCTATACGAGCCACTTTGAGTTTTTCCTTGCGCGATGATGCGCCTCTTCAGTTCGATCGATTAACGATGTATATAATATATATACGGACATTGTGCGCAGGCACTAGACCACGAGTGCTCGATGATCGATCTGCCGAGATCCACCTAGGGCCCTAGCTCGTACTGGATTTTCACCCCGTGCAATTAGCTCTTTTGCGCGCAATTAGATTTTCTTAACACTCTATTGCCATATGATGCTCCGCATTTTTTCCAGTTTAATGACCATTTTTTACTTTGAAAAGGTGTGCAAATTATTATTTAGACACTCTTTCCTTTTAAAGGTAATTATAAGGCCATAAGAAAACCCTTTGAAAAGGAGCTGAAGTTTGACTTATAGAATTATTTTTACTTTTCCACTTGCAGATTCACAAATATAAAGGTACACGCCATCTAGCGGTGACGGCTAAAAGGGGTAGTTAAACTTCTTAGTATCGAGCGTAAGAATAGCCGAGCCAGAAAGTGTCTTTTGTGCCACGAACATCACACCCAATTTTATAACCTAGTGTTAAATTCACATTTTTCTTATTTTCCAAAGTATAAATCGTACTTTTTGGCGCTGCCAAGTTAAGTTATCTCTACTGCAAGAAATTATATGAAATTCACATAAATTTATTTCCGGAGGGATATCACATTGAAAAAAATCTAAGAGGCAAGTCCAACAAAAGTGGACAGCTGGATCAGAAAAAGATATTTTGCTGCCTCAGCAAAAAATTTAGCAAAATTTAGCATTGAAATATAGCCCAATAATTTTTTTGTGGCAGCAAAATATCTTTTTCTGATTCGCAGCTGTTCACTTTTGTTGGAATTGCCATTAAGATTTTTTTTCAGTGCACGAGTGCAGCTAGTGCGATGCGAACGAAGCGGTGGAAGTAAGTGCGACTTTATGTCACGCAGTACTATAAAGGTTGTTTGAATTAATTAAATTGTCCCTTTCAAGTCATTTAAAATGTCCATAACATTGGTGACATAATTACAACGGAAAAATCGACAAAATCAAGTCTATTAATGTTACTGTATTTTAAAATATTTTAAATCATCCGTTTTTAGTCATTAGGCTATTAGTCGCGTTGAGCATTTCTATCCGAGAGATTATCTTTCAAAATCATCATAACATATTTAATTTAATAAAAACTATATAAAGTTAAGCGCGTGTCTGATAAGCTGCATCGACGTATGCACGAGTTGACTCAACTTGGGAATTTTCACCCCCTTGGCCCGTTGGCCCCTTGGCTGACTTCCGGCGGTGGGACTCTTTCTCGCTTCCTCTTGGACGGAGCTCGGACACCCTGACATAGCTCAGATTTATGCGTGTATATGTGTGTACACGTGCCGCACGTGCCACACAACCCGCGCACAGCTCGAGCATACATGAAGCAGTCCATTACGTATACATAATACGGTGCATTGAGTGAAACAATAGACTAAGAATAGTTTGAACTCATGGCAAAAACTCCATTCCAGCATTATAAGCTATTGATCTATTGATCGACTTAACGCTCGATTTCTCATTCATGGCTATTTTTCTTCAGACGATTGTTGATATAAATTTCGCAGAATTTGCTTTTGATGTCGAGGTAAAGAAGAAAAGCCTTGACCAGTAGAGCCGAAAAAATGTATAAGATGTAATAAAACAGGAAGGTAATTAGGTAGTTGATTTAGCAATACCAAGGGAGCGATGCTACACGCACTTTGGAACAGGCCAATCGTCTCAAGAGAGATGAGAGAAAAAAACTCGATAGGCCTCGGCGGAGCTCGTTCGGATCAATTGCAGCCGCCTCGAAATCAATCGTCCAGCCTCATCGAAATCGTGAACGAGCTCGAGAAGAAAAAACTATAATGCTTCAAACGAGAAGAGAGAGAGAGAGAGACTACTGCGAGTTCCGACAGATGCTGAGCTTCTAGCCCTAGCAGCTATGTTAAGCAATTCGATTTGCCTCGACTGATTGGAGCAAAAGGACGCGCCACACGCTGTACTATATATACCTGCTGTCTATATATTCGCAGTTGGTGTATAGGGCGAGCGAAGACGTCGTCGTGCACATTCTCGGGGATGCGCGTCTGCTCTCGACGGGAGGGAGCTTATACCAGCTCTGTCTGCGCCTTTGCCCGCAATCAGTGTAGCCGCGGGCTTTATTTGGCGCCTATTGCTTGCCGAACGTAGCGGCAGCGATCACGCGCTGTTCTTTCGAGTTTAGTTGGCTCGCGTTATATATATATGTAGGCCGCAGTGTATAGGTATACCCAATCTAGTCTCCGCATACATACAGACGTGAAGACAGCGATCGAGCTCGAGTGCGAGCCCTTTTTTCGTTGCCACCACCGTCAACGGCGACGACCAAGTCGTTCGTGCCGTTTCGCTCGACTGATTCACTTTGGTCATTTCTTTTTTCTTTTAATACGCGATAACATGCCTTGGTTCGTAGAATTTTCATTCTGGAAGGACTCATAGAGCAATATCGTCATGGTACTTGATGATTTTAATTTCGATGGATATCTCGAAATAAATAGTCCAAGAAAAAAAATTGACTACTGCTGATAATTTTTATTAATAGTCGAAATTTTACGAGTTGCGCTAACGATCGCATATTATGTAATGACGCATTGCCAGTAAAAGCTCTATTGTGCTCTCCGAATCAATTTATGCTCGACTAACTTCATCGATTAGTTAGACCCATCGGCATTAGTCACCTACCAAGCCTACCAAGCCTGACTAAGCTGTCGATTACCTCTTCGACAGGTGAAAACTTAAATAAAAGAAACATGTGATTCTCGTAATTGATCGACTACGAAAGCTGTGATTTTAAAAAAATGTCAATACTGATACGTGTTCAAAGGGGATTTCGTCCATCTCGTTCTTGTCGCCGAGAGGTGCGAGCTGCCACATGTATAAAGCTTGCTACAACTATATATAGCTATACACAGCAGTGGCAGCGATTGAATTGGAAGTAAACACGTATAGACTACACTCGTTGTCGGGTGCGTAAAAGAGCAAAGGTTCACCGGTGCGGAATGACGAATCTTTTGATGTACTCTCATTGTCAGCGCCGGCGCACACTTTTCTTAAGCACGCATTGCAGTAGGTAGCAGAAAAGAGAGAGAATCCTATAACGGGATTAGACCGCCTGCCACGTAATTGCTCGTGAATACAACAATGCCTCGGCTGCTGACCCGATGCTGCTGCCACTGCTACTGCTGCTGCTGCTGCTCGTGTGTTCCAAATTCACGCACACGTTTGACCCGGCTGCCGCAACTCGAAGGAGTTATTTATATGTCTGGCTTCTTGAAAATCCTTGCCACCTTCTAGACATACATTTTCGAGCTTTCTTCGAGTCGCAGCGACAAAAAAAAATAAAAATAAAGGAGCTAGAAATCAGCGAAGCGTCCGCAAGGACTCGGATTCCGAGTCAAAGTTGGCGCCCGATCGAGCCGAATGCGTTTACATAAACTCGTGCCGTACACATCGCTGCGCTTGCTTACACGGAAATCCTCTTCGATCGGATTCTGTGACGCTCGAGCGCGCGGCTGACTCTTCGATTCATGACCTATAGTCCTGTGTATATGTGTTTCTGTATGCGTGTGTATGTGTATGTGTACATTATAGAGTCAGCTACTCGTGGAACTCGATACGTTCTCGGTCGCCTACGTTTCAATGATCATCCCTCGATTATTCCACAATGTACTTTTACCCGAAAGAAAAAACTAAATATCGTCTCGACCGTGATATCGATATCTCACCCGTCTCTTCCATTTTAGTGCAGTAGGTAAAAGCTTTTTGTGTAATCGCATGTTACTAACGAAAAAAAAACTCATTTTTCAGGGTATGGGAGTGGCCTGTCGAAAACAGCGTTGGATTCACACTCTCACCTTCGACAACCAGGTAATTTGTTTTGACGCATATTCATATATATTATTGATAATCCTTGTAAAAATGAAGAATTATACCCAAATACGAAAACATTGAATAATCAATTTACGGTGTTTGTTGGAATGACAATGCTTGCAAATAAATAGCTACGTACGAAAATGTAAATTTAAAGAACTTTAGTGTCAGGGGTCATAGCCCCTGTGCGCTGATACATCGCATAGGGTGAAATTTCGACGCCGCCCCTCCTTTAGAAAATAAATACACGAATGATTGAGTAAAAAACCATTGTATTTCGATTAAGGGGTGGAAGCCTCGAAGAATGTCACATCTTCAAAAAGTACATGCTTACATGAAAATTTGAAGTTAATTCTACTTGTGAGTATCTACAAAAATACTGTACGCGCCAACGATTGGCAATATATAGAACTTCATATATATGAATTAACCCGTGAGCTTCCAGAAAGTTTTTTGAAGTAGAGGTCAATAGCGTGGTCCAAATTACGATAAAAAATTACACATCTAATTTTTAATTTCTCGATTAATTTCGGTTGGTCGGTTCGATTAAAATTTTAATTGATAAAATGCAACCCTGATTCACAGCGATTTAATTCTCTGAATTCGAAATGCTAGGTGCATTTATTTTTTAATTATTCACTTAGATCTTTTTACAAGAGATTTAATCAGATGGATCGACTTCTCGTTGAATGGGTCGATATATATTATTCGAAAAAAGCACGCCTCAATATTTGTATTTAGAGCCACGCCTACTGCATATTATTTTCAGAATACCATTTGTAATATTTATCGATCTCATACCTACACCCATCAATTAAATAGAAATCAAAAGTTTCTTTTCTCACCTTGTAAAATTTATGTAATTCATCCACTATTATCAATGCGCCGAGCTTCTTCAAGACATTTCGTGCTTTAATGATCCTTACATGATATTAACTTAAGATTTGCCTCACCCTAAATTCAAATAGAGCAGCTGGTCTTTGACGTATCTTCGTGTGAATAGCTCAAACGAGACTTACACATTTCTGCTTGTACAAAGTAGTAACTCCACCTCTGAAAAAATTGAAACAATTAGTTGACATGAAAAGAGTCACAATAGAAAGTATTTGAGAAAATTGAGGTTTAAAAAACGTCGACTCTTAGGCACGGTGATCCCCCGAATCGCATCGGAAGACTGCTGCAAATGCACGTGTGCAACGAAACGAATGTGTTTTGTATTTGTATATGGTTACGCACCGTTAGCCAGTGGATAAATGGGTGCGTACATGCAGGCAGCACGCCTCCCCATCATTATTAAGTCGTAAGTGAATTACCATTCGATCGAAAGCCGATCGCAGCTCCATAGTATATATAGAGCCACTATTAAGCGCGAGGCGCTTCTCTTTCTCTTGATGCGCGCCTGTATATATATAGCGAGCTCTGGCTGCCCCAAACAGACAGACAGACAGACAGACACACGTAACACAGTGCAGGACTATGTTCAAGGCTATTACCAAGGGGGCGAGCACGGCTGCGCGGAGAAAATGATGGGAAACTTCAACGACGGATTGCGACGAAGCGTATAGGGCTGCGACTTTTCGCGGATCGTGATCGCGAGAGAAGGTAAAACGATTCACTAAGTACACGCACGTGGCAAAGTCGTTATATCCATTTGATTATGCGCCGAGGCAATCCAATCGTGGCTCATAACGATGCCAGTACATTACTGAAAACAAAGGGGCAGCAATGATCAGTATTATACTTATTTATTGGACTGCGCATCTTTTTCAGCCGGCAGTCGAGGAAATATACTAGCGAATACGGAACAAATCGTTGCATTTGCGGCTACGTTATGTACGCGGCCGTGTATCCCCCTCTCGAAAAAGGGCTCGATATACAATGCGTCATCAGAGAGCCGTGCAGTAGTCGTAGTCGTCGTCGTCGTCGTCGTCGTAGTCGCTCAAGTGTCCGCCACTATACATGTATACAACTGCACGTATAGTATGTAGCGTAGCGCCTCGCCGCCGAGTGCAACACAAAAGGACATAATCGTAGCTGCTACTACTTGTCTCATTTATACAATGGAGAATGGGAGTTCGTTTGGATCGCAATAATTTTCGAGCGCCCTTTTACTTTTTTTTTGCGCTCCACGCGTCTTAATTGCGGCCTCGTCGTCGTATATATCCACGCGCTCTCGTAAAACAGCCCCGACGACGACGACGACGACGACGATCGAGTAAGCGACGCAGGGGGGCAGAGCCAGCAGCTAATTATCAACGCGCGCTACGACGCTTTAGGCTCACAGACAGATATATAGGACTTTTGTAGCCGTCGACTCGCCCGCACTTTTTTTGCCCCATCGTGTCGCGCAATTGGCTTATACACTTTTGTTTTGAGCTTTGCTCAATCTTCGACTTCGAACCAGGACTCGTCCTCACAAAGTTAGATCTTTCCTTTCTGATGTAATAAATATTCCTTCGCATCTCTGGTAGTAATTTTTAACGTTTTGTGGATAGTATTTTATCAATAAAAAAGTCTCTTGGACTTCAAGTGCTAAGCAATATTTTTTGAATTGGTTCAATCATGCTCTGACTTATACAGTTATGTTTACTTTGCAACTTGCATATTTATAGGTTGAGGTATTCGCCACCTTAAAAAGCAGGCTTAAATTAGTATTAAAAGTGGTTGAAAACTGATCGACATTTTTTTAAACAGATAAATTGTAATAATCAGGTTATTTAATATTTCTGCTATAATAGTATCAGGAAAATCGCTAAAAACAATCCAATTGATGATAATGTATTTTAAAACATGTTATGGTCATTTTTTGCTCATTCGGCCATTATTAACATTGGGCATTTTTAGCCGGGTTATATGCAATTATTAGCTGTGTAGCAATTTATCTATTAATAATTTTGTATTGACACTATTTTTTTATAATATTTTTGTTTGCACTTAACTTATCGGAAAATGTAAAACTGAATCATTTTAATTTCTATACGTAAGTTTTTACACATAAAAAATGCGAAGCTCTCAAGTCATTCTTTCAGAGTTGGCCCGAATATAAATTTAAATTTAAATGTTATAAAACAATATTTGCACGTGAACATGAATCGAATTTCTCGTATGTGTCCTTTAGATCCTTACCAGATGTTCGGGGCGACGAGTAGTCGCTTGGCAAGCTCGGGCTCCGGACAAATTCAGCTGTGGCAATTCTTGCTGGAGCTGCTGTCGGACTCGTCGAACGCGGCCTGCATCACGTGGGAGGGCACGAACGGCGAGTTCAAGCTGACCGACCCGGACGAGGTGGCTCGACGATGGGGCGAGAGGAAATCAAAACCCAACATGAACTACGACAAACTCTCGAGAGCTCTGAGGTGAGATAACAATTCTTTTTTATTTGTCATTAGATATGTTCGTAAACAATTTAGAAGGAGGGACAGAGCAATAGAGGGATGAATAAACAAAAAGAGAGAGAGAGAGAGAGAGAGAAAGTGCGGAGAGACGGCAGACAGGCGGAGAAGTACAAATTCACTTGTCGGCGGGATGCAGCAATGGAATGAGCAATTTCAATCATCGAATTTCATAAACGGCGCGACGATCGTCTCTACAGCTATACATACGACGTGTGCCTATATAGCCACCAACAGCAGGAGGGTAGAAGGACGCGAGCGCGCGCGTCTATTATTTTTCGATCAGATTCCCTGATTGCGTTATCGACTCGTGCTGCTGCTACTGCTTTTGCTGAACTCTAATTTCAGATTTTGCTTTCCCTCACTCGGATTCCCGTCGATAATCGTTCTTTCTCATTGCTTTAAAAATAACACGAGCTTTAGCAGCAGCATTCCATCGTCAAGCTGATCGAATTTTTCCTCTCTCTCTCTCGGCGTGTACGCGGGCGGCGACACACGGCTTTATCTACTAATAATCCAGTTAAACCGAATAAAATGTTTCTGTAGCGAGAGAAAGAGCTTGCAGTCTTTAATCGATCTGCCAAGGCAACTTTTTCTCGACGCAATGCGAGAGCCAAGCTCGACAAACCTCGCCGGAAAAGCTCTTAATCGACGATCTTTGCTTTGCTCCGCTTGTTCGCAGGTATTACTACGACAAAAACATAATGACCAAGGTCCACGGCAAGAGGTACGCGTACAAATTCGACTTCCAAGGCCTGGCGGCGGCGACGCAGCCCGCCGCGGCCGATCCCACGGCCTACAAGTACCAGAGCGAGCTGTTCATGTCGGGCTACGGCCACGCCAAGCTCAACCTGATGCCACCCCCGGCGGCCTCCGTGGCCGTCTCGATGCCGGGCGGCCTGTTCCAGTCTGCCTCGTCCTACTGGTCGACGAGTCCCGGCGCGAATCTCTACGGCGGCCACCACACGAGCTCGGGACACGTACCGACCCACCTGGGCAGCTACACGCATTACGCATGACCCACGGCCGCCGAGCACTGGGGTGCGGCTCTGGGGACGCCGGCGCGCTGGGGCCACAGCGTCGGCAACGAGGGCGACAGATGAAGAGCCCCGCGGGATCATCATCAGGCCGGTGGCGGCGGCGGTGGCGCCGGCAACGATCATCATCATCCACACTACGGTGGCGGTGGCAGCGACTACTTGGCGCCCCAGTAAACAATTATCACAAGTAGGGACAGGGCCCGTTCTCGTTGTCCACTTTTTAGCTGACTTTAAAGGGCTGAAATTTACACTCGTTTGTCGCTTGATGTTGACGTTGATGATGATGATTACGATAACGATGATAAGACGTGATTTTCTCGCGCTATCCCTTCAAATCTGTGCCATACGAATGAATTTGAATGAGATAACAATTTTTATCCCGGTCCTCGGAGGGTGGGGTGCGCCCACGAACCCTAGTCTTGTACAAATGTATTTCTCGACAAATTCGTTGGTTGTCTTTTTTTGAAAATAAATCATTTTGAAAGCGATATCATTTTTCATCTATATTATCTAATTAATTTCGGAGGATAGCGCACCAAGAGTAAATTTCTATGTGAATTTGCAACTTGTGCAGTTTCAGTAAATCGCAGCGAGATGATTTATTTATATTATTAATGAATGGTATTTAACGTAATTTACACGCACGAGGGCAAGAGTCGAGTTTAGGCCTAGAATCAGCAGCTAGGCCTGTATCGGAGATCGACTTTGTAAATATTATGTAGACAAGATTACGATATAAACTATTAATGGGTCATAATTGTAAAAGGATATCGGCCAACGGGTATATATTACGCGATCGTGTATCAAATGCACCTTCGTGAATTTACGAATTTCGAGGGGATTTTATCGAAGGTAAACGTCAGCTCGATACAGAAGAGCGTCACCTTTTCTCAACTTCATGTCGAGGTTCGACACAAACACACACGTATGGATTGTATAATACACGCAAGTTGAACGATACGATTTGTTAAATATGTATGCGTGGCAAAAGCGATAATATTAAAAAAAAAGTAGTCACTAAAAAAATATAACACGATCGAGATACTATTGAAAAAAAAAGTAATACCGGCATGTATAAAATGTTTATCCGGCTCAGAAATCCAATGAATCTATAAATAAGTCACGTATAAGTCTGTTGTCGTAAAAGTGAAACATAATTTGTAAGTATTAACTCTAGGTAAATGTACGATATTAATTTAATTGCAATTTATACAAGTACACTTCTATCATATAGGAAGAGGGTTGGCTTGGTTATAGTGATTTAAATTTTGCAGCTACTTTGATTTTTTTTCAAGTTAATCACTCGTCAATCGATTCGTTAATTTTTCGTTTTCCGAGTCGGCATGACCATTCAATGAACTTATTTGTTTCATTTTTGCACGATAATTTTCGTTTTTCTTACATTTAATACGAGACTAATTTTGAATATTTCAAGTATTACTAAAGTCTAAGGTCCAAGGCCGCTAGAGGCAATTATTGTAGATAGGATATTTTCACGTGTAATGCACAGCACTCCGTATAAAAGCTGATTCTTTCCTTCTATTTTATAGTAAAAAAAATGTATTCTAGTCCTTTAATCCACGTGTATACATGGCTGTGGCGCGAGCGAATGAGAAAAATATTGAATTACAGTAAATACCAAAGATGAATTAATATTGCACAAGATACATAATGTCGAAATCTGAGACATCGTGGCGTGTCTAATTATATTATATATAAAGGAGAAAATTTTAAAAAATAGACAATTCGTATTTCTATGATATATCAGTGTATAATGCGCTAAATATTAATGTGCATCGTCGTTTCGTCGTTACCGAAAAATGTTGCGAACGAATTTATGTATGTATATGATAAACAGTATTTATTAATTGTATAAAAAGGCAAGAAAATTTATTTTAATTCTCGAATTATTATTGCTGGTAAGTTTGATAGAAAAAAATTCTAAAAAAAAAAGAAAACAGTGAAACTTTTTACGACTGTGTGTATATAGATCTGCTCATTCGTGCAGGCAATATAAGCCCAGTATCAAAAAAAAGTGAAAAGCAACTCCTCGTTGTAAGTGAAAAAAACTCCTATATTGTTTTACAATCTTTGCCCATCAAAACGGGAATTCATAGCAAATAAGAAATGACGCGTGTGAGAAAACTGTGCACTGTTTAAGAATAGCGCAAAGTACGAAGCAAGCATAAAATAGATCCAGATGTTCGTTGCCATATCGAGAGGTTAATTGAAAAATTACTGTTTACCTTGAATAATAACGAGAGAAATAAATGTGATTCATCGTTCATCAATAAACATACCAAGTTTTACTGCAAAAGCCTCATGGACATATTTCATTACTTTTTTTGTTTCTCCTCCCAAGCTCTCCGACTTCCTTAATTTATGTGCCTGCGCGAAGATGCCAATCTAGCCGAAGGGATAAGAACTCCCAATGTGTACAGCGCAAACGCGTACATAAGGTATATAATTACGCCATATAGAAACACGCGTCGAAAATCAGTGACGCGAGTCAATGCATATAGTGGCCATATAATGCGAGTACGAGTCGATAATATACGTGTGTGTGTGCACGCGTGGGGCACGGGCCAGTCCATGACAATTTGATGGATGAGGACGGCATGTGAGGCTCGCTACATAGAACTCGGGCGCAATGATCATAATACGTAAATATGCAGAGGCCCGATAAAGAGACACGCCCATAACACTGCCTGTTATGTGTACGTAGTACTACTACTGTACTACACACGCGTAGGGGGCAAAAGTCATCGATTAAGAACGCACACACGTAGTACTATATACGGGAAAGGAAAGTAGGCGTTCTAGCCTGGGACATTATACACACGCGCGGCATCCGCCAAAATAGCTCTCTAGCCGGGGATGATTAAGTGACTATTTTTGATCGTGTCGCGCATAATTATCGAAATGTCTCGATTATCTTCGAGTGAGAGGTCATTGTAGCGGATCAAGTTCGAAAAAGCTATTGACGTGGTGGCGGTAGCAAGTTCATGTTCGATCAATTTTCGTGTATAATGATTAGTGCTACAATTATAGTCTATAGTATCCCAATGACCTAACACCCGATTTAAGTTTCATTATTAAAACACAACGAACTGATCCTATACTTTGCTTTTTTTACTAAAGTCATTGGAAAAGAAAAAAAATATTCGAAGTGAGCTAAAATCTCTGCCATCCGTCGTAAAAGCAACGTTCAAGAGGTTAACTAATCGTTGGACACGAATAAACCTGCGAGGCTCTCTTTTTGTGCTTTTTATCTTTGTCCGCAGCCTAGCGGTGCTTTTGCTAAATCGGCGCATCCAACGGCTGCTTAGCCTCGAGACAAATGCCGCAAATGCGAAAGCGAGCGCATCGTTTGGTAAAACAAAACAGAGAAGAAAAAAATAACAACATGAAGCTCCGAGACACGAAAATGCTCGGTGTAGGATCGAGGCAGCGAGCAGCACCTGTAAAGCTCGAAGCAGCAGCAGCAGTCTCGGCTCCCTCCATGCGGCCTCGAACGGCTTCCCCGCGTACAGCGAGGGGAGAGGCGAAAGCTCGTCGTTGGCCGTTGCCATGGCAAGGAGCGAACGATGGCGCCGAGCCTCTAGTCGGGCGGGGCTTTCGCGCCTCTCGTCGAGCTTTCGCCTCTCCCTCCGTCTACCTATGTTGCGTGGGTGTATGTGTGCGGACGCGCAAGAGCTTGCACAAATACTAGACTACGGTGCGGAGGAGGTAGAGGACTCGTTAGCCAGATATAGGATTTGGTTTTTCTGGACAAGAGTGCCAACCAGATGGAGTACCGCCGCGCTCTTGCTCTTTTTTCACTCAGCCAACGAGGAGTTTGTTTTTTCAGACTTAATTGGAAGAGAGAAATGGGATAAAATTGGTTTTATGTCTATTTAAGTAGAAGAATTTTTATAAAAAAAAACTCGAGGGTTTGATTGTTCTCGAGAATTCTCATGCACTTGCGTTTAATAAAAGAGAATTGCTTGGGGTAAGGGCTTTTTTCAATAAATTTAATCAAAATGAATAATTTTGTTCGCTTGGATTAAGTTTCAACGTTCGAATTTCAATCTACGATACTAAAAGTAATTTTAGATTTCACTGCGAACGGGCGAATAACTTGAAACGTAGTTCAAAGCCTCCCGAGGAAATCTACAATAGCTTGACAATTTGTGAAAAAATTTTTTGGCGTCAGGCATGGCTCATCGCTCGACTTATGAAAAGTTTCCGAGGTAGCGGCCTAGACGCAGGCGAGCAGAATTGCTGCTATGGTTCTACGGGTTCGTGTGCGTGCAGGGGCCTCTCTCCCTCGGTGTCGAGGGCAGGCAAGCGCACGAGAGGTCCTCGCCGTCTCGAGCGCGCGAGAGAGAGAGCTAATCGATAAAGCCACCAATGCCAGGCTGGTTCCATCCCTTTGCGCGCCGAGCTGCGCTGCCCCTAGTACGTAGCCGGGGAGCGAGAGGAGAGAGAGAGAGCGAGAGAGTCCGTGTGCGCGCGCGCGCCACTAGCCTTGCGCCCCTGTATCTTATCCTTCCTTCCTTCCTTCCGTCCTTCCGTCCTTCCTTCCTTCCTTCCTCCCCGTGTTTTGGCTCACGACTCTTTAGCCGCGCGTCCGCCATATTGCTGCCGCGGTACGACCGCGCGAGCTCCGACCACGCACTCGCAGCTCGGTAATCATTACTCCGAACTCTGGCCTCTGACCCTTTTTTGCCTCATTTTAAAATCACATTTTATTCCACGTCTTACGTAAATGTATACGAGCCGCCGGGAGGCTCGTTCGCTATATCGAGCCGAGAGAAATTGCCACACCTGACATCGCTCGCTGCCGTCTCTACCTGCGCTTGACACACGTTCGTGCTCAATGTATGCGAACTTTCCAGGTCTTGGATTCTATACTCGAAACTCGGCAGCAGCGATTTTACAACTTCAAGCAAATTCAAGCTTTGCATCGTCTTTTTAAGGTTGAATAACAACTCGGTACGAAAAAAACTATCAATGTAACTGCATTTCTGATACCTCGTTATTTATATTTTTCTCCGAGGAACTATTCTATCAAAGCCAGAGCGAAAATGTAAATTTTCAAACACGTTTTTCTACATTATCGTTGAATATTTTTCTATAAATAAAGCTCTATAGCCCACTTAGCAACTTGAACAAATAATTTTGTGGAAATGTGTGCTGATATAATTGATCAACATTTTATGACTATGGCTTTTGGCCAATGAAAAATTTTTTGAACAATCAAAGGCCTTCAGAACTGGACATATGCTAACCAAAAGTGTAAAGCTTTTTACAACATTTTATGGTCAAATAATGTTCCACATTTTTTTATGACCATTTTTTAACTATGTAAAAAGTGTGCAAATTACCACTGAAACATACTTTCACTAATCCTTTTTAAATATCTACATTTAAAATGTAAAACGTCAATTAAATTAAAGTTGTCTATTTGAATAAAATAACATTATGTGAATATTTGTACTAACCCTACTGAAAAAACTGTATTAAATTCCCACGCATTTCATATAACCGATTTACGTAAAGTATATGAGAATTCACACAGATTTTACATAAAATCTTTTTATAATTCACATGAATTTTATCCAGTTTCACCCCATAAATATTATATAGACTTAAATTTTACGTAAAAAATGTTCCTTCCATTTTCTTCGTAAAATTCGATGTTAGTTACACATAAAACTTTAAAGATCTGCCCAAATTGAAACTAACTATTATGGTACAGCATTCGCATGATTCGAATCTATAATGCGACCTCTAAAAATTAATTTTAAAAGCTGAGACTCATTCAGGCTTCCTATTTTGATATTGAAGTCAGTAAATTGATACATCGAGATTTTTAAGGCCTTAAATTTTTTGAATCAGCCTATGGCAACATACTTACAAATAAATTGCTAAAAACACATTGACAAATGGTAATGGAATTAGAACCATTTTAAAAGTTCATTTTTTATTCATTATAATGAGTGAAAATCTACAAGTTAAGAAAAATAAAAATCTACTGAAAAAATAAATAAATAATCAGCTGTATAAAACAGAAGTTAAAGTAAAACTTTGACAAGATTTAACAGAAAAATGTTAATTCAATGGATCATTTTTAATTTCAGTTTATAAGCATCTTTTATAATAATATTTTTTACTAAATTATCCTCATCTAGTCTAGTCTAAAACGGTCTCCCAGAATTTAATTATAATCGGTAAAACTTCTAGATGGAATTTTTTGCAATTCGGAGCACTTATTAAAAAATGAAATTAAGAAATACATTCAGTTTATGAAAGTACATCTTATAGAAAAGAAAGGTAGCAAAAACAGTTGAATTTTTTTGGTAGATTGAATATTCTTAAGTGGATAACAATTGGAAAACTTACAATTTTATCTAATTATTATAAAATTCCAATTAAAAATCATGTCGACTTTTTCGTTGAGCTCATTGATGCTGTTAGAAATAATTGTCAACCATTGAAAAAGGTTACCTTATGAAATGAGATTTAAAAGCTGTATCTACAACTCCAAAAACGTGACATGCGCAGTAGAAGACGCAACTGTACTACTAACATGAGTCAGATTCTTGTAGTAGAATAAATGACACAGTTTTCAAGCCCGGATAGCTCAGTCGGTAGAGCATCAGACTTTTAATCTGAGGGTCTAGGGTTCAAGTCCCTATTCGGGCGTTTTTTTGCTCTATCCAGTAAAATGTTTGATAAATTATGTGAAAGTATTTCTTATTACATATTTATATTACAATATAAATTTATAAAATAATTCATGAAAAGTTCAAAAATTCACAAATTTATTTTTGACAAAATAAATGAATTTCAAAAAACGGAGGCTATTATATCATATTTCCAATAGATATTATTACGAATCTTGTCATCAGTAGCTTATTATGTTCTGTCGTTAAATATAAAATGATTGCAAAAATCATGCAATATTCATAAAGTGCATCAAGAATAATTTCGAAATAGCGCTCCATTATTACCAACTTATCTCCTTGCTTTTCATTGATAGTAGTTGGTAGTTCTATTCCGGTGAGAATCGAGAGTACACAACTTCTGGGCAGTACGTGAAAGTCATAAAGATTAGTTCTGCTTGTGTCATCTGCTAGTTATAGTTGTTAGATATTAGTATGAGCTGCCGTAATATAATTTTGTTAAATTTACGTTGATTGTGGTGCAGATATGATAAAAATATCACTCTCGAAAATATGAGCAAGTTGACAGTAGCACGGTGATTAACGTCGAATGCACTGTATGATAAAGTCTCAAAATTCGTTTGTTATTCAAAAAAGTGTGATAATAATTTAAAATAGTATTAGCTTTTTTCATATGCGTGTATTTTTAGATAAATTTTCATAAACCAATACACGAGATATGACTTGTTGGTTTTGGTTTATTTTTGTGGTAGTAACTATTCTTTTTCGCATCGATGCTAAACCTACTCCGACACGACCACCGAAATTGCTAGTTGTATCCTACGATGCATTCAGGTTTGTTATATTTCATATTTTATTATTCATACATTTCAAAGGTGATAAAGTTAAAATTTTGATGAATTATTGTAAAAAATATTGTCCTTGGTAAAATTCGCTACAGTCATAATTTTATCATTACATAATGTACATTAATCCATCGAAAATTGAACATTAGGTAATTCTAAGTGGAAAATTTACTTTTATCAATAAAGTTATCGTGAGTTTTTCAGAGTTAGATAAAAATCCCGCGTTCCCGATAAAATAAAACGTGAAGACAACTATAAGTATTACTCAAAAAATAAAACAGCGTCACTTTATCTATTTTTAATACTTATATGTATATGATTTAACTATCGTTTGAATGTTCACTAAAACTATCCAATAAAAGGAATATTTAGCAAAATATTTTTTAAAAAATTAAATTTTTCAGATAGTGAGAAATATGCTGCACATACGATATATAATTTGAGTCAAGTGCTTTTATACGAGCAAGTAACACATTTTACGAATTCCTCGTCAATTTTCAATAAATAATTCAATATTTGACTCATGCATAAGCCATCCTTTATTATTGATTTATGTAAATTAAGGTCAAATATTAAGTAACTATTCAATTCCAGATACGATTATTTTGATCGTAAGGTGACGCCATTCATGAATGAACTGCGAATGAAGGGTATTTTCGCAGATCATATGAGAAATGTTTTCGTAACTAAAACGTTTCCGAATCATCACACCATCTCAACCGGGATGTACGTGGAAAATCACGGAGTGATAGATAGCGAGTATTTGGACGTAAAATCGAACAAAACAGTCAAATATTCTTACGATTTGTATCATTACAACAATGACATTCTTCCTATTTGGGTGAGTTGAAACAGTAATTTATTATTTAAATTTTAAATAAAAAAAGTTATTGTCATTGAAACATAATTTAATTAACTTTGAAATCCTTTTCGTGAAACTTTTTTTAATGCACTCACAATATTTTCGTAAATCACTGTGTCCGAACGAAAAAAATATTTAATTTCAATTTTCTATTCAATAAAAATGTACAGACTCTGAACGAGTTGAACGGTGGCGAGCGTCGCAGTGGCGTTATGATGTGGCCCGGAAGTGCTTTTGAATACCACAAGAAAAATGCGACCTTCCGCGTGGTAAGCATTGATTGAAATATTACAAGCACTCAAGTTATTGAAATATCGAGAGCTGAGTTCTATCATGATAATTTTACTCTTGTTAGCCATTTAACACGACCGTGCCATGGAAAAGCCGAGTCGACGAGGTGATCTCCTGGTTCAAACATGCTGCCGAGCCGATCAATTTTGCCATGATGTACATCGAGGAGCCGGACTTTCATGGCCACGGGATCGGCATCAATGGGGCGCGCTTTGACGAGGTACTCCTCAAATTGGACGAGATTACGTATTATCTGCACGAGAAACTGAGGGAAAACAACATGACCGACGTCAATGTCATCCACCTGAGCGATCACGGAATGGCGACCGTCACGATCGACAGAATCGTTAATTTAACCAACTACATCGATCCGAAATATTATACAACTTCCGGATTGTCGCCGGTTATTCACATTTACCCGCGCCCCGGTATGAAGCATTGAATCGCGCATGCAAAGTGTTTTTTCAATGATTCAATAAAAATCGTTTCTTTTCTCCAGGAAAGAAAAGTGAAATTTACAAGAACCTGCAAAAAGCGTCGCACGACACGAATAAATTTGACGTCTATCTTAAAGAGAATATTCCCGAGCACTTCCATTTCAAGAACAATACGAGAATCGGGCCGATTTTGGCCGTCGCGAGAGTCGGAAATTCCTTCGAGACGCTCTACGACAGCTTCTCTTGGTACGAGAAAGAATTCAACATCACGATCAACGAAAAGTCCGAATTTGGAGTTCACGGCTACGACAACACTCAAAAAGAGATGTGGCCCTTCTTCTTCGGCGTCGGTCCGGCTTTTTTGCCGCAATGCGAGGTGCCGGCTTTCGACAACGTCGATCTGCTGCCGCTATTTTGCGAAATTTTGGAAATCGAATGCCTCGAGGTGAATGGCCATCTCGGCGAGCTTCGCAAATGCCTCGCTAAACATCAATACGAGGCAATTTTATACAAAGGCATATGTAAGTATTATTTTCCATTGATCGAATTCGCCATGTCATTCAGCCTTAAGACACAGAGTAATTTTTTTACATGTTTTATGTACAATTTATAAACACACCCTCAGACATAGGAGGTATCATTGTATCGATATTGGGCATCCTTGCCTTGTTTTTGGTGTACTTAAAGAGAAAACGCGCCGAAAGACATAATGCCAAGTATCGGTGAGTAATACAACAAAATAAAATAAACGCATGGCCCAAGTGCCATTGATATTGCTTATTATAGCCATTTTTAAATCGAAAGGCACACAAGGCTTTGTTATTTAAATTAATGGCGGATTAAAAGAGATGGCTATTCGACGCATAATAATTTTTGTTTACAGGGTATCTGACAAACGAGCTTCTTAATCAGTTAACAATGCAAAGTATATTTAATAGTGCATTTTTAATACCTACCTGGAGTATTTTTTACGTTTAATTTTAATTGTTGAGCCTCTTACTAATCTTTACTTTACTTTCTGCACTAAAAATTATTCTAAATAACTCATATTTGCTTATTCGATTAAATCGAAGAATTTTATTTTAAAAGTTTTACTTTATAATTACTTAATGATTTGAATCGAATTTTTTATTAATAACACTAATTTACTTGGTACATGTATGGCGTTTTTACCTAAAATTATTGCATGAATTATGAATAATTTTCAATAGTAAGGTAATTAAAATGATGTGGCAAGATGCCCACGCTTTCTAATTTGTTCCCTGGACTCTAATTTTGTACTCTCTAACTATCTTAAAGAAGACGAGGATAAATATTTTTCTAAGCGAAAATGACACACCACGCTTGCGTGAGATTTTTGTAATATTATTTTCTAAAGTTTGTAAGTTTTATTTATTATTATTTTTTTTTTATTAACACAATACTAATTATTATTATTATCATTAAGTTCATTTCATATTAACGTACATCGAGAGTAGCTAATAACTGCAATTTAATATATTTTGCTCCATGGTTGTTAACGATTTATTTTGCATTGATTGATAAAAAAAATTCGTACTTATCACATCAACTCCTTTTCATATCACTAATTCTTATAAACATTCTATATATCTGCTCACAATTTAAAATTTTAATTTACAGAATATTAACAGAAGAAACTTTCCTGGAAAATCGACTGTTGGATGATTGAGATGTATATGAAGACTATTTAAAATGATACATCACTGAACCGTGTCAATTGTCAATTACGAAAAATATTTTCATTGCGAATCACGAAAATAATTGTGTAAAATGTACTATAGTTCCTATTACTTGAGTCGCAAACTCTTTGCCATTGATATTTTATATAATTAATATATTTTCTTATATCATGTATGAGCACTGCTTAATAAAGTAGTATTTTGTAAATATGTCAGTACCCTCCAACGACTCTGTTATATTTTAGTTAAACTTGGCTATAACTTTTAACTACTAACATAAGAACAAAATTGTGATAAGACATTACTCTTATAAGATTGTAACTGCGAAAAATCTTGCTTAATGTAGGTATTATAAAAATTTGAAGTAAATATAAAATGAAAAAAAAGGGTCATGTTGACTGTTGCTTTTACCATGAATTATACCGCATCCCTTCTTCTCTCGAAAAAACTATAATGGTCACATGTTACAAAGTAAAAAATCGCAGCGTCATTCAAACTAGCTTACGCGAGCTTTAAAAATCGCCACCTACGTCTCACGATGCAACTAAACTTGATAACAAAGAGTCGCTCGTTTAGCGTCTGTCTGCTGCGCCAAACGTCAATAACATGCCCAAACAAACAATCACGCAGTCGTTCGTTCCGCATCGTGGCATATTTTAATCGTTTTTTGTAAAATTTAGTTGTAAATCTATGCGCTACGTTCTCTTTTTGTTTGATTGTTAGTGAACATAAACGAACAAAATCGAACTGAGCAAAAAATTCGAACGAAATCATGAGCAACACAAAACATTTGACAATCGGTAAGTCTGCGCTGGTGAAGAGCTCATGCGAGTCAAAGAGAGAATCCGTGTGAAGGGAACACTTTTATTTTTCGCACAATTTTTTTATTTGTTGATCGTGTATATTTTTTATTTGTCGGATACGATGACAGGCTCGAAGGCGCCACCATTGCAACCGGGTAAATTAAGACTCTACAGTATGAGATTTTGCCCTTATGCTCAAAGAATTCACCTGGTTTTGGACGCAAAAAATACACCGTGAGTAGCATAGCATACTTCTTTTCTTCTACATTGTGTCATGACTAAGTCAAAAACTATTCTCACTTACCCAAAAATGAGTTATATTAACTAAAACTTTAAATTGAAATTTCCAGGTATGATGTGGTTTATGTCAATCTTAGTCAAAAACCAGAGTGGTTGCAAGAAAAAAGTCCTCTAGGGAAAGTGCCATGTCTAGAATTGGAGAATAGAGAAACTTTATATGAAAGCCTTATTATAGCTGAATATTTGGATGAAATGTATCCTGATCATCGCTTGTACCCAACAGATCCACTGTATAAGGCAAAAGACAAGCTTTTAATCGAGAGATTCAATGATGTTATAACTAGCATGTATAAAGTATAATTTATTAATTCATATAAGAACTTTATAATTCATCTTTAACAGCTTAATATAAATAATCTATTTCTAGTTGTATTTAGGAAAAGTTGTAGATAAAGATTTATTTGAAGAAGCTCTAGAAGGTTTAGATTTATTCGATCAAGAATTAATAAAAAGAGGAACACCATTTTTCGGTGGTTCTCGACCAGGGATGCTAGACTTGATGATTTGGCCTTGGTGTGAAAGAGCTGATATCATACAAATCTTAAGAGGTGATCAATATATCATTCCAGATGATCGATTTTCCAGATTGGTAAGTCACTATAACTATTTTATTATTTGAATAATTTACTAACGTATTTTTCAATCTAGCTTCAGTGGAAAAATGCTATGAAAGAAGATCCAGGTGTTAAGAAGAGCTATTTAGATTCAGAAACTCATGCTAAATATATGAAAAGCCGCCAAGCTGGAACTCCTCAATATGATTAAAAAATGTTGAAGAACATAGTGATCAGATAGCAATGAACAATTTTGACACTCCAAATTATTTGTGATACAGCACAAGCTTTTAATTTTTTAACTTTTGATACACTTCACACAATATAAATAATGTAATTGACAGTTTTATTACTTTAAGGACGGAAATTAGAACACAGTTTAAGATCAACATAAATTTTTAAGATAGTACAATATAGCATTTACAATGTAACTATTTACACTTTTATAAACTCTGTTATCGAAAAAAATCTAATTAAAAAACATAGAATATAAACCATAGATTAAGAAAATAATAAAAGTCAAACAGGCAGCAACAATGTATGATTTAGAATTATTTTTACGTAAATTTGACAATTGCTCTTCTTTTTCGTTCAGATGTTGTCTGGCAACATACAAACGTTCTTGTAACTCTTCTCGTTTTTCGATCGTTTTTTCTCGAGACAATTCTTCATTCAACATATCCATACGATAACGTAATTCGTCTATCATTTCCTGACATTTGTAAACCTGAAAGATTTGAGGCATAAAAAAATAATGGAACATAATTTAAACAGATGCAATAATAAATAGTACATAATACTTACCTCTTTCATAAGCATCTTTTGCGTTGAACACATTTTTAAAAATAAAAATTTGAGATAAAAATTGAAATAACTCGATCTCGTTGAGAATTTCGAACTGATAGAATCTATCTGACAGGTTGTAAAATAGGAATAAGGCGATGTTATTGTGTACAGTTGGAATTTCTATTTAAGAAACGCCATTTTGAATAATCAAATGACAGATGTCGCTGCAGTCTGCTTCGAGTGCAGAAATTCATACTTGGTTTTGACTTCAGAGCGTAGAAAGTGCGCAAGTTACGTTCTAGAATATCCCTTCTGCTGCAGATTGTCCGTCTACATACCGCGTAATATTTTGCAGCTTAACTTGGCAGTGCTGTGCAGCTTTCGCATGATCAGTAAACTGTGGGAGCTCAGAGCTGCCGGATTCGTTACTCGGCACGAATAATAAGCACGACTGCTTAGATAATCATGTGAGTTATTTTAAACACGCAAGCTGTTTAATAAAGCACGACATCGTGCAATTCTCCTCGACTGATTCTGACTTATTAAACTTTCAATTGCAGTAAGTAGCAGCCCAGCGAGTTGCTCTTCGCTCCAAGAGTTGCGCGTTATTGCGAAATAATGGCAAATTTTCACAAGCTAGCCCTCGTTACGAAGAATCTCAATGGCCTGGAGTTATGCATCAGCAGGCAATTTACCACCTCGCTTCAGGCCAGCAAGGCAGCAGCCGCCCCGGCCGCAGCGGAAGGTAGCAGACTCAAGACCTTTTCTGTTTACCGCTGGAATCCCGATGAGCCAGAAAAGCAGCCCTACATGAAGGACTACACCGTCGATCTAAACGGTTGTGGTCCTATGGTGCTCGACGCCCTCATCAAAATTAAAAATGAAGTCGACCCGGGTCTGACCTTCAGGCGATCCTGTCGGGAGGGTATCTGTGGATCCTGTGCTATGAACATCAATGGCACCAATACTTTGGCCTGCATCAGCTCCATCGACTCGAATACTAATAAAGTTACCAAAATCTATCCGTTGCCTCACATGTACATTGTCAAGGATTTAGTGCCGGATATGAATAACTTTTATCAGCAGTATAGAAGTATTCAACCATGGTTGCAAAGCGAGAAGTCAAAGAAACCAGGAGCAGAACAGCACCTTCAAAGCGTAGAAGATCGTAAGAAGCTTGATGGATTATACGAATGTATATTGTGTGCTTGCTGCAGTACTTCTTGCCCATCTTATTGGTGGAATGGTGACAAATATCTTGGACCTGCTGTTCTTATGCAAGCATACAGGTGGATCATTGACTCAAGAGATGAAAATGTTAAGAAGAGGTTGGAGAAATTGAAGGACCCTTACTCTGTGTATCGTTGTCACACAATTATGAATTGTACGAAGACATGCCCTAAAGGTCTCAACCCTGGTAGAGCTATTGCAGAAATCAAAAAACTACTTGCTGATGTTACCCAAAAAGGAAAACCAGGACTTGCAGCTAGTGCATAAAAGTACTTAATAGATTATTAATTTGAGTAAATTTTTAATAACCTCAGAAGGTATATAGAATGTATTATAATTTGTGATATAATGATATCAAAGTTACAATAAAGTCTTTGAAACACTTGGTTAATACAAAAAGTATAAATATTTGTAAATCATATTCATATCATTACACTTTTCAAGATCGAATTGAATTTATATAATCTAAGGAGTCATTAGAAATCAATTTGACAGACATTTACTAAATCCATTATTTCTAGTTCTTCATAAATACAATAATTCGTTTTTAGTTGCACTTTTACATATAAATGAAATTAAATCTACACAATGCTTGAGGAAGTGAAGAAATTATTGGTCCATATCCTTGAGAATTATCGTAGAGTTCAAAAAGAGGAGCAGCAACTAATTTATAATTCTTTGGTACTGCTACTAATGCTGAAATTTAAAACAAACAATTAAGTTTTACTTTGTGAAATTAGTAAACACCAATTAAGATTATTAAATACCAACCTTTTTCTTGAAGCTGTACTAAAAATAATTTTTTGTGTTCTTTCGGTTTGGTGATGTGTGGAGGAATGTAAGGGTATTGAGGTGGCTCAAAATTTGGTCTCCACCAGTTACCAATGGTATCTTCAATCAACCATTCTTGTTTCACACCATCCTGACGTCCAAGAATCTAAAATAGTCAATTTACATTTATTTATTTTTCATTTAAACTAAAATATTTATTTTGTGTTAACATCATTTTTTCTATAAACAGCAAACTAGGAAATTATGAAATTATAAGACTTGCAGTTTTGCCGTGAATATTATTACATTTTTTTAAACCCAAACTGTAAAGGATATAATAAAAGTTTTCCACCAGTTACAATAATATTTTACATCACATTAATAAACCTAAAATCCATACTGACAAGTAATATCAGTTAATGCTTTGGATACATCATCATTGTGAAATAATGAGTAACCTATGTATAAATTGTTGTTAACTCAGATGTGTTAAAATAATTTATCCTCGTTAGTGACAATCATCAAAAAATTCAATCATAAAAATAGAAATTAGTTACATAATTATTCGTACAAGTAAACAGTACTTTACACTTGAGCTAATTAATAAATGTCTTAGCTTTATGATAGATTTTAATCACATGTTGCTCAAACCAATTGGTGCTACATAATTGATAAGAATCAAGATATTTGAAATTTATTTTACTAAAGGGAAGTAGAAGTAGTTACTCAAAAAAGTTTATAAAATGAAATACACCCAAAAAAATAAGATCTAAGTTGAGAGTACTACAAAAGTTTTTCAATCGCACATAGAAAAAATTCAAGTTTCCTATTTAATAAATTATACAATTTTGAGTCAAGTTTTGGATTCCCAAAACTTGAAATTTTATACATTTTAATTCATTATGGAATACTACTTATATTTATTATATAAAAGTTTTTAAGTTACTGCACTGTTGGTTACCTCCGTAAGAAGCCTTTTTAATCCTTCTACTTCATCTTCACCTGCATTTAATTCTCCACCAGGCCTAAAAAGTTTAAATTTTGTAATATTTTATAGATACATATTGTTATATAACATATGTTTTTTAATAATGTATAATCTACGAATAAAACTTACAGTTTAAAAAACGTTGTCCCAAGTTGAAGCATAAGAACATGAGGTAGACCGTGTTCATGAACAAGCAAAACTCCTTCAACACTTCTTCTCATTCCAATTTTATCAAACTCATCCCTCATTCTTTGGAATCTTGCCGGTACAGATGGATCTTTTTCAAACAGTGGCTCTTTTGTTCCAAACGTATAGTTTGTCAAAGGATATCTACATAAATCATTTTTTACATTTGTTAACTTATAGTTTTGTCTTTGTTTTTGAAACTTAAATTTATAGATCTAAAATATAGAATCCAAGCACTAACATAGTTATTTACAAAAAGTACGCAATGATAGACATTTCAAAAATGTGCTTGGAAGACCAAAAATTCAAAAACCATTGAATGCATTACATTCATAACTGAAGACATTGTTTTTTCATGTTTGATAATAGACTTTTAAAAGCCTTGATTTTGTTTACCAATTAATCTATGGATCTAACGAATATATAAAATGTATATAAGATTTAAGTACATGAGCCATAAGGTAATAATTTAAACAATAACCTCACGTATACATTAATAGTCGAACATCTTGCATTTTTTACCAATATTCACTCAAGTTTCATACTCTTTCACAAGTTAAATATTTTGATCATTTTTCTTAATTCATTGTGTGCATAAAACAACATTACAAAAAAATTTTCTTTTACATTGTTTGAAACTCTTTGATATGTCTGTACCCAAAAGCATTACATACTGAGAACATAACGAGTGTGTATGATGCATTATTGAGGATAACTTTGACAATCAAGCGCAACAACATCGCTAATAATTTCGCTAATAATTTCGCTAAATAATTTACATTGAAATATCGTCAACATGATTGACAAAACGATCATTGCCATCAACCTAAAAACCTCTTTTGAAATGCAAGTTGCGAGGACGATGTAAAACTGAAAAAAGAAGTGGGTCTGTCCAATAAACTGCCATTGGTTCATACATTTGAAATTCTAGCTGAAGTAAAGAGGATCGTGTGTGTGTGCGATAACAAAAATAATAATGCATAACAAAAAACGTGTGTTTTTGAGGGAAAAAGCCAAGGGGCCGGTGCAATGGCGCCGGCGTCCTGGGCGCACAAATAAGCCGCGTATACTCACAAGTTAATAGTTCTGTTTATGGTGACCGAAGGATTTGGGGTTATCTTGCCGTCGAACGAACTCGTAGACGATCTCCTGGGCCAGCCGCTCCCTTTCACTTGGTTCGTCATGTTGATGCTGCGACTAGGTCGTCTCGGAGTCCTGCTGACGAGTAAATTAAACGAGCACGCACTCACTAAACACACTAAAACGTACTGATAAGCTGGCGAACCGTTGTGTAGACGCCAAACGCCTCAGCCGCGAGACAGTCCTGTATAATAATATGTATGTCGCAGCAGAAAGCGAGATAGCAACGCCGCGATTCAACCGTCCCTATCAATAGAGTTTTTTTGTTGAGACACGAGGTCGAGATTCTCGTTGACTCGCTCACGTCGAAAATCTAAAAACGACTAAGAATTGTTTGTAATTTGCGAAACAGCGCCACGCCACCGGCACCGCAGTCGTCAGCGCTATATATTGCTCCCAGCATGGTGATTGAAAATGTGACCACACATATATATAATCATTGTTATTATTCATGCATCTCTGTCCGAGCAAATTCACGCGCTGCTTCTGAATTTATCATAATTTATTTTTCACTTGTACAATTAATGATAATCAGGTCATTAAATATTGATTTATGCAGGAATTTCGAAGGACCTCGATTTTCAAACTACAGAACATGGTGAAAGTAATTAACAGAGCTTGCATAAGTTATTCTAATTCGAGGATCTACAAGGAGAAATAATTAAATTATGTAAGAGTAAAAGTTGGTAGTCGATAGTCGATTTAAGCACAATGCAAAAGACAATTTCGGTTGACCAACAAACTGTGGTTGTGAATTAGAATTTATATTTTCAAAAACGGGCGGACTTCAAGTTCCGCGGGGTCGCCGTGGCGCTGAGTGACAAACGTCTGTCGCCTAACGCGTTTGTGACTCGACTCGACGCAACAAAACAACGCATTATATCGTGCATATAATATCAACGGAGAGCCACATGATATTATAAACGGTTACACTGTGAGTCGCTTGCGACACATTATACATAGGGTCGACAAATAATAACATAATGTGTTACACAAGTACGATTGTTATTATTGCAGAGAGTGAATAGTGATACTCGTATCGTAGCATTTGACATTAAGGTATCGTGTCTCAAGGGAAAACAGCTGCGCAATAAGATTCATCAGACAACAAAGTCAACAGTAAAATCACCAAACTCGCGCCTCGAGCGGCCATCTTGGATGCAGGCGCCTCTTACAGCCTGCGATTGCGCGCATACAAGGCGCATAATAACATTCACGCAGCAGCAGCGCCTGACTCGCTGCTCGTCATCCTCTCTCGCCTATTTCTTCCTCTCTCTGGTTTCTGCCCTCTGCAGCATCAGAGACTCGCTCGCTCGGCGCCCATCATCATCAAAAAATTCGACATCGCACACGCGGGGCTTCGCAAGCGCAACAGGAATATCGTCGTCGGCTCGACTAGACAGACTCTCGAGGCAACGGACGCAGCACACAACCTCGCATGCACTGCGCGACCGCCTGCTGCCTGCTACCTCTATTCATGGCTGTCGAATCGACGTGCGACATTACTCGCTTCGCTCTGCACGAATAAAACGAGAGCTGCTGGATTACCCGCTTTTTTAACGTATAAAACGCGGTTACCCCGAAGAAGAGACAGTTCGCCCATAACCGTTTTCTGTAAGTACGCCTATATTCCTCAAAAAAATAGTTGTTTTCACGAGTTGTCCGAGAAAATATTCCGATCGATTAAACCTGGCCGCCATGATGAGATTGTACAAAGTTAAATTGATCGCAAGTCCGTCGCTTGCACTGAGGTCGCCGTTGCCGTCGCCGTCGTCTACTTCATCATCGTATTAGCGTCGTTGCCGTCAGGACCGTTCGATTTTGGTTTTTCTCTCGTCAAACCCGTTGCCTTTCGGACTGAATCGATTAACCTAATGATCCCATGCACGTGTTTATTGTCGAAGTCTACGTAGAGTTGAGCACCATATACTGCGACTTATGCAGTCTTCTATATTACGAACAAGTGTACATGTGTGCGTGTTGTATGCAAGTGTGTGCATAAGTCGATGTGCAGAAGCCATTGATTACGTGTCTAAATCGCGTAGAGTCAGATTCTGTCATGCATTTTACTCGATCGACAACATAACGGCTAATGATTTTCAAACAATATCAGACAACTTCTACACCAATTTATTCTAGTTTTTTTCAAGGTTATGTTCAAACTTATTATTGTTTTGCTCAACTTCTTTATAACTTTTAAGTTCTGTTTATGTACGTTCATACACACATATGGATATCTATGATAGACAAATCATTGGACTATTTACGTTACCCATATACTGCTGATACATTTTTTAAGCAATAATTTAATAATTTAATTACTATTTCATCGTGAAAATTAAGTTCATATGTTGAAAAATTAAATGAATAAACTACGACAGATATACGACGAGAAAATTCATCTATGTTGCAGGATTAAGAACTACGCTCAAGTGTGATTTTTAGGTGTTCAATTGTTGAGGTGCCGCCATGGCTGGATCATAAAATATATAATTGTTATAAACATCACAAAGTGCTGCAGTTAAACTTAAGTTTTTCTCTCTTGAAAATTACAAGTTAGACACTACGACTTACATATTAGCAACAACTGTTTGCACCTTAACTGTAATCAAACTCCATCAGGACAAGAAGAAAGGGTTAACCAGTTTCCCTTATAAAGGTAAAATTCTACAAGTTCTGTATTAAATAGTTCTTAATTATGAAGAAAGTCATGTGACCTACATTGTCGCTGATTTCAAATGCTTTTTGTGGAAACTAAATATTAAGTTTACGCAATTTTCAATATTTATTATAATGCCATAATTTAATGATAACGTTTCAAGTTACCGAGTGAGTGGTAAGTCAACAACCCAAATATATCTACTACTACAAATTTTTCTAACCCTAACCCAGTAAATGTATAAATATATCTTAAATTGAATACCATCAAAAACACTATTCTTAAAAGAATAAAAAGTACAGATACGCATAGGCTGATAAAAATCAATTCTTTTGCATTCCCTTGGTTTGTTTCCTTGAATCTTACATCAAGGTTACCATGAAAAGCCTGATTTTCAAGATATCATTGTTATAAAACATTATTTTTGTATTGAATGCAAAGGTAAGTTGAGCTATCTACCAGGATTTTATTTTCAAAATTGGATTGAAAATAACCACTTTGAATACCATCACTAATACAATGAAAAAAGTAAGTATATGAACAAGATACAAGCTTACCTTATTCTCTAGTACTATATTTTGAATAAATAATTATTATCCCGAATCAAAAAGATGGATCAACGTCGTTGCAGTAAATTACCTGGAGCTGAAAGAAGAAAATTGCATTTAATAAGATACTCTATCCAGTCTTCTTTGTGTCATGTCAATCATCAATAAGTAAAAAATGAAAATTTCAGAGAGTTAATGGAAGCATAGTCAAAAACCTTGTTTGTGGAAAGCTAACTTATTTACCAAAAAAACATGACATCCAGTGAGTGTTGAATCATTCCAATATTTCTTAATTCAATTCTTTTAAATTTAATTGGACACAAACTACATCTAGTCTTAACAACGAGCAATGCTTACATACCAATCACAAATGAAAATTAAAAAAATAATTTCATTGTTAATTTTCATAAACCCAACCATACTACTTCTAAACAAATAAGAAGAAAATTTTCTCCTTGAAAGCCCTGAATGTCTACAATTCGAGACCCTATGGAACTAATCCCAATTTTTTCACAAAGCTGATTACAGTCTGGAAGAACCTATCAAGTTGTGAACAAAAATCTATCAAACACTTATAGTGATGATCAATCATTTTAAATGATTGAAGAAAATAAGAAGTGTATTTTAATGAATTCTTGTTGAACTTGATTGACTTCAAAATGTTTGTTCATCGACAAAAAAATAGCGATTTAAATTCTTTTTAAAACGTTATTTCATGAAATCAAAATTGAACTGATTTTTTATACTGCTATTAAAACTCAACCTTAACAAATCTATTTTATGCTGATAGATTTGATAAGATATTTTTAACAACTTTATGCACAATCTTGATTAATTTCAAGTTAATAATTCAAAATCATATGCAACATTCAATTTGCTAAAGTAATAAGAAGTGTAGAAAAATAGTTTAACATTTGAACATTGAATCATTCGAACATCAATCAGTTAAAAAATACGCGACATAAATATGTAATTGAAAATTACATCTTTTTTCATTCCTATAATTTTATTATAATAAGGTGCAGAAATTTCTTGCTATGTTCGGCTGACCCGCTTTCAACCAACGTTAGAATTTTCATCGAAGCATCAGAGAAACCAACGATTACCTACCCAAAAGAAGTAACCTCGTCTAGTTACGTTACGAAAACTACAAATCTTGTTTATTCATGAGTTACAATGAATTTACAAGCATAACAAAAATTCGTCCCGAAAAATTTTAATGCGAATTTGTTCAACGTTATGATCTAATCGTACGTTCAAAAAAGCTTCAATTATTCATTTACAAGAAATTACAATTTGACTTGAAGTAATTCTCGCATACATAAATTAACTAAATTACAATTAGATTTTTAATTGTTATGAATGTTTAGGCTTTTGATGAAATTTCATTATAAAAGGTCCCAATTTTTTATTTATTTATTTTAATTTGAATGAACTCTTGAAGGACGAGCGTACGCCAATTGTCGTGCATTCATTGATCTTTTAACACTAAACATGACTATAGCACTATGTTATGAACTTTGGATTGCTATTCTATAGTCTTTTCTGGATTAGTCTTCCAGCACTTTTTTGAAAGAAAAAATAAACTTTTTAAATTCCTCAAGTGTCTTTCAAAGGTCAATAAGGTCAAGCAAATGACAATCATCGATCGATCTTTGAAATCTTATCAATATTTTTTTGAGGTCGTCGATTGTCTCAAGAATTAATTTGTTCGTGATATCTTGATGCTCTTTGGTTCGTAATGGATATTTTTCCATGAAGGATGGAATGTTAGTAAAAATTAATCAACAAATTACATCTACGAGTAAGCTCATTATGAAATAGAGCAATGTAATGTATCAACTTGCTGTTTTTCATAAAGTTTCACACATGAAAATCATGACGCCCTTCTCATCAGCGTCCATACACAGGAAATATGTTGAGTCGTTGGCAAGTATTCTCGCATATGGTTAGACGCGCATGCGTACTCGAGCGTAACGCTATAGATAAGTTTTGCACCCGCGAAATTTTAATTAACTACCGTTTTAATAGGTATTACTTTGCTGTTCGAGAAGAATATTTTTTTGCAAAAAATGATAATTTTCTCTACGAATATATTTCATATCTAGGCTGCAAAATAATTAACCTCTGCTGCTAATCACACGTGCCTTTGGACTTTCTTTTTTGGGGGCTTAGGTAAATATACAATACTTGGGAACTTTCCCCAGCAAATTGTAAAAAATTTCTTTCACGCCTCAGACCTGAAAATTTTACTTTCAGCTTAGATTGCACGAAATTAGTTTTTTCTTTACTCCAATAAGAAATTCTAAAGATTTACTTATTAAATTATGAATTGAGAAAGAAACAACGTTTTACGTTCATTCGTGGTCTTTTTTCTTTTACTAAATTTTTTTTTCAAGCGATAAACAATTGCAATAATTATTTAATTTAAACTGGATTCAACCTACAAAAAATATAATTGTTCTAAAACACGCAATAAAAATAATAAACATGATTATTGTTTAGTTTTCATAGCGTGGACTCGTTATGACACTAGCCTCGCTGTGAGGTAAATTAATTAATTTTTAGAGAATCATGCATTCTTAGCGATGCTGCAGCAAAGTCATTGATCTAAGAATATTTGACATGAGTCTAGTCGAATGGATCTCTAATAGAAAAATTTTACTTTTAATTTTTTCAAATGCCGGTCTTTAAAGGATTAATAAATTGATTAATTAGTACAAAATATTTTAAGAAAACTTTGAAGTAACTTATCTATTAGTGCGAGCTTATGTGAAAAAAGAAAAACTGCAACGTTAAGTTTTTTTCATAATTACTTTGGTCGAAAAAATTTAAAACCCTCAAGTCTCAAATGCAGATGAAAAGTTTCGAATAAAACGGAACGTAATAATAAACAAAAAGTAATAAAAACTATTAAATTGAAAGTTTGAGAACTCAAACACATAACAAATAACTGGCTATCGCGAAAACTTGCCGGTCACATTTGGGTCGGCTACTTTGCTGATCGAGCTAGACAAATGAACTTCTATTTATGAATATTTCATCAATTCCCATGACAAGATTATTCACTCACTCGGTTTCATGAAAATGTTCCTGAAAATTATGTTGCAACTACAACTCCGATGCTACCAGTAAACACGATGACAAAACAGTGAACGTCTTTTTTTCAGGTTGAATTTCAAAATGAGCGTAATAATCCGCCTGCAAAATTTGGCGTGGTCAGCTAACGCGCTGGACATACGCCAGTTTTTCCGTGGGCTTAGTATACCGGAAGGTGGTGTACATATAGTTGGCGGCGAATTAGGCGATGCATTTATCGCATTTAGGTATGTTAAATTTTATTTGATTTTGAAAAAAAAAAAATTGTTCGTCTTTTCTCACCTTCGAATCGCAACGTTCGATACAACTCTTTTTCTTGAAATGAAATGAATTCTCAACGCCAAGTCGTTGCTTTAAAAAAAAAAAGAGATTCGCCCCGTAAACGATGAAATCTTTGACCCTTTCTGCTTATAAAGCATCGTCCAAATGACCCATGAATTACTTATTTCAGCACCGACGAAGATGCTCGTCAGGCCATGATGCAAGATGGCGGTAAAATAAAGGAGGTAAAAGTCAAGCTGCTGCTGAGCTCAAGAACGGAAATGCAAAAGGTCATTGAGACGGCACGCCAGCAAACGCTGAATCTTCAGAGCGCCCTGATGCAGACTCCCGCGCCGGCCACCGTGTCGAGCACCTCGAACTCGGCGAGCAAGGGCGGCGACAACGACTCGACGAGCGGCGGCAACAGCAAGCGCGACCGCGACGACAAAGATCGCAAAGATCGCCGCGATCGTTCGCGCTCGCGCGACAGATCGAGATCCCGGGAGCGCGGCAGCCGCGGCGGCGATCGCGACAGACGCGACCGAGGCGGTGGTCGAGACCGTCGGGGTAGCGGCAGCGGACGTCGCGACCGTTCGAGATCGAGAGATAGAGATCGTCGCGACCGTGACAGGCGTAACAAGCGCGACCGATCGAGGTCCCGCGACCGCACCAGATCGCGCGACCGCGACGCCAAGCGACAAGGTGACAAAGGCCGCGGCAGTAAGGACGGTCACGACGAGGACTCCAACAACGATGTCGTCTGCGTCGGGGCGTTCCCCAAAACCGGCGATATGAAGGCCGCCGTCGCCATGGCCGCGATGAAGAACTCCGGCATGGGTGACAGCAGCGTCTGGGACGTGCCCCCGCAGATGCAGCACAACTTCATACCGTCGCTCTTCAATCCGCAAGCGGCTAATCTGTCGCTCATGTCCAAGGCAGGACCCTTCAACATGGGCGGCCAGAGACCCATGATGCCCGGTGGCAGAAACGGCATGAACGGAGTCGGTGATATGTTGAGCTCGCAAATGTCAGCGATGGGCGGCGCCATTCCGAATCTCATGTCCGCCAACATCGTCAATCCCATGTCGGGCGGTCCTATGGGCCGCGGCAACAGAGACTGGAACGAGCGCGACCACATGGACAGGCTCGAGGGCATGAACGGCATGGACTCGAGAATGGGAGGCGGCGGCTCGATGCGCATGGACAACGGCGGCGGCCGCTTCCCACCGAGGGACTTTGGCGAGTCGCGTTTCGGCGACTCCAACGTCGGCAGGAACTTCGGACGAACGGGCATGGGCAACAAAATGGGAGGCGGCCAGCCGTTCATGAACGATCGCATGGACGGCCGACGCAACAACAACAACAACGCCTTCCAATCGGGCCCGCGCGGATCATTCGATAACGACGCTGGCCTCGACTCGAGGCCGGGTGGCCGAGACCGCGACAGTCGATCTCGCAAGGACAGTCGCGAAGACGACAGAAGCAACAACAGCGACAAGGACACGAAGGGAGAGAAACGAGAGCGCGAGTCGCGATTCTCCGACAACAAGAGCAACAAGCCGCCGGGCTTCTGCGTCGAGGTGCGCAACATGCCGATGAGCTCGAATTACAACGACGTGCGCCACCTCTTCCAAGGCCTCTACATTCGCAACGACGGTATTAAGCTCATAACTGATACCCAGGGCAACAGAGTTGGCATTGCTTACGTCAAGTTTGGCAGCATCGAAAGCAAAGAACTCGCCATGAAAGGCACAAAATTCGTCCGTGGCTCGGAGGTCGAGGTCCTGCATTTGGATGAGTCGATATTCGACAAAACCGACGACAAAGGCCGCGACAAGTCACGTCAAGACAGCAAAAAGGACAACGACATAACGCCAGCCTCGTGCTGCGTCGTCGTCTCGAATCTGCCGTCGTTCACCAAGGAAATGGATATCGCCAATCTCTTCCAAGACTGGAAGATCAACGACCTTTTCATCGTGGCCAAAGATCTCGACGGCAACGATCGTCTGGCTTACGTGCAATTTGCGAGGCTCGACGACGCCGCGCAGGCCCTCATGAAGCCCGCGAAAATCGGTCCCAAGTCCGTCACAGTCACCTCGATTAGCGAGGACAAGTTCGATCGGGCCAAGAGCGACCACGAGCAGATGGCCAAAAGCTTCGTTAACAGTATGGACTCGACACCGTCGTTCGATTGCATTCATATGCGAGGTCTGCCATATCACACTGTCGATCGCGACGTGCTCGACTTTTTCTCGGACATAGGCCTCATACCGCACAGGATACACATGTTCATGCAGAACGGCAAGCCCGCCGGCCAGTGCTTCTGCGAGTTCAACTCTTGCGAGGAGGCCGTGCGAGCCACATCGAAGAACGGCCTTCCGCTGGGCAAGAGCGTACCGACCATCGAGTTGGTCAATCGCCACAAGATGCTCGACACCCTGGGCATGAACGACGAGAACAACTCCAAAATCACGTCCGACTATCAGCGACAAAAACGCATGCCGCACCATATGCAGGAGTCGAGATCGCGATTCTCGCCGATGAACCCGAGGTTCGGCGGCGGTATGGGCAACAACAATGGTTTCGGTGGCAATGGTTCTGGCCCTATGAGGGGCCCACCGATGATGGGTGGCATGGGCATGCCCCCAAGGCACATGATGAACCGTCACGGGGGAGGAATGCCTCCACCATTGATCGGGAGCAGCGGCGTCGGTGGAATGATGCAGGGTGGTCCAGCCATGCCACACATGGAGGGCTTCGGGAAGCCCGGCTGCGTCATCTCCTTGGAGAACGTACCCTTCAAAGCCAGCATCGACGAGATAATGGACTTTTTCCGAGAGTACAACGTAACGAGAGACAATGTGATACGTCGGTACAACGACAAAAGTATGCCAACGGGCGACGCGCGCGTGGCGCTCTCGTCACCGATCGAGGCACAGCGAGCTCTGTCCGAATTGCGAAACGGCAAGATTCGCGACAGGACAATATTTATGAAGCTCGCTTGAGACATGCTAAACGTCGAGAGTGACTCCGACGCCAATGATAAATCAGACAAACCTTTTCCTAGTGCATTTTCTGAGCTGCCGGATGCGCTCAAAACTCCTGAAAACATTTTAAGTTTAGTTTCTTTGCTCGGTTCAAGTGGCAATTGAAAAGCGAAGAAATCAAAGTCTGTGCTCCTGATCTTTGGAAGTTGCTTGATTTTTTAACGCTTTTGTGATACAAGAGTGTAATTTGAAATGCTGAAGTTTAAACAAAAAATGATTGAATCGAGTCAAGAAAATTATTTATGAACGATGTATAGGGTGTTTAAAGTGTAAAGCGCTTTCAATTGCTTTCATAGAGAAATTAAAATGTAAAAATAGATAAGGATTTAGGTAAGAAAAAAAAACAAAAGTATTACCATTAAAAATTGTTTGTTTTTTTTTTGTATATAAAGTTGATCTAGAGTTAAATTTAAAAGGCGTTGAATTACTTATGAATTAATTGAAAGTTAACTCGGTATGCGTAAACCAAAAACTACCAAATTTTCAAAACCGAAATGACGTTATTTTACGTAAGCCAATGTAAATAATTATTATAATTTAAAAATTTGAATAGGCAGTATACTTGTACGTCATTAAATTTGGTTTGCACTAGATAGTTTTTTTACTCTTTTCACGACTCATTGTAAACGTGGTTGGTTTCAAAAGAATCGATGCCACGTCAAATGCGTGTAAGTTTTACGCGTTTTATTTATTTTAATATTTTCAATATTTCGCACTGTAAATATAGCATATTTAAAATTTATCGCGAATTACTAGTAAGTGTGAATAATTAAAATATCACACGTTGATTGCTTCGCCTCATAAGTTTATTGTAAAAATTTAAGTTTAGGTGTTTAAAAATACATAATTTAGAAACATGATAAAAAAGTTACAAACCAAAATTTGTATGAATAAATTTTTATAAAATAATCATGGTATTATAATCTTTATTATTAGACCGTAACGATCCTTTTTCCTATTTCAATTATCCTGAATTTTTATAGCTCACTCATTAGACCTGTCGTGTGGCAGATAACAAGAACTTGAATTCGTTTTGTTGATGACACTTTCTAAAATTGACTCAAAAATTAAGTTTTTCAAACAGAGGTAAGTTTGACGAAAGTACTTTCAATTTCTTCTGCATTAGTCGTAAAAATCATACGAAAAACGATGTAATTGTTATGCATCACAGAGATCAAACGTTTCCACTTGAAATTAGAGACACTTTCATAAATTTACTCATCTGTAAAATGAATCGTTAGGAGAGGCTTGTAATCTGTATCATATGTGATATGAGCTTGTAAGTGTAGAGTGAAAATCGGGTCATACAAGCCGTACGTCAACGAACAACCGCTGCAGAGTATCACATCCCACGCAAAATAACAAGTTTTACTCCTTTACAAGCTGGACAATAACGTGATTGCTCGATTTTAAAGTGGTTTTTAAAGTTATTCGTTAAATTTAAAAAATGACGATAAGTTTCTTAGAAAAAAATTAAGCTTCACCAAGACAATATTTTAAATTAAGCTATTATAATCGAGACACAAGATGGTCATTGATTCAAGCTTGCAGAGATATTTTAAATTTTCAAAGTACCATACGCGAACAAATAAATGTACTTCATAAGCAGCGTTTAGTTAAATGCGCGATCGCGACGGTTGCATCGAGTCTTCTGATTCTTATTTTATTTTTTCATTTTCTCAACTTGTGGGTGAAGCAAAAAATCCAGAAACAGCCCCTCTCTCCACTAGTCGAAAATCGGAGAGAAGAGAGCAGCAAGGCGAACGAGAGATGCAGGGAGAGAGATGGAGCGAGAAAGAGAGAAAGAGACGGAGGAGAGTCGCGGGCTGCACGCGCAAAAGAGAGGAGCCGGTTCAGTCTGGTTGGCGACGCGAGCCGGTCTCGAATTGGCTTCTCTCGTGACAAACGAGATTGTCGACGGCAACACACAAGTATCACCGCGCGCTCACTGCTCGGCTGCACACGCACACGCACAACTAAAAAGAGACGGCTTCGTCGGAGAAGCTGCGCGACGACGATGACCGGCCCGAGCCCGAGGACGCTCGTCCTGCTCCTCTGCTGCTGTCTGGCGGGCCTGCTGCTGCAAGCTCCGGACAACGTCGAGGCCCAATTCGTACGCTCGCGACTGTTCTGCCCGGCGAAATGCACGTGTCTCGTCGAGGACACGGTGCGCTGCGTCTTTCAAAGGCTCGCGATCGTACCCAGCGTACCGGCCGATACTTCTGTACTGTAAGTATGCGCGCGACTCGCACGACAACTGTGTATATAAGATATTAGACTTTCTTCTCGCGAGGACTTTGAACGGCACTTTGTCAAACTTTGTCTCGGCAGCAGCGATACGCGTGAAAAAAACGGCGAGGGCCCCGACGCTATTTTCGTCCTATCCCAGTCATCCGTTGGGATTTTTAACTATCGCACACGTGCACACCCCCCACGGGCGAGTTTCTCTCTGCCTCCTACTCGCCTCTCGGTTTTTCGAATATTTTCGAGAGCTATTTTTACCTCGGCCTTTGTTTATCGGTAAAATTCATCGACCAAAGTCCGAAATTAGCTTTGTTCGAGTAATAAACTGGAATAAAATGTTCCGCGTTTATACGTTTGCTTACACCAGCGTTTTTAGATCTCGTTCGCGTTTTATTATAACTCAATTCGCGATCTTGTGAGCTCGATCGAATAACTCGCGTAAAATTGATCCGAAAAATGCACTCGACAAATCATTTTCTCTCGAAAGCTCGATATCGAAATCAAGACATCGTGATTGCGTCCAAAACAATAAACTACAGCTGCTGTGCTCCGGGTTTTCAACTATTTCAGTCGGTTACGATAATACATAAAAAAGCGACATCGAGATCGCGACGAAACAATTGAGAGCCCAACGACTTGACAAATTTTTGTTTTGGAAAGAAATGCTTGTCGCGTTACTTTTCAAACAAAATGGATTTGTTATGATGTAAACAACGATGAATGATTATTTTGTCTATGTTCTCCGGCCTGCGAGTTGTCTGCGTATTATTTTCCCGAATCCGCTTTATCTCAGAGTGATTGAGTTGAAACCTTTATTCAATTTTAAACGAGCTAAAAATGTACCGATCATTGATATTGATGTAGTCTTAAAATTATGCTACTCAGCAAAATGTGCAGCGAAACGGCACGGCTACGTAGCTGCAATTTCATTCAATAACAATTTTACATAATGAAATTCTAGCGCACGAGTGTCGTCTTTCCATTGATCTATCAAATGACATATCCTCGACTCTTATCTTTTTTATATCCGGCCCGGGTTTCGCGTCCCTCGCGTACTCGAGTTTACTTCTCGATACGATAAGTGTAATTGTACTCGCGAGTAATAAAGTCGATTGTCACGCGGACGCGTGCGAAAAAGAAGTAGCACTCTGGAGACATATTAGCGCCAAAAGCCAATTACAGATGTCCCATAGCGAGTCCTCTCTCTCTCTATCTCTCTCTCTCTTTACTGAATGGGAAACTTTTCAATCTACCTTTATGTACCCCACGTCTTTCTTCACAGCGACTTGCGCTTCAACAACCTCACGGTACTGCGCTCGAGCGACTTTTCTCACTTGAAGCATCTTCACACGCTCCTGCTGAACGACAATCAGATCGAGCACTTGCCGGCTCACGTGTTCAGCGGCGCTACCAATCTGCGCTTCCTCTACCTCTACAACAATCGTCTGAGCAGCCTAGATCCAAGAGCTTTTTCCAATCTGCTGCAGCTTGAGCAGCTGTACCTTCAGTCGAACGGTCTGAAGATAATCGAGCCCACGACGTTCAGCGATTTGCCGCAGCTCCGGACGCTTTTTCTTCAAGATAACAAGATCGAGCGAATAGCCGCGACGGCCTTCCGCAACGTCGCGTCGATAGCGAGACTCCGTCTCGAGGGCAATGCGCTCGTCTGCGATTGCGAGCTGCTCTGGCTGCTCGAGAAAGCCAAGGACGGCTCGGAGGTGAGCGCCGAGTGCCAGGAGCCACGGCATCTGCGAGGCAGAAAACTCAGCGATGCGACACCGGCTGACTTCCAATGCAAAAGTACTTTCGCGGGCTTTACTCGTTTTCTTTTCTCACTCTCACCTTTCGACTCAATTTGACTCTCGATGTAAATGAATTTCGTGTCATTTCAAGAGCGGCCCGTTATCATGGAAGAGCCCGAGGACGTCCAGGTGACACCCGGCGACAAGGCGGTGTTTCGCTGCCGCGCCGTGGGCATCCCCAGCCTCGGGTCAAGTGGATGCGAGACTCGAACGAGCTGGCCATCGATGGCTACCGCTACAATCAACAGGCCGACGGTTCGCTGATCGTCAGCGAAGTCGACGAGAACGACTCCGGTCACTATTACGAGTGTCTGGCTTCCAACGACATGGGTCAGGCTCGCTCGCGCAGAGCTCGAGCGCTCGTTATCAATGTCGCGCTACCGACCCCTAGAATCGTCGAGGCACCAGCCTCACAGACGGTATGTAAAGCAGAAATAAAACTGACGTAACGATCACCTGCACTGCACACCTAATCGAAGCGAATCTGGGTCAGGTACTTATTGGTAGCGACGCGCAGCTAGTCTGCCGAGTGGACGGTCCATCAGCGAGGACGCTCGTCGAGTGGTTCTTCAGCAACGGTACTCGCGTGCAGGCGAGCTCCCGCATCCGTTTGGAAAATAACGGCAGCGTCTTGAAGATTCTCGGTGTCCAGGCAGCGGACGCAGCGCGTTACGTTTGTCGAGCCAGGAACGGTCACGGCCTGGCGGAGACGAGCGCCGATCTGCGCGTCGTCGATTCCTCCCTGAATAGTTCGGAGCCTTCGAGTCCACCAGTGCTGCTGGTCGAACCTCAGGACATGGAGGTCGAGCTTGGTTCCATGATAGAGCTGGCTTGCCGAGCCACCGGTAAGCCGCAGCCTACCATAACTTGGAGACGAGATGGCACAATCGTCCAGGGCAACGGAGTCAGGCTCTCGAAGCACGGCAGCTTGTACTTGTACAACGTCACTGGCAGGGATTCTGGCAGGTGAGTATCAAGAATGTCAATACTCGCGGGTCTGAATCTGACCCTGTAATACGCAACAGATACGAGTGCTCAGCGGCAAACGACGAGGGTCGAGCCAGCGCCACAGCTCTACTGCGAGTCCGTCAACCAGCGGTCGTGAGCGAGGGTCTCGTGTTCCGGGCGTTCGTCGAAGCCCAGCACGAGATCGACCGGGCCGTCAACAACACGTTACGCGAGCTTTTCGAGCCTACCAGCAGCAGCGCGTCCTCTGGTCGCAGCAATCCCTTTCGATTGTCGAGGTTCCCGGACGTCGTGGCGAGAAAAGCCGCGAGGCCCGCGGAGTTGTTCGAGCGCGCCCTGACGCACATCCGACGCATGGTCGACTCGGGGGCTCGAGCCAATGCGACCGACGACTTCCACTACCAGGAGCTTCTGAGCCCTCGACAGCTCGTTCAACTCGAGCGATTGTCGGGCTGCACAGCTCATCGGCGCGCGGATAAGTGCTCCAACGTCTGCTTCCACAATCGCTACCGATCTTTTCGACGGTCGCTGCAACAACCTGGAGAATCCGACCTGGGGCGCCTCCTACACGGGCTTCCGCCGGCTCCTCAAACCCGTCTACGAGAACGGCTTCTCGCAACCGGTCGGATGGGACAGCGATCGTCTGTACCACGGATTCCCGAAACCGGCGGCCAGACTGGTGTCCACCGAGCTGATCTCCACCGAGCCAACGACGGAGGACGCGCAGATCACGCACATGGTCATGCAGTGGGGCCAGTGGCTCGATCACGATCTGGATCACGCGCTGCCCGCCGTCTCGAGCGAGTCCTGGGGCGGCATCGACTGCAAAAAGACCTGCGACAACGCTGCGCCTTGCTTTCCCATGCAGGTACCGCCGAACGATCCGAGAATAAAGAACAGGAGGTGCATCGATTTCTTCAGAACCAGCGCCGTCTCCGGTTCGTATACCAATTACGCCCCCCACTCCGTTCGTAAATAAATGTCCAAAACGCCGCTGTCGCGCCGAATTTTCCAGGTTCCGGAATGACGAGCATACTCTGGGGCAAGCTCACTCCGCGCGAGCAGCTGAACCAGCTGACGAGCTATCTGGACGCGTCGCAGGTCTACGGCTACGACGACGAGACGGCCCGCGAGCTGCGCGACTTTGGCAGCAATCTGGGCCTGCTGCGCGAGGGCCCGAGCTTCCGCAACGCCAAGCCCATGCTGCCCTACGCCAACGGCCAGTTCATCGACTGCCGGCGCAATCTCAGCGAGAGCAACGTCAACTGCTTCCTGGCCGGTGATTTTCGCGTGAACGAGCAGGTGGGCCTGACCGCCATGCACACCGTCTGGATGAGGGAGCACAACAGACTTGCGAGAGCCTTGAAACTGATGAATCCTCAGTGGAACGGAGAGAAGCTTTATCAGGAGGCTAGGAAAATAGTCGCTGCTCAGGTAAGTTTGTCGATTCATCAATTTATCAAATTTACATTTATTCCGCGAACTTGTACCATCCGCTTTTCAGATGCAAGTGATCACGTACCGCGACTGGATCCCGCTGATTCTCGGATCCGACACGGACGAGCTTTTCGGCGAGTACCGTAGCTACAAGGCCGACGTCGACGCCAGCATATCGAACGTGTTCGCCACCGCGGCTCTGCGCTTCGGTCACTCCCTGATCCAGCCGAAATTCGAGCGACTCACCCCGGAACTCAACTCGATTCCCGAGGGTCCGCTGCATCTGCGCGACGCCTTCTTCGCGCCGTGGCGCCTCGTCGACGAGGGCGGCACCGATCCGCTGCTCCGCGGCATGTTCGCCACGCCGGCCAAACTCAAGAAGCCCACGGAAAATCTCAACTCCGAGCTCACCGAGCAGCTCTTCAGGATAGCCCACGCCGTCGCTCTGGATCTCGCGGCCATGAACATTCAGCGTGGCCGAGATCACGCCATACCGTTTTACCTCGACTGGAGGGCCTACTGCAACATGAGCCACGTCGAGACGTTCGACGATCTGGCCGGAGAGATAAGCAGCGCCGAGGTGCGAGAAAAATTACGCCGACTCTACGGAGACCCGAGAAACATCGACGTCTGGGTCGGAGGTATTCTCGAGGATCAGCTGCCCGATGCCAAAGTCGGTCCCCTGTTCAAGTGTCTGTTGGCCGAGCAATTCCAACGGACCAGAGACGGTGATAGATTCTGGTACGAGAATCCCGGAGTTTTTTCGACCGGTCAGCTCGAGCAGATACGAAAGAGTAGTTTGGCCCGAGTACTTTGCGACAACGGCGACAACATCACCAGAATTCAGAGGAACGTATTCTTACTGCCCGGTGGAGGAGACAACGACTTCCGCTCGTGCGACGAGATACCCTCGATCGATCTGAGGCTCTGGTACGAATGCTGCGAGGAGTGCGCCGAACAAGTGGAAACGAACGATGTCGCGATTACGAGATCCAGGCGAGCCGCCGACAAGTATCTCGCGCACAACAACGACGATTCGGAGCTCAAAAGCTCGGATAGAGAGTCGGCACGAATCGAGGAGATGTTGATCGAAGCTAATCAAGAGTACAAGAAGATCAACAAAGTTTTGCTCGAGTTGAGAGTGAGAATCAACGAGATGGAGCAGTTGTTGGAGCAAGTCAGAAGCAAAGAGAGAACGATTTTCAACTGATTCGAGCCAACAGCGCGATCGATTGTTTTTTGAAGTATAAAGTTTACGCGGCGACTCGCGGCTTATCGCATTTCATTGTGTATACGGTTTTTTGTATGTTTAATTATGTGACTCTAATGAACCCAAGAAAGCGATTCTGTGTATGCGTTTTCAATCGTATTAACTTTTCTGTTTTTAACGGTTTAAATTATAGTTTTCACACGATTTTAAAATGCATGCACAAAATTTACCTTTTGCTCGTTAATGGGTTTACTATCTTCACTATTGTAAGCAATAGCCCAAAAATATCGTGATTCTTTTTTATATTATACCACTATTGTTGATTATAAATATTTATTTCTCAATTGGAGCATTCATTGTACAAGGTGCTCTCGCGGCCTCGACTCACTAAGTCTTACTTTGTAACAATGTATTCTATTAGCTATGTAAATGAGATTCGCTTTTTAGAGCGTGTGCTGCTTTTGAACAGACGGTACAAACGAAAAAATAAAAACAATCAAGTGCCATGACAGATGCTCACTAAACACAAAATAACAACAATGGTTTTTTTATTCAATGAACTTATGAATTTAGCCTAAGACGAAGAGCCTCCGATGAATTTGGTGTGAACTCCGCGAGCGACGATGGAGCCGCAATCCTTTTTGGTTATTTCCACCTCGAGAAAAGCCAGTGTCCTGCCGGCTTTGATGGTTCTAGCGTCTATCGATATTACTTCTCCGGGAAAAGCTGCCTTCAGAAATCTATAATCAATCGGTGATTCGTTATCTATGTGCTATACCAATTTACGCAATATATATACGATGCGATGGAATATTGTGTTTACTCACGTAACGTGGAGATCGACGGAGACGCCTGGCACCGCTGCCTTGTGGCTCATGAGCGCGTAGGTCGAGATGCAGTCGACCAAGGTGCTGGTGAAGCCTCCGTGCAACGTTCCCCCGTAGTTCAGATGCTCCTCGTCGACCTTCAATTCGGCTTTGCACTTGCCATCCTCGACCGAGATCAACTCAACCTGTTTGCGGCACAAGTGTCACGAATGAAATTATGAAAGTATATTATATATATATGCTGGCTGAGATCTCACTTACCTTTTTCAGGCAGCGACCGTAGGAGTTTGAATTTTTCGTAGCGTCGAAAACTGTCCTGATGAACTGTGCTACCTTCGACATTGTGCTGGAGAGTTTTTTTGCGCGCGCTCGAGCAATCCAAGACGACTGTCAATTCACGTTTTCGTTACATGCCACTCGGTGTGTTTTATTTTCTATATCGGATCGTTTGAAATTCGTTCGTGATTTTACGAAAAATTATACGATGACGTAATTGGCTTGCGTAACGCACGTCTATAATAGGCATATACACTTATTATGTACACATATATAATGGATATAAAAAGCGAAATCGGGAAAGTCTTGAAGTATAATTATGTAGAGGTTAAAATTCTGGGGAAAAAGCCAAGAATACTTTAAACTGACAATAGTTATAAAATAAATGTCGAGATTCAAACGATCGCGCCTGTCCACATAAATGCGTCGATTCCAAAATCAACGATCAGACACAAGTATATGATGTAAAGAACGACAGAACGAGAGAAGTCTCGTTATCAGCAAAATAACACAACACTTAGCAGACGACAACTTCGGCGCACGTTTCTCCGCACTTGCCAGACAGATAGCAGACTCGAGTCTTTTGATAAACAAACCGCTTTCTGCTAGGTTTCAAGCTCAAAGCGCCATCTTCGCAAACGATGATTTTTGCTGGCAACACTCAAGTTGCGAGAAGCTTGATTTTTGATATTCTGATATTCTGATTGAGCTTTCGATAGTTTCATCCGGGCGGAAAATGAAAGCTCTGGCAAAAAATAAATGAAAAGTTACGATATCTAAATTTAAAATGAGATTAAAGTGGCCGATGGTAGAGTAGGAATTTTACGTTCGCGCACGCTCGTGGCCTCAGTAATCTGCAATGACTGCAACCAACAATAATCTGCATGAGAGCGAGACAGAGGGTCGAGCTTTCGACAAGGAAGTCTTGAACGAGGGGAATTTTGGGCTTCGGAAGCGTCGCACTCGATTCGACGAAAAAGTTGCGCGTAGATACACGGATCAAAACGAATTCGTAATTAGCACTTTTATGTGTGCAGCCCGAAGGAACATTCGTAAAAATCTGAAAGTTCTTATTTCATTGATCCCGAAGAACAAAACGGCGCATATCGGACGATTCAAGATCAGTACAGCGGGAAAATTGTGACACGGTACAGTATCAGCACACTTGCACGTGTCCGAAAACGTCACGCGCCCTATCAGAGCGTTAAATACACACGTTTAGAGTGGGCTGCCTGTAATGAGCTCATGATTTGTGCGCGCGTGTGAATCCGAGTGCGAGTGCGACTTTTCAAAGGCTATTTACCTGTCGGAGGTTCACCTACTTTGAGCGCAGGCCAACATTGAGCTCGCTCGGGCTCGGGCCGCCTCCTCTCCTCTCTCCTCTCTCTCTCTAGTCTCTCGGCTCTCCGATACTACATATTACACCGTAACCGTGCACATACGTATATGTAGATGTGTACATGGAAGCGTCGTGTTTAACATCCAGTCCTGGCAGGGGCTCGAGCCCGAGCGAGAGCCGGAGTGATATCGCACAGGGAGGGAGGAATATAGGCAAAGAGCCGTGCAGCTGTTTACTTGCGCCTCGCAGCTATCTAATTCATGCGCTGCTGCTGCTGCTGCTATTTCTGTACAAACACACAAAGTGAAGGGGAAAGCAGCGGCATGGCATTGGATGTGCATAGGTGCAGTTTAGCAGGTCGAGCGTGCACGCAAGGAGGCTGCAGCGGTAGCCGAGAACTGCAGCGAGAACGAGGATAAGCTCAAGAGCACGAGTGAAAATAAAAAAAAATAAAAAGGAAAAAACAATAATCGCTGACAGTCTATGCGACGAACAAAAGCACGAGCAGCTGATCGTCGTTGGTCGATTTTGCGGACAGCTGATGTACGTAACAATTAAACACAATTAGCCACGGTTTAGTCCCTGGAACTGCAGCTCGGAGCACACCGTGGGCAGGAGGCGGCGGGGGCCGCTCATCATGGAGCGTGCGCGAAAACATATACGCAGCATGAGGAGTCGAGCGAGTAGCTGCTCGCGTGCACGCTACACTGCACGGGCTGCGTGTGTGCGCGTATACATCGTACAGCAGGAGATGGACCAGTTATATAGGCGGCCACTATATAGTTGGCTCTATAATACTGCCAAAGGAGTGCGGGATCGCGCGCTACGGGAGGGAGCGAGAGACGCGAAGAGGGCTGCTTAAAGGCAGTGAGTGCAGCTATAGCTGCACGGCGGCGCACTCCTCTCGCGTCGCGAAGCGCGGCAACTCCGAACTTGGATCGCGCGCGCGGCGCTGGACGGACGACTGCGAGAGGTGCACACGACTATATAGAGTCGCTCTTTCGCACTCTCTGCGCGGGTACATATAAGTGGCGGAGAGCCGGCTCGCGGATAGCCAGTAGTCGGTTGGCACTCCGGCAGCGAGCAGCAACGGGAGCGAGCGACTATATATTATATAGGCAGCGGCACAAAAGCAGCAGCAGCAGGAAGAAAGAGAGCGGGGAGAGCCCTCGACGAGAGTCGAGAAACGTTGGCTATAAGCAGAGGAGTGCGCGCGTGGTAGTAAAATACATGCCAGTGTCAGTTGTGTTGTTGCCTTGTTGCGAGTAGTGTGACTCAGTGCGGTATCTCTCTCTCTCTCTCTCTCTCTAGCTCATTCAATCTCTCGTACTCTCGGTTCAGCTCAGCTTTGACCATGATCCTGACCTAGTGCAGAGTGCGAAAATTTTTCGCAAACCTCGTTGCCGCCGTGGATACTTAGAGAGAGATGACGACGACTGGCCGGATGAGCGAGCTCGGCCCTCACACTCAGCCGTTGTAGTCACGTCGCGCACGCACAGGTTGGTCTTGTTTTACTCTCTTTTTATATATTCGCCAGTCACGGAGCCAGTTCTTTCCTTTTCTCTCTACTTGCTGTTCCTCCTGCGATTTATAAACGCAGCTCCGCGGCGCGCGAGACCGCGTACATGCATGCATGCATGCTCGCGCGCTCTCCGCTGACTCAGCTGTGTGGCCTTTCCTCCTCGAGAAATCATATAGATATATATACACTCGTGCAAGTGCACCTTCATAATCGCACGTGCTCCGAAAGCGACCAGCAGCTCGCGCTCTGCACGCAGGAATATATCGCGCGGCTCCCGCGAACCATCATTATTGCGCAAACACGCCGAGTTTTTTTGTAGATTAGTGCCGCTCGTGACGATCATCGGCGACGACGAATTCCACGCCAGCTATGAGTACATAATCCTCGACAGTTAGGCTGTGTGTATATGATGTACGTATATATTATACATGACGAAGACGATTGAAAATTGTAGCGATGGATGATCGGGAATATACTATATTTAATATTGTATATATTGGAGGCGCCTGCGAGTCGCCGTGCGAGCGAGAGAGAGAACATATTCCGTATCCGATAGACGCGAAAAAAGAGAAAGGTTTTAGCATGAAAGAGGCAGCGGGGCCGTGTACGTATACACACAACATCCATGAGTTGCTGCTGCTGCTGGCTTCACCACCACGTACAATGAGAGATAGGCCTGCTGCTGCTGCTGCCTGCACGTATATCGTGTATGACCGGAATGCCCGCGGCTACTCTATACAGAGAACCGATCGACGCGATCGCTGAGCGAGCAGCATCAGCAGCACACGCGTTACTTACTTATAAAAGCGCAGCGCACCGGGACACTGCGCTGCACGCGACTCCGCGCGCGCGCGCGACATTCCAAGCGCTCCTCGCGGCGCGGCTCGCGCTCCAGTATGCACTTGCCCGCTTTGACACTTGCACTGGTCGCGCTTCTCTGATCATCCTCCGCGCACGAACGAGTGCAGCCGCGCAGTTCGCTCATATCATGTATAGACACGAAGAGCCGCAAACAAAGGAGCACACATGCGCCAAGCCCTTAAAGTTGGAGCGGCAGCAGAAGCGACGCGGGGGCCCAAAAAGAGCCTACGAACCGATCGCAATGCCGAGGCAAGCAAACGTGCATCCATAACGTGTATACTACGTCGTAAAAAGGAGGAAGGCGTGCAGTTTATGTTGCCGCATGCAGTATACGTAGTGCCCGTGATGCAGACTCGAGTATATAGGCATGAGTGCTGCTAGTATAGTAGCTGTGGCTCCTCGCATGTGCACTTTATAACGCGCTTCGGATCGTTGGGATCGTGAACGCCGCCGCGCGTTTCTCCGAACTGCAGCAAGAACAAAATGAAGCGCGAGAGGGGGACCTGTACGCCGACGTATAATTAAGGGGGTGCAGGCCAGTCGGCTTCTATGCTTCGCTCCTCTTCTTGTTTTCTTCCTTTGCTCTCTCTCTCTCTCTCTCTCCCTCTCTCTCTCTTATTCTCGTTTACTCGTGCACTCGGCGTTTCTCCTCGCTTCGGACGCTCCGCTTGTCTCTCCCCGCGCGCACGGAGCCTGTCTTCTGCTGCTGCTGCTGCTCCTCAGCCGTTGACCCTTGCAATGCCCCCGCGACTCTCATGTGAGCAGCAGCTCTAGTCCTCCGCACTCACGCATCTTTTGCGATTGCGATCGGCTATTCACGAGGTGTCGTCGTCGTCGTCGTCGTCGTCGTCGTCGTCGTCCTCGTTGTCTTTGTTCGAACAAACTTTGCCTCGCCTTTTTTCGAACCAAACCGATATCGGCTACAAGTAGCACCGACAATAAGACAAAATCAAACTAATGTTCAGTGGGTTGTTCGTGCAAAATTCAGTATTTCGGTTTTCTCACGAGGCGCAGCGCGAAATATAACGAGGTCAAATCTGTTATGTACAAGAGAGCATTATCGTCGATGCCGCTATCTGTATACTTATTTTTAGCTGTTCTGCGCGTTCAATCAGACAATTGAGATTTCGATTGCACGCGAATGCGCTGCTTTCATCTCGCGCGTTATGATTCTGGAACACACCTGCGCCATCGGCATTATCTCAAATTTTCATTGCTCTACGCGCGCCACGAATTATTTCCAACGATTGGCTTTGACGCGAGCGCGGAGCGCAATTTCAAGATCCGAAGTGATTATATGCGTAGATGTCGAGCTCCAAGGTGTGCTGCGCGTAGCGATACCGAGATGATTCATAGCATCGAAGCTCGCGTTTCGAATCCTTCTATTCGCGTGAGAGTCACGATGAAACAAAAAAATAATATTTACAAAGAGCACGTAGCGATCGCTGAGTACATTTTAGTCACTTTCAATTATTTTCATCTTAGTGCTCGCTTGCGCAAAAAAAAAGAAGACAAATGAGGGAACGATATACGAGAAAGACTTTGTGCGACCTAAAGGTTCAACGACTCGCGCGTGTGTACAAAGACCAGTGAATCAGTGGACAGATAAGACTCGATGGAACTGACAGAGACTATGTGGCTGCGCTGGCAGCCTATGTACTTGTCTACATAGTTCGTAAAGACTTGAGTTGTAAAGGAGCCGTCAGCGTCGCCGAAGCGAGAGCGGCCTAAAGGCCATCCCGCGCGATATCGATTGTGCGATGATGGGTGTCGATGTAGGTTAAAGTTAAAATTACCCGCTTAATACTGTTCGAGATGGCCTGGCAGTATAACGTTCGCGTGTGTATGAGTGTGTGTGTGTGTGCTTGATGGCCTACAGCAAAGACGCGCGGCTATATTAATCCTGGGAGGAGGGACGTCGTTGTTACTTTGAGCGCGCTCGAGGTTTCCGTGTATACGTCCCTCGAAGTAAAATTAATTCCACGAGGTCGATCGGCTGCTCCTGACATCTTCCTCTCTCTGCTGACATCGTGTCCCCGCGCGCAAGTCGAGGCCCAATTACATCCATAATAGCCGCTTCGAGTATCTTTGCAATTGACGAGTGAACGCGCTCGTCCTTTTGAACCTTCGATCCCGCTCGTTGCAAAGCTGTGTTTATCGTAGCTTCCTTTGCAATGCGGGTCCTCGACGAAAGCGAAATCAAAGACTCGACTCGGAAGCTCCTTGCCATGAGGGAGCCAGACGCGCCCAGCCCTGTATATCGCCGTGAGCTGTGCAGTGCAGGCCAATGATGCGTTCATCCGGTACCGTACATCAGAGCCGCGTCCGTGAAACTGTATGGTCTGCGAATCGTACGGGTCACGGAGGGGCTCGCGCGGCGCTATATACATTAGCCGCGCGTGTTCTCGCGCCACCCGCACGCTGCTCTCTTATTATATATCGAAGGTGTCGCATTTAAACGCCTTGCACAAATACAACGCATAGCCGCAGACGCGCAAACCTCTTACACGCGACGCATCGATTTCCGATACACAGACGCGTGAGCTGTACCAGACGATACAGCAGCGACGACGACTGCTGCTGCTGCTGCTGCGAAGGACTCAGCAGCTCTCGAGCTCTCTCCTCGTGAATCATCGAAACTCTAATACTGTAGCGATCCAATATCCTACATCTCGAGCAGCTAAGAAATCCTAGCCGTGTCCTCGATTTATGTGCTTTCGACGCTTCTTCGGCACCTTCGGCGAAACCCTAGAGTACGATTTCTGAACTGCAGAGTGCAATATTCAATTTGTGCACGCGAGGCTTCGTTGTCGTTTTCAAATTTCCCGTAAATCAGGGTCTTATCGCGGCCCAATGTAGAAAAGCACATTGGTTACAAGCTAGTTAAGCTCTCATCTTTATCTGATGTAGGCATGAAGTTATTTGGCCGCGTACAGTTTTAATTTTTTTTATAAAAGAGTGATTTGATGCTGCTTTGAAGCTCCATCAAGCGTAAATAAATCGCTCACTAATGTCTTAACCACGTCCGTTTATTATAGCTTCAATTTTATGGGGGATAATAAAAACAATGCCTCGAAAATTCATTATAGCTGCAGCATACTCAGTTGAAACGAAATGATGCTCGGAGTGATTCTTTTGGATTTTAATCGCACACGTGTCTCGATTTTGCCATCGTAGTCGCCTTTTAAATAATCGCTTCAACGAATGATTTCGAAGTTTTCGAATTACTTGACTGAAAAATCTTGAAACTCTTTCTACTCACTGGCTAGAGAGAAAAAAAATTGCAAGAATCGAGGGGACAAACTTAATGTTCATTACGGGACGGTTAATATCTATCGAGGAAAAAAAGGAGTATAGCAGCGGGCATCAAGAGTTAGAGCAAAAAAGTGAGGACGATCCGGAGGAGAGAGAAAAAAGAGGAAGGAGAAAAGTCAAAGCCGCGTGGAGGAAATAAGAGGAACGAGAGAGTCTTCTCTCTCGGCTTATATTGCTCGTTCGTTCGCATGCCCAGTCGCGAGTCGAGGAAAGCGGATCGCCTAGGCTTAACAAGCCGCGACTCGCTATGCAGTACACATTATACGGGCAATGTGTCAGTGCTGCGGAACAGGCCAGCTCGCGCGCGGCTAATAATCCTCGATACGCTTGGTAGAGACGCGAAATGATATATATAGAGAGAGAGGTGAACGTATATAAACGGCGAGGATTGCCTCGCGCCGCGCGGAAAATCAAAGGCACGCGCTACAGAGAAAATCGAAAGCAGCAAAATTTACGGGGTTTCAATTGATACTGGTTTCCCGCACGTGTTTCCAGCAGTATATTAGGCCCAACAATGCACTCGCTTCGACTATATACGTTGAAGAATTGAATGGCCTGGCTTCGCTCGGGCAAAAAAAATTTTGACGGGGTGCCGCAACAAAAGAGTCAGCTTTATCCTCGGGTGCTTTGCTGCAACCACCGAGCTGCCGCGCGCAACACTTTTAATTGCCACCGAGTCGGCGAGCTCGAGGCGCGAAAACTTTTCTGTACACCATTTATTTCTGCAGAGAGAAAAGAGAGAGAGAACGAGCTGAGCCAAGCTGTGAGCGAACTGATAAGGCTGCCACACTACTGCGTGTGTATTGATTTTTCATTCTGCTGTTTCCTGCCGTTCTTCTTCTTCTTATTCTTCTTAGCGGCTAGCCGCGATGTAAGTCCGAGGTATCGTTCACCTATACGCCAATGGCTAAGAGCGCAGCAGCGGCGGCTATAGCGGCGCAGCAGTTACTCGTGTATATTTGTGCGTGCGTATATCATTACAAGCGATCGATCGTTGCGGCAGGCAATGAATATTGCACGATTTCGTCCCTCTCGTTGCTTAGCGCACACCGCCGTCGCCGCCGCGACGAATTACACGTAAGCTCTCCCCCCGCTGGTTCGCCGCTACGATGAGCATGATATAATATCGTTGTGTATTGCAAATCGTGTTGCAGAGTGCAAACTGTAAATCGCGCTTCGCATTGATCCGACAGTCGAATTCGCCGACACGTTTGCGTCCGATTCTCGCTTCTCTAATCGATGCATCTCACGCAGGTATTAGGTTTTGGGACGGCTCATTCATATTTATTCATTGTTCGTCGATACTTGTTTGCGTTTGGCATATGTGTGAGTGTTAAAAAAAATCAACACCTTCCTGCCGAGTGCCGAGCACCGAAGCAGCCGACTTTCATGCAAGCTCACGTGTGCATTTTTGCCTACCGTCTTCCTTCTATACTCTCTACCATATCTATGCCTCTCTTATATTAATCCTAGCATTTATAATTTATGCATGCATTGTTTTGTTGGCAATATTCACTACTCCGAAGCCGTATTAATTCATACACCTACTGTTTCATCATCAATTGTGTAAACGAAGATTTAGAAGCTTACTCAGCAACATATTACAGGCATGAACAAATGCAAGCATGAATTTCCCCTATCTCGTGATAGATGCATACGCACTACCTATACATGATTTATTCGGGCTCTGAGAAAGCGTATGAACGAAATTGCAGGGGTCAATAACTTCTATTATAACTATTCAAGTTTCCTATAGAGCGTGTTGCTTATATCATATGACTTCTAATTCTGATGATAATATTTTTTGCTCGATATGTTATTTCTACGGGTTTAAACAAAAAAAATCAAAAGTTCATTAAACAGTTTTCATATATTGCGTATGAAAAGTTATTTTTTATTAAAAATCAACGTAAATTATCCGACTACCATTTCTGACTTTGAGTTTAAAACTCATAAGCAAATTTTACGCATATTTTACGGAAGGAAATATATTATTTTCAATATTTAATGAAAATTGTTAAAACATTTTCAAAACCAACGTATCCCAGTTGATAAAAAAAGTAGTCTACAATTCTCATGCAAAGTATCTCTCGTTTCAAAATATTTAAATGAAAAATTTTAATATTATGTGTGATTACTAGGGTATAAAGCATAAAGTATAAAGTTAAGTTAAATCAACCTTTTCATATTATGCTCTTCTTTCTCTTTTCTGACGAGCACAATATACTCGAACGCGAGTACCTTGCATGTTTTCATTTCATGTCTTTCCCCCTCTTGTCTATAAACCCTGCTTTTTTTATTCCTCATCTTTTTACTTTACTGCCGGTGTGTCTCCAGTAAACTGAACAGCATAAACCTAATATTAATACGATCGAGTGGCACTACGGAGTTTTCTCGCGACCGCAGGAACAAAAAAGATCAATAAAAAAAAGTCGTCTACGCATTATTGCTATTCAGGGTAGTCGTAAAAAAAAAGAATTTTCTCAACTTGATACATCAAATTATAAAAATAATGGATCAAGTCTAAATATAGAAAACAAGATAGGGAGGTTCAGGATAATTTCTCATTCAGGATAATCTTCCGTTTGAGGTTGATTGAGTGTAACTTGAGCACGAATCATACAGTGCTAGATAACTGAATAAAATTCACGTAATTAATGATGCTATAAAGTAACTTGATTGTCTGTCAAATGTTCCATTATCAGACCGTAACCCGAGTTATAATAAATGTATCCTTCACCTTTGCTGAAGAGCTAGGTCAAACATCGATCGTTTTCGAAATAGAGGGAAAAACTGCAAAAGACAATGTAGCTTCTTGATTCGTTTCCCGCCGCGATCACGAATCTTTTTATATATTTTCCTGCTCGAAAAGTACGATTATTTTTTATGTTGCTTTGATTCTCTGAAATAATCGATCGATTAAAGTACTCATTGTTCGTGTGGCACGTTGTCATTGACTTTTTTTTTGGTTCTCGCTTCTTGCAGGAAGAAGATCGAGTCGAAGAATATATAGTCGACGAATGCGGCATTCGGGTGCTTGGGTCGAGCTGGAGGAAGCATCATTATGCCCTCGAAGAAGCAGTATAATCTCGTGCAGAATGACGAAAACGACACGCGCATCCCGCTGCACAGCGACGAGGCATTCCATCGTGGCATCGTTTTTCACGCCAAGGTAAGAATATGATGAATAATGTCGGGTGCTTTTTTGAGACTGGCGGCTGGCGCTAACGTGTCAGCTCGTTTAAGTCTGAATCGCTACGGCTTTTTTTTTAAAGATATGCAACCGTCAGACTGGAAATTATTATTCTATATAAACTTTTGAGTCTGAAGAAAAACTGAATTATCCTTCAAAGAAAATGTCGTTTTATTTGAAATACTCTAACGCTACTAAGTATCTTTGGAATCAGTTTATACTGGTAAAGTTTCAAATGAACGTAATCGAATCGGAAGCATATGATTGCGACCACTTGGATAACTAATATACCCGCGAGTGCGAATCGCGTGTGAATGTATTTATATATGGGCACCTGCAAACTCGTATAATCAGTACAATTGTCCATTGACTTGTGTGTGTTCCAGTTCATTGGCTCGCTGGAAGTGCCACGACCGACCAACAGGCTCGAGATCGTCGCAGCGATGCGTCGAATTCGCGTGAGTATCATCAGACCCCGATATATGCAGTGCACCTCCTCGTCGTTCTCTCTCTCTCGCAGCTCACATCCTTGGGGCGCGCAGAAACTTGTTTCTCGGGCTCGCTCTTTCTCTCTCTATTCTTTCGTGTCTAGTCCTTTTGCTTTCACGATATTCGTTTGTCTTCTCTCCTTCCCAAGTCGCCTCCTCCGAGTCTTCTTCGGCCTCCTCATGCCTCCTTCTCCTCCCTCGTTTCCTCTCTTTCTCTCTCACTTGTTTTCTACTAATCTCGCCGTACGTTTCACAGTACGAGTTCAAGGCCAAGGGAATCAAGAAGAAGAAAGTCACGCTCGAGGTATCCGTCGACGGCCTCAAGGTCACATTAAGAAAGAAAAAGGTAGGTTTTTCGGACGAAAATTTTGGCTAATAAATTACAGCGAGATAGATTAGAACTGAAAGAAGTTATGAAGACGACAAAAAAGGGGAAAAAATGAAAAAGTTTTAACTTGTTTAAAGAAATTTTCACTGAATAAATTTATAAATGACTCTCTCGTGCTCATAAGATAATTAAAACACAGTTGACCCTAAAGCGGTCTTGAAAATTATCGATAAAAATGTCCAATAACGAGTTGGCAAACGTTCATTATTGTCTTGACTTCCTAGTTCCATTGACAAGTGCGCAAGATAAACTGAATAATTGGGAAATGAGTTTTCAACGTGCTTTGCAATTAAACGAACATCAGTAACAAGCGTTTTTTTTTTCTTTAAATTTTGCAGTTCCCGGTGCTGCAGAAGAAGGAACACAAGACCGACGAGAGCAAGCTGGTATTGATGCAGCACCCGATCTACAGGATATTCTACGTTTCGCACGACAGTCACGACTTGAAGATCTTCAGTTACATCGCCCGCGACGGCAGCGACAATTCCTTCAGGTGCAACGTCTTCAAGTCGAGCAAAAAGGTGAGTTGAATTGCAAAAGTTTGATCGCGCGCTATACGTATGGAAGGCACGAAGTCAGAGGACAGAAACTACTGCTACTCGCTGTGCGTGTGTTCGTGTGAGTATGTGTATGTAAGGATAATCCGACGGACGACTACGACGCGACTACGACGATAAAGCCTGGAAGTTTACGAGCTCGATAAAGCGCGGACAAGGGAACGAGCAGGCAAGAGAGCCAGAGCTATATAGCTAGCTGTGCTATGCTAGCTAGCTGTTGGTCTGCGTAAATCACCGAGGCGCTGCTGCACGGCCCATTTACACAGCTTCGGACGTGCACTATAATAGGTGGACGCCGCGCAGTGCACTTGATAGCCCAGGCCAGCAGTAGTGGTGCTCGATTGCGCAAGTTTTCCCCGGACCGCTTAAATATACGAGATATGTGAGAGGCAACAGAAATGCGCAGGTTATAGATCTTGGAGAAAAACCAATATAGAGAGCTTTTTGGCGTTCGATTTATGTATATAAGGGAAAATCGACTGCGGAAAAACGTGGCCGAGTGCCAAGTTTAATCTTTAACTTATTTATATGGCGTGGATCAAACGCTTAGACTTGGAAATACTGACCATGACACTCCCGAGTGGGGCAATGCCGTGGTGAGCGCACTTTGCGTGCGAGTATGTAAGCAAAAAGCTGCTGCATCCTGACGCATGGAGAAAGAGAGACAGAAAGAGAGAGAGAGAGAGAGAGAGAGAGAGAGAGAGAGAGAGAGAGAGCGACGAGTGAATTATTTGCAATAAACGCACTGCACGGCCATCATCGGGCCTATCATATAGAGCTGATCTTCGCTGCATATACATGTGCGTGCATGATGCACACACACGGGCACGGATCGAGCCGCCGGCTGCGCTCGCTCGCTTAATAATTCACCTTCCGCCGCGCGGTGTAGGCGCGAGAGCGACCCGCGCGCGCGAGCGAGCCTCGCGACTGGTTCAAGCCGGTCTTTTATTATAATGCTCTATACATGCTCTTCTTGCTACTATAAATAAAGAGAGGCGCTGTTGGGCGGCCAAGTGCGATTTAGAGACGGGGGACGCGCGACGACGACGACTACGACGACTAAGACGAGACGACGGCGGCGTCAGCGGCGGTGCGTCGTCGCGTTCCCCGAAAAGAGCCGCGCGCCGACGACGTTTACATGTAATATAGTCGAAATTATTGAGGTAGTCACCGGCTTGCCGTCGTCCCTCGACGCGCGATACGAGCATCGGAGCGACTCTCGCGTGCGCGCACGCTTCCAAAATTTTAATTTTCTCAGTTATATATAATATATAAAAAATATTCGCGCGGAGTATACACGAGAGAGGCATCGAGCGCACGTTTCACGCTCTCCAAATGCGTGACTCGCTGTGGGTTGTTTGTGTTTTACTGTAATAGTTATTTTTCTCGATAAACTTTATTTTATGTAAGTTTCTAAACAAACCAAGAAGTGCGCGAGTGCGAGTAGTTTTAAGTTGCCGATCGTCAAAAGCGGTTGAACTTTGAGTACGACTTTTTTCTCCTTTTTCTCGGAGAGACTTTCCCAATTGTTCGGAGCAACGGATGAGAGAAGAAAGCTTGGAACAAGGTGAGCGCTGTACTAGTCTCTGCTAGAAATTATTTTGTAAATTAATCGATAGCAGTCCGATAACTGGATACCGAAGGGGCGTTGAAATAAAAAAAATTTTCCTCTCGCGGGAATAAAAAGAAATTCTTTTATTAACACTTTTAATAAAAGTGTATGGATTATCCCGTATTTACTTAGTGCTTGCAATACCAAATAATCCTCTATAAACTTGGCGTTGAAACTCGTCGAGTGCTTGCACGCAATCATGAAATTGCCTATGAACTTTGAGATTAGAATCGATTTATATATTTAGTCAAACATCGAGATACGCTACTAAATAGCTCGAAAAGCAACTTGCTTGAGGCATATAGTTTTGACAGCTAGGTCGCCAAGTTCAAATTACGATGCGTGACAGCTTCGACTCCACAATGATGATCGCCCAGCTATACGAATATTTTCGAGATCTACGATAAAATCTCAGTCATCGCCTAATTATTCTCAATTATATGTTTTTCCCAGTGTTTTCGATTGAAACAAACAAATATTTGTCTCGCAATATTTTATCGATGACTCGACAAAGCTTACAAGTTTTATTTCTCGGTAGATATAAATGTCATTTTTAAGAGTCAAATATAAATACGCTGTAATTGAGAAAGATCACCACGCACGCCACGATTGCAGATATCTGCTCGACGTAATGGATTTTTATTTTATGGGCGAGCGTATAAAAAAGTCGCGTAAGAAAATAAGTACCGCGATGCTCGCAAAAAAGCTATCGCTTTGACAACTCAACGCGCCGCGCCCCCACTACATCTCGACGCTCAGATTCGCAAAGTGTGATGAACTCCGATTTCCGAATCGATGCTATTCATTTTGTCACGAAAAACGCAAGTTAATAAACATCTTTACGTTGGCCATTAATTAAAAAAATTCTCTCGAAAACCCGTTGACGTTTACGATTCTTGTGACGTTTGCGCGGTAACTTCAAGGTTTAGGGAACTAGATAATATAATAAAACGTTATGCAATTCACAATCAATGCTCTACAGCTTTGACAGATGAAACTTTGAAATTTAATATACAAGATAGGCCTGTTTTTTGGCCAGTCTCTCTCGCTATTGCTTTTTCGATGGTCGAATAAACACGTGGTCTAGTAACCTATATTTCACGATGAATATCAAAAATAATATGGACACGTCAAGAGGCTGTACGAGCGCGCGCGCGAGTGTGTGGAAAATAAAAATAATATTTTCTTGCGAACCCCGAAAGCCGCGTAGCAGCATCATCAGCAGGCAGTAACGTGCGTGGAAAAGTGACCTTGTCAACGGTATAGGCTCGCGCTTGCGGTGATCGCAATTGGTTATAGAGCGCGTCACACTAAATCATATCGATCGAGCTATATGTTATTATATATTGACGGACTGCCGCTCAAGCTGCTGCTACCCGTGCGAAAATTTGCCCATGAATTTTGCTCGCGATAGCGACGCATGTGCTCCATATGTCGAAAAAAAAAAAAAAAAAAAAAAAGAAAATGAAGTTATGTATTGAGTAAAATCTTCGAGGCACGTGCGAGTGTATAATTTAGGATGCGCGAGTATGTGGACGGTGAAGGCTGAATCAGCTGAGAGCTCTATATCTACTCCACTATGCATACACTGGCATTTATTACGTGCATTACAGCTGTATCTGCAGCTAGCCGCGACGAGGCATCCGCATCCTGCGCGTCGGTCCGTTATGTATACCGCGCGAGCCTCGCGCCAGTCGCACCGTATCCCACCCGTGTATATATAACTGACCATGAAGATCACTGACGAGCGGCAGCAGCGGCGGCAATGCCTGCTGCACTCGAGATTAGGCCGCAGCTCGAATTTTTTCCATCCTCGTTCTGTACTGAAAGGCATATATACGCGCTGGTCGCGCGCGGCTAATCAACTCGCGAGCTCGTGGCGTGCTCCTGTGTATACAGATCTCGTTCGCTCGTGCCATTGAAATTCATCCGTATGATCGCTAAATATAGGCGCGCAACACCCCGTGTGCATTTCAATTTTCCTGCTGAGCATAATTATACACGACTCGTGGAACATATGTCCAATCCGTTATTGACATAATTACGCAATAGTCGAATTTTTCGTTTACATAAATTTCATGTTAAAGACGAAATCGAAACACGCCATTAAAATACCGCACTGCGCCACGCATCAATTTCACAAAAAAGCGCCAACAATTGGCACCGAGTTGGCACTGCATTCTGTGTATAGGACACTTGTACGTGCGCGCCGCAGCTTTTGTGTCAATCGAAGCTCGAAAGCCACCTCAGGGCATCTATCGATTAAAAGAGCTTCAATTATTCAGCTATTAATAATTACGAATCTATCGTAATTATCTTAATTTTTAATTGTGTTTTTTTCCGCAGTTTATCGATCAGGGAAGCGAATCGATTCGAAAAACGACGCGCGACTGTCGAAAGCTCAAGCCGCTTAACGCAAGCTCGAAGAGCATCGTCGCTGTATATGCTCTTTTATAAATCTCAAAAGCTACTAGATCGAGCGGCAAAGCGAAAAAAATTACAGACATGAAGTGGTCGGTGGCGAGGTAGGGATGCAGAGGCATTACCGCCCGCGATTAGACGACTAGATTATGTTGTCCCGGCGCGACAGTCGCAGTGCCAGTCCCGCTGCGCTCAATCTGCACCATGGCAATAGCATCACCACGACCGACGGCACCGTGACCGTAGTCGAGACCCCCAAAGGTCGCAAGAAGTTCTCTTTCAACAAGGAGCCCGAGATCATGAGCTTCTTGGGCTTTCGTCGCAGCTCGTTTCTGCGTCGACGTCCGTCCCAACTTTGTCATTGGCGCTCGAAGAGTCAACCGGCCCCCATGCCGGCGCCGCAACAGCAACAACAGCAACAGCCACAACAGCCGTCGAAATATTCCGTTGGCCCGAGACAACTGGCAGAACTCGAGGTTAGAGCAGACGGATCAGCCGCTTGGATTGGATTTGCAGATGCTTCATAATACCCGCACTACTGCCATATTCATGAATTGGAAAATTATTGTATCACCGTAGCGGCTGCTTATAACTGCATCTATATGATCGCTTTGAACTTGCATTTTTTCTTCGTTTGTCATAACATACGTTTGCTTCAATTACTAACAGAACTTTATTGTAAAATCTTTTCGTACAAGTACAAAAATTAGACACGATTTTTGACATCTGTAGCAAGTGCACAGGTAATTTATTTGCTCAAGATTCTGCAGCTCGATTATTTGACAAAACTTTGCGTCAGACAAGGAGGCTTTTAAATTCTTTTAAAAATTCCTCTTCAATTTTTAAGCTCTTTGAAAGCTGCCGAAGCTTTAGAAGAGTTTCGTGTAGTAGCGAGTCGAAGAGTCAAGCTCTATTGCTCATCAAAAAGTCTATGGTACGAAATTGTATAGTAGCAGCAGCAGCAATTTGACTAGCAGCTGCAAATTGATTCGGGCGCAAACTCGGTCGTTGCGCGAGAAAGGCGACCGCAAGAGGTCAAGAGGCAAAAGCAGCTTATATAGAATCGCTTTTGAAAATTGTCAGTCCCGCAAAAACTTTGCGCCCTTATCCCTATCCTGCAAGCAGCGTGCGGAGATTTGTGGACCAACTTTGCTGCCTGCTCGACGTCATTACCATTTGTATGCATGCTCAAGTGATACTATTGCTGCTATAATAGTAAAGCAGCCCGCGCATATCCTTTTTTCCATTCGGATGAATATCTAGTTTCGATCGATCGGTTGGACCAGGAAATCGATGGTCCAAAAGTTAAAAATCTTGGCAAGGATGCAAATTGAGAGTTTTTTTTCTGTCAGCCATTCAGCCTCGAGCGAGCTTATTTCTATTTATTTCTAGCCTCCGACGGGACTCGATTCATCGACGACGTGCAACTAATTTGTTCCGAATAAGGAGGCGCTTGTACTCGTTAAAGGCATTTGTTGGCATGTTTCCGCGATGGCTGATCTTGCTTGTGACAGCTCGGTGGGAATTATTGTCGAGATTCAAGCGACAATCGTACTTCGAGGTCGGATACTCATTCTTCTTGATGTATTTCAGTAAATCTCTTTGGATCCTTGTGAAATGTGTGCTCAAGAACGTCGATAATGTAAACCTTTGCGATCTTCGATGAAAATGGATGTTTGCGAATCGATGCGGCTCTTGCTTACTTGTACTACAGAGAGTAGTGGTCCAATCAATACCTCTTGTAGAAACTCTCTCTCTCTCTCTCTCTCTCTCTCTCTCTCTCTTTCTCTCTCTCGATAAAGGATTGATTAGAGAAAGAAAATGAGAGTATGACGATTCGCAATAACTGCGAACCGAACTATTTATTATGCAACATTGACTTACGTACTGACCTTTATGTTTTGATCACTTGACGGTTTTTGTTATTAACAATTTGTCGACTGTGTTTTGTTATTTACTATTAACTGATAGCATATACAAATGATTCTGTACATAAAAGCTCCTCACGATATTTTCTCACACTTGGTATTTGTTTTATTATTTTATCTCTCTCACAGAGCCAGGCGTTAAGAGTCGTGAGGACGGTCGGCCAGGCCTTCGAAGTGTGCCATAAGCTCAGCATCAACGGGCCTCCGAACAGCAACGAGCAGCAGCACCAGACCGATGACAGTCTGGACGACGGCGAATACAGGGACGAGAACTGCGATCTCATACAGACCCAGTCATCTCCTAACTCGCTACACAAAGGTAAGATACTTTCCTTCTATTTATAGAAATGCATCTATTTGCGGGAAAAGCAGCTCGACTCGGCGGTAATTGCTGCAAAAGTTTCGCCAAAATCTTGTATCGCCTCATAATCGAATCGATGAAAATAGATAAATTCTGTCGACGACAGAGATGGCCCGAGTAATTGCCTAAAAAGAGCGTTCTTATCGCGAACGAGTACAAAAATCTAGCCGAAGAAAGGAGAAAATTCACGACCGCCGCAGTTGTACTCTCAAAAGTTAATACTTTATGCATAAAAGTATTGGCGCGTGCAGTATGTGCAGGCGGCGACGGTGGCACATGCATACACACGCTCCTTTCTCCTTTGTTCTCGAGCCGTTTCACCGCCGGACGTCGATGTCGTCGTCGTCGTCGTCGTCGTCGTATACAATGGCCATATCGCAGCTGCACTCGTCGCGCTCGCATCTATTTATGTTATAGCTTTACGCGGACTACCTCGCGTTTATACGGTCTGTATGTGGCGTGCATGTGTCCCGCGGCGCAGTGATCAACGTGCAGCGTTGACTGTGCAGGAGTCAATTTTTTCTCTCTCTTTTCCGATCGCGATACACAATCGCTGCAAAGCTCCGAGACCAAATGCGCATTTGTATTTTGTCTTGAACACTATGTTACTCGCCAATACCATTGCTTCTGTCTTGTGCCAATTAACTGTTTTTTTAGTTAAATGCTTAAAAGAAAATACGTTTACTTTGGCACTATACTATGTACTTGGTGCAGACAAGCCACGTGTTTGGCCTAATTACGTAGGAAAACGTATTCTTGCAAGCTCGACTCGAGCTTTCATTCAGAGTTTTTTTAAATATACACACTAAAAAAATCATTAACTCAGTCAATTTCTAAATTAAATTAAATTCGTGAAATCACATTACAATTTATAAATCAATTAACATCGTAAGATGCATAGCTAGTGCTATATAAAGTTCAAATTGTATTACGCAGACATCTCGTTGCTCGGAGACGAGCTGAATGAATCGATCTTGGATCAACCATGCCCGATGCGACCTCTGCAGCAGCAGCAAAGCCCCCAAGAGATAGCGGGACTAACGGCTGCTGATTTAGTCTCTACGAGCAGCCACGCAACGACGACGATGACTGCTGCGTTAGTGACACCGGCCTCACTTTTCGGACAGACGCCTTTGGTAAGTGCCGAAAAACAATATGTATAACGTTGTATCATAGATACCGTCGACTAGTTTCATATTTTAATTATTCGTCATTCCTGTATCGACTAATTATATCGTAATAAATTTGTTCGTTAGTGATGGTATCAATTCGTCTTTTATAATCGAAGATTAAAATAAATTCAATTTAACGGTCAATTTTATTAAAGTCAATTTTACTTAAAGATACATCAAAAGAAAAATTGTATTCAAATTTTGAATAAATCATTTCTTCTCAAAATTGCGGCATCCGTATATTATGGACTGTCTTTTGGTGACAAATCATGGTCCATTTTTTTCCAAATTTCTTCTCGCACTTGTCACATGCGAAATCTTTCCGACCTTCATGGACTGTTTTTATGTGCAAGAGCAAAATACTCTTCTTTCCGAATTTCATCTCGCATTTGTCACATCCGTAATCTTTGCAACCTGCATGAACTGTCTTTTGGTGGTGGAGTAAATTACATTTTAATCCAAATTTCTTCTCGCACTTGTCGCAATAAAAATCTTTACAGCCTTCGTGGACTATCTTTTGGTGGGTGAGCATATGATGTTTATATCCAAATTTTTTATCGCATTTGTCACAGGCGTAATCTTTGCTACCTTCGTGTACTGTCCGTTGGTGCCTCAGCAAGTCTGATTTTTTTGCAAACTTCTTTTCACACTTGTCACATGTTTGATTTTTACGACCATGGACTGTGGTAATGTGCCTGAGCAAATATCGTTCGTTTCCAAATTTCTTGCCGCAATTGTCACATAAGTAATCTTTGAAGACAACATTTTTCCTATCTTTGTGTACTGTCGTCAGATGAGAGAACAAATGTGATTTGCATCCAAATTTCTTCTCACACTTATCGCATGCGTAATCTTTTCGACCTTGGTGTATTGTTTTTTGGTGGTGGAGCAAATTTGATTTATATCCATATTTTTTCTCGCACTTGTCGCATGCAAAATCTTTACGACCCTCATGGACTGTCTTTTGGTGTTTGAGCAAACTTTGTTTAAATCCAAATTTCTTCTCACAATTTTCGCATGCGTAATCTTTGCAATCTTCATGGACTGTTTTTATGTCTATGTTTAAAGTGCTTTGATCTCCAAATTTCTTCTCGCATTCGTCACCTGCAAAATCTTTGCGACCCTCGTGGATTGTCTTTATATGTAGGAGCAAACTACGTTTATTTCCGAATCTCTTCGCGCACTTTTCACATAAGCAATCTTTAAAAACTTCGTGGAATATTGTTTTGTGCTTGAGTAAAGTAGATTTGTTTTCAAATTTCCTCTCGCACTTGTTGCACGTGAAATCTTCACGATGTTTATGTACTAATTTCTGGTGCGTCATCAAACTTGATTTTTTTACAAATTTCTTTTCACAATTGTCGCATTCAAAATCTTTGCGGCTTTTGTGTTCTGATATTTGGTGTCTACTCAGATGACTTCGGAACTTAAATTTTTTTTCGCACTGGTCGCAAGTGTATTTTTTCTGTTCATTGTGAATGGTATCTCGGTGTGTTATCAACCTTGATTCTAGTCCGAATGACTCCTGGAAAATATTACAAACGTATTTTTCGTTGTCGGGAATAACAATGTCGTTTTCACTTAAATCATCTTTAGAGACAACCTCCTCGGATTTTTTCTCACTTTTATCCATTTCGGTGCTTAATTTAACGATTGATCAGTCTAATAAGTGTCTCAAAAATTGAATCAGTAAAATTTATTTCTGTTATTGTGGCTTGCTTCGTCGTGAAAGACAACATTCAAACTAATTCATTTTCACTGTAAACATAATCCGTGCTTGATGTCAAAATTATTGATGATTGTATTGTTTACAATTAAGTTACCGATTTATCCTTTTAAACATTGTTCTTACAACATTTGAAACAATTTAAAATTCTTACTCGACAATTCTTCAAGAAATTTTTTGGCGGTCAGTAACTAAATACTTTCAAATACACAACAATAAGTTCAATATCAAGTCCACACAAAAAATATCTAGTAAATAGATCCTTACACACATATATAATAAAAAATTTAATATTCATTCCCAAAATTTGCCGCCCGCGCAGTGATGCGATGGGGGTGCTCCATGAACCGTCACTGACCTTGGATGAACCTATATAGGTTACTCTTGATGAGTAGTTTCATGATGGTTATTGCGAAAAATAACTTAAATGGAAAAATAAGTATGCTTAAGGCAAGAATGTCTCGCCCGAGGTAAGATATACCTCAGTGAGAAATCTAAATTATTGAGTTTTAAAACCCAGCTAAGAATTCTTAACACTAATAATGGCCTAATTACCAAAAAATTACCGTTTAAAACCATTTCAAATATAGTAAAACTTTAAGCATCTACAACTAGATGGCGAGTATCAGTATCTGTAAATCTGCAAATGGCAAACTATATATAATTGTATAAGTGAAAGCACAAGAAGGGAAGAAATTAGAGTTAAGTTTATATGAAATGCGTCTGATGTGAAGATTGACATTTTACAGATGTTTCGAGAACATCTACAATCGTAGAAGTTTTTAGTAATAAGGGTTTACTAAGTAGTAGTTGAAAAGGGCAGATTAGATAGAAAAATAATTACATAAAAATGAACGGAATCGTCATTTTTAATTCTCACTTAAGAATTGCAAGCATAATATATACTCTCTTCCTAATAAAAAAACTAAAAAAAACTAAATAAAAGAGGAAGAGCGAGTCAGTGCGTGCGCGTGCACGCGCAAAACCTTCTGGGGAGGAATTGCGAGCTGCAAGAAAAAAGCAGCGTGACAGGTTCTTCTTCTGCGGCGCGCGCGCGGGGACGCGAAAGACATGCGAGCTTCCGTCGAAGAAAGAAATCCGAGCCGTGCGAGGCGCTCAGTCAGTCGAGCGGCAAAATCTTGACTTTTACACGCGCTCGCGAGCCCGTGATGCATCGTGCAATGCGCACATCGCAGCCTATTATATGACTCGTCGCGCGGTATGCTCTTGTGAGTGGCCCAGCCTAACGGGCGCACCACGTCGTACGTTTCGCCTTTACGATGTATAGCTGCTGTGAATTATCCAGCATCATCACATAATCGATCTTGAATTTCTACAGACTCCAAAATTATCCGAGCAAGCAGTCAACGCCGAGCTGACAACTCTGAGGCACGAGATTCAGCTGCTTCGCGAGCGTCTGGAGCAGCAGAGTCAACAAACTCGAGAAGCCGTGGCGCACGCTCGACTCCTTCAAGATCAATTATCAGCGGAAACCGCAGCCAGAGTCGAGGCTCAGGTGACTACTATTTTCTATACCGACTGATACAGTCTCGTTTCGAGCCTCTGATCGTAATCAAATATTTTTTTTTTTCCTCCTCAGTCCCGAACGCATCAACTGTTGATGCACAACAAAAAACTGCTCGAGCACATCACGAGCCTGGTGTCGCATCTACGCGAGCAGGAGCAACTGGCCGGCGTCCAGCAGTTGATGCCGGGTGTCGTGACGTCGAGCCAGGGACAGACACCGAATCCGCTGCCGGACATCGCCGGTCTCGGACAGGTAACGCTCTATCGCATCGAACCCTGACAGTCATCCTCGATGTTGTTGGCACTCAATCAAAATCCAAATGCTTTTTTTAGAGTGTGCGTGCACATTGCAAACTTGATAATTACAAATTCAAGCCACTAATACCGACCGACAGGTCGGCGTTTTTGTGAAAAGTGTTTGTTTTTAATTCTCACTTTGCAATTTATGTTTATTATGCCTAATGTTTTTGCTATGCGTTGTGTACATTCGTTTATTTTACTTCGCTCCATCGACTGATTTCAATGAAACTCCTGATTGCTTCGGCGTTTCGAAACAATAATTTAGTTCTTGATTAAATTTCCTTAGAACATGGAGACATGTAACAGTGAAATTTAAAAAACAGTTGATCGATCGAATGAAAATATCTCCATCAATTTTTATGCTTTTGCACTCGAAAAATTTGTACATCCGTATAAAATTTTAATTATGCATACGTATTATCATCGAGACTGCGCGAGCCAGCAATTTAATAATCAATATTCACGAATTTTTGAAAAAATTTTTTAGTGATATGTTGAATTATGCTCCTCTTATACTCAAAGAAAAACTAACTTACGGCCTGTATCTCCAATACTCAAGAGAATTGTTGAACTCTTATATTTCATTGTACATTTTTCGAGTTTTGTCGAAAAATGTCAATGAACTTTCGTGCTATCGGATTAATTTTCGATACTCGACCATAAATACTAAGAAAATTCAAACACGTATGACGATAAGTTCTAATAAAATAGTCGTAAGTTGTACATAGTATATTTTGTTATTTGTTAGAACTTGAAAATGCGATTCCATCGTAATAATTTCCGTTGCTCCGGTTAAAATTAAATTAAATTTTAAAACGCGTTTGACGTTTTAATTTGATTATTTGATTTGTAAACTTGTTTAGCTTAAAGAAATATTTTTATATTTGATCTATAATATAATTCATACCGGAGACACACTGGAATGGAACTTAATTAAATATTATCCCTGTGACAGCCATAAATAAATCTCTTGCGTTTAATTCCTAGAGATGTAAGCATGTACAACTCCATTAGCGATGTTTTAATAAAACAAATTTTTTTGTAAATAAAAAGCTTCGTTTTTCTTCATTTAAGCTGCTTTAATATTTTGTATCAGTAACTTGACGCCGATGACCGACCGCAAATTGGATTCAAAATTATGTTGATAGATGAGGTTGATATTATCGTCAAGTCACAAAAACACGCTCTAAATAATAGTTTTAAAAAACCTCACTGTCGTGTCTTTGACTACATCTCAAAGGCATGAGACTTTAGACTAGATTCAATGATAAAAAATCAATACGATTAAATTTGCTTCTAACCAAGCTGCAGAGTGACAATTGCAAATTATGACAACAGGTCTTTCCTCGAGATTTTGGAGTTTGTGCTACTAACACCTACTAGGTAATGTATGAAAATGAAGTTACTTTTTAGCTTCTGCATGATGCCACAAGCAGAAATAAAAATACGATTCACAATTCGAATAAATCATTAACATTACTTCTACTTCCCCATATTTAGTTATGTCCGTTCGCAGCAGCAGCAGCAGTGTGGAGCGCGCCGGCAGTTTGTACTTTGATACCTTATCATTGTTCTCGTTGCCCAGCTTTTCAACATCCTCCCATCCAAGCGCCCTGCTGCCCTCAAGGGCTCGAGCAAATTATTCCGACATCGACAAGAAACAACGACGCGGAACAGACGCGATTATTGAATGACCTGCAAAAAGCTCGCTCGAAATTCTGCGCTTTCCAGTCACCACCAGTGCATAGCAATTCGTTACCGCAATCGCCTTTGCATACGGCGCTTAGTGGACGCAATGAAGCCGTAGATTGCGCGACTTTGCCCCGCAGCAGAGTCTCGGTTGGTACAATTTTTAATCTCTTAAAATCAAAACAAAACTTTGACGAATGACACTTTGATTTTTTTGCTACAGAATTTCGAAAGATCTCGACCAATACCAGCGCCGCGGAAAAAGCCGGTCGACAAATTTGATCAACGAACGCCGACTCCGACTGCACGAGTTCGAGCAGCAAAAGAAACGACATTCATCAAGCCTCTAGCGATAAATCCGCAACTTCGGCGAAAAAGCACAACCGATAAGCTGTCAGGAACTATACGAGCCAGCGACCTCGTGATACCAAAATTTCGAAGCAAATTAGCGACCCGGTCAAATTTGCCGGAAGATTTGGATTCGCGTCCAATTTACGATGACGCACTGACGATACCTGAAGACAACTATGATTATCCTGTGATAACATTGAGCATCTCGAAAGACAAAACCAACGCTTCGGTGCCCAGAATTCGAGACGATGAAATGTGGCTGGACGACGAAGAGAGAGTGAGAATGAATGATTTGATCCAAAATACAAATAGCCTGAGTTTGACAGTGCCAAACTTCAGACGCAATAGTCACTAGTATATTGTATAAAAAAACGATGGCCATTTATGTAAAGTCAATGTGATATGTAACTCGATTTTTTCTATTTTAAATGTATGACTTGTGATAATCGTGTATTTTTATCATCAAAAAGTTTCAAATGTTTAGTGCCAATTCAAGGATTTTGAATGCCAAAACATATTTTGTATTTTACACTCATAGTTTTAAATATCTCTTAACATAACCAGAAATGACTAGATGCAAAATCAATGAAATAAAAATGTAATAATTTTAATCAATATAAAATTATTGCACATGATCATCGTTGTGTAAAGATTTCTCGATTTATTGTAGTTGCATTTATTAATAATATACAAATAATACTCATGTACACAAGAATAAATAGTGTCAAAATTCAAAAGTGCTTAAGAAGATCAATCTCAAATGCTCATTCATAAAACACGACTATTTTTATTAAAAACGGTAGGTATTTAGAGGCTATAAAATTTAATTTATGTTCCTGCATTTTAATAATAACACATACAGAAAATGATGAAAAATTCGAACAACATTCCGCGCATAATTTCAAAGTTCTACTTGCTTGTAAAATGGTAATGAAAAGTGGCTTGACGACATAATAGTTTGCGATAACTTTTTTAAATTATTCGTTGATTTATAAGAAGATGTCTAAGAACTAAAATTAAAGCATAATGTAGCAATTAAATTGAATAATTAATTCAGTAAATGAAAATTAAGAATTATTGTATAAAGAAAACAGAATTATTCGACTACTGCCTTGATAAAGAATTGACAAAGGAAGATAGAATAAAGTTTATGCACGCGGCAATATAACTTAATGTAAAAGAATTTGAGATGACAGCGACGAAGTATGGTTCTTATCAATAGTAAAATTATATCGGATAATAAAATTCAACAAAAATTCTATTTGAATAAGTTAATTTTCATTGTCTATATTTTACGAATAGTAAAAGTTAATATTTATAAGACAATTGTTGCGATCATCTTGTATACCCTATATGATTAAACAATTTAAAAAAAAGCTTCTCCTTGTACTATTATTTTAAAAAATATAATCGGGTTTTTCAACTACCCTCGAAAGAAAAATTTATATCATTCAATTTTCAAAATTTCAGTCGCACATTTAAAACTTTCATTTTTCTGTTATCAATTAAAATATTATTTTAACAAGTTCATTATTGGTGTAGCTTACAGTAACTCGAACTTTACGTGCAATTTTATTACGCGAAGAAAATAAGTGTTTCCATCGTAAACCGACAATAGCCAGGATAAAAATTATAAGCCTAATTAGTAATTCATTACATGGACAGGTAAATGACTTGAACTGTTTACCCGCGCGCTCATACAGGAATGGCACGGAGACGGAGTAGGGCGAAATATCGCGCACCAGCCCAACCTCAGGTATTATATACCGAAGGGAATAGGTGTGTCTCTGAATGGCATTGCACGCGCGTATATGACATGTGTCGCTAATGCAATTCATATATGGCAATGTGGAGCGGGCGATGCACACGATGCGCGTGTTTTTTTATATAATTCTTTTTTAATTCCAAGCGATCATCGCGCGCGCTGCTGATACCTATGCGAGACCGTCAGTCGCGCGAAGAGGCCCTTTGCACCAACAGCTATCAGAGCTTGCATCGAAGCAATCGGTGACTCATAAGAGTTTGATCGTCAAAATTGAAGTAGATCGAGCTCATTGAACGAGGTGTGATCGTTTGAACACTGCATCAGAAAAATCGAGGCTTAGTTTCAAAAAAAAAAAATGGAAGAAAAAGATAGTCCAAAGGTAGAATCGTCGTTGCAGGTGCCCGAAGCATCCAGCACTTTGAGACCATCGTACAAACAGCAGCAGCACCAGCGAGCTCAAAGGATTCTTAGGTTCGATGCGAGCAGCGTCGCGAGAAATCAACCGCGCCTCGAAATTCGTTTTGGCACTAAAAATATGCTCGAGCCTGTTTCGCCGCAAGTAAGTCAACAATTAACAAAATTAATGGTGCTTGATCTGAATCATTGGAATGGATTTTGTTTAATGTGCGAGAAAAATAACGAATTAAAATCATTATTCGGTTATATTGTATGTTCAAACGTGTAAGGGACGTCGTAATTGTGAGATGAAGGTCGTGTGAGAATTAGAGACCGAGTAGAGCCTTATAATCGGTGCGAGCTCCAATAACGCGCCTGTTGTCCAAAGTCAAGTACGATTTCGAATTTTTTACGAGAATCTCTTACCACGCTCTTTCAAAAATTACATGTTGAGGTAGACACGTTGGTTTTACTGTCTCTGTACTCTGTGAAGATGCATTTTCTGCAGAGCCAAGTACACAATCGATCGCAGATTAATCACAAGATAATTACGAAGCACGATCGTGTGTCGGACTAGGAGTTCGCACGAGGAGATAAGCAAAGTCACGTAAAAAAGCACCGAGCGTAATTAAACAAATTGGTTGCGCACGGCTAACAACCGAACGAGGGGGTAGTACAGGGTATATTAGAAAAGAAAAGAAGCTGAAAAATTAATGCGTTTATGGCGTGACTGGAACGAGCATTTTAAGTACAAAAAAACTGGCGATCTTTTTACGATGCCCATGGCCGTATAGGAAAATCTGATGTTTTAGCGAGAAATAGCGTGACGCGCGGAATATCGTGATTTACGCGCGCCAAAGAGAAAGAGACGATACATTTGCATGCGGGTGCTATACGGCTGTGTTCTACTACGCAGAGAGAGAGCTAGAAATATGACAGAGGTAGATTTATGTATAACTTGGGCTATAGAGCCTGAAAAATGGCGTGGGCGCGACCGTGGGGGTTTTTTTTCGTTACGAGGCCGAATCGATGCACGGCTACGCGATATCGCGCTCCCGAGAGAAAGAGATCGAGCTCGCAGAGATAAGACATTATAAAAGGAAGATCCTGCGTCGACAATCGGACTATTACATCGAGTCAAAAGGGGGGAAATGCGAACAGGTCGAGTACTACGCGTCGATCGGGCGCTCGGAACTCTGAATTATGTGTGCGGCACGGTTAGAGCAGCTATATTATACAGATATATCGTGCTCGAAGCCGTGTCGAGCGCATAGACAAACAGGAAAAGCCGAGTATAAGAAGGGAGCGGCCACTGACACGCGCACTTCTGGACACAGGCGCCTATTACGGGGTAGAATACACGCTGGGTACGCGAGGAGCAAGGAAAGAGAGAGAGAGAGAGAGAGAGACAGAAAGAGAGAAAGAGGGCTCATTATCGCGAACACAGTGCGTTGGCAAACAACACTTGACCCAGTGCTCGCGGCTATACTATATACCTCGTGATTATAGCCCCGCTGCAGCTCTCGAATCGGCTCTTTGTACTCCTGTTCTCTCTCTTTCGCGCGAGAATCGACAAATTGCACACCAATCGAAACGAGGAGATGCACGGGGTGAAGGGCCTGGCGCGACTGCTACGCGGCGATCGTCGCCGTGACCCACCGCCGCCGATGCTGGCCCAAGTACCACTCGAGGTTCGCGTCCGCGACGTTGTAGCGAAAAAAGCTTCGAGAGTTGACTCACGTTGATTGTGGAATAATTTGTAACGAAATGTGCAACACTCACGCAGGTGGAAGCAGCAGCGAGCTCGGGCCAGCAGGTCGCTCAGGATCGGCTGTCGGTGAAGTTCGCCCTGGCGGAACGGGGCGACGGTAGCGAGAGGTCGTCGCCGCCGAGCAGCAGCTTCGACGGTCCGGACGAGTTCTGCAGCCGCGCCACGGTAGTGACTCCTCGAACGGACGACGACGAGGAGGCTGGCGACTCGAACGAGGCGCCGGCAGCCTCCGACACTCTGGATTTGGCTCATCATCGTGGCCGTTCCGGTAAGTCAATCTTGGTCAATTATGCCACCGAAAGAATATCACGACAGTATACAACACTTACTTATATCTATCACTAGAAACTTTTTTACACAAACTAAACTATTTCAATTTTTATCCAAAACACACGGTTGCGATGAGTCTTGATCGCGCGCTCAACTCGCTGCCTGCAGAATGGATTTTTTCTACTGTTTTCGCAACTCGAAATTTTCATGTAAAATTCGAAAAAATCGTTACAATATTGTTGAACTCGTTTTATTTTACAATTGTACAACGAGGAGGTAAAACGCTTGGCTGCCTCATTTGAAAATATTTTACGTTTATTAACAGTTCTTCGAAGGAAATTATTTTGAAAAGTTCGATTATAACTGCTGCGGCGTCAACCGTCGTCATGAGCGCTTCATTAGATTTTCGGTAATATCGAAGACGATTTGCCTCACGTTAATTTAAAATTTGAAGATTCTGACTTATTGCACCTTACTCGAGCATCAATTGCCAAACAAAATTTACTAATCAAGAACTGCAGTTAGAATTTGTTTCGGTTAACTTACGCATCGATATGAGCATAGGGATAGATGTAGATAGTAAACTGATTAGTGGACTGGTGGCAACACTGCCGGCGAGTCATGGAGTGAAGCGCCATCTCACCGTCACAATTGTCACAACCTTGACAAGTCCGAACTCGAGACAGAGTACTATAAACACTCAAATTCATCGAATTTTTGCATTTCGCGTGACAAAAGCCTGTCGTTAAATCCACGCGATTCATCTGTAAACTTTCAGCATCATAAGACTTACAGTTTGAGTACACATCGTTACAGTGTCGCACAAAAGGTGTTATCAGTTATACCTGAATAATCACCGGCTGTTCACTGTGTTTTATCAGCAGTTGAAGATCGAAACTTGAACAATAGTGTTTTGTTTTTTACGCGTGTGAGTGAATACGGTAGGTGGCCGGTTGAATTGCACAGACACTTCTCTAGTTTTTCTAGTCATAACAAGCCAAACCCAAGCCCCAAAGATCATGTCGAAAAGAATCTCGTCCAAAATATTCATCGACGCCGTAGCTAACAACAGCTTCGACGAGATTCAAGACTCACTGGACAAGGGCGCCGATGTAAACGTCCTCAACGACAAGGGCGAAACTGCGCTTCACGTGGCCATCGCCCAGGAAAACGTCCCACTCGTCAAATTTTTGCTGGACAAAGGCGCCAATTTGGAAAGTCGAACGAAGACACGAGACACGGCACTACACTTGGCAGTTGCGGATAATTCGTCGTCGACTGCCAGGAATAACTTGCAGCTCGTCAGCTACCTTCTAACTCGGCCATTCGATGTTCGGGCAAGAAATATCTACGGTGAAACTGCCTTGCATAATGCCGTCAAGTTCAGCGACAAACGCGTAGTAGAATTGCTGCTCGTTAACGGTTTTCAACCCAACGACGTGACGAATAATGGATCCACGGCTCTGCATTATGCGCTCTGTCGCCCTCGCAAGTACGAGCAATTACTGGACATAATCAGTTTACTCATGCAGTTTGGTGCGGACATAAATGTCAAGAATAAACTGGGCGCAACAGCCACTTATCTAGCTTTCAAAACTAAAATATATAATAAATCTGTTATAAATTATTTGCTCGATCACAATACTGATATTAACTGCACAACGAAGGATGGTTTCACTTTACTATTTGAAGCCATTAGAGAAAGCAAGCTCAGTTTGATTAAATATTTGTTAGAACATGGAGCCAATATTCATGCCAAAAATATTCATGGGGAAAACTTGATTCATTTTGCTGTAAAATGCATATCTAAAGGTAGATGTATTTAACAATCTTATTCTTCTTTACACAAAATTGTATGCTTAATACACTATTTAATACATTTTTCAGATAAAAAACAAATTAGTGTTGTGAAGTTGCTTTTAGAATTCAAGATTAATGTCAATGAAAAAGATCTGAAAAATAAAACTCCTCTTCATTATGCCCTGAAATATGCGAATCATAACTTGGTCAAGTTATTGATTGAAAATGGTAGTTTCATCAATTGTAAAACATATAACGGGGAATCACCTTTAACCTACGCCATAAGATACAAAAAACTAGAATCTGTTAAATTTTTATTATCAATGGGAGTAAATCCAAATGGTTACACAGATAATAATTTTTATCAAACTTACTTGACACTAGCAGTTAAAATTGGTAATAAAAGTATCGTTGAACTACTCATTGATCATGGAGCCAATGTAAATTCATTTGAACCCGCAGATTATTGCCAAAGTTGTAGCAATAGTACTTCTCCTTTGTCAGTATCAATTTCAGCAGGAAACGAAGATATTATGAAGCTTCTCTTAGCAAAGGGTGCCAATGTGAATTCAACTGAACTTCACACAGGCACACCCTTACATCATAGTGTAAGATTTGCTATGTTAAAAGTGAGTAAATTATCCATGATTCAATATCTCTTAGACAATGGTGCTGATGTGACTCTGGAAAATACTTATGGAAATACAGCTTTAATGATAGTATCTGGCATTGAAGATTATTTTAACATTGCTTGTATTTTAATTAAGCATATGGCAGTCATGTCAACAAAAGGAGATTACATTGGAAAAAAAAACATGGAAATTATATTAAATAATTCAAATTATTTAAATTTCTACAATCAAGTTTGCATAATGGAAATTTCACAAATGGAAAAAACTATTATTGATCAAAATATAACATTTTCTGATGTTCTGTTATCAAAAAAAAATGTTTTAGTTAAATGCATACGAAATAAAAAAGTACAAGAGATTTTTCAAAAAACTGATGAAAAAACAATTGAGAAATTCCCAAACTTTTGGAGACATTTAACTAAAAATTTGAAGGAAGGAAAATACAGACTAGAATTGGTCAATCGACATAGTTATTCACTTCTGTCGATCATTTCCTGCCGATTACCTTTGGAAATAGCTACTAAAATTTGCTTTTATCTCTCAAACGAAGATCTAAAAAGTTTAGGGTACGCATATAAAATTAACAAAAGTGTACAAGTTAATTCAAATCAAGAAAACTCAATGGAATTGAGAAAGAAAAAAAAAGTTTGTATGAATTATGAAAAAAAACTATTCAATACTAAACACGAAATTTAATTTTTTCATTAAAATTTATGATTAATTATTTGACTTTCAATTTTCTATTAGATACAATAAGTCATTTAAAATGACAGCCTCATAATATTTAATTTTTTATAGTGATTTATATAACGAGAAGTTTGATGTGTAACAAGGTATGCTTTCAAAATAAATAATATTGTTATATTCATAGTTATTTTCATGTTTATTTTTTTGAACTGCACTTAATCCACATTTCATCTTCTAAAATAAATTCTACATATTCTTCACTGAGTTCTGAGTTCTGAGTTCCATCCAACTCAGTCGACTTATCGTCAGATATTAATAAAGTTTTCATTGATCGTCTATCTATTCCTAACTTTTTTGGAAATCTCACTGTTTCTTTTTGTAGATTAGCAGAAACGATCACAATTTGGGTACTTGGATGTAAAAATTTACATATATTATATAGTTCCTCTTTTAGTCCTCGTTTGAATATTTTATCACATTCATCAATAACTACCATTGATATTGATTCTGTTTTCAAATAACGACTTGCGATCATACCTGTAAAAATTTATTGTAATATTAAATTTTAAAAATTCAATACTTAACTATTGTATTTTTATTTGTTGGTACAAGGTACTAGAATTGTGAGATTTAAGGAGCACAGAAAATTTCAAAAAAATTCATAATATTTTTTTGAAAGTTTAAAATTGCTTATGAAAAAGCAATAATTTCTGACCTCTTGCCTAATAGGTATTTATCAAACTATCAATCCATCACCATCAAATGAAATTTTTTAATACGTAAAAATGCTAAAAAAAATTAATAAAAAATTGATTACTAACCCAGAATTATTTTAGGAGTTCCAGAAACCACATGTAGTCCTTTAATCAGCTCTTCTAGATCGTCGTCATAATCAACGAATGGATAACTCCGAACGCCCATTAAAGTTCCAAGAGCATAAATCACTCTTTCATTTACAAGAGCTTTTGTTTTGGTTGGCGATATCACTAATACCTGGGTTTTCACTTATTTCGGTATCAACTATTTGTACAATAGGTATTGAGAATGTAGCAGTCGTATGAACACCACGATTCTTATGGAGCATCACATCTCTACCCTCTATAATCGGTATAATGGCACGTTGCTGAATCGGTGTAGGCTTGCCAAAACCTGTGTTATCAGAAAATATAAAAATATTTTTTGATGAAACGAATGATAATTTATGCTCACAACGAGAGCATAAGTTAAATTAATTTTCAAAACTCAAACATTATAATTTTAACTTATGCAGTAAAATCCTAGCTATTAGTATAATATAGTACTTACCATAAGCAAAGAGGATATCTGATAATTTATTATTAAGACAATCAAACGTTTGAAAAATGTAGTAATCGTCGCTTTCCAACTCGTTATTTGAAGAATCTTTCCCTGTACCACTTGTTTCGTCCTTTTCTTTTATAGCTACAATTAATGCTGCCAATTCTTCATCAAAATATTCTTCATCAAAATATTCTTCATCCATTTTAAGCAGAGTAAAAAATTTCTTGATGTGATCGACAAGAGAAATGAACTGAGACTGAAGGCAGTAGCACTATGCAAACATGACGTGGAGACGCGTAATGAAAATTCGAATGAACCTCGTGGTTGGAAAACTAACCATGTGTTCAGAATCTCGTTACTTTTCATCCAAACGCACGATTCAATCATACGCAGCCAAACGTGGACGAGTAGAACGTTTTCGGTTTGCCTAAGTTATGGTTCATCTTGCAAGCTATAATCTGACTCGAATAATTCGGGATGGAATTCAAAGTATTAATTTTATAATAAATAAGTAAATGCACTCAAAAGCATTAGATGGTCCGAGCCGATGATTAATTCCGTCTCGTGCACGTGGTGTGCTTGGATGTGTCAAAAAGTCAGAGAACTTTCACTTTCATTAAAGTTACGCGCAAGTCAGTGATGCTATGCGCGCAGAGGCAGAAGCTTGAAGTGTCAGTGAACTGAAATTTGAATCAGTAATAGACAGGATACTTAAATGAATAAACAATTTTAATCCTTGTTTTATTTAAAATAATTATAAATCAAAACAAAAATTCGTCCGTTCAAAAGCATTGAAAATAATTCACAGAAAAAGTTGTTCAAGAATAGCAATCGGGAGTACAATGTTATCACTACGAAAATTTGCAGCGAATTTGTATGACTTGAGATCAATTTTTATCACGTCGTAACAGAACATAACTAAATCCATTCGCATGCTCTAATTTGTACATAAAAGTGCGATTAACAAACGACTTTAATGCCGATCGCTTTACAGGAAACAGAATGATGGAGGAAGAGAGCGACTACTCCGCGTCAGCGAGCGCGATCATTCTTCAGCGTCGGAACTCGTCGCGGCGCTACAGCCGGCGCGGTCACAAGCGCCGGGCTTCCTCGCCGTTCAGCCCCGAGGTCGAGAACGTCCTCAGGAGACGATCGTCGGTCTTCACTACCAGCTCTGGCGAGTAAGCGTCGATCGATATATGATTACGCGCGAGAATGATTTCGAAAAGTTGCGCTGTATCCGCCAATCGTCTTCGACAGCACTGCGATCTCGATGGACGACTGCGGCCTCGGTAGCAGGACCGCCGCCGCCGCCGCGACCACCACTGCTCTGGTCGAGGAGCAGCGCATCTTTGAAAATCTCAAGCTCCACAAGGAGGTGCTGAACGGCGTGAAGCAGCAGCCCTGGCCGCTCGGCCGCAAGCTCAAGCTCGTCAGGCAGGCCAAGGTCTACGTGCGCAAGCACGAGGGAGCGCTTCAGGAGCGACTGGCCCAGTCGCGCAGCACCCGCGATGCCATCGCGCGAGCCTCCATCATCATTGCCAAGGTGTTATTTTAGAAATTTTTATGCTATTTTCTATTTCATTTTTTCAATGATTTCTCGGTATAAAGTCGGCTGTGGTGGCTGCACACGCAACGAATCGTAAGAATCAGTTTCTTTGTGAGCGGAAAAAAGCTAATAAAAGTTTTCTTTCGGCCGATTTACGATCCGGCAGCGAACGAGAAAAGAATTAATCGTTGCGTGTTTCTTTTATACGATACATAGTTCAACAAGTCATTGATTTAATCAGTAAAGCCTATTGCACTGCTCTATTCAAAATAAATCCTTGTATTTAAGTAAGAATTTTAACCATTGTCGAGGGAAAATCTAACTTAAAATGCAACGATTTTATTTTAAATAAGGTATCGTGTTTTTTAATATTAAGTAAGATGAAAAAACTCTGTAAATCGGAGCATAACAGACTCAAAAGCAGTCGACTCGATGAAATATAGCGATAAGCGACGTTATTATTAGAATTTTTAATGCGTCGAAGGAGTCGCATATTGGTACCAGCTATAATCCCGCGTACCTATAATAAAGTTGTTTAACACTTCGCGACGGTATTATACTTCTCGTACACGGAAAGACTGGCGCACGGTATAAGGTTGTGCACGAAATTTCGTAACGGCAAGATGTCGCTCGCGTACAGACATTGACCGCGCTGTGCTGTTGTTTTTGGTCGTGCGTCGCTTGCACGAGTTTTACTGTTGCGTTGCACGAGATTTTTCCGTGCACGCGCAGCGTTACGACTCACAGGAGGCACGGGCTAACATTGATCATACGTGGCAGTCGCACGACACGTGCTATCGTGTATTTCGCAATCGCGTTTGTATCTTTCGATAGTTCAAAAATGGAAAGTGATTTGAAGCAATTGTTAAACAACTGGGGCCTTTCTGAAGTACAACTATTCTTGCAAGGTAAGAAATTCAAAATTATATTGAACCTGCACCTCTCAAATCTATTTACAATATTAGGTTGTAAATGAGGTTATGTGTAACTCCGTCTGTACTTGTATTTTTTCATTTCATTATTTGTCATTTTTAATATCTCATTTTCAGTTCACGGTATATGCACAATTGAAAAATTCGACCAGTTGACAGATATTGACATAAATAAAATTATACCCGATAAAGTTGATTTGAAAAATGACTTTCTAACTATGCACAATAGTTATAAAAAATATATGTGCTCAAATTCTGAAAAAAATATTCTAATCAATAATCATGATACGACAATCAAAGTTATTGATAATCCGGATCAAATAGGCGGAAATGTCGTATTTAATGAATTGAAAGATTTAATATTCGTAGAGGAGAACTCTGAATTTTCTCAAGAAGTGATATCAATTGACAATGAGCAAATTACAAAACCTTGTAAATCTCACTTACTTTGTGTCATTGAAGACTACTATACTCAAAGTAATACATTATTATCATAGTACTCATTAATTTGATTTTACTTTTTATTTTTGTTTCTATAAAATGCCCTTTTTTCAGTTCAAAAAAAAACAATTGTACAAGATACTGAAGAGCACATATGAAGGCCTTTTGATTTTACATAAGTACGCTAAAACACAGAGCATATCTCCATTTCAAAGATTACTTTCCAAAATTATAATTTCACATGAATTTTTTTCAAACATTTCTTCACAAACGTATTATATGTAAGGTTTAAGTTCATCGTCTCTTTTATTCAGTTAACAGTTGCTCATTGTAGTTGTTAACATGTTATATGCATGTTAATATATAATTTTAATTATGAATTAATGTTTCTTTTTGCAGAGTAAATTCCTCAAAGTTGGAAGAACTAAGTTCAGTTGTGGTAGACTTTTTTGTTAATGAAGATCCAAAGTTGTACTACGAGAAGTCCTGTACAATTTCAAATTTCGATGACACCAAAAGCAGAGTTAATGCAACTGGTCTGCTACAAAACGCTTATTCGAATCTTCGTGATCTAACAAGAGAAAGTGGAGTGCAAGTGGATCCAACTCCTCGAGTACCGATTGTCAAAATAGTTACTGAAAAACCCCCAGAAATAGACCTATCTATTTTCAATCAACCTGATTCATGGGAAGATGAAAATACATTAACAACTGCTTAGAAAGAATCATTTGACTATCGCTTTCATGGTGATTTTAAAGTTAAAAAAGGATTGGATATTATAAATAAATACAAAGTTTTGGAATCCTCACATGTTGTTAAATTGGTAAATATAATTATTTTAACTTTTTCCTTAAAATAATTTCATTCAGCTCCTGATTAATATTCAAAAATAATTTAGGTAAATATAGACTTCACATTATTGTACAAAGATACCTTATACAAGACAGAGATTGACATAAATGAAATATGGACCTTGATGGCTAAAGATATAATTGCTTACGCTGAAAAAGAATTTGAAAATAAACTTAAATCCGATAAGACTACTTCACCTCTTGTCATTAATCAATATATTGATGTAATTCCACTGCTCAAAACAAATCTGCCAATACAAGATACTAGTAAGTCTCCATTGGTGATAATAAAAATTAATTATTTTAAATAAAGTAATTTTTATTAACTTTTTCAGAACATGCTAATATTTTGGCTCTTTTGTTGCTACCTCATGTGATAAAATATACGCCAAAGTCTAATAATATTACGTGGAAACCAAAAAAAGATGAAGTGACCCGGTCTTTTATCCAGCATGCTGAAGTAAATATAATTTGTGATTGGGCGCTAACAGGCCTCTTGATATTACTCTTTTAGTGTAAGTTCCTATTTATTCAACCTTTTTTTACTCTTTTCCAGACGCACAAAACAATAACAACACTGGTCGACACTGTTTCATTTAAGTATCAAAAATTGAAACTGAATGAACAACCATATATTATATGTTGTGGACCTCTTACAAAAATCACCTGCTATCACGTTGTTGTCAACAAAGTTGAAGCCGACGTCATTTACGACTTTGAAGAGGTAACCCAAGCCATTGATTTTTTATTCAAGTTGTTCTTTGTGGTGAACATAAATTACCCCTTTGGTTGTTCATTTATTTGGTCTTTTTTACAAGAGCACATTTATTGCATGAAAAAAGCCCGAAAAGTGTATGGCAATACGGCCATTGTTAAATTCGTTAACGATTTGCAAAAATCAAAAAAAAACTTCCACTAAAACTAAAACTGTTGATAGTAGCCTTAAGTAAAAAATCAAGCTTACTTGTTAGGTAGTTTAGTTAGTTGTAGTTGCAGAATTTTGATAGAGTAAATATAAATAGCATAAAAGTTTTTACAAAGCCAAATAAACATGGACTTAGATAATGAAGTACTTAAATTAACTATCGAATTGTACGGTAATTTGAGTTTTTCTCGGCAAAATGTTCAAGAAATTATATGTCTAATGCAAAACTTTATAAAAAATATTTATAACCCGTTTTTGTTAAATAAGATTAATGAGACGTTAGACGGCGCAGTTAGTACTGAAATTTTGAGTGAAATAAAAAAAAATTTTGATAAATATAACAATCCTTTTATCGAATTCAGCACTGAAAAAAAAAGAATAGCATATTACAAAAAACTTGATTTATATGAAAAGCCAGAAGATTGTCCAATCAAAAATATCCCTACTCCTATCACTCGTGGTCAGTTCCTAATATGCAAGACAAAAACGATTACTACCGTTCACATCCCATTGAAACATACGCTTAAAATATTATTAGAGTATGAAGGTCTTTTTAATGATATGCTGTCGTACGTTCGAACACTGAAAAATGAACGTCAAGTAATTTCGAATTTAATTCAATGCGAACTTTGGCAGGAGCAACTTAAAAGCATGAATAAAACCGGTGTGGTTTTGCCTTTGCTAGGATATTTTGACGACGTCGAGACAGGTAACGGTCTCGGATCACACGCAGGTATAAACGCTATTGGTACAGTTTACGCCACTATACCATGCTTCCCCCCCAATTTTGTAGCTAAATTGGAGAGTATTTATTGTGCGATTTATTTCATACTTCTACCCGAAAACAATATGGAAATAAACTCATCTTTGAAAAATTTATTGACGATGCAAATGACTTACGAACTAATGGAATAGAAATAACCGTTGACAAAAGACAAATTCGTGTTTATTTTATCACTAATTTGATAGTAGGGGATAACTTAGGATTAAACAGTATATTTGGCTTTGTAAAATCTTTCTCCGGTACAATGTGTTGTAGGATTTGTTATGCTACTGCAGATGACATAAAAAATATGACCGAAGAAAATGTATCTTTACTGCGAACTGTAGATGAATATGAAAAAGATGTTAATTTTAAAACAAATGGTATCACTGAAAATTGCATATTTAATAAAATAAAAAATTTTCATGTCATAAAGAATGCAACAGGTGACATCATGCACGAATTTGTGGAGGGTGTCTGCAACGACGTAATAACTCAATTATTATTGCAATTTATTTGCAATGATAACTTTTTTGATGTACACTATTTCAATAAACGTATTAGAACTATAGATTTTAGTTTTGAAGCTACAAATTTGCCACCACAAATAAGTCTCGACTATATAAAAAAAAAATAATAGATTAAGACTCTCTGCGTCCGAAATTTTGTTCATTACACGGTACTTTAGAGTAATTATTGGCGATTTAATACCAGAAGGCAATCCACATTGGTTTCTATACATTAAATTGATAGAAATTTTAAATATTTTAATGGCACCATTCGTAACGAAATCGCGAATTTTACAACTGGAATTACTAATAAAGGAATTTCTTAAATTATACGTAAATTTAATTGGACCTCTCAAGTATAAGTTTCACGTATTATTACATTACAAACGTCTGATTTTGATGAATGGTCCTCTGGTTAAGACATCTTGCATGCGATTCGAATCAAAGCACCGTGAAATGAAACAAATTATACAGGCTTCATCTTGCCACAAAAATGTGATAAAGAGTATAGCTTTAAGGTATGAGTTAAGTTTGTTGCGTTTTCGCTTTTCTAAATATAAAAATTTAAGCGTGACTGAGGGGTCAATATTTCCGGATCCTGGACTTACAATCCGTTTTCCAACTAAAAATCTAAAATATAAATTAAGAAAAATTACAATAAACAATTTAGCATATAATGAAGGAACTATTTTATGTGTTAATATTGATGATTTAGAATTTGGTGAGATAGTAAACATATTTAAATTGGACGAAGACTTCTTTTTTGAATATAAAGAATTTAAAACTGTTGGCTACAATGAGCATTTTTGTGCGTACAGTGTTTTAGAACAAGAAACTACAAATTTAATCAATTACAAATGTTTACCAGCTAAAGAGCCATGCATGATTTTTTCAAAAAGTAATGTAGACTTCATAGTTACAAGGTACTCATTATAATTATAATACTCATTACACTTGATAATAACACTATTTATAATTCATTCAATTTTGTAATTGTATACTCTTTAAGTGTATTTGAATTTCAATTGTATTTTTTCAATAAATTTCATGCATAAAAAATAACTCATTATTTTTTAAAACACCTCCAATTATTTATTTAATTACATATATGTCATCATAAATTGAATAATAAATTGAATAATATGATCATAATAAAGCAAGAGACAGTTTATACAGAGAGCAAAGAATTTCGCTGTTCATGCACGGCTTTTTCGCGTGCACATACATTGAAAATTTCTACGCACTTACAGCACAGCGAGCTCCCTCTCTCGCACCGAGCGGGGCTGATCGCGCACATGCTGGCGCTCTGCGCATTAACACGGTCTTTTACAATAATAGGAGCACAGTGTTGCTCTATGCCCCAGTCTTTCCGTGTAAGGAGTCAATGCCTCGAGTTCGAGTTAAGCTACGCGTTTTCTTCCTTTTGATGTTATATTCTGTTTAGTCTCTCAGCTCTCTATAACCACGCGCATGTAGATATAAGTACAATTATGCGACGTATTCACCAAATGCCAGAGCCCTCCGTTCGCCGAACGCAAAAATGTCAACAACACAGTGATCGCGAGCGCCGAAATCTACGAACGTGGACATAAACATCATTACGACTTAACAGCTGATTTTACACGAGCGCGCGCATTTAGGGTCAAACAGAGCAGATTGAGTGTTGTTCCACTACATTTGCAGTCGAGCTGTCGAATCGTGACGACGTGCCAGAGATACTTGCCTGCGCAGAGCCTCGCACAATCCTTCGTGGGCACGCATAGCCTGGGTAGTCTACTGAGCTACCGATAACGCAAAAGTAAGTATCTTACGCATTATATTTCATAAAATACCCATGGTCAGTAAACGTAGAGTTGCATTCGTACGTTGTTTCTCTTCTGCGAATCGTAATCAACTTGTGGAAAAAAACAAGTGACTAACATACCGCTCTGCACTATAGATATTATACATTTGGTCAAGTAGCTATTGCTTATGAACTCGTTTCGTGTATAATTGAAATACGAATTGTGAAAAAAATGATTGGTGCATCCTCGAGCACATGTTTAGTCTCGCATTTATTTTAGTTGCACTAGAGCTGCACTTCAGTATTTGCATAAAATCTTACAGAATGAAAAATGTTCATACGGTATGAAAAATTTAACGTACATGTCCTTCGGAAACCAATAAACATGAAAATCGTGCTTCCTCGCGTCGAAAGCTAAAAAGTAATTGAATTTCAGATGATGGAAAACAATCGAGAGAGAAGTTACATACCATTCCTCGCAACAATGGACATACTACCTCGGTTCGGCGGCGAGTTCGACTCCGTACCCGTCGAAGAGTGGCTCGAGCGCGCGGACAACGACGCCAAGATTTACGAGTGGAGCTCCAAGGAGCTTTTCGTTGCCTGCCAAAGAGCTCTCACCAGTTCGGCGCTTCGCTTCTACAACTCCAACGTGAAGCTCGACTCTTGGGAAAAATTGAAGGCCGCTCTGATCGAGAAATTCGGCCGATCTCAAGGAACAATCTCCGCGCCCTCCTCGGCGGAAAGTAGCAAAACAAAATCCGCAGCCAACTCGACGAAGCCTGGCGAAACAACTACCAAGCATAGCTCGATGAGTAATGGCCAAACAACCCTCGGATCCAGCTTGACGGCGATTCGTAAAAATGTACCTAATAATACAACATCTAGCACGGAGGAGTCCATAATCGCCTACACGGAAAGACTGGAAGCATAGAGCAACACTGTGCTCCTATAAATTGTAAAAGACTGTGTTAATGCGCAGAGCGCCAGCATGTGCGCGATCAGCCCCGCTCGGTGCGAGAGAGGGAGCTCGCTGTGCTGTAAGTGCGTAGAAATTTTCAATGTATGTGCACGCGAAAAAGCCGTGCATGAACAGCGAAATTCTTTGCTCTCTGTATAAACTGTCTCTTGCTTTATTATGATCATATTATTCAATTTATTATTCAATTTATGATGACATATATGTAATTAAATAAATAATTGGAGGTGTTTTAAAAAATAATGAGTTATTTTTTATGCATGAAATTTATTGAAAAAATACAATTGAAATTCAAATACACTTAAAGAGTATACAATTACAAAATTGAATGAATTATAAATAGTGTTATTATCAAGTGTAATGAGTATTATAATTATAATGAGTACCTTGTAACTATGAAGTCTACATTACTTTTTGAAAAAATCATGCATGGCTCTTTAGCTGGTAAACATTTGTAATTGATTAAATTTGTAGTTTCTTGTTCTAAAACACTGTACGCACAAAAATGCTCATTGTAGCCAACAGTTTTAAATTCTTTATATTCAAAAAAGAAGTCTTCGTCCAATTTAAATATGTTTACTATCTCACCAAATTCTAAATCATCAATATTAACACATAAAATAGTTCCTTCATTATATGCTAAATTGTTTATTGTAATTTTTCTTAATTTATATTTTAGATTTTTAGTTGGAAAACGGATTGTAAGTCCAGGATCCGGAAATATTGACCCCTCAGTCACGCTTAAATTTTTATATTTAGAAAAGCGAAAACGCAACAAACTTAACTCATACCTTAAAGCTATACTCTTTATCACATTTTTGTGGCAAGATGAAGCCTGTATAATTTGTTTCATTTCACGGTGCTTTGATTCGAATCGCATGCAAGATGTCTTAACCAGAGGACCATTCATCAAAATCAGACGTTTGTAATGTAATAATACGTGAAACTTATACTTGAGAGGTCCAATTAAATTTACGTATAATTTAAGAAATTCCTTTATTAGTAATTCCAGTTGTAAAATTCGCGATTTCGTTACGAATGGTGCCATTAAAATATTTAAAATTTCTATCAATTTAATGTATAGAAACCAATGTGGATTGCCTTCTGGTATTAAATCGCCAATAATTACTCTAAAGTACCGTGTAATGAACAAAATTTCGGACGCAGAGAGTCTTAATCTATTATTTTTTTTTATATAGTCGAGACTTATTTGTGGTGGCAAATTTTGTAGCTTCAAAACTAAAATCTATAGTTCTAATACGTTTATTGAAATAGTGTACATCAAAAAAGTTATCATTGCAAATAAATTGCAATAATAATTGAGTTATTACGTCGTTGCAGACACCCTCCACAAATTCGTGCATGATGTCACCTGTTGCATTCTTTATGACATGAAAATTTTTTATTTTTATTAAATATGCAATTTTCAGTGATACCATTTGTTTTAAAATTAACATCTTTTTCATATTCATCTACAGTTCGCAGTAAAGATACATTTTCTTCGGTCATATTTTTTATGTCATCTGCAGTAGCATAACAAATCCTACAACACATTGTACCGGAGAAAGATTTTACAAAGCCAAATATACTGTTTAATCCTAAGTTATCCCCTACTATCAAATTAGTGATAAAATAAACACGAATTTGTCTTTTGTCAACGGTTATTTCTATTCCATTAGTTCGTAAGTCATTTGCATCGTCAATAAATTTTTCAAAGATGAGTTTATTTCCATATTGTTTTCGGGTAGAAGTATGAAATAAATCGCACAATAAAATACTCTCCAATTTAGCTACAAAATTGGGGGGGAAGCATGGTATAGTGGCGTAAACTGTACCAATAGCGTTTATACCTGCGTGTGATCCGAGACCGTTACCTGTCTCGACGTCGTCAAAATATCCTAGCAAAGGCAAAACCACACCGGTTTTATTCATGCTTTTAAGTTGCTCCTGCCAAAGTTCGCATTGAATTAAATTCGAAATTACTTGACGTTCATTTTTCAGTGTTCGAACGTACGACAGCATATCATTAAAAAGACCTTCATACTCTAATAATATTTTAAGCGTATGTTTCAATGGGATGTGAACGGTAGTAATCGTTTTTGTCTTGCATATTAGGAACTGACCACGAGTGATAGGAGTAGGGATATTTTTGATTGGACAATCTTCTGGCTTTTCATATAAATCAAGTTTTTTGTAATATGCTATTCTTTTTTTTTCAGTGCTGAATTCGATAAAAGGATTGTTATATTTATCAAAATTTTTTTTTATTTCACTCAAAATTTCAGTACTAACTGCGCCGTCTAACGTCTCATTAATCTTATTTAACAAAAACGGGTTATAAATATTTTTTATAAAGTTTTGCATTAGACATATAATTTCTTGAACATTTTGCCGAGAAAAACTCAAATTACCGTACAATTCGATAGTTAATTTAAGTACTTCATTATCTAAGTCCATGTTTATTTGGCTTTGTAAAAACTTTTATGCTATTTATATTTACTCTATCAAAATTCTGCAACTACAACTAACTAAACTACCTAACAAGTAAGCTTGATTTTTTACTTAAGGCTACTATCAACAGTTTTAGTTTTAGTGGAAGTTTTTTTTTGATTTTTGCAAATCGTTAACGAATTTAACAATGGCCGTATTGCCATACACTTTTCGGGCTTTTTTCATGCAATAAATGTGCTCTTGTAAAAAAGACCAAATAAATGAACAACCAAAGGGGTAATTTATGTTCACCACAAAGAACAACTTGAATAAAAAATCAATGGCTTGGGTTACCTCTTCAAAGTCGTAAATGACGTCGGCTTCAACTTTGTTGACAACAACGTGATAGCAGGTGATTTTTGTAAGAGGTCCACAACATATAATATATGGTTGTTCATTCAGTTTCAATTTTTGATACTTAAATGAAACAGTGTCGACCAGTGTTGTTATTGTTTTGTGCGTCTGGAAAAGAGTAAAAAAAGGTTGAAAAATAGGAACTTACACTAAAAGAGTAATATCAAGAGGCCTGTTAGCGCCCAATCACAAATTATATTTACTTCAGCATGCTGGATAAAAGACCGGGTCACTTCATCTTTTTTTGGTTTCCACGTAATATTATTAGACTTTGGCGTATATTTTATCACATGAGGTAGCAACAAAAGAGCCAAAATATTAGCATGTTCTGAAAAAGTTAATAAAAATTACTTTATTTAAAATAATTAATTTTTATTATCACCAATGGAGACTTACTAGTATCTTGTATTGGCAGATTTGTTTTGAGCAGTGGAATTACATCAATATATTGATTAATGACAAGAGGTGAAGTAGTCTTATCGGATTTAAGTTTATTTTCAAATTCTTTTTCAGCGTAAGCAATTATATCTTTAGCCATCAAGGTCCATATTTCATTTATGTCAATCTCTGTCTTGTATAAGGTATCTTTGTACAATAATGTGAAGTCTATATTTACCTAAATTATTTTTTGAATATTAATCAGGAGCTGAATGAAATTATTTTAAGGAAAAAGTTAAAATAATTATATTTACCAATTTAACAACATGTGAGGATTCCAAAACTTTGTATTTATAATATCCAATCCTTTTTTAACTTTAAAATCACCATGAAAGCGATAGTCAAATGATTCTTTCTAAGCAGTTGTTAATGTATTTTCATCTTCCCATGAATCAGGTTGATTGAAAATAGATAGGTCTATTTCTGGGGGTTTTTCAGTAACTATTTTGACAATCGGTACTCGAGGAGTTGGATCCACTTGCACTCCACTTTCTCTTGTTAGATCACGAAGATTCGAATAAGCGTTTTGTAGCAGACCAGTTGCATTAACTCTGCTTTTGGTGTCATCGAAATTTGAAATTGTACAGGACTTCTCGTAGTACAACTTTGGATCTTCATTAACAAAAAAGTCTACCACAACTGAACTTAGTTCTTCCAACTTTGAGGAATTTACTCTGCAAAAAGAAACATTAATTCATAATTAAAATTATATTAACATGCATATAACATGTTAACAACTACAATGAGCAACTGTTAACTGAATAAAAGAGACGATGAACTTAAACCTTACATATAATACGTTTGTGAAGAAATGTTTGAAAAAAATTCATGTGAAATTATAATTTTGGAAAGTAATCTTTGAAATGGAGATATGCTCTGTGTTTTAGCGTACTTATGTAAAATCAAAAGGCCTTCATATGTGCTCTTCAGTATCTTGTACAATTGTTTATTTTTTTGAACTGAAAAAAGGGCATTTTATAGAAACAAAAATAAAAAGTAAAATCAAATTAATGAGTACTATGATAATAATGTATTACTTTGAGTATAGTAGTCTTCAATGACACAAAGTAAGTGAGATTTACAAGGTTTTGTAATTTGCTCATTGTCAATTGATATCACTTCTTGAGAAAATTCAGAGTTCTCCTCTACGAATATTAAATCTTTCAATTCATTAAATACGACATTTCCGCCTATTTGATCCGGATTATCAATAACTTTGATTGTCGTATCATGATTATTGATTAGAATATTTTTTTCAGAATTTGAGCACATATATTTTTTATAACTATTGTGCATAGTTAGAAAGTCATTTTTCAAATCAACTTTATCGGGTATAATTTTATTTATGTCAATATCTGTCAACTGGTCGAATTTTTCAATTGTGCATATACCGTGAACTGAAAATGAGATATTAAAAATGACAAATAATGAAATGAAAAAATACAAGTACAGACGGAGTTACACATAACCTCATTTACAACCTAATATTGTAAATAGATTTGAGAGGTGCAGGTTCAATATAATTTTGAATTTCTTACCTTGCAAGAATAGTTGTACTTCAGAAAGGCCCCAGTTGTTTAACAATTGCTTCAAATCACTTTCCATTTTTGAACTATCGAAAGATACAAACGCGATTGCGAAATACACGATAGCACGTGTCGTGCGACTGCCACGTATGATCAATGTTAGCCCGTGCCTCCTATGGGTGGTATTACAGTCATAGAGGATAATTTCAATTCAAAAAAAAAAAAAGAAAAAAGAGAGAGTAATCGCCTACAAAGCAAAAGAGGACGCTAATTTCAATTCAAAATCTAAGAAAAGCAAAAAAGAGGAGCCCGTAATCGCCTACATGGGTGGTATTAGAGTCATAGAGGACGCTAATTTCAATTCTAAATCTAAGGAAAGCAAAAAAGAGCTTGTTTATTACGCTACGCTTCTTTTCTTGGAAAATGAACCCGTGATGAAAAATGCCTTGAACTTCAAGATAGCCGGACTTGCTGGTAAAGCCCGCTTCAGTAACGCCGCCGAGATCAACATCATGCGTCGAGATTTTTGGCATAAAATTCAAAGGAAAATGAGAATAACCGCCGATCCTCCCTGTTGCTTCGTCCAAGACGGTTGCGGCAAGAAGCACAAACCCGACGGTCGCGTGAAGCTGTTAACGCGAATAAATGGACACGCCTATCATATGGATTATGTCATTATGGATTTGTTCGGAGTTATGCCAGAAGAAATTATGTTGGGCATTCCTTTGCTTTATCTCGCTAACGTCCGTTGGAGTGCTGACAAGATCCATCTCACACCTATGGAGTCGAACCGTCAGTAGTTTTGAGGTCTCTGTAAGTGGCCCTCGAAACGAAACGCTCGATGTCAATTTTCTTCAAGTGTACTAATATTCTGTAACAATTTCGCCATTCGTACAAAAATATAATTTTTTACGCTCACAATTAACTGATCGATTATTAATTTAGCAAAAATCAAAACTTTTGTGTTATCAAATGAAATTACCAATAATTCGTCCTTCAAATTAAAATTAGCGCAATAGTAACGTTCGACCATTTTTAAAAAATTCATTCTTCAATGTACGTGCAACAACGGAGGCATATTAACGTAACCGATGCGTGTGTATCGATTTATTTCCAAAGAATTGGCAACACTTGAAACGCGAGGTGATAAACGCGAAAACGGTCCTCGTGCCGTGGGAGCGACGCATCAAGCAAATCGAGTCGCAGTTCGGCTCGGCCGTGGCCTCCTACTTCATTTTTCTGCGCTGGCTCTTCGGCATCAACTTGGTCATCTCGGCCGCGCTGGTGACCTTCGTGGCGATCCCAGAGGCAAGTATTTATGCTTGTTAACAATAAAGAAACGCGTCGCAGATTCATCAGGAAAATTCGTAACGCGTATCCACGCGTCAAACAGTTGCTGGCAACGCTGCAGAACGCAACGATCGCCGGCGAGCGCAAGACCATGCTGCCCGAGGAGCAGGCCAGATCGACCCACCTGCTGACCCTCTGGGAATTCGAGGGCGAGCTCAAGTACTCGCCCTTCTTTTACGGCTGGTACGCCAATCAACACAGCTACAAGGCCTACAAGCTGCCGCTCGCCTACTTCCTCGTCAATCTCGTCGTTTACACTTACAGCTTCTTTGCCATTTTGAGAAAGTAAGACAGAGACAGGTTGCTTACACAAAGAGAGACGAAATTTTATCAATGATGACTCTTCGTGCTTGTTGACCGACAGAATGGCCGAGAACTCGAGGATGAGCAAGCTGTCGGAGAAGGAGGACGAGTGCGCCTTCTCTTGGAAGCTCTTTACCGGCTGGGACTTTATGATCGGCAACGCCGAGACGGCCCACAATCGGATCGGCAGCATCGTGCTCGGCCTCAAGGAGGCCCTGCTCGAGGAGTCGGAAAAGCAACGCGACGAGAGAAAGTCTCTGCCCGTTCATATCTTTGTTATACTTGACATTATTGCACACTCGATTTTATAAACCCTCCACTCTGATTGTTGTATACAATCGATAAATGTAAATGCTCAATAATTACTAAAAAAAAAAAAAAATACCCACAGCTGGAAAATCATAAGCATCAGGATCGTGGTGAACCTGCTGGTGATCGGACTGCTGGCGGCCTCGGCTTACGCCGTCGTCGAGGTGGTCGAGCGCAGCGAGCACATACCCGAGGAGGAGCGCGGCAACTGGTGGCGCCAGAACGAGATCACCGTCGTTATGACCCTCATCACCTACAGCTTTCCCATCATTTTCGAGCTGCTCGGTATCGTCGAGAGCTACCATCCAAGGAAGCAGCTGAGATTGCAGCTCGGCAGGTACGTGTGTAACTCGCCGTTATTAGTAGTCACCTGTCACGTACTCGACTCATCTCAACTTTGGCTTTGACGTTCGCGCACAGGATCATGATATTGAATCTGCTCAACATGTACTCGCTTATCTACGCTCTGTTTAAAAAAATCAACTCGTCTGTAAGTAGTAGTTGATATCGACGACGAACGCATGAGACGGAGAAGAACCTAAGACTAGCTGCTAACCACGGTTCACTTTCGCAGGACGAAAAGTTGCAGAGCCTCAAGCCATCCGATTTCCTGACCAACGTGAGCTGCGTCGACCAGCTGGTGCCGTGCAGCGGTAACCGTCCAACGTCGTGTACGCCGCGTCGACCTTCGCCTCGACCTTCGCCACGGGCATGAGCTTGGTACTCAACAGGCCGAATGTTTCGCGTCCCTTGGCTGCTGCTGCTGCTTCTACGTCGTCCTCCGAAGAGCTCGAGCTTAAAACCGAGCTGCCTCTTTATCCGGCCTCGGACGATTTTCCTTTCGCCGAGAGCAGAAGCAACGGCAACAATAACAACAGCAGCTACCGCAACGACGTCGCTGCTGCTGGAGTCTTGGGCTTGCCGGGAAACGATACGAATCCGTACGAGGCAGCGTCGCTGAGACTTCGAAACTCCTTGACCCAGGACACGCTCGAAGCCGATAACGCGCTGAGCTCCGACGACGCCTATCCGCACGTCGATTACGATTACTACGGCTCGTACGAGCAGTCGGACAAGGCCAATTCTAGCAACAGATCCGATTTGCCGGCGAGCACCAAGAGTCCGTTGAGGGACAACGAGTCGGTGAGCGACGGTACCGCGGCACCCGCCACGACGACCATCCCGAACATCGAGCTCAACGTCACGGTCCACGACACCTGCAGAGAGATAAGCCGCATCGTTCAGTGCTACGTGCGCATTTGCGAGAACCAAACTCTTACTTTTGACAATTTTTCGGGTAACTTGCTATATCGTTTGGATCGATAGTTCAATTTCATTTGTGTTTGTTTGTATAGCTTACACGACTGCCCTGGACTTGAAAACTCGTCGAAAACTGCGCGGCCTCTGCTGGGAAACGATGTTTGGCCAAGAATTAGCCAAGCTCACGATGATGGACCTCGTCCTTACCGTACTGACTACCATGATCATCGACTTTTTCCGTGCACTGTTTGTGCGCTACATGAATAATTGCTGGTGCTGGGACCTCGAGAAACAGTTTCCACAGTACGGCGACTTCAAGATAGCCGAGAACATTTTGCACCTGGTTAATAATCAGGGTAACTAAATTGATTTTCACGACACTTGAAATACCGGTGATATTTATTTAAGTAACCGATCTAATCTTGTCCGGCCAGGCATGGTCTGGATGGGAATATTTTTTAGTCCGGGTTTGATAGTGCTGAACGTCGCCAAGCTCATTATACTTATGTACTTGAGATCCTGGACAGTCTTGACATGCAACGTTCCTCACGAGATTGTATTCAGGGCATCGAGGTATGAAAGCTCTGCAGCTCATCACTAAGTTTAACATTTTTTATTCTCTGCAATTGGTTTTTTTTACAGGTCAAATAATTTTTACCTGGCGCTGCTTTTGACAATGTTGTTTTTGTGCGTCCTTCCCGTTGGCTACGCAATTGTATGGGTTGAGCCATCGTGGCATTGCGGCCCATTTTCTGGCTACAAAAGAATTTACCATTTGGCTACGACGAGTCTTCGAAACGCGTTGCCTAATTATGTTCTGGAATACAGGTTTTCGCTTGTCTAAATTTTATGCGCTTTATTTGTGCATAGCTTGCATATTGTTTATATTCTTCTTAAACATTTTCTTTGTTTGGCAGAATTTTAGATTACATCGCTTCGCCCGGTATAGTCATACCTCTTATAGTTCTCATGACTTTAATCATTTACTACATGATTTCTCTGACGAATGCTTTGAGGGAGTCTAATAACGATTTGAAGGTGTGTATCGAACCAGTATAGAACCTCATTGGTAACAAAACGGAACTCAACAGTTCAGTCAATTCATTTTTACGATGCTTTCTTCGCAGATTCAATTGAGGCAAGAACGCACCGAAGAGAGACGCAAAATGTTTAAAATCGCAGAAAAGCGACACGATGAAAGTGAAACTCCTTTTACGAAATGGAAAAAAATTTTACCCAATTTAGGACCGAGAAAGTCTATTGACTTAGCTTCAACGAAAGGTTGAAATTTAAATTATTTCAATTACAATGCTAAATGAATGGTTTCTTTGACAAACTGTTTATCGGGCAACTTGATAATTTACGAAAAAATTGAAAACTTTTTTTCCAAATATGAATCTGTTTATTTTCAGCTAAATTCGCGATACCAAATGCAGAACAGGAGCAAACAAAGCTTCAAATTGATACAAATACTCTAGACGTGGAATCATTACTAGCGAATGAACATTTATCAAATCTGGATCCGTCAGAAACTGTCACTGAAAATATTTCAAAGTCTCTGTCAGAGCTCACTGAATCGGTCATACCAACAATTCATATTAGTCCTGAAGAAGTTGACCAAAATAATTAATTTAACTTCAATAAAATGAGTGTTGTTCTTTTTATTTTATTTTATATTTGTTAATAGTTGTTTGAAACATCGATTTTTATGATTTATTTAATGTATTGTAAAATAATTCAAATTCCAGATAAGAATGAAAATTTTTTTAGTTTCACTGAAAATTTTTTTAAAAGCTACGTTTGTTGCCTGCGTTTTGTTGTTTTTTTAGACACGGACGAAGCTTTTTGGAAGATTATCAGTAGAAATTTTAGAAAATGTGTTAGAAAGTTTTTTTTTCACTCTGACTTCGATATCTCCTCTAAATAAGGCTTGTACTTTTTCACTATACACAAGTTATAAGATAAGGATAATATTTGTTTAATATATATTTCTGTATTGACAATTAGCATTTATAAAATGTTATATTTGTTAAATATGTTTCAAAATCCACTGTAAATATCGTACAGTAATAAAAATCTAAATTGTAAAAATTTTTTTGCACACTTATTTCTCGCTTATTTTATCTTATGTCTTATAATATTTGCACCAATAACTATATAGCTTATAAAATCACAATTTATACATTGAACTTCTAAATTAAATCTTTCTTAATATGCACAAATAAATTTAAAATCTAATACATCTACGTATAGAGCCGTTAAATGAATTTAAATACACCTATAAGTCTCGTCGAGTCACTTGCGCAAATATAAATGCACGTTATTTAATTTATTAAAAAAATTAAACGTACTTGGTTACGTTTACGCTAATACCGTTTTAAAAATTGACAACATGCATATAAAATGTTATATGTAAATGCTTTATGAAGTAGCACGATTAATTGAATTCTTTATTTTCGGTTGTAATGCTGCATTCACAGACGCAGCATTAGCCGAATCTCAGGAAGACTTGATTTCGTCGACATTGGTGTAGTTGATGAAGCGGAGCCGTAATTGCAGAGCTGGTCTCAATTTTCTTATTATATTGTCAAGCTCATTCTTCAACGAATCCCCAACGAACATATACTTTATGTGATAGCTATTTTGATTAGAGTTAAGAAAATATCATTGTGGTTATTCATATTATTTTTTATGTTGAATTTATCATTATTAGGTATATTTAAAAGAAATTTAAACAAAAATTTTCATTTTGATGAAGGATACAATAAATCACACACAGGATCCATTTGTACGAGATGACTCTGCGATCGATTAACTTGTTCCAACATACCGTACAGGATCAACGTGAGATCAGTGAGCGATTTTGGACGTTCGCAATTTAAACGTGTCAAAGTTGGGCCGATCAAATGACACGCAAAAATTAATTGTTCTTCGTTATTAACTAGTGGTTGCAGTTTTTCCTTCATAAATCTATACGAAGAAAAATTTGAATTTCATACGTGTACTAAAAGTATGATAAATTAAAAATCATATACGCACTGTGTCATGGTATAGATTTGACCGACTCCAGCATGATGCCACACCGAATGGGCCAAGGCCAACATGTAACTGTACTTGTTCTCCAAAAAGCTATTGTGGGTGAGGTTGAAATTGAATAATTGAAAGGGCGATAAGTTGTCATACTGCCACTTGGTCAAACCGGGGCTAGTAATAGTTTCGATCAATCGGTCGTGCAAAGTCGACCAATAACATTCCGGCAGAGCCGTCATTATTATACCAATACAATTGATCCACATGTGAATTTCATCGGAGGGAATGATTGTGTAGCCTTTCGCAGCGACATCGAGCAAATTATTTGCAACTACGTTGGGTGCCACTGGTAGAGCCATCAGTTCCACACACGTCACGTACAACATGTGAGCTGTAGGGTTGGGGAACTCATTGAATCTCCAGTCGGTAGAAGGAAATTGAGATCTGCCCGATATTGCTGCAATATAATTGATCAGTTTTAACAAAAATTGTTCATGCTCGTTTGAAAATATATTTTCTTACTTTCAACTAATCTTTGCACTAAGCGAACGTAGTACTCGAGTTCGGGTTGCCAATAAACATCATCGATTGGACGAACCATGTATCTTTGGTAAGCGTCAGACAAGGTCCAGCCTGGTGCTCGAATTTCTCTTAAAGAGCCTAGTATTGCTGTGACGAGACGTCGCTTTAACGGATGCTTATCTCTAAGTTTCCTTTCATAATAATGCAGAGTATTGTATAAATATGTAACTGGTCGATCTGTGAAACGAAATAAAAAGCATAATAATTGTACTATTATAGCATATTCTGTTAGAAACATTATTATAATTATATAAATTAGTACCATGAAATCTGTATAAACAACCCAGGTGTTCCAAAAGCACTTCTAAGCTTTTGGTAACTTGTGGTATTTCTAAATGCCGATGAAGTACAATATCGAAAACGGGTAAAAAACGTAAGCACACGTTGCCAAAATAAACAGGAAAGCTTTGATATTGATTGGGACTGCCTGATGACTGTTCCATCATGCCTTCGTTAGCAAACTTTTCCGGATATTTTCGATGAAAAGCCAAATGCTTTTCGTGCCAATTAGACTGCTTCCAATGATCTGGTGAATTTTCTTTGACAAAGTCAACCACACGACTACGAAATTCAGTCGCTTTGAGAAGTAATAATTGAATTATATAAAAGCATACTTGTGCTTCATTTCCTTCTAATGTTCGCAAAGCCTAAATAATCGATAATTTAAATTAACGATTTATTAATTCAGTTTTTGTTTTTAGCGTTAATAATTTTTTTTACTTACTAAACATAATACTAATCTATCGAAGGTGACAATATTATACTTCCATATCATACCATTGATTGCATCCACACATTTGTTAACATACTGACCATCACTTGTAATGCTTGATACTTCAAAAACAATGTAATCACAAAATTTTCTAAGGTGCGCCGACAGTGCTCGCGCACCAATTCTCTCCAATATTCTAAATTAAGTAATCGTTCATAAACATCTTGGTCTTAGTAAAGATAAAAATTCGCAAAATAAAGTGTGCTCTTACTTGTACACTATTGGACTGATTCGATCAGTTTCAAGAATCATTTTCCATAAAAGACAGAGAAACAAAGGAGGACTATTAGGAACGGAAAAATGTGCAATTATATCGTTTTCATTGGTCATGGAAGCCCAGTTCCTATATTCCTCTTCAACAGCTTTCTACAAAAGCAAAAATAGGAGTCAGTTAGTTACACATTTTTTTGTTTGACGAAGTGAATATTATTATGTAACAAAACTTTACCTTTATCTGTTGTTTTTCTTCTTCTTTAATACTATTTTGCTGGAAAAATTCACTCAAAATTGGAGGAAAGCACTGTAGTGTATGATCAGCCCAAGAATGTGGAGTATTCTGCATTATTGTATTCAACAAATCCTTACACCATGTACCACCTGTGTCTCCTCCAATACCTATTATAGGCAAAATCAAAATCATGTATGATAAATTTAATATTTGAAAATTTTAAAACCATTTTGCAAGAAATATACCTGTGATATGCATTGATCTTGCCAAAGTTATAACTAAGGCTCTATTTAATTCTTCAGAGTCTGCTGACACAAGGGTTTTGGGCTCTGATAAGAATTTTGATAAGTGTGGCTCTACTTCTGCCGAGCCTAAGCCTGTTATCAATCGTAAAGCTGTACTTTCAACACTAAAATACACATAATTATATGAATAAATTCAGGAACAATGACAAAAAATAATAATTAAAAAAGTTAATACCATAGGTGTAACTGTGTTTGATTTGTTTGAGGTACAGCAGCTAAATTATGGAGATGACTTAAAATTTGAACTCTATATGTAGGCTGAATATGATGCATTCGATAGCTGAACATATCGAGTAAAGTATATAGAATACCCCATGCATGTGCTTTGAAAACTGTTGGTAGAAGATGACCTAGAAATGAATTTCATGTACAAATAAAAATTGTATCTTTTTACTTTACAGCTTAAAAATGTTTTAACTTACTTATAAATTTTTTTATACCAATACTTTCCATTTCTGTATAGACTAATAATCGACTATAATTCTCAACAAGAGCAGGTGGCAATGGAGGACTATTTTTATTGGAAGCTGACTTGGCCACATGAGTAACAATACTGTGTATTAAACTCATCTTGACATGACTTGTTAATGAGTCCAAAACAGACATAGGTAAAGGAGCTGTTGGACTATTAACTTGGGAAGAATTGTTTTGTATTCCTTGCATAGGTTGCTGTTGCTGATTCTTAGAACACAATTTTTTATTACTTAATTGAAGGAGAAAAATTATAAGGTATGGATGTGACAGATTACCTTTTGAGTACCTAATATTAATTCAACTAATACAGTCATTGGTCTATTGAATAATTCTAAACTTGTTGAATACGCATTGCATAGTAGGGGTATTTTATAATCTGTTCCCATACTTAGTGGAGTATTTTGCAATGCCAAATGAAGGAATCTGAAAATAATTTAAAAAAATGTAAATTGAGACGATTTATACATATTGAGATAAAACTATAGAATAATATAGAAAAATACAACATCAATAAATAATATAAAATATATCTGAATCTTACTCATAATGAATCTTCAAATTATGAGGTATCATTTTATGAAAATTCGAATTATCTGCATGGATTTTTTTTAGAAGATGCATCCAAATGGATATTAAAGCTAATTGATGAGTACAAATTGGTTGAGTCAAATCTGGCAGTGGAAGTGGTTCTTTTTCAGGATACAACAAATCATAGAGTTTAAAAATTGGATAAAAAGTACTGACCTGTAAAAAATAAAAAATATACAAAATATATTAATGTGTTAACATTTGAAAGTAAATTGATGGTAAAAAAGTCATTACAGGTTTCCTCTGAATACATCCAGATATGAATTGCAATAATACCCACATTAAATGATCCCTTGATTTTTTCCACTCTCTTCCTGCTAGCTGTAATTAAAAAAAATTTTAAATATTGTAAAATAACTATGCAATTTCTATTTTCTATTTCAAATAAAAATTATAATAACCTTTTCATGAATAGCCATAACAAAACTGGGAAAATTAGCAAATTGAGATAAAACATAACATATGAGCTGTGAAGAGAGGTGCAGCCAAGGCCAATGGTTAATAGTGGTATCTTCTGATCCTTCCACAGAATTTGGCTCATTCTCTGATCTTTCCATAGTTCTTATCACAAGGTCAACAAATTGTTCTTCTAGTGCTACACATTTCATGTTCTGTTGCTAATAGATGTTAAATAATAATTATTTTTATTGAGCTTGCTTAAAAGTAATAATTGATATTGTAATTATAACAAACAATTTTTGAACAACACATTTTTTGAACCTCATGAATGTATGAGAAATTTAATTTCAAACTTATATTGCAACAAATCGTAGGTAAATGTAAAATGATTTTTGCACCCACATCATAGGATAATTTACAATTAGATTGTGACTTACTTGGCTAATCATTTTATTTTGTAATCCTAACATAGAAAAAACCATGTCTTTGCTATAGGGTTGTTCAAGTACATATCGTAATAATTCTGTTTGAGGTTTTAATAGTTCTTGGTCAAATGGTAGATGTCCTTTAAGAGTAAATTGCAATGTATTACGATCTAAAAGCCATGGTACTACTAAATGATCGCTATATCCTGTGTGCTCAACTACTGGTAACATTTTTGAATGACCAATAATAGTTATCATTTGTGCAACTTTTCTAAAACTATCAATGAAAGTAGATATTAATTTGGCAAGCTGAAAAGAATACAATTTTTCATTATATTTTTGACACACTGATTAAATTGATAAATTTAGTCAATTTCGGTTACCCAATGAGGCCAGACTTTATTTTCTGGATATTTTTGGAGTTCATCAATAATCAAATAACTGGGTATTAAACAAGCATTTCTATCAAATATGTACTGTATAAGATTTTCTAAAACTTTCATTTGTGGCTGTACAGAAGCATCTAATCTTGTGGGTAATGAGTGTGCCCTATCTCTACAAGCCTACACGAAAAATTCCAATTTAGAAATATGTATGGTTTTTTTGATTTTCACAGAATGTATTATAATACAACCTTTATGATTACTCGAATTCCTTTGTAATCCACACCACCAATAATATGTCGAATGACAGTAAAGCATTTAATCCAAAATTCTCCATTCTGATACTGAAGTTTATCACAGCTTAGAATACATTCGCATACCATTCTGTTAAAATGAAATTTTTTAAAGGACATCTTATTTTATATATAGTGCTGTTGGTTTCAATATGACATACCTAGCTGATAAAACATTAGTAGATACTAGATTTTCAAGTAGAGTCATGATAAGATGCATTCGTCTGTAATTAGTTATTTCAGCAGCTGTATAAAGAAACTTTCTTACAGCACTTTCCTGTTGTTCTAAGCTCAGAATCACCATAGCATTTGTCAAATCATTTTGCCATCCTTTGATTTTTTCCTTTTCTTTGTTTGTATTATGAACTATGATACAGCTGAAAGCTTCCTCTATGGCTTCAACTTTCTGAAATGACACAGGGAAGAATTTAAATAGTTTGATTTTGAATCAAGAGGGGAATGTCGGAATGTTGTGGGCTTTACCAAAATATCATTGAGGACAGTGAGAATTTGCGACTCGCTACCCATGACGGCAAAATGAGCTCGCGTGCAACTTTATTACAAGTAAAATACTAGAAAGCTTTGGTGCTCCATCGAGCACATCGTCATTTCATCTGAAACGCATCATTATTACGGCAGCTGTCACAGCTACTCGAGAAAGAGTGCGCGTAAGCCTCCAGCCGGTACTCCGTTTGCGTTTGCTGGGAAAGCTACTTCCGTCGACTCAATTCGATTACGCATACAAGATGTGACAATTGATCGAAAACACAAGCTTCGTAGCAATGGTTCACCGCATATTGGATGCAACTTACAGGTTAGGGCCTCCTGACATAGCAAACAACTACCCGGCGAGCGGATCCGTCTGTCTGACTCTGAACGAAGAAGCCCTAGGAAGGTATTCGCTCTCGCCCTTGCATCGTGTCTAGATTCGCTTGCACATTTACGTGGCGATTGCTCAAATAATTACCGATGATTTCCATTCGACCATTGGCAATCGTAGCAGTCGCATCTTAATAATGTTTTCGATAGCGTGCACAATTTGCCGCACAGCTAAACAATATACGCACTAATTAGGGTAGAACCGAACTCTACTGCGCTGCACGGATAAGTACCGACTAGTTGATGTATTAGTACAACATACGCCGTTGTTTATATTTACGTTTGCGCTGCTCTATTGCAGCAGTAGCGGCAGCACACGCTAATATAGTCTGTAGTCGACACTTGGCCAGCAGCACCGTCTGCGTATAAGTGTCGGTGTATGTTACGTATGTATACACACAAATCTATATTGCTCCTAATACGACACTGACAGCGCGTCCCTTTTTCGATCTCCTTTCGTTCCGGTTCGTAGCTGTAACACCAATATGCCATGCCCTAATATTGCTGCTGCTGCTGCTGCAAGTCGCATCGATCCTGTGTAACTCGGCGCCGGCCTGCACACGCATACGAGTCGGCGACCGGCGCAGAAAGTCGCGCTATTGTAGGTAGATCGCGCGATAAAAGCATACCATATCTTGTCGTGCAGTTCGAGACCTGCGCTCCGATCGAGCACCTGTTTGGCACGCGAGTCTTCGACTGATTTCTCTGTAATAAAGCTTGCATTGCGGGGCGGCGAGTGCATTTGAAATAGATAGGCTCGATCAATCGCCGCCACTCGCGGTCAAGATAATTTTGACGGCCTTATCTGTGCGTGATTAGGCATTATTAACCATTGGTAAGTGCTAAAATTGTAAAAGCTGATCAGCTGTGTCTGACTATCGCACACAGAGTTACTTTGCAAAAAATTGCGAAACTCGTTGAACACGCCATTTTACGGGAATTTATCGTGAAACGTGTCTCCGGGATATAATCAATTGCTTTATTGATATTTTATATCTCACAGGCTGCAGTCGCAACTATCCCGTCGCCTAAATTGGAGCAACGCGAAACAAATTTTTCAACCAAAATCTCAGTAAATTTTTTATTGACGAAAATGACCCTACATCTGGGAGTTGGTAAGTAGATTTATTATTTAAATCACCTATAGGCTGCGAGCTCTTTTTCATTTTTAACCATTTTCAGGCTCTGAACAGCCACCAAAAGTTGATGGAAAAATAAGGCTTTACAGTATGAAATTCTGCCCTTTTGCTCACAAAGTAAGACTTGTACTGGCTCTCAAAGATTTACCCCATGAAATAGTTAATATTAATTTAAAAAATAAACCAGAGTGGTATTCGAAGGTACCTAATACTGATGAAACTTATTATTCAGTAATAAAATACCATTATATCAATAATTTTTTAATATTTTTCAGATCCATCCAGAGGGAAAAGTACCTGCATTGGTAGATTTAAATGATGAAGTAGTTGTGGATTCAAGTGTTATAATTAATTACTTAGAAGATAAATATCCAGAACCATCCTTGAGAAATAAGGATACTCTTAGCAAGGACTTGGAATTGATCGAATCATTTGGCAAGGTGATTAAATAAGATTTTAACTTTTGATTCATAAAATTAGCAGTGCATTAAAATATGTTTTTGCTCAATAGATTGTAAAGATCTTTTCATCTTGTATTCATAGTAAAGATAAAAGACCTCTTCAAGTAGCTGTAGATGAAATTTCAATTCTTTTAATTGGATTTGAGGAAGAATTAAAAAAACGCCAAACCACTTTCTTTAAAGGTTCATCTTCGACACAGAACTATAGAGTAGTTATACTGTTGTAACATATTATTCAAACTTTTGTAAATTTTTTAGGAGACAGTCCAGGTATTGTTGATATTGAAATGTGGCCATTTGTTGAAAGATCCAAGGCCTTAGCACTCATTTATAATGAAACTTTCAAGTTTGAAAAAGAAAAGTTTCCCAACTTGGTAAGGAACTTTTTTAAATTTAAAGGAAAAACAAATAACTTTAACATTGTTTTATGATTTTAGATGAAATGGATTGCTGAAATGAAAAAGCAAAAATTTGTTACAGAAAATTCATGTTCTTATGAAGCTTTTGCGAAAGTAGTAATGAATTCTTCAAGTTCTGAAACTTTCAGTTACGATGATTACTAGTTAATTACAGGTATTATACAGAAAATTTAAAAGAAAAATTTATTGAAGAGCAAAGCTGAAATTCCATTCATAAACATCAAGAACAATCTGCAATTAAATTATAATTAAATGATCAATGATCAATAGAATTATAAACTGATAAGTATTAAAGAAAAAGAGTTTGCTCTGTTGGAAAATATTTTGTCTTCTTCATTTTTTCGTTTTTTGTTTTTGAAAATATATATAGTAATAGGTTTCATAAGTAGAATCATTAACGAGTTTATTGCTTTTTCTAGAAAAAATTATTATTTCAATAATCTCTTTAAGACATACTCACATATATACAAAATTGATAACACAAATAAGCATAAAGAATGTCTTGAAGTAAAATAGGAATGTCTTGAATCTGTATTGATAAAAAACATTACCCGGAACTAACAATGCTTTCTAAATATATTTTTACATTTCTAGATTGGTTAAAAAGGCATCATTAACTTTTCAATACTTATAATCAACAATTAATCAGTAAAGTACTAAATTAAGTTTGTACTTTAGTATAGGATGCAAGTATAGTACTTGAACCCATATTTATTGACAGTGATAGTCTTTTCTTAAGACTGTTGATTCTCGTCAGGATTTTTAATTGTTATGAAGCGTAGTCTCATTTGTAAAGCAGGGTTCAATCTTCTTATAATACTCTCAACTTCATCTCTAATTGAATTTCCGACAAACATATACTTAATATGATACATCAGATCACAAATTGTATCCATCTGTTTTAAGTGCGCTTGATTACAACTAACTTGTTCCAACATTTGATACAACATAACAGTTAGATCTGAAATATATCGATTTTTCTCAATGACTAAGCGGTTCAGAGTCGGCCCAATTAAATGACACGCATAGATGTATTGTTCTTCAGTTTTTACAACAGGTTGCAATTTTTCTTTAACAAAACTAGAAAAAAGAAGAATAATCAATTTTTTTTACTTCTTGATAATAGAAAATACATAATTAATAAACTTACTGAACAATGTTGACAAGCTGACCAACTCCAGCATGATGCCAAATAGAATGAGCCAGGGCCAGCATGAAGCTATATTTATTTTCATAAAAGCTGTTGTGTATCAAATTGAAATTAAATAATTGGAACGGAGTTAAATCATAAGGCCATTCAATTAGATCGGGACATGTGATGATATCCAACAGCCGGTCATAAAATGTAGACCAATAAGAGTCCGTAAGTGCTGTCATAATTATACCAATACAATTAATCCATTCATGAATCTCGTTCGACTGGATCACAGTGTTTCTAGAAACGAAAATAGTTCATAATTGATTTATTGAGCTAAAAGATCATTACGAGGTAAAAAAGTAACACCAGAAGTCATATTTACCCTTTTGTTACAACATCTAATAAGTTATTCGCTGCGACGTTTGGCGGAACAGGTAAAGCCATTATTTCCACGCAGGTAAGATGAAGCGTATGCGAAGCCGCATTTGTAAACTCATTAAATCGCCAGTCTACTCCAGGAAATGCAGCTTTACCAGATATGGCTATACGAGAATAATCATTGACAAAATTATTAGAAGACTTTGAAATTTTACAGCCAGAAGCTTGAGATTTATCAATTACTTACTTTTCATTAAACGTTGAACCAATCTTACATAATAATCAAGCTCAGGTACCCATGGTGAATCATCAATAGCAGCCTGACCAATGTATTTTTGATAAGGTTCAGTCAAGAAGAATCCAGGGATTCGTGACTCTCTTGATTCCATAATAGCAGATACTAATCTTCGTTTTAAATTAGGATTGTCTATTAATCTTTTCTCATAATAATGCAAAGTGTTGTACAAGTAGGTTATAGGTCGATCTATGGAAAATTAAAAATTACGTTGAAAAATTTAAAAGTAAATTTTTTTGATTTTAGAATTAAATATTAATAAAATATATGATTACCATGAAACTTGTAAAGACATCCTAAATGATCCAGCAAAACTTCTAAATTTTGTGTAACTTTTGGAATTTCTAGATATCGATGAATAACAATATCCAGTACTGGTAAAAATCTCAAGCATACATTACCAAAATAAGTGGGAAAATTTTGATACTGATTTTGACTACTTGAAGCTTGCTCCAAAACTCCTTCTGGAGCAAATTTTTCTGGGAACTTTCTATGAAAGGACATTTGCTTCTCTTGCCAATTTGATTGCTTCCAATACTCGGGTGAATTTTCAGTGATAAATTCTTGAAGCCTATTACGAAATTCCACAGATTTCAACAGCAGTAACTGAATGATGAATGAGCACAACTGAGCTTCATTACCTTCCAAAGTTCTCAGTGACTGTTGAATGAGAGTTTTTATTAAATTCAATAAATATATTATATTAAAGATTTAAAAGAAATTACTTACCAAACATAAAATTAATCTATCAAATGTTACAACATTATATGTCCATATCATGCTATTGATGGCATCAACACATTTATTAACATACTGTCCATCGCAAGTTGTACTTGAAACTTCAAATACGATATAATCACAGAATTTTCTGAGATGTAGAGATAAACCTCTGGCGCCGATTCTCTCAAGAATTCTAAAATAAACAAAAAAAGAATTTTGATTATTAATTTTACGACATAACGAATAATCACATCTAAATAATTTCTTACTTGTATGCAATAGGATTAATACAGTTTGTTTCAAGAATCATTTTCCATAAAAGGCAAAGAAACAGTGGTGGTGTATTAGGAACAGAAAAATGAGCAATTATATCGTTTTCATTGCTCATTGAATGCCAATTATTGTATTCTTCTTCAACAGACTTTTTTATTTGTTGCTTTTCTTCTTTCAAAACATTGGTATGCTTGAAAAATTCTCGTAATAGAGGCGGGAAACACTGCAGAGTATGATCTGCCCAAGTATGAGGAGTATTTTGCATGATTGCATGAAGTAGTTCTTCGCACCACATGCCTCCAATAGCATCACTTCCGGTTGCTGAAATATATATTAGTGATTTTAATAAATATACAATTTTATGATGATTTTAAATTATTTTATACTGTACCTGTTATATGCATGGATCGAGCAAGAGTAAGTACTAAAAGTCTGTTTAATTCTTCAGAATCTTGAGATATACGAGTTTTTTGTTCAGTCATAAACCTGGAAAGATGAGGTTGAACTTCTGCATTACCCAGAGCTGTAATTAGTCTTAAAGCTGTGCTTTCGATGCATAAATGTAGCTGGGTTTGGTTAGTCTGTGGTGCTGAAGCTAAATTGTGAAGATGACTCAATAATTGTACTCTGTACTGAGGTTGAATATGGTACATCCTATAACTAAACATGTCCAACAAAGTGTATAGATTACTCCAAGCATGAGCTTTATATATTGTTGGTAACAGGGTACCTGATTATTTAAAAAACAAAAATTTTTATGGTAAATATAAATTTTAAGAATTCTCATAAAATAGTAAGAAAATGATATACTTACTGATGAAGTTCTTGATGCCAAGAATATCAATTTCAGTGTAAACTAACAACCTGCTGTAAGTTTCAACAAGTGCAGGAGGTAAAGGTATATTACTCTTTGATTGTGCTATTTTCATTATATATTGAACTACTGAATGTATAAGATTCATCTTTGCGTGGGCAGTCAAAGAGTCTAGAATAGATATAGTTAATGGTACAGTAGGTAGATTTACAGATACTGAACTGTTGAGCATGGTAGGCGATTGCTGTCGTTGATGAGGCTATTGTATTAAACAAAATAAAATTTGCTCGCATTAATAAAAATTGAATCAAAATAATTCAGAGTAAATCAAAATTCTTGTACTTTAAGAAAAATTTCAACTACTCATGGATTTCTTATTTTGTCTATAACACATTTTTAATGAAATTTTTCCCAAAATAACAAATTAATTTTTGTCTTGATATTACTTACTTTACTTATGGTATCAAATAATACATTCAATGATTGATTAAAATAATCATTTGGACCCATGGTAGAATAAGCATTACATAACAGAGGTATAGTATAATCTGTGTCAATGGAAAGAGTTGTTATTTGAGTAGCTGCATGTTGAATGAACCTGTCAGACACATTAATTAAGAAATTCAGAATCCATGGCAAACTCATGATCAATTATTTAAATAAAAATATTACTCATGATGTAGCTTCAGATTGTATGGTATTGGTCGTACAGTGGAATTGGAATCTTGTGCTTTTTTACCCAAATGCATCCATATGCAAATAGGTGCCGTTTGATGAGTACATTTTGGATTTTTTAAATCTGGTACTGGAATAGGTTCTTTCTCAGGATACAAGAGATCGTACAACTTAAAAATGGGCAAAAAAGTTGCAAGCTGAAACATTTTAATTTAAAAATAAATTAGGTTTCTAAAATATTTAACAAAAATAAAAATTTAGCACTTACAGGAGCCCTGTTTATTGTACCAGATACAATCTGAAGAAAAACCCACATTAAATGATCTCTTGATTTCTTCCACTCTCTTCCACTTAGCTAAGTAAAAACAAATTGAATCAATTTAATATGAAAAAACATTTATGTTTGTGATAAAAATGTACTCACTCTATCATGAATCGACGAAATCAGACTAGGAAGATATGCAAATTTGAACACTACATAATGTATCAATTGGGAAAACATATGAATCCAAGTCCAGTAGGTAGGTGATTTTTCATCTGCTGCTTCTGTTAGAGTTTCATTTTCAACTTTTTCCATACTCTTGATTAATAAATCTACAAGTTGTTCTTCTAATGCTATACACCTAGAATTTTGCTGTAAAGCACAAAAATGTATTTAACCCTTGAACAATTCAAATATATTTCAAATAAAAAACTCACTATTTTTTGCAATCTTAACATGCAGCAAGTGAAATCTCTGCTATAAGGTTGTTCCAATACATGTTTTAAAAGATTTGTCTGAGGTTTCAATAATTCTTGATCATAAGGAAGAGCCCCTTTCAAAGAAAATTGTAATGTGTTATGATCTAATAACCATTGACTTATTAAATGATCACTGTACCCTGCATGTTGTACAATTGGTAACATTTTAGTATGGCCAATAACTGTTACTATTTGAACAACATTTCGGAAGCTTTCTATAAAATTAGATATCAATTTTGCCAGCTAAAAACAAAAAGTTATACATTTTTATATCGATGATACATTTATATAAAAAACAAGTAAGATAATATTTATGTACCCAGTGAGGCCAATCCTGAGTTTCCATATACTTCAAGAGTTCATTAACAATTAAATAGCCTGGTAATAAGCAAGCATTTCGATCAAATATATATTCAATAAGGTTTTCTAAGACTTTCATTTGCGGTTGGGTAGAAGAATCTATAACTGAGGGTAATGTATGGGCTTTTACTTTACAATTCTGAAATAAAAAGTCAAAATTAAATTAATGAAATATAGTGAAAATGGATTTAAAAATGTAACTTTGATAAAAAGAATAAAAATTTGACTAACCTTCATTACTTCTCTAACACCTTTATAATCAACTCCTCCAATTATACGACGAATCAGCGTAAATGAAGCGATCCAAAACTCTTTGTTGTGATAATCTAATTTGTCACAGCTCAAAATACATTCGCCAACTAATCTGTGAAAGCAGAAGATTGAACAGATGTAATTTACAGGACTCGAAGAAAAAAGTATCAACGAGTAGCTGGAGTTTAGATAAAAGCAATTTTACCTGGCAGGTAATAGATTGGTCATAACCAAGTGCTCAAGTAAATTGGTTATCAATTGCATTTTTCTGTAATTGGTAATATTGGCTGCAACACCAAGGAACTTTTTAACCATGCTCTCTTGTTGGTCCGAACTCAGCCCTTTGAGAGCCATTGACAGCTCCATTTGCCATTTTTTGATCTTCTCCTTTTCATGGCTGGGATTATGTACGATGACACAGCTGAAAGTCTCTTCGATTGCTTCAACATGCTATGCAATAACAAAATGAAGAACGTAAACAATGATGTTTGAAAGAAGCGCGACGCAAAGGAGCGAATCGAGGAACAATCGCGTGAATTGTAAGACTCACCAATATCTGATTGAGTACGGCGTGGACTCGAGCCTCGTTACCCATTTTGCACGCCCTTAATCGTTCGTATGCCACTGAAGCAACAACGTCAATGTGTGTTCACTCTCTGTATTTCTTCAGGCGCTTATCATGATTCACACGCGTTTAATGACTCTCGTCCTTATCTCTTTCCAAAAACGACTTTAAAAACAGCACATGATCCCGAGCCGACCTAATGGCTGTGGCATGCTGCTGTGTGCTCGGCTTAGCTTACTGCTGCTGCTGCTGCCGCCAACGCTGTGCTTGCTACCGTTCGTATATAAGATCAACCTATCTCATGCACCACGCAGCGCGGGGCACGGCGCGACTGTATACCTTGTATATTACAACATTGGGACGAGCCCACAATCTCCGCGCGAACTCACGCCGCGCATGTATGTATCGAGTATATCGTCAGATCGTCCTCCTCGATGTTATGATCATCGTCGTTTTTGCAGTTGGTGCGGCGCGTGTACCAGTAAATATATGTACCTCCCTCTATATTTATAAACCGTCGAGCACCTTGCTCCGATATATAGATAGTATATATATACGAGTATTGCCCTGCACTGCACTCGGAGTTTGTGTATTATTATTATTATTATTATTATTATACGTGCGCGCGTGCATGCGTGCATATATATACTGAAGCTTGTGTGTGCAGATGCGGACTCGAGACTGGCCGACTGGCGCGCGGCCTGCGAATCAGCGATTGGTGCAAGCCCGAAGCAGCTTTACATTGCATTATATGTATATATACAGCAGGTATTATGCGGGTGCAGCGGGTAAAGTGACTGTACCGAACAGCTGCGCATCGGCTCGCTGTCAGCCGACTGTTATTGTTGACTCGTAATGACGGGGGCCGCATCGGTCTTATCGGAGAGCTCGCCCGGCGGCCAGAACTCAAACTCAGAAGTCGTTAAAATTTTAAAGGTTAGGCGTCTCGAGATTAGAGCGCAGCACTGCGCGCCGACTACGTCAAATCCTGAGAGCTCGTTTTTTTGTTATCTCTTTCAATTAAGATAAGATAAATTCAATTAAGTGAGATAGCTGAATCGATCTGCGTAATTCGTTACAAGTGACATAGATCAAAATTGGCGGTTAGCGCTAATGCAAGTTCGACAGTTCAAAGTTGCAGTTTGGAGTCTTGTACTCTGGGTGTACGATACAGAAACCGGCATCATAAAATTGAACTCGGCCGAGAGCCGTTAGATGGTGCGCGGCTCTTCATTGGCGGGAATCGGTTGTTACAAGCTCGCGCACTGCCTCGCTGATAAGCTCGTACATTGATCTCGGTCCCAGTAAATCGAGATTCGGAAAATTCGAAACGATCGACACAACGACGGAAATAAAATAGTGCAAACACGTTACACGATTACTCGCGGACAGCCCTCGTAAAAAAAAAAAAAAACGAACAGAACTGTACTACCAGCACGCAGCAACGTAGGCCACTGGAACGAGTCTCGAACATGCTGCTCGAGGAAGATTTGGTCAAGACGACCTTGATCCGGGGCGACGAAGAGCACTGCAGGGCGTTTCTGTTCGAGGTAAAAAGCCGCATGAATATCGATCCTCCCCCAATTACGCGCACGCACAGATCTTTATTTCTCTCTGATAGAGTGATATTTACGACTCTCGTTCATTTCCTTTCAGGCGGCCTTTTGCTGGGCGCGTCAAGGTCTCGCCGTCTACTACTTCGCCCCGAAAGCTCTGGACTCGCTGCCGGCGAGCTTCCACCATCGCAGCCAACTCTCGGCCAACTCGCTCAGGCTCGTCACTTTCGTGTGAGTATATATTTTTCGCGAACGAAAAATTTAATTTCTCCTTCTAATGGAAACGCGATCTCTACCCGCGGCGGCAGGTACACCCAGGACAATTTGGCCGCCCAACTGGTCGGTCTGCACCAGTACGCCAAGCCGGCCTCGCTCATCCTCCTCGAGGACCTCGAGGGCTTCGGCTCGACCTCGACGCCGCGTCATCGGGCTCAGCTCTGCGGCCTGCTGCTCAACACGGCGCTCGTCTGCGCGCGACTCGCCGGCCACAGGGTCAGCCTGTGCCTGGCCGCCTGGGGCCCGTCGACGCGACCGGAGATCGAGCGCTGCTTCGACAACCGCTGGCAGCTGACGAGCGAGTTCGAGTCCTCGAGCGCGACGACTCTGCTGCGACTCAGCCAGTGCAACGCCGGCCAACGGAGTCCCAAGAGAAGCCTGTGCTTCAGCCGCCTGGACGACGCCGTGCTCGTTCTCACCGGGGCCAGCGTCCTGGTGCCCGACGACGACGACGACGTTGACGTCAACGACCAGTAAGTGTTTCCTCCTTGTCTCCTTTATTGCGCTTTGGAAAAAACCCCGAACTTTCTTCGTTACTGACAGCAGTGCTATACGATGTCACTGGGCTCAAAACAACGACGTTCTTATTATATATTTACTACTAGCTTCCTACTTTTGTGCCTGCGATTTTCTCAAAATCTGCACAATAACAGCTCGTACGAGGCAAGAGAATGGATTCGTCGTTTGCGGCTGTCGGCTACACGTTCAATACACATACACGAGCTGCCTTATTATAATATACGCAAAGCTGTGAAAAAAAAAAATGAAATGCCCCCGGTTCCAGCGTCACATTTATTTATGACCGAATATAGTCTTTAGAGAACGTAGCTCATTTGTTCCGCATTTAAGAAACGTCCGCAGGTTCGTAGGTGGTCCCACACCACACACTCTTCGCAATGAAAGCCGCACAACTTTTGTATCGGTTTTATTTATTATTTTTTCAATATTCCGCATAGCTAGCTGATCGGTTTGGTTGGCACATCCTTGCGAATCGGTCCTTTCAATTTAATTGTCAAGCCTCATCTTCCACCTCAATAATGAGTAAGAGCAAGGGTCTCGTAAACCTCTGCTTCAGCTGGTATTGATTCTTGCTGTTACTGCTTCAAATATACAGTTCATACAATTTGTCCATGCCTTTACAAATTAGTTGAAAAATAAATCGCGTCAACTTTTCACGGTCCAATGACAGCCCCAAAAACATAATTCGGGTCTGCCTATGATTTTTAATGAAAATTTACTCGTTTATTGGTGTAATTAAAAAAAATTATTTTTGTTTATATCTATTTTTACGCTAAGCTTACCGAAAATTTTGAAAAATTGAGTGAAGTCAATGAGTGAAATTTTAAACCCAAGTGATAAGTATACAGGAATACCCCGTTATACGCGGATCCAGTATACGCGGTTTCGCAATAACGCGGTTTTCAAAATGCGACTTACTCCTTATACGCGGAAGTTTGTCTCGCAATAACGCGGTTTTTGAAGATAGGTTCACGTCGAACAATGCTTTGTTTATTAATCCACAAACATAAACATTAGGTTACCTTTGACAATTTCCTTTGAAAATTACCTTTGAATATTAAAAGAAATTAACTTCTCGTAAAATGGCTCCTAATACAAAAATTACACACAAGAAAAAAGAAAGAAAACCCATGACGTTATCGGAAAAAATAAAAGTTTTGGATTTATTGAAAAATGGAGAAATAGTTGCTGCAGTTGCCCGAAAATTCGATGTGAATGAGTCGACTATTCGTACAATTAGAAAAAACAAGGAGAAAATATTCCAAAGTTTACAGCAGTTGGGCCAATTTGCGGGGGGCACTGTATTGCAAGATATCATAGATGAAGCTATGAATCATGACCCCGTGATGAGTCGAAGTATGCAATTCAAACATTACTGCGATTTAGCGATACAAGTGTACGAAGAACTTTATAAAGATATTATAAGGAGTAAAAAACAACTAAGAATCACTGATTACTTTAAAAATTAATCATTTAATAAAATTTTACGAGTATATTGTGAAAATTTGATTATTTTAGAACCATACCCCCTAATTCACATATAAACAATGCTTCGTTATACGCGGTTTCCGTATACGCGGTACCCTCAAGGAACCGAACCTCCGCGTATAACGGGGTATTCCTGTATTTCAAACTACTAACATTTTTCTGCACAAAAAAAGTTAAAAAATCATAGCTCTTCATCTCGCTCTACTCAAATTTTAACTATAATTAAATCGGTTTAATAATGATCTCTCTTTCTTTCTCTCTCGTCAGTGCTTATGAAAAGATTCGAAGCTAAGCCTTGGACTATCGGTTGCTCATCGAGCCTTTTCAGAATCGACACATCGTTCCAGCTGCTATGGTCAGTGATGAAAGCCCAGAAAATTAGCAGTTTCTGTAACGAACAAACACGTTCACTATTCGAAGGCATTAATGATTGTCCTCGATGGAAAGAATAGCCTGATAACGAGAAGAACAAACGAGCCTTTCATGAATCAAAAAATCATGCAACAAAGATAATCTACATTTAGAAGCATTTTCGCATAGGATAGAAGCTCGTGCTTTTCACGGGGTACGTCGTAGAAAAAAGGTCATATAAGCTCGGACGCGTCGACTGCAGATACAATGAAATGGCCGGGATAAGCTCTGCCGTTCGAGAATATATATATATATATATAGACAGTTCCCAATGGCAAGATCGGTGCAGTGCGAATATATAAACTATGCGAAGAAAAGGCAAAAGAATTTCGGTATGGGGCGACGACGACGACGACGAGTTGCTGCCAGGCAGTCTGCCCCAACCGCATAAATACAGGCACGCAAGGCAATCGAGTTATGTGTGAGAAGAGAACTCACGCCCGATGCGAATGACCCGCTTTAAAAAGCATTCGGCAACTCTCAAAGGCCCAACAAAACATCTCGCACACCGCTCATTTTACGTACACATATACATAATACGGAGTCTTGTGTATCGGGGGATAGCTCCGAGAATCGGTGTTGTATAGTGTGCTCGTCGACTTGCCTAGACAACGCGACGCCAAAGCACAAGGCACGCACATATATATATACGCGAGCGTTTCGTTCGAGTTTTGGTCGCCTCCCACCGTTGTTGCTGCCGTCGTCGTCGCGCGCTATGTTGCTCGTGTGTTGTTGCGGCCGGTCTGCTTCGCGATTCGTCTAATCTGGCAACGTAGCAGCAATGGCAATGCCTGTTTTACCACTGCCCACCGCCAACACCACCACCACCATCGACTACAACAACAAAATATTAACAATAATAACAACAACAATTACAAAACAACGGCAGCAACAACGGCGTCGATCCTCAACAGATTATTTCGCCTTTGCGTGCCAGTATGCACATGTACGTCGATACACGCGCGCGCGCACACATGCACGCACACCCATGCGAGCGTCTCGTAATTCGTTCTTGAAGGATATACCGGTTTTATCGAGCAGAGCGCGCAAATCCCGAGTATCCAATATAATAATGCGAACGCTTGGGCTTTGGCGTATATAATACACGTTACATGCGTGCGCTGCTGTGTGTATACGAGAACGGAGCATCTCGGGGCTGCTGTGGTCGCGCGTGCAGTTTGACGGCACCGAGAGAATCGCCACTGCTTCAGTATAGGATATATTTTATATATGTATATACTGTACTAAGACGAGCACTCGTGCGCGCGAATGTTTTTCTACTCGTGTTCTCGCAATGGAGCGAGCCGCCAACGAGAGCTGCCCGCGCGCACACACAAAACGACCGACCAGCAGCCGCCGCATCACAAAAGATATTCTCTCAGGGACGAGAGCTGTACACACATTGATCGAGTGCACTGTCCACAGCTCGCGCGAGTCTATTTCTACGTGACACAATGCCTGAACGTAAAATACATAATTTGGGCAAGTACAGTCGTAGGCGAAATAATGTGGCAGCTTAATGCGCACAAGAGGCGTCAACCGAGAGCTCAGGTGAGAAAATTCAAATTTCCGGCTTTGCAATCGGAGGGGAAAAATAATGAACTCCTTGCCGAGCAATATAATAAGTATTTCTTCGTACTTGGCTCGAAAGAGTCCACGGATGAACCTTTAAAGAATCCAAAGGCTGCTCCGGTGTATAGAGAGCTTCGCACCGACCATATCAAGGTACGGGACCATTTGTGCCCGTGAGCCATTATAATAGAGAGCGAGAGAGAGAGAGAAGGATCCGAGGCCTCGAGAGCAGCATAAAGAGCCCAAAGAGTAGCACGAGTCGCGCTAATCGCCTGGTCTCCGCGCGACATTATAAGCCAGAGTCCATTTCAAAGTCGAGTTGTATATTATTATATAGGTAGTGCCGCAGAGATCGTGAGTCGCTGGTGGCTGTGCAGCGGTCGGGCAGGTAAGGGGGATCCCCGCGAGCCCCCCGTGGCTTGGCCTGCTCCGAAGAGGCGACGAGCAGTCTCGGCCGTTCGCTTTCCCCGCCGCCTCACTGTCTGCCTGCGGATATATATACCGAGACTGTATACACACACATACACGATTCTACACTCGTACAGGAGGTGTCCGATTCAAGTGTTGCTGCCCGATACACGACTCGAGCTGCGCGGTAGTAGTTGTATGCGCGGTCTCTCGTTCGTGTGCGAGTGTGTTCGCGAACCGGAATCGCGCCGCAGAAAAGAAAGAGAGAGGCTGCTAGCTCGAGCTATATATAATACAACGCGTGCAGCGCGCACAAGGGCCTTTCCTCGCGAGCCATGGCTCGTTTGTTGCTCGATTTTACGCTCTACCCCGATCGCTCGTGCTGCTGCACGAACGCGAACGAGATGCGATGCTGCTGCGGCTGCTGCCTCGCGCAAATGCCCATTAAGCCAATGATTAATCATGTGCAGCTCTCGGCAGCGCTGCACAACACCGCACACTGCACCGTTGAGAGCTCGCGATTCGTGCACCTATACCCAATCATCGCGTAAATTGCCCATGGATATTTGTCTCGTTGACACGTTTTTTTTTCTTCGTTCTTGCCTCAGCCACATATTATATAGCCGTGCAGAGATTCGACGACGCGACAATTGACGGCTCTGTTCTTTTTTTTTCTGTCTCTTCTACGTTACGCTGCTCGACGACACCTGCAGCGCAATATTATGACGTGCGCATGTTCTACTTTGACCATGTGTCATCTAAGTAGCCTTAATAAATAGCAAACTGCGCGCACACCGCAACCGAGAATCAATTCAAGTTCAAGTTAAAACTTTAACGAGTGCCTTTTATTTATGTAGTATAGCGTCCTCTATAGAACTAGCTGGTAGCAGCATATAATAACAATAAAAGAATTTTGCCTAGTAGCGGCCACATCTCTGGATGGTGGATACAGATTGGATTTTTATCGGGCCGAAAAACAATTTCGGACGCTTGAAAAATTTTTCTTCCACGAGGGAGCTATATATATATATATATGACTAACGAGCGCAAAAACACCGTTGACGATAAATAGTCATGATGGATATCGCGTTTAAAAAAGAAGATAAGCGCTTCTGTGTGTCGGCTCTGCGGCCTGTGCCTCGATCTCGTCCACGCACAATACAAGTACCAAACGACGCGTGTTGTGTGTACCTTTATTATACGCTCATTATTATACACGAGAGAAGATTAAAGGCCATCGGCCCGTGCGCAGTGTAAAGCGCGTACAAAACGTTCGTTGGATGCTACTGCTGCGGCTTTTGTCGTTGCTGCTGATCTCCGCGTGGAGGAGGAGAGGTAGTCGATTTTTCAAAGTTTGCGTAACGATCATCCTCGCGCTCGCGCGCGATATGCGACGCGGCTAATTAGCCACTCGAGCTGCGCGGCGATCGTCGTAGCGGGATAATTCGGGCTGACAATCGAAGAATCGAGGCTTAATCATCATCATTATTATATCGCTATATACTATCGGCGCGGAATTATTGCGAGTATTTTTCTCAGGCTTCATCGAAACTAACTGCACTTGACTTTGCGATTTTTGCCTCGCGTATCGAATTGCGCGCGCGCGCCTCGGCCAATGTGTATAGTCACTCTTGTGCGAGCCGTGTTATTTTCACACCGTTGCGAGAGAGAGAGAGAGAACCGTATACAGGATGAAAAAAAAACCGAAAGAAGAAGCGACAAGGCTCTCTTTTTACGTAATATTAATTCGCCCTCCCGAAGCGGAGATTTAGCGGACCGTTTGACAAAAACGACAGCCGCACGCAGAAGAAAATCTGCATAAGGATCATCGCTATAATACAGTATGCGCGTCGACGTCGTCGTCTCTCGTGCTGCTGCTGCTGCTGCTCGTCGAAGTTCGAGAAGCAAAAAAGGAGCAGCACTAAAGAGCAATACGAAAAAGGAATAAACAGCCGAATATAAGCGAAGCAGAAGAGAGCAAGTCGTCGTCGTCGTCGTGGTTTAAGTTGCGCGTGGAGGAGAGAAGAGAAAGAGGAGAAATAAAGAAAAATAAAAGTATATGAGACAGCTCTTACAAAAGAGGAGCAACGCGCGCGCGAAAGAACCAGACAGCTTGGCATCGCGGCTCTCTCGCTCCTGTGCCCCCATACCCATTTACCCATACACATACAGGTAGAGGATATAGGTAGAGGAGGCCGGGCTCGCGATTCACGTTCCACCTTACTCTACAGCGAGCAGCACACCACAGCTCCGCGCTCATTTATTATATACTTTCTTTCTTTTCCCTCGACGATTGCTTCATTTTTTTTTTTTTTTTGCTGTTGTCGTTTCTTTCCCCTTTTTTTGCCTTTAATTTAAAAGCATATTTGGCCTGCATTAAGATAAAGGATGGCAGCTGAGCCTGATCGATGGGCCTTACAGCCTTGCTGCGCGCGCAAAGCGCAAAGCGCAAAGTTGAAGAAATGATTATATTCCGACGCAATCGCCTCCGCTCGGATAAGCCGCTATTTTCCGTTGTCGGTCCTGAAAAACACGTTGTTGGGCCAATCATCGCCGCGCGGCATACATTATATCACGATTTAATCCTTTCGGTCGCCAAAGCCCGCGTTGATCTTTTTTTTTGTTGCTATTCGACTCCGAATAGATTCGAGCTGTTGCGCAGATCGCCGACAAGATTTATCATGCAGCTACGCGCGTACTTCTTAAAGGTCGCACCGCAGTGTTTATTATGGTCGTTGGCAGGCGTCGTTAAAAAGCCATCGCTACATTCCTCGTGCAACGGTGCAATATAAGTCTATACGAGCGTTAAAGCTACAGCAGCTCTACTACTTGCGCGCGGGGCGGCGACACTTCGAGGAGAGGTGCATATAGGCTCGCGCGCGCGCGCGAAACGAGCACGACTGCTGCATGTGCGTGCGAGTATGCACGAAAGCTCGTATATATATAATAATCGCTGCAAGTATGTGTGTCCGTACACGATAACTATTATACGTGTGTGCGTGCGCGACACGTATATGTATAGAGTGCTTGGCTATATAACACCATGGACGATCTCTGCTGCTGCTGCTGCCATGGGTGCCCTCATGGGTACGTGCACGGGTGCGAGGGAGAGAAAAGGCAAAAGCAAAAAGCAGCAGCAAAAAAAAAGATTAGGCAGAAAAGAAAAAAGCGTACCGCCGCCGCCGCCGCCACCGCCGTTGGCATGAGCACGAGAGCGACCGAGTCGTGTTTCGTTCGGAGCAGTGCTGCTCTGCTGCTGCAGGCGCGAGCCAAAGAGAGCAAAAGAGAGCAAAAGAGAGCAAAAGAGAGTAAAAGAGAGCGAGCAACAAGTGCCACTCTCCTCCTCTGCTTGTGTATAAGATATATATACCTACTACTATACGAGCGTGTGTATATGTATGTATGTGCGTGCGCGCGAGTACGCGTCTATATATGCTCTCCTACATATATGCTATATGTATATATGCTTGCCTGGCCGCTGGGTGTCCGCGCGTGTATAAGTATATATGTGTGTATATATTGCCGTTTTGCTGTGTTGCTGCTGCTGCTGCTCTCTGGTCTCTCTCTCTCGCGAGTGGCAGTGGCGGAGGAGACGACGACGGTAGTCGCTCGGCAGCACTCGCTACGACCGCACAGATCGTCGATCGTCACTCCTCTCTTTTTCGCAAACATCGGCACAATACACGATCTCGTTCAGTCGACAGTCGACGACGACGACGACGACGACGATTCGCGGCCCAGCACATTTAATAGAGCACGCGTTGATATACTCGTTGCGTCCATCGCGCCGATTTCGAGCTCGTTCGCCTTTATAATAAATACACCGATATCGCGCGAGCTGCATATCGCTGCCAATCTCGCCTTCAGATGCCTCCGAGTCATCGGCAGCAGCGTTTCGGAGTTTGAGAGAGGTGGTGGTGGTGCACTGCTACTGCTGCCGAGACAACAGCAACAACGACGACGACGACGACGAGCTGCTCAACCGATCGCAAGGACGGCGTAACGAGTCAGCTGCAAGCCCCCGACGAAGACGTTCGAGGGAATCATTCAGTGAATACTACTCTGCCCCTCGAGCAGCCAAGGCCCAGTCGACTCGCGAACATCAACGGACAATGTCGCGAGGAGGGGCCCTTGGCTCGACGACCAGGGCGATGCTCCTGCTGCATCTTCTTCCGATCGTTCTCGTTGCAGCGGTAGCAGCCTCTTCTTCTTCTTCTTCTTCTGCTTCTGCCTCTTCGTTCGATCAACTTAACAGCGGCAGCATCGGCAGCGATATCAGCGTCGTCGGCGGTGGCGGTGGCGGCGGAGCCAGCGACGCTGCTGCTAGGGTATGTCTTCAATAACTATATACTACTATGTATCGTTATTACGAGCTGTCGAGCAGTCCAGAGTGAGAGAGAGATAGAGAGAGAGACAGACAGAACGAGCTGAGAGAGAGAGCCTGATCAACATTTGCCTTGAAAATCGCCGTAGCAGCTCTCGAGAGCTGCTCGACGTATACACGTTCCTCTCGCTTTTCTCGGTGCTCGTGTGCAGGCTGCTGCTACTGATTGATAACGCGTATCCGTGTGTAACTCACAGCTCTGCTCCGGGTAACTCACTCTGCTTATATCGCTCTCGTATATATATAAATGTATCGCTTGTATACGACGTTACAAACATAGTGTAAATGTACTGCGATTGTACTCTGCTGTGTGTCTCTCGGCACAGAGAAGAGACAGAGACGACACGCGAATCGCGAACAGTAAGGAAGAAAGTTTCCAAAGAGTCAACAGCTGACTCAGATAAGCTCGAGACGAGATCGGAGTCTCTCTCATTCTCTCTCTCTTTCTCGTTCCGTCGCGACGACTTCTTATGACTACACTGCAGTCGCGCCCCGAGAGCAACGAACATCGGGAGCGCGACGAGGTGTAATAGCGATGCTCTCCTCGCGAATATCAAATGTACATATAAAAGCATATAAAACACTCTTGGAGCGCCAAAAGCTGTGTCCGACTGCGCGCTATCTCCCGTGGTACTTTGTTATGCAATTGAGGCGACTCTATATCGGATATAAGCGTTCAACGTGCATCTGCGTGCGCCAACTCTTCGTCTTCACCGCGGGTGCTCGAGCTTCGAGAGAGAGATAGAGAAAAATTAATAAACTAGAGTAACCCGTGCATGTAACTTTTGTAATCGCGAATATATAGAAGAGCGCGGTCCAACCAACCGAAAGAGAAAGAGAGAGACCGTAATAAAAGATGAGATTTACTATTTACTATTTTAGTGCGCGCTCCGAGCCTCGCGAGATAAGGATTTATCGAACTTGTATGTAAAGCCTTCTCTCTCAGAGCAGTATGAGAGAGAGAGAGAGAGACAGACACGCAGAGAGAAAAACAGAGACGGAGAGGCTGAAAGAGAAAAGGATAGAGAGACGGAGCCTCGTGTAGTATCGCTCTCGCTGTGTGTGTCACTCCGCTTATAATATAGCGATGATAATTCGCAGCAGCATGCATGCGTTTACTCGCACGCACTTGGCAAATATAAATGACATTTACGAGATAGTTCGATATAGGATATAGAGGAGCAGTTGAAATGTAGGTGCGCGCGAACGACGCTCGTGATTGCAGTGTCGATCGATCGTTGACGGCCGATCGATCCGCGATTCCGAGAATAAAAGCTCCCGCGATACGCTCGTGTTACTGTGCAATAAATAGAGATAGAGCGCGAAGGTGCGACTCTGCGTGGGAGCCCGTTATTTTTTCTCGATTCAACTTGTACCTGGTCCGAGCGATACCAATCTCATTAATTTACCCTTATCGTCGAGTTGGCTGTGACGGGGCAGCGTAAAATCGACATCCCTTCATATCACACGCGAATCGGCAGCTATATTTTGTTGCTTCGAAACGGTCGAAACTCTGTCGTTTCTTTTCTCATTGAGCTCGTGTACTTCGGGGCTTCGCCCGACAACGCGTCTCGTCGTGCAACATCCGGCCGCACCGAGTAAACATCGACGTACCGAGCGACGATCGTGCTTACGTTTATTATGTTCTCTTGGCTCTCGTCCCCCCGTAAACAAGCTTGAATGGACGCTCGTTATCGGCATTATGGAGCCAAGATTTAATAATCTCGGGTCGCGTCGTCCCGCTCCATGAGTCTCTTCTTTTTTTAACGCTACGAAAGTCTCGTGCTCGACACGTGAAATTCTCGGGCTTGCGCGCGAGATTATTCATTGAAAGGATCTCGTCTCTTTCGCAGGAAGAATGCCGACGCAAGATAGCCGCTTGTAGCGCTTCAATGGAAGCCAGTGGCAGCCTGGAGGAGAAGGAGGAAGAGGAGGAGGAGGAAGGCGAGCAGCAGGAGGAGATCGCGCCAGCTCTGTCGGCGACGGCGATCTGCGGCAGCGACGGCGTCACCTACCCGAACCAGTGCAGTCTCGCGTCGCAGCGCTGCCTCGGCCTGGCCGTCACGACGAGGCACCAGGGGCCGTGCCTCGACGGCGCCGAGCCCCACAGATCCAGCAGCAGCAGCAGCCAGCAACGCCCCAAGCCGGCAACGGAAGCGGCTTTGAGCCCATGCCTGCAAGCTCGGGCGACGTCGCGCGGAGCCTCGAGGATCGCCTGCCGGCCGGACGGCAGCTACGCGCGGGTCCAGTGCCACCAGTCCACGGGCTACTGCTGGTGCGTGACAGCCCAGGGACGGCCCATTCCCGACACGACGGTGCGGGAGGGTCGGCCGCGCTGCGCCGCCTGGGCCGCCAAGTCGTCGGAGACGCGAAGCGGCGGTGGCCGCCAGGGCCGCAAGTCGCCCAGCTGGAAGCAGCGACGCCAGTACAACAGCGCCAGTCGGCACCGCTCGAACGCCGTCTGCGATCGTCAGGACAAGGCTCGCTTCAACGCCAATCTCATCGACAACTTCAAAATCGAGTACAGGCGGATCAACTCCAGCGCCGAAGGTAAATATGACACTCAGTCGAAAGCTCTACCCTGTAGTCGCAAGCTCGTCCATAGAAAATAACGTTCGATCTCGTGCTCGCAGGTCCTGGCGAGAAGAACGTCGAGCGCGTCCTCGGCTGGAAGTTCGACAGCTTGGACAAGGACGGCGATGGCTACCTCGACCGGGCCGAGTACAAGGAGCTGCGCAGGCTAGCCAAAAAGGTCGTGCGTCCCAAGAAGTGTGCCCGGACGTTCGCCCGCAGCTGCGACCTCGACCGGGACCTCAAGCTGTCCCGCCAGGAATGGGCGGCCTGTCTCTCCAACGACTTTAGCCGTAAGTCTCTTTCGACTAATCATCTCGACTCGTGATTTTTTCTAACTATATAGAAGGTGACAGTGGTAGTGGTAAACAGTAGTAGAGGTAGCAGTTTATTCCAGTGGTCTTGAACTCTGACACGGTGCTGGTTTCTCCGCGTTTATTCGCTCTCGTTGCGGAGAAAATACTTTCACGGAGGAGACGAGAGTCATTGCCCAGCCGAGCTTTACGCTCGCGCGTAATTGACATAATTGACGAAAATCAGCGTCGGTTTCGCTGCCGAGATCTCGACTTATCTCTGCGAGCGACTTTAATATATACATACACCGCTCGTGTGTACAACGTGCGCAGCGTGTACGAGTCAATGCACCGATACGCGGTACACGCGTTTCGAGGCACACGCGTATACTCGCTCTAACGACGCACTTAGACACGGCTCGCCTAACCGCGCGCACGGCTTCTGTGCGTTATTCGACCGTATTATTGGCACTAGTAAACGCGCGCGTGCAAGCTCTCAACGACGCGGTTTCTTCGTCGCGTAAATGTAAAAATGCATGTAGTCGAGAGACGAAACGAGGCAACAGTTTTTGCGACGGTGGCACTAATTTTTAATCCATATACGATCGCCAGACGCAGTCGATCTGGTGGCGGCACCGCAAACCTTCTGGAGAACTCAGCAGCACAAGGATCAAGGTGAGAGCTAGCCCCCGTCGATTTACGTCGTGCGTACATTCGCCCTTCGCGAGATTGTCCATTTGTATGCTTTTGCACGTGTGCTCGTGACAAGTTGCATTTTGTATGTATACGGATATCTAAAGCTCGCTCGAATTACGCGTAACCGAGTGCTTGGCGAATAAGTGCATATCCCTTGGCATCAAAGACATTATATTGACAGTGTTTTATTTTTTTTACAAAACTAACGCTTGCGACTCATTGCTTTTCTATTCAATTTTCTTTTGCATTCAAACGCAGAGCTTTACAAACTAACCGCTTAGTGTTTACTTTTAAGGTAGTCTTTGATTTGTCGTGTAGTTTGTAGCATATAATTTGGAATGCATGAATCTGGTTTTTGACAAAGCGTCATTTTCCACGCTAAGAAAGTGTTTTTGCTTTTTTGCATTCGTAACCGAACGCAACGATCGCCGAAGCCCGTGACGAGCTTTATGGCTTTTTGCTTGACTTTCGCTCGATTCTCGATTCGCAACGCTAACGAAATTTTCCGACTCAGTGCTCAAGGTACATCATCCGTCGGCGGTGCACTCGAGGCCAACCTTCAACGACGATCCCCCAGACACGAGCGATGACACGGACGGTGAGTAAAGCTACACGACGATCCTTATCTCTCTCTACATTTCTCTACGAACTCGTACTAATCGCGAATGCATTAATTTGAGCGCAGCCAACGACTGCATATCGGACCGACGCTCGGTCCTCGAGGACCAACGCACCAACTCGCAGAAAAAGTTCTACATACCGGAGTGCACGCCGGACGGCCGATACCACAAGGTCCAGTGCTACTCGGGCTACTGCTGGTGCGTCTACCAGGACACCGGCAAACCCATACCCGGCACCTCGTCCCAGAACCAGCAACCCAACTGCAACCCGGTGCCTGCGCCTGTGCGCCCCATGAAAGGTACACCTACTTTTCGCTACATCCCAAAGCTCTCAAAACTTCTTTTCTAAGATTCGTCTAGCTTCGATTTACCCATTCGTTTTATTCCTTTTGCAGGCTGCCCCGAGGCTAAGAAGCAGCTGTTCCTGCGCGATCTCATGGATCTGATGCAAAAGAAAATGAAGGCTTCGAGCACCGATTCCGACGAGGCGACCGACAATTGGCAAGCCTCGAAGGAGGAGCGCGTCGCTACTTGGCATTTCGTCATGCTCGACAAGAACAAGAACAAGGTATAGTGGCCCTCCTTTCTTATTCAGTACTCGCTGCCCCCCGCACGATATCCAATCCAATTTTTTCTTCGTCCGCAGATGCTCGAGCGAAAGGAGTGGAAGAGCTTCCGCGCGATGGTGTCGAACTCGCGCCAACTGCGCCGCTGCGGCAAGAAACTGCCGAGGTACTGCGACGTCAACAACGACCGGCGCATCAGTATGACCGAGTGGCTGAGCTGTCTGAACGCCCAGAGGCCCGTGTCGGCCGGCGACAGGCCAACCGAGAAGGCCGCGACGTCCAAGCCCCGAAGAATGGGTCCCAATCCGCTCGATCAATTTCTCAACGACGACGATTGAACGCCGATTCTTCTCTCATCCTTGAAATTTCATCGACACGAGTCGTCATTTGCCCCAGAACTTTCAGAAAATTATCGACATCCAATGAATTAATTGAGATATATTTTATATACACGCATAGATTTATAAATATTTTTACTATTAAATTAATATGTATAGCAGACGTTTCAACCATGTGATAAAAACGGTCGAACAAAGTGTTAATTATTTATTCAAAGTTATACCGGTGTCGGCCGTTAGCGATACTGTATCTATCTTTTTAGAATTATGCATTAGTGATTACAACTATCATTATTATTACAATTATTTTTATTATCAATAATATTTTATAATTACTTTTAAAGAAATGTCTACTCATATTTACGATGTGTGCACGGTGATCTCTCCCAATCAAAACCTTGCATTTTGCAACATTGTTCTCGAATGATCAATTTTTCTGCAGTTTTTAGTACTGTTTTTTTTCTATAAATACGCTATTCACCCTGCTGGGTGATTGCACTCGATAAAAATTTCAATAGATAAATTGTATACATATAACTTGTGAATAGCATTTACAAACAAATTTACGATAGTACTGCAATATTAATGTGCTATTTTATTTTTATTCTGTTTTTTTTTGCTGTAATAGCTGAGAAATATATCTTTATGTTGCCATCGTTTTTGTAGGCGCCAGTTTTTCATTTAAACTTTGCCAGAAGAAAATGGATTTTTGAATCAAAAATCTATATTTTGTATATCGACTATAATGTATTGTAGTCAAAAAGGAGATTGCAAATCATATTCAATCATATCAATTTTTTGAGTAAACTAATTTTCCAATTTTAATAAGTTAAATTAATTTAAGGAATTACTGTTACACTACGTTTTTGATACTTTTTCCGCTGTTTCAAAAAGTTACGTTGAAATTGTTGAAATTATATAATTATGCGTTCATTATTATTTCAAACCAACAATAGTGTACTTGACGATCATAAACGAAATGTTAACTTGACAGTATGTAAATATGTTTAACATAATTTGTCAAATTTTAAAAACTCTTCAATAAGTATTAGTAAGTAAGTCATGCTTGTATCATATTTTTATAAATAATATAATTTATTTTGCTGAAAGGTGCTACTTAAGAGAAAGGAGCATACTATGTAATTAAAAATTAAAATTATAGTTCCTTCACTTTGAACGTATATCATTTTTAATGACCTTAAAAGTAAAAATTGTAGGATGTTTAGTGTGGTTCATTCATTTTCATTGCTGTGTTCAACAGTGTAAAAATCTCGCGAGTCCTTTTTCAGCTTTCTATAGTCTCTTTTTCATAATTAAAAATATGGGGTTCTGATTCTAAAGAAAAGGATTAATAACTGTACAAAGCAATGGGCTTGGCAAGCATTATGGCATTTATTATTCATAAACTTAATAGACAATGGAGTAGATTTATACACGGGGAATTTATTCTCTATTTCATAATAAGATGCGATGAAAAGTCTATACATATGTATAATATAGTCACAAGCTTAGGATTTGAAGAATTTTTATTCATGATTATGAAAATAGTCTTTGAAGTTTTATTTCATCGAAACTCTCGTTGTAAGAAACCGACTTTTTTCAATTTTTTGTTTCAATTTTATTTTACAATAGAAAAAGAGTGACTGGAAGACTAAAGCAAATCTTTAATTACTTTGCAATAAATTTTTTATATTTATTAGTTAATGTGATAAGGGAATACAATTTTTAGTCCATTTTCATAATCGGTAGACTGGATTTAATCTTAGATTGCATTTTTTATTAAAATATAAATAGAAGAATTCAGAGGCAGGTATTCTTTTTAAAGAAAACAATATACATACTTAAATCCTTGCTTTAACAAGAGTTATTCTGTACACACGCTTTCTGACACGAGACAAGATGCTTTTTCAAATTGTATTGCTAATTATTTTGACACATTTTTTCACAGGCATTCCTGTAAGCAAGATTGTTTAGTATTTGTTCCTTATTTAAAAAAGTAATATGACACGGTTTTAAATATTGATCAGAACAGCTTCTTGCTTATCACATGATTTTTTTTCATTATTTGAAAATGTCAGTAACTCGCGTAAAAAGTCTTTGAGTAAAAAATACTCGTTTTTGTGACGGGTGCGCAGATCCCGAGAGACATACACTGTACTTGGGACTCAGCACTCGAGTCACGAACTGGCTAGGGTTAATTTTGCCCTCTCGTGTAACTTTCCGTTGTCCTTACTTTTCTCTCACTCTCAATCGTATACATGGTAGTACTCCGTTGGTTAAAATGTTTCTTTTTGTCTCCAAAAATTGTGCGACAATAATTCTTACATAGAAGTAGGAGGCTGGGCACCGCCCACCGAGCTTATCACAGTCGTTTGGGTGCCGCAGCACAGTACGTATACGAGGTTTTCACTTTTTTTTATTTTCCTTTTTTATTTTTTCTTAATCGATAGCCTTAAAACCTACCTAGCTTCTTTTAAAACTTTAAAAACATCTGAACCTCAAGTAAAAGTCTATATATTCTCTCAAATTTGAATCAAAAGACATGTGTGAAGCCTCTTCATTTTGCTCATATAATATAACTCATTCTCGTATTTAAATATAAAAATGCTTAATAGCGATTCCTTAATTATTGCTATTTGACCGGTTTAGAATACATCTTTCACTTCGGTACTTCATCAGTTTCGATTTATTTTTTTAAACATTTCTCACTGAACACATTGAACGAAGAAATATGATTATAGTTAACTGTGTAGACTTGCGTTCACAAGTTAATTATGTACAAAATGGACTTTACTTTATTAGTTATTCTTGGTTAAACTTTTTACGTAGATGAGGAACAGAGCCGTTTTCATTCCTGACGGTATAATCAATAGCTTGAAATTACGTATTTTCATCTTTACACTCAACCCTTTTTTTCAAGCAAGCAAAATTTATTACGGACATCGGCACAATTAAAACTTTTACTTTCAGTCTAATTACTGTTTATCCATTTAAAATTCATTTCCGTGCAAGTGCTATTTTTATTCAATCATTTAACTTTCCAAATGGAAAGCTCAAACCATCTCGTATTACTTTTACGTATACTCGGCAGGCTAAAAAATACACCATACAATTATTACTATATAAATTTATGTACATTGCATGAATCAGCTAAATGCTTTTATTTATGTGTTCTGACGTAGTTCATTATCTTTTTTAAATGCATGCACAAAAAACGACACTTAGAGTTCAAAAATATAATCATTGCTATTTATAATATTTATATTTGTATAATATATATATTTATTTATATATTTATAATTTTCTGAGCGTTTAAAAATTATCAGTGCACCATTTACAGTTCATTCAGACTCGTAATATAAATTCATTTTTCAATGTGTTCAATGATGCGCTAAAAAATTCAAAATTATTTATAATTTAACTGCAAGAATCAAAAAAACTGGTATAAACTTGAGTCAGCTTGCATTTTATGATCATATTGCATCACAATCAACACAATAGTTTGTAGAACATCTTTTTGTCTATGAAAACAACAATATATTTTTAGCCTTTGTATTGATCAAATAGAGTTGTTTTATGTCGATACTGCGCACGATTATAAAGCACAGACTTTCAATATCACTTTTTCGATGCTTTAAATCATTTCATTTTTAAACTTTGGAGGGATATATTGTGCAAGTTTGGAGTAACCATACTCATCACAATCACATGGCACAAATATATATTTTTTTTCGTCAATATTAAGTATGAACTCTTCTAACAACGGGTAAAAGTTATCACGTTAATAAGCTTAGTTAATTAATTAAAAATTATAGAAACAAGTAAATGAGATCCATGTTTTTACTACTAAAAATAGCAACGAGTTCAAATGCGTAAAACCATTCGATCTTACACGACATGCTACGTATGTACTACCAATTTTCATATGTGATTGCTCGTAACAAAATCATTTTTCCCTTAAGTTTTTTAATAGTAAAACAACTGACTTATTCCAAAGTTGTATATTATATAGGAACTTGCACAAGAACGAGTTTTTCGAGTTTTATAACATTCAAAATTAAAGTTATGTTATTGAAGAGATTACAAGCTGTTCGACTCATCAAATATTGCGATCACTTGGGTGAAAATTACACACTTACGGCATGCGCATAAAATCGTCTTTCACGCTATTATATACTCTCAAATGAATGTGGGTAGAAATCGTAAACTTAACGTTCATGATTTTACTTATTGTGGAAGTGACTACTGTACAACATTTACTTTAACATATTTCAAGACGGCAAGGAGAGCCAGTTATAATTCCCTACTGACATGCATTACTAGGACTTACTCAATAAGAGAGTGTTAATAGGCGCATTTTATGCAAAAAAAATGTACAAGCTTTGAATAACCTTACTACGGGCACGCGCTTTTTTAGATGGTAAGTTGGTATTTTCTTATTTTTCGTATACATTTGAGTATATTATAACGTATAAAAGTGAATCAAGTAACTTGGTCGAAATTTTAACTTGTGCAATTGCACATCAGCACACGTTTTGGTTTTATTGCCATTTGAAAAAAATCATTGGAAGATCGTTTATCAAGTTATACAAATTGGCAGTACGTCAATGTAATGAGAAATCATGTTCATCACAGATAACTGCCTCAAATTTTCATTAAACTTATTTGTTCGGAAGCATAACTAGAAGTGTGCCAATGTTTTTTTTTAGTAGAAATCGAAGATTTCATTCGCGTATTAAGTGGCGTAGACGACGGAAGAAAGATTTATATGACTTATGTCTTAGGAAATTATTGAAGTACGGACGGACAGCGAACGCAACAATCTGAGTAAACTGTTCAGTTGGCATTTACAACTGTTGTAGACTTGAAACAATCGATTTTCTTCGAGCATTTTCCGAGAAACAACACAGCGAGATTCAAGATGAAGACAGTGTAAGTAGTTTGAGAGCAGAGAAGCTCCTGGAATTGGTCAGTGAACGTAGGACTTGTTGGCCTTGGAAGCAGCGTCTTCGGTGTCATTCTCGTCGTCATTCGTCCGAAAACGCACCCCATTTCTGTCGATATCTACAGTAGCACATAGAGATAGATAATGTAAACTTTAATTCTGCTAAACAACAACTATCGAAGGTATGCTAAGGAACATTGTTCGAACCAGGGTAATCGACTTCGCCGTCACTCGAGCCATGATCGGAGCCGCTGTCGGAGTCCTCGGATTGACCGTCAAAGTGCGAGCGCGACTTGTTCGAATTGGTGCGTTGCTTCGACGTTGACATGCTGGCTCTTTGCTGCTGCTGCTGAGTCAACGCTTCGGCGGAGAGGCCCTGGGCACCCGCGCCTTCGATCATCGGCTGCAGTATTCGCCGCCGAGCGTTGATAAACCAATTGTTCACTTGAAGCAGCGTCAGATTCGTTTCGTTGGCTATTTGGCGCTTTTCGTCCTCAGTCGGATAGGGATGCTACAAGCGAGAGGCAAATAACGATGAAAACCAGGCAGAAAAGAGAGATGCAAAATGAATATCGTACTCACAATGAGATGTCCGAATAGCCAGGCGCGCATAATGTTGGTGGCGTGTTTCGGTAAGACGCTGCGCTTGGGTTTGCTCTTTTTGCCGGAACTCGTGGTAGTCGAGGTGGCAGTAGAAGCCACCAGGCCGCCGTAGCCGCAAGAGTCTTCGTCGTCTTCGCTCTGAAACGACGTCGGCGAGGCACCTCCTGCTGTTTGGTAAAAGGAGACACAAGATAAAAAAAAATAGTCAAAGAAAAACAAGGGTAGGGCAGTTTGCGTGTGTTTTTGTTTGTTGACTTCCTCGTTGGGTCGGTCGAAGCCGATGCTTACCTTGATAGGAGTCGTTGGCCGACTGGCCGGAGTGATGAGTGCCGATGTGCGAGAGAGGCGTGCCGCCGTGGACGGTCCTCGGCGACGACGACGCTTGAAGCTCCTGCGTTTGACTTCTGTCGTCGGCCAACGTGAGCGACGAGCGACGATGCGGCTGATGCTGCTGCTGATGCTGCTGATGGCTGTCCGACACCGAGGACGATCTCGACAACCTCTGCTCGGTGTAATCGTCGGCGTAGCGCAACGACTGACTCGACTCGCTGTGATGATCGTTGAGGCCCGCCGCACCGTTGCTGTTACCACCCCCGCCGCCGCCGCCACCACCACCACCTCCGCTGCTGCTGCTCACTCGGAATCCGTTAGCTCCCGGCTCAACATCATTGCCTGTAGATGACAGCACCTGGCAAATATAGGTTGCAGCTAGCTGTTTCGTGAGCAGGGCTAGGTTTTGGTTCTTTGGTTGTTTGGTCATTGGGCTTTTGGTCGTTTTCGCCCGATCATCATCGCGCGACAAGAACGAAATGATATACATGGCCAAACGCCCGAACGAGTCACGACCAAATTCGAACCGCAGATCTGATCTGAATCAGCGACGTATCGTTAGTCTCGAGCCCCAAGCGATCGTTATTTGCTGAAGTTACGCAAGAATTAGTATTATGCGATGTAAGAAACGGAAAAAAAGAAAGAGTTAGTATAGAGCTGTGTCCCATCTTGCCACGCTCCTGCGGGGACGGAGTATCGTTTCGTCGACAAAAAATATTACCCACCGCATTCGCGATATTCGCGGGCGCGTTTGGCGCGAACACTACGATGCCATCGACGTATCTAAGCAAATTTCGATAATCAATATGCATGTAAGAAGCGTGTCGCCCGCAAACTTGCGGCAGGCCGCGAGCGAGCGAGCACATAAACAGCGCGCGCGGCTGCTCTCGCACGCGATCTGTCAAAACTTCCATTATAGTATTCGGAACGAAAAAAAGGACTGACAAAACAACTGACAAACACACGCGCGTATTCGCTACTCGAGAGTTTATCGGTGCAAGTTACAAGTTAGAGAAAAGTCACTTGTCGCAGTAAATCGCGCAGAAGCACAATCGTACGTAGTAGTTATGATTCGCATAGATCATCGAAAGAGTGTCTATAATGCTCTAAAACACAATGCGCGATGTCAAACCAAGCGGAGTACCGCCACCGCGCGGAGAGATGCTTTTCCGCGAGAGTATAAAGTACAAGTAAGAAAATAAGAAAATCGCGAGTCGAACTACTCGACGCAAGTCGTTGATGCCACCGCGGACCAAGAGGAGCAAGGATTTTCAACGCATTTTTCACTAGATAAAGAAACAGAGTGTATGTGTGAGAGAGAGTTAGAGAGAGAGAGAGTCGAGGATTCAAGGAAAAAGCGCTACTTCACAGTATAAGATGCAAGCACAGTGCACATGACACGTACAGTAGTACCAAGAGGTATACGAGCATTCGCAATATCACAATATTTTATCGCATCGTCGTCTCGAAAGATGCAATAATTCCTCTTGGTACCGAGTTTACAAAAAACGAGGTTGCAGCCTACTTTATCCGGAGACTTGAGCAGGTGTCACATAATACGTATACTTGACGTTTTTCGCCCAAGCGTCCGGGAAAAAGCTACAGCTGTTGGCTAATTTTGTTTACAACGCAAAGCATACATCGAGGGATTATCAAAGGGTTTAAGGGTAGAATTCGGTTACAATAATCGCGAGCTCGCCTCGGAAGCCGAGCCGAGCGCGATCAGTAAACGCCAAAGTGAAGACAAAAGGAGAAAAGCAAAGCTGCTGCTGCAAAGCTCGCGCGGCGTGTTAGTACGAGTCTCGACTTCTTGCAAACCTGTAGGGGACTGCTGCCGTTGCTGCCGCTCGACGGGGCCAGGCCGTCGTGGCCCCCGCCACCGTGTCCGTAATCGCTGCGCAGCAGATTCTCGCTCTGCATCTTGGACTTCAAGCAGGATATGTAGCGATTGCAGAAGTCCTTGCAGAGCTCCTGGACCTTTTCCAGCTCGAGCAGGTGGATCCTCAGCACCAGGATGGCCTCGATCATCTGTCCAACGGGAAACGGAAACAGAAAATCGAGAGGCAAGTTCGAATGTCGCTCCACGGGGAGGAGGGTAGTAGACGCCATAATTACCAGGCCATCGATCTCGGGGTCATGCACGAAGCAGGCCTGGCGCACGCTCGCCTGCTGCTGGAGGAACTGCTGCAGCTCGCCGTTGACGTCCTCGGGCGACGAGTCGTAGCTCAGCGTGGCGAGCTCGCATTTCTCGAACATGTAGCCGAGCAGCGGGAAGAGCGGATGCTTGTAGACGGCCCGCTTGTCGGCCTCGAACTGCGCCTGGTCCTGCTGGTGGATCGCGTAGTCGGCCACTCCGCTGGCGGGATCCTGATCGTAGCCAGGAGTCACCATGGCTAATAGCGCTACCGCGGTGCTGCCCTCTTGCATCCTAACATTCCTTCCAGCTCTCGGGATGGTGCCTCCTTCCTTGAGAACGCGCTAATTTTCCAGCTCGGGCCGCGTCGTGGCTCCTGTGGGCATTCTCGGCGCCGCGGCTTCTGCAATACGGAAAATCAACCGACTACGTTACGTTACATTTGGAAACTTGATTAAAATTCATAATATTTTGCATTTTGACTTTGTGCGGTAAGTATGAATCATCGCGACGCGCGAGTATACCGAGGTCTGTAGAAATCGATGGTTCGTCGCGAGACAATCGCGTTGACGTTTTCATCGCCGAGACAGGAGCGTCGACAGCTCGACTCGTTCGTCCTTGTATCTCTCGGGTTCGACGAGAGTGTGTATACATTTACATGGACAGAGGCGGCTCTCTCTCGAGCAAGCGAGTAAGTAAGTATTGTGTATGTGCGCGTGTGGGCGTGCTCCTGCCGCCGTTGCTGCTGCTGTGCTCATGCTGCCTTAGCAGTATAAGCGGTAGTCGAACGAGCGCTACTGCATTTAAATGTCATCATTAGAAGAAGTACTATAGCATTCTGCGCGCTCGCCTATATAGGCTTTAGCTCGAGAGCACAAGACTCTCTCTCTCTCTCGCGCGCGAGAGCTGCTATATACATACACATGGGTACTTTCTTTGTACACCCCCGCCGCCTGGCATCCGTTTTCTCTGCGCCACCACCGCCACCACCCCCCTCTTACGTGTATATACCCGGTATTATGTATAGTAATACTACGGCTGCTCGGCAGGAACGAGAGAAGAGAGACAAGTTGGCGAAAATTCTTTTGGAGATTCGAATTTTCTCGACGACAGCGTCTAGCCCAGCGAGCGACCGCTGTCGCTGCTGCTGCCGCTGCTGCGGTTTACTAGTGGTTCTGCTGCTGCTCCTAGCCGCAGAGAGCAACGAAAAGCGCATGTGTTGTGTCTGCGCGTCGTCACCGCGTGTCTCTCTGCGTATATGGTTGATTCTCCCGAAGTTTGCTTTTTCGGGTATGGAAAATCAAAAAATGGTGAAATTTTTTTTTTCATATTGAACGGCGCGAACTAGTTTACCCTTTTTTGAACCATAAAATATGAGTAATCATTGAATCTGGGGCCTTGAGATTTAGTTTTTACGAAAACTATGTCCAATTTTATGCTTAAAATTGACTATTATCGCTTACGGAGGTGACACACACGGAGGTGACAAATCGCTACTTTGATCAACTACGTTTGAAAAATAAAAAATGCACAAAATTTTCCGCACAACCCGAAATTCGGTCATGAAAAACGAGTCTTTTGACGGGGCGAGCGGTTCAAAAGAATGACCATAGCTCAAGATATTCATGTCCACGGAGGTGACAGTTTTTTTGAAACACGTGAATTTTCCAATAGAATAATTATCGCTACATAGCTAAAATGTAAAATTTGAACCCGCAACTTGCACTAATCGAAAGTTGGGTCATAATACTTGACAGTTATGTAGCCAGGGACATCAAAAATGAGTTAGCGACCCAAAGCAGGCGGTATATTTGAAATTATTCAGAAGCATGATTAAAATCCGAGACATTTTTCAATTGTGTGGGAAATTGTTTAAAAACATTTTTCAAGGCCCTACGATAGACTTAAACTTTACTTTGGATGTATAGATCGTGGTCTCGTAGTTATTATAGGACTAGGTGCTTATGAGAATGCATGGTATATGCAAACAGAGCTGATTTTGTGATCTAGACATACCACGGAGGTGACATTTGGCATGTATATCTTCACGGCAAATTCAAGTGGCACTAAAAAAATTGAAATATTTATTTCCAATCATTAAGAATACAACAATATTGAATGACTGACCGATCCAGATTTGGCTCATCTTCTCTAGTTTAAGAACATGGCATGTAGACATGCAAAAAGCAGACTTCGGGAGAATCAACCATATATTTTGCGTATATAGATATATATGTATCGTATGGAATACGCTATCATCCATGCATATACGCGCGTACACACATACATACATATATTGAATAAGTTGCGTACATGTGGCCGGGGCACATTTGTGTAGGTGCCAAGTTAAGCAGATACCGAAGGGGGATACACGTTGACGACGACGACGACGACGACGACGACGACGACGCGTACTTTTCTTCTTTGATGAAATTGTACCGAGGGTTGCTGCTGCTGCCGCCGTCGTTGAAAGAAAGAGAGGGACCGACGAGAAAAGGCGTATCGCTAAACTAATTTTTGCCTTACATACATTTTCCTCCCAGGCTTTCGTAAGCTTTTCTTGGCGCACGATTCGCACTTTTTTCCTTTGCTTCTTGTTTTTTTCTTTTCTTGCATAGTCATTCGAGGTTGCAACGCGTGCAAGCTCGTCGCCAACGAAGACGAGCTTTATACGGTATTCCTTTCTTTCTCTTTCTCAACGCGTTGAAAAACTGCCGCGACCGATCGAATTTTCAAAAATTCGCAAGGAGGAAAATATCTTGGTGCGAGAGCTTTGCTGACGAGCACGAGCAGCTATAAGGAGCTCAATTTTTAAAATCGCGCCAGCTCCGCTGCGTAACGTAAGAGTGTATGCGTGGGCGCGCGTGCCACATACAAGTTTAAAAAGCACGCGCGCGCGCCCAACCCGCTGCTGACTGCAAAAGAACAGGACGAAGAATATGGAAGAGAAGAGGAGTCTCTCGTCGAGTCTCGCAGGGGATTTCTCTCCTTCATCCCATTCCCTTTACATACAATATATATATATAGCTATATATATAGTGTAGTATATATACATATACACGACGCATATTCTGTATAGTTATATACAAGAATGTAAGCTGCTGGTGTATACGTAGCCAGCGCAGCTGCGTGTTCTTCTTCTTCTTCCTCGCGAGGCTGCCAGACGTATATACGCAAAGAGAGAGAGAGGCCGAATTCGTATAAAAAGTATATAAGGAGGAAAAGTAGACTCGCCGTATCTTTTATACACACGCCGCACACTGTACCAAAGCTGCCGCTATATACATGTATACGTGGCTACAGGAGGAATGAAGAAAAAAACTCCGAGAGAGAGAGGAGCCAAGCATCGAGCTTTTCAGCCAGACAGTTCTCGCAAATTCAGACTCGACGGCGCCCGATTCAAAAAATTCCGTACAGGCAAAAGCCAGCTCGAAGAGAGACAGAGAGAAGAAAGCTCGGACTCGAGCGGTGCAGGCTAAATCGTACGCAGCTTAGGAGCCGCGATCGAGCTTGTATAACACAGAGGCAGGCCCCCGAGGCCGTTGGAACGCGCGCGGCTATCTCGTATACGAGCCGAATTATAATAAAAGCAATGGAAATTAAAAGGGTCTCGGCCTAAAAGGGCGCGCAGATCGGGAGGAGAGCGCGCTTTGGCTCGGCGGTAATAAAGCAAGCACGCGCGCGAGCTTCAGCTGGCAGCAGTCGAAATCAAAATGAAAAGCACAACTCGCTTACGCCAAAAGTGAGCCGAGAAAGAGAAAGAGGAGCAGCAAGGAGTTACGTGCCCGTGTACACAGATATAGCTCGATTCAACTTGTATATATCTGCTGCTGCTGCTGCAGCCTTCATCCCTTCGCATATATACACGCGGAAACAGCGCACCGTGTGCCGTGTGCCCGCCGTGAGAAGAAAAGGAAAACGAAGGAAGAAGTAGCAGCAGCAGCGGGGTATATATAGGAGAAGATTCGACCTCTCTCGCTCCGCAGAGCCCATTACTCGCAAGTGGCGCTCGGGTCCGAGCTCTGCACCGATGCTTTTCCTCTCTCTCTCTCTCTCTCTCTTTCTTTCGAGCTTTTCTCTCTCTCTCGCTCGCCGTACTATTACTATACAGATATACGCGAGTATAGCTAATAGCTTCGAGGTAGTTTTCCCGCTCGATATTTATCCGGACGAATAGGCGGGGGGTGGACGACGAGTCTTCGGGCGTTAGTCTTCTCTCGCGCCGTGACTCGAGCTTCGGGCGCGTTTAATCGGAATCGTTTGGTCGGTCTGTTACTTGTTATATATTCTATTATATATATTCGTTGTCGTCGTCTTCGTCGTCGTCGTGTGCAGGCATGCGTCACCCCCGTGCGTACGATTCGAACGCGGCTGGCCTGCACTGCCGCGAGACGATCGTCGCGCTAAAATACAATAATAATAATGATAATGATAAACGCGCGTGTCAACGACGAACCGGCGATAATGAGGCAAGGTTCATTAGACGAGCACGGCTATATAAGTCGATTCAGGCGCCAATTATCGCTGAAATCAGTCAGGTGTACGCTTCCATACGAAAGCTCGTGTGTTTGTGTACTTTATTTGCTCGAGTGAGCTTTTTAAACTGGCCCCCAGCTTATAGCCGGTCTGAGCGCGCGCTTCATTAAGGAGTTAATCAGCCGCGGGTAATTCGCCACTTGTACGGGGTAAAGCCGTCATACGAGTCGAGTGGACCGAGGGAGAAAATGAATCGACGTTTCTGCTCTTTTTGTTTTCGGAGCTCTATATAGCAAATTGTTCAGGTACGATCGACGGGTCGAAGCATTCTGCCGTCGCTTCTGCCAAAAGCACAATCGTTCAAATAGCGAGGATAAAAAATGAAGTCGGTCGCGACATTGTGCGTAGAAGGATCATTTTGACTTGGTCAGAGCAGTTACTGAGATCGGGCCCTTGCTTGACTCGACCTATACACATCGAGGCCTCTGAGGGACTTTGACGCGCTCGAGCGGTCCCATAAAGATGGATAAGGCATACAATGCTGGCACAGTGTCGAGGCATTATATAGCGTCGAGCGAGAGAAGTGGGCGTTCGCCTTTTTCCGGTCTCTTTGCTTCCCGCATTAACCACTATCTCCCGCGAAGGCTGCGAAATGTAAATAGAGAGAGAGAGAACGAGTGTCACAGATAATCTGTGTGTACGCGCGATGTGTATAGTGTCACATGCATCGCAGCACACAAGCACACAAGTCCCCCCTCTAAAACGGCTTGAGTCGGATCGTGAATCAGGGTACATTGTAAATGTGCAAAATAGGAGTCGCAGCGGAGCGTGTGACATTATTGGCGCCCACCGAACTGCACTGTACAGCAGTGTCAAAGTGTCGAATGGGATTCTAAACAAAACAAAAAATACCTTTAGCCAGGCCTCGAAGGCTTTTCGTTGCAACGATTACTTTCGCACTTGCGATTATCGACATAAAAAAAGGCGATGAGAGCTCTCGGTTCCTCGAAGTTCATCGACGACCGAGACATTTGTGCATGCATATACGTCCTTCGATGCTCGATTGCATGCGCGACTTTGAGCAATTTTTCGCGCTTACACGCGCAAAGCTTCTAACCTAGAAAAGAGGATGTGTGTGTGTGTGTGTCGGACGCCGCTCGGTCGAGTGAATCGGGCCCTCGCGGACGGCCAAAGGGCCCGCGCGCAGCTCGAGACTATATATAATATTATATAAAGGCCTCGGGGCGCACGTGCGCAACAAGGCCCCGCTGCGGTACACATACATAGCACACGGCGGAGAGTCGAAGTCCTCGAAAGCTCGCGCACAGTCCCTCTCTATATATAATACACACCTCCCTCTACACCCCCTGACTGGTTGGCGTTCGGAGTTTTGCCCCCCTCGCCGTATACGCGGCAGGCAGGCAGGCAGGCAGGCTGCATATAAAAAGGATGCGAGCGACAGGGACGGAGAGAAAGAAGGACGATGACTGCTATAATATCGATTTATGCCAAGGCTGCTGATACGTCGCAGTGTGTGCGCGCTCGATGCCTCTGTGTTGGTATACACATACACACACACACACACACGCAAACATTTTCGGTATATTTGTACACACACGCACATACTTACGCTTATACACATGCGCTACTACGTATACCTATATGACGAGAGCTTAATAATTACAAAATTAGACCGGCAAAGCACGCGGTAGCGATTGTCCGCGCTCGTCGACTCGTGCCCGCGGAATTAAAACGAAGACGGACTTTCGCGACGAACTCGGCGAAATTTCGTCCTCGGCGTTTAAGGTTAGGTGCCGCCGCCGCCGCCGCTGCTGCTTCGTGTGTGTACGATTCCGCGCGACAGTGTCACAGAGCTGCTTTTTTATTATGTGTATGTGTACATGTCTTACGAACTACGTATGCGTATCGTTGTTATGAGAGCACACAGTCGTCGACGCTGACAATTCGCTCGAGAGCATGACGCAAGTTGACGTTCGTATGTTTATGTATCGTGAGAAAGATTGAACGAAATTACCTGACGTTGGTGTCAGCGGGCAAGTGTCCCCCGAGCCGAGAACAAGAACTGCTTTTTGTATACGTGAATGTACAAGGAACTGCTACTGCTGATGCTGATGCTGCACGAGACCGAAGACTTTGCCGGCGAGGCGCGTCTCGAACTGCTGCTTCTCAACCGCAGTTGCTCGAATGAAACAAGTAAAAAAACACTTGCGAGTCGATCGTCAGTTGTCAATTCACACCGGCTAACTTCCTAGTGTTATATGCATCTATAGCTTTTGCATATTTACATGTATCAGACTGAAGAGTCGCGGCGATCGATGCCTAGTTGTGGCAGTATATTTGTAAACTGCGGATCGTGCGTCACTGTCACCGGCTTAATTCATATTATTTAGCTTTTTATCGAGCGCTACACACTTTAATCTCTGCACTGATTTCTGCACCACTACTGCTGCTGCTGCGCTGCTGCTGCTGCTGCTGCCGTCTGGCAAAGTGTCGAGAGAGTGTCGACTCACGCGGTGCGCGGCGGCGGTGGCGGCGACGACGACGACTTGGGCGGCTGCGGCTCTCTGTCGTAGTATATGTATGCGCTGCAGTGCAGGCGGTAAAGATGACGCAGTGTCCGGAGTCAGCGTATCCATATAAAAACGGCGACAAAAGTCGAAGACGCTATCGAGTCCGATTAGACGGGACAACCCAGACCAGTCGATACGATCGTGATGATTTCGGCGCTTTCTCTTTGGACAAAGTCCATTAAAGGTTCGACGCGTCAGTGGTTTATCATGTATGTATACACTTGATTCCGAAATCGCGCGAGCGCTGGCGCTTCGCTCCAAGCTTCGAGGCTCACGAGAGGCGACTAGCGCGGTGCTTGCTGGTGGCGGCTGCGGCGCGCGAGCTCGGTCACGCAGAAGCGCAGTCGAGCAAGGATCCTACTCGGCACTATCTTGCGAACGTGCAAAATGACAGTGCAGCGAGCGAGCGGATACTGCACCGCGCGACTAGCGAGTCGCGCCCCCTGCGGCTAAAGCACGCGACCGGACTTCTCGATGGCTAGTCGGCGATCCGATTTACCGACGCGCTCGATACTGTAGGCAGCGCAGCATTGCAGACGATATCTGCCAAACCGATATCGGCTCGTGCAGCGGATCAAGGCCCGCTGACGATGCCCATGCACCTCGCTCGACATCTCAGACAGCTGGCTATATAATTATACTTACTATGGCTTTATGCAGCTGCTGCGAGGAGCACGTGCAGTGCTGCTACTAGCCAGCACTAATGCCTTTGACACGTCTAATAGCATCGTGTAAATCTTTCTCTTTCTTACTTTCTTGCTTCGCTCATGTGCGCGTTGATGTGGGTGGCTTGGTCAAATGACAACTAAATGTATGTTTTATAGGTGAAAAAAGTATAGCTAAACCAAGACATGTGGCACGTGGGTTTCCATCAGTCGATTTATAATGAGATTTACTAAAAGTAACGTAAAATGTAAAAAAAAAAGGAATGCAAGAAACAGCAACAACAAAAATCAATCTATCACATAACACATTCAATGTATGTTGTGAAATATAAAAATTGTTTTTATTAATTTTAATACATTGTTACAGTAACGTTGAGCTCAACGTCATTTATCAATATTGTAAAAATAACAAGTGATCTCACAATCTTTTCTACCACAAATATCTACAATCACTTTGACTTTACTATTTACTTAATTTACTACTTTCAACAGTTATACGGTAAATTCAAAATGTTTAAACTAAACTAGACAAGAACATAATAAACATTCATTGTGACCATTATTTTTTTTAGTTCAATATTAATCAATGAAATGATATTTTACTTATATCATGCAAATCTGTGATATTACATCACAACGTATGTCAACTAACATGAGCTTAATTTAACAGAAATATCAAAACCATACATAACAAAAAAAGTATTATTGCTGTTAAAGATTGTAAACAATTTTGAATAACTTTTTTATCCTTCCATGAAAGATTGTAAAAGCTTTACCAATACAGGCTTCGTCATCTTTTTTAAATTCTTTGGATCTATAGTTGATTTAGAGTTGAGTTTTAGAAAATTTTACACTTTACTTTCTAAATGCTCTGCATTGTATATTTGAGCAGCTAATAAAATTTGAATAGCATTTTCAGAGGACACATTCGCATTTAATATTTTTCCACATTTGATTTTCAAATTTTCAATTTGTAAATCACCTTTGTAAATGTATCTCAACATTTCAACCAGAATATTATAAGGAATATCAATTATTGTAACAGAATTACATTTTTTCTCCAACATATCATGAGTAAACATAGCTTTAAAATACTAGACTAGAAACAGCGAGTATAGCTCTATGAGCTGAGATATGATTTTCATCTGAAGTTATCAATTCAACATCAATAAATTCTATACTGAGGAACAATGAATCCAATTTCACGTTGTTAGTTTTGTCATCTTTGTTGTCGATGATTTCAGAATCCAATGAAGATTCGAATCCCTTGAAAATTTCTATTTCACATTGAATAGTTACAGTATTCTGAGAAGAAATTAGTCTCTCAAGATTTTTCAATCTAAAAAATTGTTTGGAACTAAAAAAAGTCAATCTCTCTTAATGAAAATCAACCTCGAAAAATCGATTCAGCGCATCAAAATACGCCTAGAAACGTGTAGAAATACCGCGGAGTCCGCAATTTTTACGAAAACCCTGCCAGCGTCCGGACTAATAATCCTAAAGCGAGCCGAACGGAGTTGCACAAGGATGCGAGCGCAGAAGGATTAGGCGCGATGTTATTTCAGGCAAGCGCAGATGACGAACTACATCCCGTTTACGCGATAAGTCGTCGCACGACTGCGACGTGGAACGAATGTACCATTCGACAAAACTCGAGCTCCTGTGCATTGTTTGGGCAATGGAAAGATTGCGACCGTTGTTGCTCGGAATTCCATTCACGGTAATCACTGATTGCGAAGCACTTTTTATGTAAAGTTCGTTGAAAACTAAAAGACCCCAGATAGTACGTTGGTTAAGCGAAATAGCAGACTTCGAGTATGAAATTCGTCATAGGAAAGGCGAGCAAATGCGTCACGTTGATGCCTTATCGCGTGCACCGGTAGAATTGGCCGAGAAGGAGTTGGAAGACGCTCGAGTCTTAATATAAATGTACACGAGGGAGAGATTTTAATGTATCAACATAAAGATGAAAGTCTAAAACGTAAAATAGAAATTCTCCGAAAACCTGATAATGAACGATCGCGACGGGAAAAAGGTGAAGTGTTTGGATTCGTGCTACGTAATGGTACTATATAAGGTTGACGATGACTCCGAGATTGAGCGTTATGGTGCCGGCTGCGATGCGTAAGGTGGTTTACTGAGAAATCACGACTACTGGTCACTTTGGAGTCGACCGTGCAGTAGCCAAAATTAAAAGCTTTTATTATTTTCGCATGCGCAATTCATAAGGCGACATATTGCTGCTGCTTGCTAAAAATAAAGTTGGAAGGGAGCTGGACCGCCGATTAGCCAGAGATCGACCATTTGAAATTGTACATCTCGATCACTTAGGACCATTCGTGTCTTCTTCTCAGAAAAATAAATACATTTTAGCTGCGATTTGTAATATGACGAAATTTTGTCAGTTGTATGCAGTGCGCAATGTAAAAGCTTCAACTACGGTACGACAAATAGAAAAACTCATCGAACGATTCGGAGTGCCGAAAAGATTCATTACCGATAGAGGCACTGCGTTTACATCTAATTCATTCGAAAAACTTGGTACACTAGACCTACTTTAATTCTGTCCGGTCCACCTAGTAGTGGAACGTGAATAAGCATAGGAATTCCGGCGTTCCAGCGGACAGAATTAAAGTAGGTCTAGTGTACAAAGCACGGTATTAAACATACCTTAAACAGCAGTGGACACGCGATGGCTAATGGCCAGGTAGAGCGGTTAAACCAAACGATTTTACCGGCGTTGCAAACAAGTTTAACAGATTCCGAAGGATTGTACTGGGATCGAAATTTATCTAAGCTCGAAAACGATCTAACGTATGGTTATATTCCACGTTATGAAGAGGGATTGTCACGCGAACTGTCTTGTAGTGCCGAAACGTACAAGCTACCAGCAGATGTAAGAAAAGAGGCGATAAACAGAATTGAATCGGAGCAATTGAAATTTAAAGCCAGGACAAAGCTCGTTACACGAATGTAAAATATGATGTCGGCGATATAGTATTCATGAAGCAAAATAAAACTGCTACTGGCGATCAGTCCACAAAGTTACAACATAATTTTAAAGGACCTCTTGTTATTACGGAAATACTACCTGCTGATACTTATAGAGTCCAGTACTTAGCTGCGAAATATGATAAAAGAGCGACGACGAGTCACGTAAGTCAACTCAAATTATGGTCTGGACAAGTAAGCGAGACTGATGAGCATTATTCTGATAGGGATGCGAACGACGAATCGGCTAGCGATGTCGACGAGCCTGTTGAGCAATTTTTGACGATCGAAACAGCAGAGAATTGTAACATCGAAAAAAATCAAAACGATGCTCGTGAAGACTCGAATTGTAACGCAAAATCAAAGCCAAATCGTCGCATACCGAATAAGTTAAAAGACTATGTTATGTAAGGTCGTTCAAAATGTAATAACAATGAAAATCGATTCAATTTTTTTTCTTCCTTTTCAGCATTTTTTATCTTACTCATTATATGCTTAAAATTGCAATTGTTTATTTTTGTATAACAATATATTGTAAAACATATTTTGTTTTCTTTTCTCTTGTAAATGCTTGTGGTCAAGATCATTACTAGGATAGCCTAGTGTTATAATCTCATCATGTATGCAGTGTGTAGTGTGTATGCCAGCCGCGAGAGGGAGCGCCGCTCAGCTTGAGGCCTCGTGCAAATCGGAGCAGAGAGCAGATTTGTTTGAACTACGGAGTCGGACAAACGCACGAAAACTCCGAGGTAGTTTCTTTCGTTGGTGTGCTTGTTGGGCACGTAAGCTGTAATAGGCAGAGTGTGGGATTGCGAGACATCCTGACCACAGCATCGACAAATAAACCTCATCTTTAAATTTCTTAATTACAAAAATTAATAAGTGTCTCATTATTCGTGGCTCTCCCAACCCTATTTATTACACGACGGTGTATGGGACGTCGCCTTTGTGGACACCGAGCCAGGTGGATACTGCCTTCTCCATAATAATCGCACACAACCATCGCACACGTCACATCCCGGAAGACTGTCTCGCTTTCTCTCCAAATTTCTAAGAAGGATCGCTAAGGTAAGTTACGATAGGTTAAACATAGATCATTCTGAAAATTTTCTTTTAATGTGTTCCGTAGATAAGGATTTGATGACAATTCAAATGATTCGATGGCTCTCATCAAATTCTTCAATATGCTTGGCTGTAGTCCCAAAAAAGTGACCGAGTTTCTACTGTAGCATGATGAACCGCCTTGACAAGTCGAGTTTTTTCGAGTACTCGCCTAGTCCTAATGCAAATTAATATAAAAATAATGCAAAGGAACTGATCCTTCTACTTTGGTTCCTCCAAAGGCGGTTCATCATGCTGCAGTAGAAACTCGGTCACTTTTTTGTGGTCGAGGGCCAGCCAAGCATACACTAAAAAAATTTTGCTCTGAATTAGTGATCAGCTGTGGGTTTCTATTGATATTACACTATAGTGGCTTTACTTCATAATCAACAGTTAACTTTGAAAAAATACACGATGATGGTGACAGGAATTTAGGTTCACGGTAAACACCATTATCCAGCACTTCAAAGACATGGGCCAATGCGCATTTAAGTAATGTCTGACTCAATTTGTCCAGGGCGCCAACCTGTAAAGTCTCATAGTTTTTCTTGGCCTTCTTCAAGTCGTTGTATAGTCGCAAATCTGTAGACAAGTAATGTTGAGGAATATAATATAATGCAAAGGGCTTTGCGAGTATCCGATTTTTCGAGTTTTACTTGACTCGAACTCGACTGAAACTCGAGGAAAAAACTCGGCTCGTCTAGTCTTTTCGAGTACTCGCCTAGTCCTAATGCAAATTAATATAAAAATAATGCAAAGGAACTGATCCTTCTACTTTGGTTCCTCCAAAGGCGGTTCATCATGCTGCAGTAGAAACTCGGTCACTTTTTTGGTCGAGGGCCAGCCAAGCATACACTAAAAAAATTTTGCTCTGAATTAGTGATCAGCTGTGGGTTTCTATTGATATTACACTATAGTGGCTTTACTTCATAATCAACAGTTAACTTTGAAAAAATACACGATGATGGTGACAGGAATTTAGGTTCACGGTAAACACCATTATCCAGCACTTCAAAGACATGGGCCAATGCGCATTTAAGTAATGTCTGACTCAATTTGTCCAGGGCGCCAACCTGTAAAGTCTCATAGTTTTTCTTGGCCTTCTTCAAGTCGTTGTATAGTCGCAAATCTGTAGACAAGTAATGTTGAGGAATATAATATAATGCAAATTAGGGCTTTGCGAGTATCCGATTTTTCGAGTTTTACTTGACTCGAACTCGACTGAAACTCGAGGAAAAAACTCGGCTCGTCTAGTCTTTTCGAGTACTCGCATAGTCCTAATGCAAATTAATATAAAAATAATGCAAAGGAACTGATCCTTCTACTTTGGTTCCTCCAAAGGCGGTTCATCATGCTGCAGTAGAAACTCGGTCACTTTTTTGTGGTCGAGGGCCAGCCAAGCATACACTAAAAAAATTTTGCTCTGAATTAGTGATCAGCTGTGGGTTTCTATTGATATTACACTATAGTGGCTTTACTTCATAATCAACAGTTAACTTTGAAAAAAACACGATGATGGTGACAGGAATTTAGGTTCACGGTAAACACCATTATCCAGCACTTCAAAGACATGGGCCAATGCGCATTTAAGTAATGTCTGACTCAATTTGTCCAGGCGCAACCTATAAAGTCTCATGTTTTTCGTGGCCTTCTCCAAGTCGTTGTAGTCGCAAATCTGTAGACAAATAATGTTGAGGAATATAATATAATGCAAATTAGAGCTTTGCGAGTATCCGATTTTTCGAGTTTTACTTGACTCGAACTCGACTGAAACTCGAGGAAAAAACTCGGCTCGTCTAGTCTTTTCGAGTACTCGCATAGTCCTAATGCAAATTAATATAAAAATAATGCAAAGGAACTGATCCTTCTACTTTGGTTCCTCCAAAGGCGGTTCATCATGCTGCAGTAGAAACTCGGTCACTTTTTTGTGGTCGAGGGCCAGCCAAGCATACACTAAAAAAATTTTGCTCTGAATTAGTGATCAGCTGTGGGTTTCTATTGATATTACACTATAGTGGCTTTACTTCATAATCAACAGTTAACTTTGAAAAAATACACGATGATGGTGACAGGAATTTAGGTTCACGGTAAACACCATTATCCAGCACTTCAAAGACATGGGCCAATGCGCATTTAAGTAATGTCTGACTCAATTTGTCCAGGGCGCCAACCTGTAAAGTCTCATAGTTTTTCTTGGCCTTCTTCAAGTCGTTGTATAGTCGCAAATCTGTAGACAAGTAATGTTGAGGAATATAATATAATGCAAATTAGGGCTTTGCGAGTATCCGATTTTTCGAGTTTTACTTGACTCGAACTCGACTGAAACTCGAGGAAAAAACTCGGCTCGTCTAGTCTTTTCGAGTACTCGCATAGTCCTAATGCAAATTAATATAAATTAATGCAAAGGAACTGATCCTTCTACTTTGGTTCCTCCAAAGGCGGTTCATCATGCTGCAGTAGAAACTCGGTCACTTTTTGTGGTCGAGGGCCAGCCAAGCATACACTAAAAAAATTTTGCTCTGAATTAGTGATCAGCTGTGGGTTTCTATTGATATTACACTATAGTGGCTTTACTTCATAATCAACAGTTAACTTTGAAAAAAACACGATGATGGTGACAGGAATTTAGGTTCACGGTAAACACCATTATCCAGCACTTCAAAGACATGGGCCAATGCGCATTTAAGTAATGTCTGACTCAATTTGTCCAGGGCGCCAACCTGTAAAGTCTCATAGTTTTTCTTGGCCTTCTTCAAGTCGTTGTATAGTCGCAAATCTGTAGACAAGTAATGTTGAGGAATATAATATAATGCAAATTAGGGCTTTGCGAGTATCCGATTTTTCGAGTTTTACTTGACTGAACTCGACTGAAACTCGAGGAAAAAACTCGGCCGTCTAGTCTTTTCGAGTACTCGCATGTCCTAATGCAAATTAATATAAAAATGCAAAGGAACTGATCCTTCTACTTTGGTTCCTCCAAAGGCGGTTCATCATGCTGCAGTAGAAACTCGGTCACTTTTTTGTGGTCGAGGGCCAGCCAAGCATACACTAAAAAAATTTTGCTCTGAATTAGTGATCAGCTGTGGGTTTCTATTGATATTACACTATAGTGGCTTTACTTCATAATCAACAGTTAACTTTGAAAAATACACGATGATGGTGACAGGAATTTAGGTTCACGGTAAACACCATTATCCAGCACTTCAAAGACATGGGCCAATGCGCATTTAAGTAATGTCTGACTCAATTTGTCCAGGGCGCCAACCTGTAAAGTCTCATAGTTTTTCTTGGCCTTCTTCAAGTCGTTGTATAGTCGCAAATCTGTAGACAAGTAATGTTGAGGAATATAATATAATGCAAAGGGCTTTGCGAGTATCCGATTTTTCGAGTTTTACTTGACTCGAACTCGACTGAAACTCGAGGAAAAAACTCGGCTCGTCTAGTTTTTCGAGTACTCGCATAGTCCTAATGCAAATTAATATAAAAATAATGCAAAGGAACTGATCCTTCTACTTTGGTTCCTCCAAAGGCGGTTCATCATGCTGCAGTAGAAACTCGGTCACTTTTTTGTGGTCGAGGGCCAGCCAAGCATACACTAAAAAATTTTGCTCTGAATTAGTGATCAGCTGTGGGTTTCTATTGATATTACACTATAGTGGCTTTACTTCATAATCAACAGTTAACTTTGAAAAAATACACGATGATGGTGACAGGAATTTAGGTTCACGGTAAACACCATTATCCAGCACTTCAAAGACATGGGCCAATGCGCATTTAAGTAATGTCTGACTCAATTTGTCCAGGGCGCCAACCTGTAAAGTCTCATAGTTTTTCTTGGCCTTCTTCAAGTCGTTGTATAGTCGCAAATCTGTAGACAAGTAATGTTGAGGAATATAATATAATGCAAATTAGGGCTTTGCGAGTATCCGATTTTTCGAGTTTTACTTGACTCGAACTCGACTGAAACGAGGAAAAAACTCGGCTCGTCTAGTCTTTTCGAGTACTCGCATAGTCCTAATGCAAATTAATATAAAAATAATGCAAAGGAACTGATCCTTCTACTTTGGTTCCTCCAAAGGCGGTTCATCATGCTGCAGTAGAAACTCGGTCACTTTTTGTGGTCGAGGGCCAGCCAAGCATACACTAAAAAAATTTTGCTCTGAATTAGTGATCAGCTGTGGGTTTCTATTGATATTACACTATAGTGGCTTTACTTCATAATCAACAGTTAACTTTGAAAAAATACACGATGATGGTGACAGGAATTTAGGTTCACGGTAAACACCATTATCCAGCACTTCAAAGACATGGGCCAATGCGCATTTAAGTAATGTCTGACTCAATTTGTCCAGGGCGCCAACCTGTAAAGTCTCATAGTTTTTCTTGGCCTTCTCAAGTCGTTGTAGTCGCAAATCTGTAGACAAGTAATGTTGAGGAATATAATATAATGCAAATTAGGGCTTTGCGAGTATCCGATTTTTCGAGTTTTACTTGACTCGAACTCGACTGAAACTCGAGGAAAAAACTCGGCTCGTCTAGTCTTTTCGAGTACTCGCATAGTCCTAATGCAAATTAATATAAAAATAATGCAAAGGAACTGATCCTTCTACTTTGGTTCCTCCAAAGGCGGTTCATCATGCTGCAGTAGAAACTCGGTCACTTTTTTGTGGTCGAGGGCCAGCCAAGCATACACTAAAAAAATTTTGCTCTGAATTAGTGATCAGCTGTGGGTTTCTATTGATATTACACTATAGTGGCTTTACTTCATAATCAACAGTTAACTTTGAAAAAATACACGATGATGGTGACAGGAATTTAGGTTCACGGTAAACACCATTATCCAGCACTTCAAAGACATGGGCCAATGCGCATTTAAGTAATGTCTGACTCAATTTGTCCAAGGCATCAACCTGTAAAGTCTCATGTTTTTCGTAGCCTTCTCCAAGTCGTTGTAGTCGCAAATCTGTAGACAAATAATGTTAAGGAATATAATATAATGCAAATTAGGGCTTTGCGAGTACCCGATTTTTCGAGTTTTACTCGACTTGAACTCGAGGAAAAAACTCAACGATCCAAACAACCTTGAATTTTTTAGATTTTTTGAGTGTTTCAGGCCTTCAGATAAAATCATTGAAAAAATTATATTTTATTTTCGGTATACCAGACCAGAATGTTTTTTCTTAATTCTCACACCCAAAAACGATTCCTTGATTTTACGTTTCTTGAAGTACTAGCGTACACATATGTGAACATGCGCGTATATACAACAATAAGTATTGCGATCCATTTTTTATGTACAATTATTTTATTTAAGATAAAAGAATACCAATTCAATGCAAAAACAATTTTTTTTGATTTCAGGCTCTAGGCGCTGGTAAGAAGAACTTGAAATGGCACCAAATAATAATAAAAAAACATTGTCTCCTTTACGAAAAGTAAGAAATCAGTTAAAGGCTATAAAAAAAGGAACATCAAGACAAAAAAAATTTTGCCAACTATATAATGATTGGAGTGCACGAAGCAGATCTCCTGCAATGGGCAATTTTCTAAGAAAATTATTAACCAGCGATGATTTGTTTCCGAGCCTTGGGGATAAAGAGTATTTCCTTAAATATGCTATAAATAAAAACTATTTGGAAATAATAAGAAGTCTCGACAGAGGAAGGTTTAATATCCATCAAGTTCGATTTGAAGATGAAAAATCAGCCCTCCATCATTTAGCCGAAGCGTACAGTTCAAGACAATTTTCTGTATTAAAAGCAGAAATACCAAGTTTCATCAATTATTTCTTGCGAAATCCACGTGAAAATTACAGCGACAAATTCGGTTACACGTACTTACACGGAGCTTGCTTGGTAGGCCTCGAGAGCGCAGTGATCTTTTTCTTAAACAAAGGCGTAGACGTCAATCTCAAAACATACACGTGTTCGCCGCTACATATTGCCGTCCAATTCAGGCATTATAAAGTCGTCCAAACATTATTGTCGCGTGGAGCCAAGCCGAATCAGTTGGACCACGAGAAATCGACGCCTCTGCATGCGTTGACGTGGCCTAATCTCTGCGAGTGCGTTTCTCAATGGGCCTATTGCGATAGAAGATGTCCAGCTGAAAAGATAGTTGAAATTTTAATTGAGCACGGAGCGGACATAGAGGCCCGCAATAGTCACGGAGATACCCCTTTACAGCTGGCAGTCTCTCGCTTCGACGTGGAACTCACCAGGTCACTTCTGAAATACGGTGCGAGTATGAGCAGTTTGAACAAGGACCGAATGTGGTGTTCGGATTTTACATCACTGGAAATGAAGTGTTACCCATTAACTTTGAATATTATTGAAATGGTGAAATTGTTGCAATCAAATCAATACGATTATGACTTCCTCACTAAACTGAGAATAATGAAATGTTGGATAAAAGTTAGAGGAAACAACGACTTCGAACGAATGATTGCTGACGATGATGGTTCAGAAGCTGAACGTCAAAGAAAATTCTTCGTTCAGACTGTAGATTTTATCTATGTACACGAAGAATTTAAATTTTATATAACACCAGAAACCAAAAATTTTTTGGATGAACGACATGAAAAATTAAAATCAGAAGTTTTAAAAATCTGGTTTGACTATAAACCACAAGAATCTGACATTATAGAATGGAATGAACAAATTGAGAAAATAAAAAACATTATGATAACCGAAAACGTCTCGCTTTATCAACTCTGTCAAATGAGTTACAGCGAGGGTTACTCGGTATTGAAAAAAATTAAGAATTGGCGTGTGCCAGTATTAAGTGATTTAGAATGTGATTACATCAGTCTCATTGTGAAAAGACATATTGCAAACATTTTAGTAAGGTCATGGATGAAAATTGAATTGCTTGCAGCCGATATTTTTGCGACTGGTTATTACGGTAATATTTTACCATGGCCTCCGTGGCGTGTAGTAGCCAAAAATATGAATACTGAAGATCTATTTAAATTGTTCGAGCAAGTAGATGCAGATGATTTAAAAAAGTTCTTGTAAATGAGACCAGTATTAAGGCATATGTAATGTATATCTGCACATAATTTTTATGTAATACATATAATGCCTAATTGTATTATTTTTACTATTTGTGATCTTCTTAATGAATAATGTAATATATTTACATAATATAATGCATGATATGATATTTTTTGTATTTGTGAGCTTACTAAAATAAAATAGATAAAATTAAAATTTTAAACAGCTTCCTTTTTTATGAAATTACCATTATTAACTTTATTTTGCTGATTAAATTCACTCGAGCTTTGGTAGTATCAAATTGTTGGGGTGAATCAAATTTGAGAAAAAAAATTGAGTTAATGGCGCGAGCCACGTATGTGACCTGTGCATGACAATTTTCATTATTTATCAATACCTTTTTTTCGTATTACCCTAAAGTTTTTGAGACAAGATCGTGTTTATTACATAACGTATAGACATTTTAAATGGCGAACTGGATGCCGATCGGAGACTGTAATCAACGACGTATACAGTCATCCATTACGTCGTTGCTCGATGATCGATCTCTTCATCGAAAAACTTTATAACATATAGTTGTCGCCAAGTGACAAACGTTTATAGCATACAATTAATAATTGGCCACGCGCGCATCCAAGCTCATAAGTACGCGTATATATATCATGTATATGATAATGTACAATGTGATCAACTCACGACTCCATCACACGCTGCATACAAACACACTCACGGACGCATTTTCACGCACGGTGGCGGCCTAGAGCACACCTACGAGCACAGCATAGCACTGGTTGCAGATGGGATGGCAAATTTTCAAACCAAGTTCTAAAGCTGCTCTGATTTCGCCGTTGCATAAAAATCAAAAAATGTATATTTTATTATTTATGAGAGACAAAATTAAAATCATCAAAGTTTAATAAACTTTCAAATTTCATCATTGTCGTTTTATTATAAATGTTTTTAAACTACTTATATTTAGCATACCTACAATTATGTACAACAGTGAACATATTATATATTCTTATTACTTATATATAAAGTGAAAACTGCGTAAGTTGGCTACACTACCTACGCTGGTAAGGCAGACTCGCTGCGGCGCGCAGCAGACGAGTTAAGGCTCCTCTATACAGAGAGACAAATACCGACATACCGATATTATTTTGTACCCATTTTTTTAATTTTCTAGACAACCATCAAAAATGAACGAAATCGTTTTAACTAATTGTTTGAGAATACGTTGCTTTTTAGGTTTATAAAAGGGGGATAATAGAAAATCAAGTTTGTTTGAAAGTACCGGTCATTTAATTGAAAACTGACGACATAGGCACATTTTTATAAGTTTCATAATCACTCCCACGAAATTTCAAGTTTAATGGTTGCCCAGAGAATAAAAAAAATGGGTACAAAATAATTACGTATTTTTTATCGACTGAGGTGTGTAGAGAGCCCTTAAGGGTCAGGCATACCCACTCAGTCGATAACGCAAGGCTACCTAGCAATTTATGTTAAATTAAAAAAATTGGGAATGATATGCACGTTTCCAAGAGTAGAGGCATATTTCTAATATACTTATTAACATCCTGTCCAAATTTCATCCAAATCCATGCATTATTGAAGGAGAAAAATGAGGACAAAGAATATTGTAACCTAGAAATTATTATTGATCATTATTATTTTTTGTCCTCATTTTTCTCCTTCAATAATGCATGGATTTAGATGAAACTTGGACAGGATGTTAATAAGTATATTAGAAATATGCCTCTACTCTTAGATACGATAATATCATTCCCAATTTTTTTAATTTAACATAAATTGCTAGGTAGCCTTGCGTTATCGACTGAGTGGGTATGCCTGGCCCTTAAGGCGTCTTTCCGACAACACTGGCGACTCAGAGTTCGGCCTATCCTAACCTTATACTTGTGCTGCCATGTGCAGATGAATTGAGCTCAGAGTTGTAAAATTATGATTGAATTGAATTTGATTTTTATAATTTGAGTCCATGAAAAAATCATTGAAATTAATATTTTTTTCACTCCGACCCGTTAAATATCATTTTCTTGAGAAGAATCAATTCATTTCAGGAATTTCAGAATCAATAATAAGGTTTAAATAATAAACTATTCACATTTAAGAAAATTTGGTTTATTTATTAGTTTTTTGCATTTGTACATAATTAATTATTTAAATAGGAAATATTTAAAGTAACATACATCTTAGATGTAATTCAAAGCTTTTTAATCACAGGCTGTTGATACTTGGATAATTGCCATACAGCACCTTACAATTATGTAGATCCAAAAATAGTAGGCAAGTGATCTCGACGGATTGGGCTGACCACGTGGTTCTCAAGTAGTACAACGAAGACGAGGTTCTTTATGGTTTTCGAATGAATACGGCGACGTCCTTTTAGCGTATTTACGTGAATATTCTCTTAACTCTGAATAAATCACTTGTATTGGAGAATAATGGTTTTTACGGGTTGATGCACATTCAGGCACTAGTTGGTCGTTTCTCTTCAATCCTTTTCCTGACTTCAATCCAATCTCCTTTTTAAATGGGCCTTTGTCCTTCGTTGACACAATTGCGATCGGTTGATCTCTTTGCCACTTGTGAATGTTCGGCAGGTTTATCAAATTTGGCCGATAATTTGGCCTATGATGATAATACGGTCGCGGCGAAGGCTGCACGTCTCCTATAATGACTTCAACGCCATCGTCATCTCTTTCTGACTCACTCTGATGAACGATTTTTTCGACTGCCATTTTTATTGATATTTTTATGTAATATATTATATAACACTAATAAAATATAATGCACCGTGTTGTATCGCTCGCAATGGTCTATACAACGCTCGGCTGTATGTCGTCAACTGGAGAGTCCTATTGAGTGAGCCATACTAATTAGACTTCTGAACGAAATAATTACTCTCTTCTCCCCCATGAAAAGTCTTTGAAGCAATATGATTGGCTGATGATGAGTCACATGTCACTCTCATCTTTTTTACTTGTGGTGGGACTACTTTCACTTTCAATTAGAGTAGAGATGCGCTGACGTTGCTGGTTCTTTTGAGCGCGACTTTCGTTAAAATTTTCCAAACCCTAATTATATGCCTTGAAATGTTGAACCTAAATGTTAATATTACAATACAATTTTCTCTATAAAATTTTTTTATGAGAAATCATGAATTCCCAACTTAAAAATAAACATAAATATAATGTAAAAAAAACTATAAATGACCAAAGCATACGTGCGTACGTATAGGAAATTTAATAAAAAATAATTCGACAGCAAAAAAAAATTCATCGACTGCTTGGTTATCAAGAATTATTGATTACGTGCTTAGGGAATGAAAAACTGGAGAGCTTCAGATTACGAGGGATTATTGGTCACCGATTTTGGTCAATGAATTACATGCACTTTGAAACTTTCCAGTTTTTCATTCCCTATTGACACAAAATATACTATTTCGGGCCCGTGGCAAAACGTAGTGGACAACTCGAAAGCCTCGAAGTGCGTGTTTATAAATTAACTAAAATGTCCCAAAAATGGCGCGTGCTTTGGTGCATCTTTGAGATTACCAAAATCGGGCACTATTATAGATATGTGCACCGACCTATAGCAGTGCATTATCAGCCGTGGATACCGAGCTATCAGCTAAACTCTCACCAAAAATCACCCATGTGGGATTCGAGGCTGTCGCAGCCAAAGCACGCGCAGCTTTCAAACGTACCGACTCGACGTCGATCTTTTGGCTGCGGAATCGGCACATTGGTTACGGTTATATCGCCAAGGAAGCGCAAACCGCCGGCGTCTGCAGCGAAGCCGATCGCGATCCCGTCGCGCGCTCGTCGAGGCATCTCTCCCATGAGTCGCTGACTTGTATATAAAACGCGGGCCCCCTTATCTTATCTAGCGCTCGAGTAGAAGCCCCTTATCGCGTCGGCAGTCGCGGCCTCGCGCGTATGCGCGTTTGGAGAATGACACACAGTCACCTGTCTCGGCTCGTTGGTGCTCGTCGATCGTCGCAATCACCTCTCTGTTCTCTCGAGTGTTCGCAAGTGTTTGTGTGTGTGTGCGCACATAACCATGGCCCGGGCGGACGTTCTCGTCGCCGTCGCTTGCCTCTGCCTGTGGGCCTTCTCTGCCCAGGGCCAGGTCGAGGCTGCCGACGCGACCGCTAACGCGCCGAGCAACAGCAGTAGCAGCAGCAACGCTACCGCACCGCAGCCCCTGATCAAGGTCTGCCAAGTTTGCAACTGCACAGGTGAGTAGCCCGGCGAAAAAAAAACCGGTTTGCGTTCCATTTCCCTTCGATACAAACCGATCTCTGCGAGGACAATCGGAGATCTACGCCTCGAACGACGATTTAACACTTCGCCTTCGATATATATGCGTATAATAATGTGGCCAAAAGCTTCGACGATGAGCTGGACGAGCGTTGCGCGTCTATAATCTTGGTAGATTATTGATTTTTCAGAGCAGATAAAACAAAGGAACGACAGATAAACAGCCGAGTGATCGCTGATAGATAGCGTGACGCACCTTTTCACGCTCTAGGCCTTTGCTTTTATAATTGACTTGTGAAAACGTGTGCCGTTACACTCGCACACACACTCGCACAAACATTTGGTTTGTATTCTACGAAAACAGTGTTTGCGACTACACGAGACTCTATTTTTTTGTGTACGCGAAGTTTAAGTAAGTTGGCTGCCAGGAGTTTTTGCATTTGTGCAGCAAAATCGGATGGACTGAATGTATATCTTGGAGTTGGCGCAACGAGAAATCCTCCTTAATCAGCCAACCTACTTTAGCTTTGCACCCGCCAAAAAATGTAGAATTCTTTTTTAGTCAAACAAACTGTCTTTGTGGTATCGTGCCAAGTTTGTTTGTCGTGCGTATAATCGTTACATGGAACTCGACTTATCCTATATATACGCGAGCGATGCGCTATTTTGCGCGTGACGCTGACTCGACTCGCGACACACGTACACACTGTCAGCGTCCGGATCGCGGGATTATAATCGCTTTATCGATACCGCTGTCATTTCCTATTTTGCAATTACACTTCAGCTATTTATGAATACATTGATGGAAAAAATGAGCGTGCGAATCATCGCGGCATATTCTGATACGCCAATTCTTTATTTCTTAAAGAAACGATATCACACACGAGCCAATTATTATTGGATATGTTCATTATTTTTCATTGGCTTCCCCTAACTATGAGCATGTAATATAACAGAGCCAAACGAAAACTATAATTTACGTTTTTACAGATGACACGGTCGATTGCTCGAATCGCAAACTGCAGAGCAATCTGCAAGATCACGAGTGGCCGACTCAGGTCCTGAAGCTGGTCACCTTCGACAACAACGAGATAAAGATCCTGAAAGCCTTCCCCGCGGCCAAAGTCGAGCGGCTGTCCCTTCGTGGCTGCGGCATCAGCCAGATCGAGCGCGCCTCGTTCAAGCTGCTCGACGGTCTGAGCGAGCTCGATCTCAGCCACAATCTGCTCGAGTACGAGAACTTCAGTCCCTACGCGTTCGAGGGCAACTACAGCTCCAACGCTTACGAGCCGCTCGCCAAGCTCGAGTCGCTCAATCTGTCCTCGAACCTGTTCCACGCGCTGCACCACGACATCTTCGAGCACGCGAGCAATCTGAAGCGGCTCGATTTGTCGCACAATCCTTTCGAAAATTTCGACTCGGCGAACGCCGGTCAATCTATCGCCGGCTTGGTCCATCTCGAGTACCTGGACATCTCCTACTGTCAGCTCAAGTCGATCAAAGATGCCATTTTCCACTCGTTCAGGTACGCCGTTGTTCGTTCTGCTCGTGTACCGTATGCTCTCAGCGACACGACGTTTAATAAATTTCGACCCTTCCGTAAATATAGGTACTTGAAGACGCTGAATCTGGCCGGCAACAAGTTCACCGACCTGCCTCCCGCCTTGGACGATGCCCCGTGGATCGAGAGCCTCGTCCTGGACAACAATCCGTTCGAGGTGTTCAAGGAGGACCCCGAGGAGCCGCGCAAAAAGTTCCCCGTCATGCGAAGCCTGACCTCTCTCAGCTTGAAGAACATGACCAAGTTGAAGATGATCGCGAACGGAGCCATGTCGAATCTGCAAAACCTTCAAGTTCTCGTCATCGAGGGCTGCAAAAATCTCACCTCGATTGAGGAGGAAGCCTTCGCGTTGAAGGTAAGAATAGTACCGATCGGTCGTGCCTTTTTCTCACTGCGACGGCTTCGTTATATAACACTGCGGCTTGATTTTCACAGAGCAACGAGAGCTACGTCGTGTGGCCGAAACTCAAGACGCTCAACATATCCGGGAACGCGCTGCGCTATCTGCGATCTGGCTTGATCGCTCGATGGGACGACGTGAACGAGCTTCACGCGCTCGACAACAACTGGAGCTGCGACTGCGAGAATCAGTACTTCGTACGTATAATCTCTCAATCATAGTTACGCGTATAGCTCGAAGTCGTATTCATACATTTTTCCTGCGACAGATCGGCGAACTGCTGCCGAAAGAAGGCAAGCGTATGATGGGCGACGAGTACGGCAAGCTGCTGTGCTCGGAGCCACCGGAGCACGCCGGCAAGAGCCTGGAGTCGCTCGGTGGGCGCCAATTGCGCTGCCTCGACTACTACGGCGCCCGGCCCGAGAAGGACGCGATGCTGCTCGTCGGCGTGCTGGTCGGGGTGCTCGTCGCCATACCCGTCTGCATCGTCATCTACGTGTTCTGGAGGCGAGGCTTCTTCTTCGTCGGCAGCCAGAGCCCGGCCAGCTTCTCTCGGGCTTTTTACAGGAGGGCGCCGCCTTACAGCGAGGAGAATCACTTGTAATTTTTGTGCCTGCGTGTGTGTGTGTAGTAAGTGGGTATGTGTGTGTGTGCATGTGTGTGCGTGTGTGTTCCAAGAGACGATCGTCGCAACGCCGATTATACTCTAATTATGATAATTAAACATTCTTTTATTATTACTTGTATACAATTATGCCGATCACAGAACTTGACCGATTTTATATTTGCGTGTAAATGCCAAAGATAGAGTGGAGCTAGTATGGCAGCTAGGAAATAATTTAATATCGAAATAAACATTGCGTTAAAGTGTTATTTAAAAAATGTTCATCCCATTATTTTGTATTATTTCTGCCTTCCTGACATATTATGGTAACAGATGAAGATATGAATGTATAGTAATTATGCTTATGATAATTGAGTGCGCATTGCGTATTACGACAAGCATCTCGTGCATGCCTTGACTTTTTGGATTTATTTTGCTGTAAATTTTTTAAACTAAGGATCGTAGAAAGATAGTAAAATTCTTAACTTCAATGATAGTCTGATGACCGACATCTGACCATATAAAATTTTATTAAATATGTAACAATTTATTGGTTTGTTCTTAACAATTTTTTTTTATTACATTTATCTCGCAAATATGAAAAGCATTTTAAATGGCTTCAAGTGGTAATTTAACTGTTTGAGAAAATTTAGAACAGTTTTCAACCATTTCAATATGATGATATTATTTTAAGACGCCGTCACTAGATGGCGAATACTTTCATATGTAAATCTGCAAATGGTAAAGTCAAAATAGTTATGTAAGTCTTTCAATAACGGAACAAGTTTATGTAAACGGTTTGTTCGTTTTCTCTTTTTTTATTCTTCTAATTTTGTAATCTAAATTTTAATTATTTCTCCGACAGCTTCGCCGGAATACTTACAGTGAACAATTTTCAAACATGGATGGCTTTCAAACCCTCTTTTTTCAACACTCTACCGCACATGATAAATTCGCGTAGAAAAATTAATTTGAAGCCAGTTCAATCGCCGAGCTGAAAAGCAATAAAATATTCGGGTCGAGAATGTCATTATACATTCAAACAGCGTACTCCGTGGATGGTCGCGCGAAGAGAACTTTTCTGCGCGAGTCTTCGTTATTCATCCTTGAAAAAAGGTTGATAAAAGTAAGCTAGAGACGTTCTCAGATTTTTCAATGGAAAATTACGGGATAAATTCTGAAACGTCTTATACTCCTTGTGAAAGACGTCGCTACGAATAATAGAAAAAAAATTATCATTGGCACAAAGTTATAACGTGTGAGCTTGCGTGCGTTATATTGTCAACGCACATTTCTCTATGCTCCTATACATCATTGCAGCACTCGCAGTACTCGTGCTCAAACCTTTGTATCTGCACACGCTCTCCAAAGAACACAGAGAGTTAATACACGCATTGAGTCTGCCGCGGTGGGCGAGTCCACGGGTAAATTGAGAACAGCAATCTTAATGAGTTTAACCGATCGATCGAGCAGTAATTTCGGGGGCCATCGAAGGTATATATAGGCACTAGCTCGTATCCATATTATAATTATTAGCTTGTACACAGCTGCGTTAGTTAGGATCGCGCAGATAAGGATATGTGCGAGCAGCAGCAACAACAACAAAGACTCCGGCCGGTGGTCGCCGCTGGTCATCGTCATAGTATGGATGGCCAAGGCTCAAGGCTGCTGCTGCTAATGCTGCAAGAGGGCCGGCCAGAGAGGGAGTGCGGTTAGCACGACTCCGTGCAGCATATACGGTATATATACGGTGGCGAAGCATAGATTGCGGTGGCCAGGCGAGTAACGCAATTAGCCGCGCCCGGTTAATTGACTAGACGATCGCTCTCGCTCGCCACCAGTTTCTCTCTGCGCTGCGCCAATCGAGTTCGACGCTCCTCTCTCTTTCACTCTCTCTCTCTCTCTCTCTCTCTCTCCCAATTATGGCGAGTGTTTGTGCAAGTGTGTGTGTGTGTGGAGTGTGCTGCACTCGATCGACGCCACGCGCCAGTCGCGCGTCTAGCTTATATAGAGCATTTAATTTGTAAGTACGACACGGTCGCGGCCATCTCGACGATACAACGTCTTTTATTTGCCTCTTTATATAGCATAGATGATTCTGTCTCACTTGGACTTGCGAGTCTTTGTCTCGTGCTCCATGTAAGATGATCTTGAACTGTGAACATTCGTACTTGAAAGAAAGCTCGATTACTGCAACGCTATCGCTTCTGCGTTATAGTTTTTGTGAATTTAATTTTGATTTTCATGAAATTCCATTGAGTTTACTGCATTAAGGTAAGTTACAAGCAAGCGATGAGCATAAAAAATGAGGGAAACTAAAAGGTTCTTTTAATTCTTGATGAAAATATTAGCGTGATACATCCAAAATCCTAGATGACAATTTCTTATTACGTCTTTTAATAAATTGTACCTGTACATCGAAGGATAGCTAAAATATTGAATTATTTATAGAGAGAGTACAATATACTCGATCTACGAAGATTTTCAATAAATTTTTACTTCAATAAGTTTAATTATAAATTTAGTACAAAAAACCTATTACGTTAGCATACTCAACTTTTCCTAAAAATATAGCAATTATTACTTCCTTTTCGTGTGGAGAAATTTCACTACACATTGATGTAAATGTTACTCTATCATAAGCGAATAAAAAGTAATTAATTAAAGGCGCACCGAGCCCCCTTGGCAACGAGCTGGTTTAACACATAAAATCCATAAAAGCTCATAAATTGTACATCGTCGACAACTATATAGCAAAAATATACATCGAGCGAACGACGGCACACACGGATCGGTAAAGAAAAAAGCGTCGAAGCAGGGTTGGCAAATGACAATTCGTCGATCGGAGACGAGCAATCGCCGACAGTTTACAGACGCGATGGTAGTATGTGTACGTGTACGTTGTTGGCAAAACGAACGAGTGCCAAGGCGAACGTCGACTGCGTAAAACGTTGCGCCCGCGAATATCTCAATTTAATCGCGCCGCGTCGCATGGCGACGACTCTATACTCGAGTATTATATACGGTCCGCGGACCGTCGCCGTGTGGGATACGCCCCCTCCGGAGCTGCTCGAGGCCTCGCTGCATCGCAGCGCACACCTACCGTCTGCGTCGCGCCTGACCGGGGGAAGGGGACGAGCTGGGCCGAGAGACGGCCTCCTCGCCGTAGCTGCCTCGGCCAATCGACGCGAGGGGCTACGCTGCGCATGCGGCGCGCCGCCGACTTTTCCTATAGTCACTGGCTTTTGCAGTCTCTCGGGTCGGCCGAGCCGGCACGTGTGTATCTCGTCGTGGTCGTCGTCGTCGTCGTCGTCATCGTCGTCGATAGTTCAAGTTTCGCACAGAAGATATATATATTTTTGCTGTCGACAAAAGTTTCTGCTGCTGCTGCTGATTGTCTGGCTGGTGTTGCGCGACGACGACGATCGTTCAAGGGATGAGGTTGCGGCGCTCGAGCGCGGAGGACGCGTCCGAGGGACGTCCTGCTGTCTCCCTCGCTCCCTCCGTCAGTTACTCATACTCCTCGTAGGTTGCACTCTTTATCTCTCTTTCTCTCTAGCTCGCTTCCTATAGCGTTGTCCTTTGGCCTTTTCTTGCCGTGCCTTCGAGTCTCCGCGAGTTCGGTGGTGTGCAGTGGACTCCCGCAACATGTATCAAATATCCCAGTTACGGTGTTTCGTGCTTTTGTCCTTGATCAAACCAAGTGAACCCTTCTAAAGTGAAAAAAGCTCGCGAGATTAGCGGAGCCGGTCATCGCTCGGAGTGCGGCCTCTCTTTCTGGGGGAGGAGGGGCTCTATACAGCAGGGCTGCACAGATCGATCGTCCGTCTAGCGCGTCGTCGAGCGACCGATAATAATAATAATAATAATAATAATAATAATATAATAATAATAATAATAAGTCTGCAGTGAGGATAATCGACGCGCCAGTGAGTGTGGTTGTGCAAGCTCGCAAAAAAAGCTCCGAGATATGTGAGCGTCCGTTCGATGCGACGCAGTGCCGAGTGCTTCGATTGGAAGTCGATTCGCCTACAGGAGCTTTTGTGTAGACCTTCTATTAGTTAGATACATTACGTGGTGTACAAAGTGCGTCGACTTTGGCCGTTTTATCCTCGATTCTTATGCTGCTGGATTTGGATTGTCGGCTCAATATGATAACCAAGGGTAATTATTCAACTTTCAACTATACGAGCGACTTCGACTGTGTAATTTGCTTCCGTGTCTCGTATAAACTACAAACCCAAAAGATTAAAATTCATTGGCTTATAGAGTAGCATATTGTACTTCATAAAAAGCTCCACGAACGCAGTTTAAACTTTTTTACACGGGTTTTCAAAGAGTGCTCTGAGTGAAGTATGCCGACAAAAGTGCCGCAAGCGCATATTATTCTTTTGAAAAAGTTACCGAACGCAAATGTGATATCCTCATTTAAAAAAAGAAGATTTTACGCTAAAAAGCGGTTGAAGCTTTGTTGAAGGTGCACGCGATATACCAATTGTTCTCTCCAATCTTTGATGCGATTTATTGATAGCGCACCCTTTGAAGAGCTTTTATACTGGTCGCAAGCTCCACAGTTCGTCGAGCGCTCTAACAACGTGTCTTCCTCGCCAATTAACTATTTATGAATTTCGAACAAAAATTCCTGGTAATAACATTGTACTCGTTCAGAAGCGATGCAGCCATCTTGTCAGCAACAACAGCAGCAGCAGCAGCAACAGCAGCAACAGCAAACAAATCCAGCGAGCCTACCCGAGCAGCAGCGCCGGCCACGGCGGCAGCAGCTCGTCGTCGGCGGCCGGCCGCACCTCCTTCCTCATCGAGGACATCCTGTCCAAGGGCAGCGCGGCCGTCGCCGTAGCCGCCGCTGTGGCCGCTGTCTCGGCCGCGAGCTCGACCACGGCGCCGAACGGCAACAACCGGGACAGCAGCGGCGGCGGCGGCGGCCACCACGGCAGCGACGCCTCCAGCAATAATCACAACAACAACAATATCAGCCACGCGAGCAATCATCATTTGTCGTCGTCGTCCTCGTCGACGCATCCGCATCACAGCTTGACCTCGTCGCACCAAAGTCAATCTCATGCGGTAAGTTTTAGTATACTCGCAAACACGCATCTTCGATTTTGTGCCGACATGAGAATTTAGAAAATTTTCAATTTTGCGAAATAGCTCTGGACTTTATTCTCCAATATTGGAAATTACATCCATTGTGTAAGCTACTAATAACACACATACTTTTGTAAGCCAAGTGCATTGTTGTTATCGATTCGAATAATACAATTTTTTCAATATTTCATTCATATCTCATTCAATAGTTTATTCATATGAATTTCGCAAAATTGAAAATTTTCTAAATTCTCATGTCGGCACATAATCAAAGATGCGTGTTTGCGAGTCTATTGCACACGAATAATACAATTTTTTCAATAGTTTATTCATATCATTCGAATAAGTGGAAATCTTATTATTTTCTTAGCTACTCGTTCAAAGCGGAGTCGAGATTAAATCTATTTTTGGATTAGCTTTGCAATTTGTTAATCTTATCTTCGCTACTGTCGAGCAATTTCGTAATCAAATAGTGAATTTATGTACGATCCATTCGTCGGTGAATCAGTCTCTGTGCTTTTACACCACGGAGTTTTTTTATTAAAAAACAAATTATGCACCTCGAATAATTCTCTTCAATTACTGAAAACCCAGTCTAAACTAGATTTCGAATATAACGAAATCTGAATCATATTTAAACGAAAAATTCACATTGCTGTAAAGAAGACCGACGGAAAAAATTTTTATATTTGCTGAGAAAACCGACACAAATTGATTTTGTACATTTTTTTCATCTAATATTGCTATTTTCACTATTGGCCTTCTCTGGGTATATAAAATAGAGAAAAAAATCCTTGATGGGTAGGCCAATTATTTTTTGGATCGCAAGCGAAAGATAGGACATATCAGGAAATATGTCAACTTTATTTTATTTGCCAAATCTTTTTGACTCGAGTATATAAACTTAAAGTTAACAGCCGTGATGTATTATTAGAATGTAACTTGGATTCCCTGATAGAAATAATCAACATTTTATTGCCAGTTATTGATCAACGAAAAAGATGCTTGAACAAAAAAGATCATCAGAAGTGGACCTTACTAACCAAAAGTAACGTTTTCCATGCTGAAATACCATATAAACACACATTTTCAATAGTTTTTAATTTTCAATATTTAAAATGTAATTACTGGGAATAAAATGTTACATAACAATGGAATGTATTCAAAATGCATTCAAAATATACACAATTATTTTAACTTTACCACTTGCAGATTTGTACATAACATTACTTAAAGTGGCTGAAAACTGGGCTAAATGTTTGGAAAAAATTGAATCATTATTTGCAAGTCATTTAAAATGCGCTGAATGGTAGTAACAAAATTTTAACAAAAAAATCTTTAAAAATAACTCAATGAATCTTCATGAATTTAAAAACATTTTAAATGGTTTAATTTGTTGATTATTAGACCATTATTAATGTTGATCATTTCTACAAATGGTACTTATAATTTTTTCCTCAATTTCTTTTATTAATAAAAACAAAGATCAAAACTGCCGTATTCATTCGTCGCCGAATGAATTTGATTATCCTTCGTACGTGTCGGTGCAGGCGTGCCAAATTTTCGAAATTGAATAGTTTGTTGATTATTGCCCGTCATTATTCGGGCACCGATGTCAATGCAACCGAGCAAATGAATAATTGTTCGAACATTTATGCAGTACCAACAGTTCGCCATCAACAATCTGCTGCCGGCTTATCCGACGGCACCACCCGGAGCGGCGGCGGCCTTCTTCCTCGGGCCTCTGTTCGGTGGCGCCGGTATGGGCGTCGGCGTCGTACCCGGCGTCAGCGAGCTCGCCGCGCTCAAGCACTGCCGTCGGCGCAAAGCTAGGACGGTTCGTACACATTGAAACTTACATTTTATAACTAGAAAATTTTGCCATTGGCTGCTTCGAAAAGTAATAACTACATTTTGCTCTCACGGTGACTGGTGCCCTTTGTCCTCTCCGCGAACAGGTGTTCAGCGATCACCAGCTGGCCGGCCTCGAGGCGAGATTCGAGGCGCAGCGCTACCTCAGCACGCCGGAGCGCGTCGAGCTCGCGGCGGCGCTCAATCTGTCCGAGACGCAGGTCAAGACCTGGTTCCAGAATCGACGCATGAAGCACAAGAAGCAGCTGCGCAAGCTCAACCAGGGCGGCGGTGCCTCGTCGCAGACCAACTCCAGCCAAAACTCGGCCGGCAGCTCGACCTCGGGTGGCACGAACGTGTCCGGCGCGGGCGGCGTCGCTCGCTCTCCGGCCGGTGAGTTGACACTAGTCGCATTTTACTCTTATGATGATCGTTGTTTCAAGTTTATTCGTGAAAATGACAACTCTCTCTCTCTCTTTTTTCTTTGCTTACCCCCAAAAAAATTGACAATAAATAAAACAGTATATTACAGAGTTAAATCTATAGATTATCATATATGAAGAAATGGTTCTAAATTCGAAATAGTTAGATACTTTAATCAATCGTATTATACGGTAATCATCAACTCGCTGCGTTTTGCAAACGTACAAAATTTGGCCAATGTTTCTCTTCTACTTTTTTAATCATTCGTGCGATTTAATTAATCGTTCGATAAAATACTTATAAAACATGGTAATTACATTCATCGGGAAATTCAAGTACGATCATAGACCCATCATCACTATTTTATTTCTTTTGTGCCTTACAATTTCAATTCGAGAATGTAACTTGAGATTGTTTTCTGTATTAAGAATGGGTCTCTAGTATTGAGATTACGACACACAAACATTACGACTTCTGTGGGGTCGCAAATCATTATTACGTTTTATTGTTAGAAGTTTGATTTTAGATGTGAATACATCTCTTCAGCTTTAGATGTAATCAATCACTTTTCTTATCACGTAAACAAATCGATAAAGCAAACAAACGTATTGGATCATATTAATGTTTCTGAATGATAATGGTGTTAACATTAGAAAATTGATTTCATGAATTAAAAAGCTTTAAAACTATTGAAGAAGTTGAACATTTAATTCCATGATTTTCACAAAAATATTCACAATGAATATTTCAATAAATTCAAAAGGAATATTTCAAAGCTGCAAAATTTATTTTTTAAGCACAATAATCCTCATCAAGAGCGAAGAACTTATTTTATCTTTCGTAAAATCAAATTATTCTTCTGTCTTGCGAAAAGAAAGACATTAAGGCCCCTGAATATAACAATTAGAACCTTAAATCGAGAAAGAAAACACGGGCTGGACACAAGATCGCGTAATCGTTGTTGCTACAGTTAAATCGGAAAAAAGGTTTGGATATCAAGTAATAATGAACTTCATTTTTCTCCAAAAATGTATTAACTTTTACAAAACTTAAATATTGTTTTTACATTGTAGGAACTCATAATATTCTTGAAAATGAAAATTTTGAAATTATTTCCGAACATGTATTTTCAATTGTATATGTTCATTAAGTTGTAATGTGTGAGTGATGCACCGAATCAATGTGGGCTTTAAGTTTGATTTTTATTGTATAATTTTTTCCGCACATATTACACGTTTAAGCGATACCTTTATGCACTTTATTTACGTGGTATGTGGGGGAAGCTTTACTTTTAAACATTTTTCCGCAATTCTCACTATATCTGACACCATTATGCACAGACTCGATGTGTTTTTTGAGATAATTTTTTTGTCTATATGTTTTTTCACATACATCGCACGTATATCTGACACCATTATGCACCGACTCGATGTGTTTTTTGAGATAATTTTTTTGTCTATATGTTTTTTCACATACGTCGCACGTATATCTGACACCATTATGCACCTCATCGATGTGTTTTTTGAGATGATCTTTTTGTATATGTTTTTTCACATACATCGCACGTATATCTGACACCATTATGCATCGACTCGATGTGTTTTTTGAGATAATCCTTTCGTCTCCATGTTTTTCCACAAATGCTACACGCATGTATAGTACCATTATGTATCGCATCGATGTGTTTTTTAAGTTTATCCTTTTGTTTGAATGTCTTTTCGCATCTATTACATGCATATCTGACACCATTGTGCACTGCGTCAATGTGAGTTTTGAGATAAGTCTTCATTGAGAATTTCTTTCCACAGATATCGCATGCATGTGTGACGCCTATCATGTGGATTTGAAGATAACGTTTTAATGAAAATGACTTTCCATATACACCACATTTATGAGTGATTTTACTATGTATCGAATCAATGTGTCTTTTGAGATTTTCCACACCTGAGAATTTCTTGCCGCATTTATCACATGCATGTTTGACACCATTGTGAATCATATCGATGTGTCTTTGGAGATTTTTCTTGCTTGATAAATTCTTTCCACATGTTTCGCATGCACTTTTGACCTTATTGTGTACCGAATCGATGTGGGTTTTAAGCTTATGTTCTTCGTTAGATTCTGTTGTAACTCTTCTTTCATTATTTTGTTCGTCAAGTTCACCGTCGAAATTTAAATTCGATTCTGCAACGTTATCAACAATTTCCTGTTTCACTACCCCCATAGGTTCTATTTTAATAATATTTGGAGTGTTAAAATCATCACTGTATTTCATATCCTGTAATTGATATGGAAAATTATCGTCAATTGTTTTAACTATTAATGAATTAACGTTGGGCTTGACGTCTTCACATTCAAAAATTATCTTCATTCCATCGTCAAATTCACTTTTATGATTCTCCTTACATTTTCGAAGGGTATGTTTCTGTGGAAAAATGAAACCTTTGTCAGAATTTCCATAAAACTTAATAACTATACAACACCGCAGTAACGTATATTTATCAACGCTTACGAAATTTTCTCGAGGAAATGGTAATTGTTGAAAGTTTTTGAGATTAGGTTTCTCATCAATCATATCACAATTATTTTCACTCGACGATACATCACAAGGCTCTTCTTGCACTCTGAAATAATTCGGAAGAAGATAAAGTATTGCGTTAAAAATGTCTACAATTTCATTTTCACCCAAGAAAAATTACCTGACAGCGCGATCGAGTAAACCACTGGATTCCATCGTTCTGCACTTGAAACTTTGTTGACAATCGATGTTTCTGGGATGATTTAACGTATGAAACTAACTACCGAAGAAAGGACTGCGGTAGAGAGCCGTGCTCGCCGCTCGCTATATTCCGAAAGACTGCGTGTCGATGCGACGAGTGCCAGCTTATTCGCCATCCAGTTTCTCGCTGATTTCTGCGTAGCGCAAGTACCGGGCAACGTGCACGGAGGTCGTATAAATGCGACGACTCACGAAGTAAACAACAGAACGAGCTCGGCTCTGTGCTCTTCGCAAGTTTCCCTCGAATTCGAAGTTATCAATATCAAAACAAAGTCATTGTAATTATATCATTGTATCGTCTTGTCTGATAAAGCTAGTAAACATTTTTCTATCAATGTCGCATACGGGAAAATGAGAAATCAAAAATCGATTCCACGCGTAGCGAACCGAGAAAGAGTCCTAGTATACGATATATAATAGAAAAGGCGTGAAAGGTCAGCGCTTTTGAGAATAATAAATACACCTTTTGCACAGGGCAGTTGATTCAGTTGCATATGCGCGACAGCTGTCACTATACACGAGTACACGCGGTAAAATAAATCATTAGACCGGACCTCGATTAAAGTGCGCGCGCGTACTACGTATCAAAGGCCGAATTTAACCGGGGCTTTTATTCGAGCTAGCGTTGGTGCGGCAATTTTGCGCAGCATGTAAGTACCGTACCAGCAGCGGCAGCAGCTTCTAACGTTTAGCGTCTAACGTCTCTGCGGAACGTCTTGCCGGCGTTCCCGAAGCGATCGTGCGCACACATCTTACGTACGCGTCCAAGACTCGTCCAAGTCGTATATATAAAACGAAGTCGAGTCGAAGATGGCGCGGGCGTGGCCATCCTTCGCTAAATCACTTATGCTAGTACTTGTAGTTCATGTAGGAACGACGTGCACTTTCGAGCCCCATAAAGAGAGAGTGAGAGAGAGCTACATCTTACTAGGCTGCAACCAGCCACTTTGCCGCTGCAAACAAGAGGTAGCAGCCCCCTATATTATAATATATACATTTAGGCGCGCGCGTCTTCGGCCAAAGGCTCGGTAATTGCGGCTCAATCGGGCCGTGATTGAATTCGACCTGTACACCATAATGCAAGGCACGAGTATCTATTATGCATGTATATAAGCTATATATAGCGCAGATATTATGTAACGCAATAATTGAAGCTCGTAAAGCATCGGCTCGTTGACCAACGTCGCGATCGTCGCGATCGTATTGTTGTGTTGCATGTGCAGAGCGACCGGTGGACTTTTCGCTGAGCGGCCAGCTGGACCGCGAGAGCCACGACTCGAGCGACGGACTGGCCGACGACACGGACGAGGACGAGATCGACGTGCTCGGCGACGAGAGCCCCGGCTCCATCAAGTCGGCCCAGCAGCAGCAGCAGCAACTGCGTCGGCGCTCGCCCACGACACCGGGCGGCGGTGGCGGCGGCCTCTTGTCTAAAGATCAAAGCAGCGCGGCGGCCGTGCATCTGAATCACCCTCGACCTCTGCAGCCTCACCAACACAGCCTCCATCATCATCATCATCATCATCATCATCAGCAACAGCAACAGCATCATCTCAATCACCATCAGCAACAACAACAGCAGCAGCAGCAGCAACACAACTTGCATCAGCAGGTCATCGGACTGGCGCACTTGCAGCGGCTTCACCGCTGATACTAATGATGATACGCATCGTGCCTGCTGCTGCCGTTATAGTCGCATATATACGCGTGCACGCCTGAAAACGAGCCATATAATATGAATACGCTTGTGTCCGATATCATGTAATATATAAAATAATAAAATACGGAATATAATTTAATACGTAAAAAAAGGAAGATTAAGACGATATTGTCTCTTGTGGAGCTTTTCTATGCGCACACGTTTAAATGGGCTCTCGGACATACGTTTATAGGATTTTTTTTAATTGCAAGTTCAGAAATGATCGATCGAATTCTTTATCATAATAATCGTAAAATCGAAATTGCAACGCCAGACTTTATATCGCCGCGGATGAGTAAACAAAACTGTAATTCGTATAATGTCCTAGTCATTAGTCAAGTTACGCAAAGGCTTACAGTGTATATAACAAGTGGCAACATCTATGTATGATCGCGCTGACGTTCATTTTCTCTTTTAACGACGAAAAGAAAATTCAAATATCTATTGTTGTGCAATTCTCAGATCAGTCTCATAATTGTCAGTCTGACCTACGCGTAAGGATTGAATTTATTGTTTTTCAAGCGAGCCCGAAGATAGAGTCAATCGGCAATTATGAAGCCAACTTGACTCGCTTTTTAACTTTTTTGGTTTTCCATTAATCGCAAGCTCGATTCTAAGTTGTTCGTGCGTGCGAGTCGCGGAGCTACGTTGCGATGAGTGCAATTTCAGCAATTGATTATTATTACTCTGTTTTCTTTATTATTATACATAATATTAGTCGATACGTATAAGTATAAGAAAAATATAAATATATGTAAGTAAGTGAAAATATATTTCGTTCGGTTTGACACATTGAAAGTCTTTTGCATAAATTTATTGAAATTTGTTACATGCATCTATCAAAAATTGCAGAGCTTGCAGACATCGGAACAGCGGAGGCAACGGCAGATAAGACGCGAGCGCCTCCGAATGAAAGGTGAGTAAATATTATAAGAAATTCGAGCCAATCTTCGAAATGGCCCGAAGACAGAAAGAGAAATAGCGCGATAGCTAATAAAGCGGTAAAGCTTCGAGTTGTCCCGCACTTGATTCTTGCGGTGAGAAATGGCAAGGAGCCTCGTTTCTTGCACCGGCGCACGACTCATCGCTATGGTGCCTCGGTAACAAAGTATCGCACAAAGAAATAAAAGCACCTGCACCCCGCTAAACAATGGCAGCGATTTTATACATTTAATTGAACACACAATCGAACGTCGGGATCGTGCGCGAGTCGAGTCAAGAGCATAAAGCGAGTAAAGCAATGCGCGCGAGAGCGAGCTTTAAAGCTCTCGTCGTCGTCGTCGGGGCTATTGGAAGCCATGGAGATATATAGAATTACGGAAATAGCAGAAATACGCGAAGGGGGCTGCTCGCGGCGGGGGCCAATCGACAGAGAGAGAGAGAGAGAGAGAGAGTCGAGAGCTTATGCCGAGATTGTCGAGTGTCGCGCGCACTTGCGCACTTGCGTACTTGCGCGCGGCAGCCTGCAATAAGCCGCGCGTATATAGCCGTCGAAGGGCCGGAAGCTGCGCGCGGTATCGAGCTGGCGGCGGCTACAGAGGCAGCAAAGGGACACGCGACACGATGGGATGTCTATATATCCCACATCTCTCTATTGTGCGCAAAGTATATATGTATATAATGTATGCTATAGGTAGCATGTATAATCGAGACGCGACGAGTGTTATTATTAAGGGCTTCGTAATTCCCTTCGTGCCGTGAAGAGCGGCGGCGTCGACGACAAGCGAAAAAGAGACAGAGAGATAAAAAGAGAGAGAGAGAGGCGAAAGGCTACGAAGCGGCTGCCGTTGCCGATGCTGGGCGCGTTCAGCAATCCGTGGCGTGGAATGCGGCGAAAATAATGAAATAAAGGCACGTACAATGAGTGTATATAGCTGCCCTCGGCTCCCAGGGAGCAGCAGCAGAAGCGACGGCAGGTACATCGGGGCACACGCGCACATGCATACACATTTAGCCCTTACACACGTATACGGCCAGGCATTGCTACAGCTATATTATATAGAGGTGCGTACGGCAAATGGAGGGTAGGAGGGAGGGGGAGACTGAATTAAGCTAAATTCAGTGGGCGTATTCCATTTATTTTCATTATTATTTTGATAGGGGGGCCAGATAAAGAGAGAGAGAGAATAAGAGCATCTGGCTTGTAATCAATGATTATCGCGGAGCACAAAAGTGACGTCCAATTGGGCGCCTAATGTACACACGCGACACGGGGCATAGCTGTTGCCTCGCTCGTAGTAGCTTTTATACATGTGTGTATTATATATAGGTGCTGCAGCGCTTTGTTCGACTTGATTCTCGGTGTACTGTACACGAGGGTCGACAGACTCTCAAAGTGGCCGCCGCGTTTTAAAGAATGCAGCGCGGCGCACATAAACATATACGTATATAGTGTAACCCACTGCATACGAACATATAACACGAGTTGGGCGTATAGGTCGATCGCGAGCGACACGCGTCGTCACATATATGGTGCGTATATAGCTGCTCGAGGATCAATCGGACCCAATTGGCCGACGCTAAAGCGATAAGCCCGCGGGCCATCTCTTTCTCTCTCTCGACTCTTATACTCCAGGCCTTGGCTTTGAATCGGAAATTTAATAAAATTCAATAAGCGTATACACGCCACACGCCGAATGAATATGTAGCGAAACGTATAACACGGTCATTGCTGCTTGCATCTTGCTGAACTTGAGCTTTGATTTCCGTGCACAATATATAATATATATGTATATAGAGTCTCGCACCACCCCCGCACGCGTGTCTGCAGCCCCTTGTTATACGCGTTTTTATCCTAGTCCTCGTCGTCTTTTTTCGATTTCGCCGTTTATCACGACCATCTCGAAAGCTATGTGCGCTTCTCGACGATCGGCGCTTCTTCTACATAGTTGCCATACGCTCCAATTAACGACGTAGCGCCAGCGCCGCTCGCCTTTCCCGCAAGTGCAGCAGCAAATGAAACATCGCGTCGACGAGCTCGCGCGTAACACGTCGTATCGCTTTCGGATTTCGTCAAATTTCGACAAATTGGCGGGAATCATCATAGATATATATTAACGCGACGTAGCTCCGACTGCAGAGATCACGCAGCAAACTTTAAGCGCGCTGATCCCCAATTAAAGGCAATGAGGCTTTATACATATATAGCGAGGATAATCTGTGGACGTCGTGGCGCGTCCCGAGCTTACGTATTTACGCGACTGCGATGGGGCGGGTAGTAGTAGTAGTTCGTCGCCGCATTTGTCGCGTTTCGTATTACACACTGTGTACAGCAGTATAGCGCGGAGCCTTGCGCGCTCGTTAAGTCGTGGAGTCGTCGGGTGCGCGGGTGGATATATATATAAAAACGTCGAGGCCGCAAGCTCGACTGTGGCGCGAGCGAAATCCCCGGCGCTAGGCGGGCTCAGAGTCACGTCTCTCTCTCTCTCTCTCTCTCTCTCTCTCTCTCTCTCTCTCTCTCTCTCTCTCTCTCTCTCTCTCTCTCGTATACAATATAAAGCAACGAGTGCAGCGGCAGCAGCAGCCGAGTCAATTAGCGCCGGATCGAGGCTCGTCGTCGTCGTCGTCGCGCGTGGCGTACGCGTGTCGCATTATGTCTAGTGCGCCGCGCGGCCCGGCGACAGGCAGCTCTTTATCTCTCGACTATCTACTACTACTACTACTACTACCACTATAGCAGAGCGATGTCGAGACTCGCGTCGCAATTTAGGAAAATCGCGAATAAAAGCGAGGCGAAAAATTAAGACGATAATAATATACGTATAAAGTAAACGTCGCGCGCGAGTCACCGTGATACCGAACTCTTTATTATACTTTTCTCCAGGCGCGTAAACTGCAGCTCGTAAGTAGGAAACAAGCTCTATAGGACGGTAAAGGGGGTGTTGGTTGTGTCGAGGAAGCTTTCAACCCTTCGGCCGCGTCGTGCAGTCTGGGATGCAAAATTCAAAGTGTCTTGTATACTATGTTGTACGAGGGCTGCAGAGTACCGAGAGGCAGGCCACGTCGACGAGGGTGGATAGAAGAAGAAGAAGAAGAGAAAAATAAAGAAAGAAACGGATTTTTTGTGTCAAGAAAAATAAAGGACACGAGTGGCTGCTCTCTCTCTCTCTCTCTCTCTCTCTCGAGGCTGTCGAGTCGCTTCTTCAGTCTTTACTCGTGTTAAACGTTGTTGACGGCCCTGTGTGTGCGCGCAATGAATTTTACGAGGGCCCACTCGAGTTTTTCTCGCTTCGTATATATATATAATACGAGCCAGAGCGTCACCAGAGAAGAATCGCTCGTACACATGTGCCGTATACGTATATAGCTGCATGCATACGATATAATATAGTACATAAGAAGCAGCGCAGTATTTTACAGCATGATATAATAGGAAGTATGTGCTGTATATAGAAGCTAGGCATCGCTCGGTGTTGTTGCCGCTATTATTACAAGACAAGAACAAAAGTTTAAGCCGCGCGCTCGATACGAGCAAAGATGGCCCGTGTACAACGACGACGACGACGACGACTTTATAATAATGACGATCTGTACATTGATATACCTGCGCGCGATCACGACGAAAAGACGAGCGAAGCCACCCCCTCGTCTGCTTCCCCCCGGAGTGAGAGAGAGAGAGATGCCCCCCGCGCGGGCATATACCGCACGGCTGAGATGAGAATCGTCGATAATATAGGTAATAATTCAGCCGATTCAGCCGATACGAATATGGAGCTGTTGGCTCGTGCAAAGAACGACTTCGTGACTATCGCCTCGGATCTGATGCGGTAATTAATTTTTTTGACAAACGCGTCGACGACGACGTCGTCAGGCTCCGTCGTCGGCTGTATAATCCGTATATGCAATTAGCTCCGCGTTCGCAGCACGTAACAATAACGTGGGCCTCGGAGATGCTCCGGCGCGGTGGATCGTGCCTCGCCACGCGACCGACCACTTCAACGCCGTGCGCTTCCCGTGTCTATCCTCCCATATATAATATGTGTATGAATAGAATCAGCGAGCGTGCGAACGTTCGTTTTTCACCTGCGACTCGATCGACGCGTATATAGTCGCGCGAAGAAAATCACGATGAGCACGATCCACAGTCGAACGAGCTGAGAAAATGGTCAGATCACCGCGGCGGCTCGCGTGTGTGTGTCTATGGTGCAACTATCGATCTCCTCAATAGGCATCGTAATAGCGATGTACGTAACATACGCTGTAGGATGCAGATCTCTCGGGGGGCTCGTTATATTCGCGTTGCGGCCGTCGACGCGTGCACGTGCGGCTCGTAGTACATAGCAAAAAGCACCGGACAGCTCGCATATATACGAGTCGATCCGACCGTAAATGAGTCTCGCGTTGCAGCTCCGATCGTGATACGCATATGCGGAGTCGCGCGAGCTCGTGCAGTCTCGACGAGGAGGAGAGATGTCTCGACGAGAGCTGTCGTACGCCGTTCTGCCTATGTATATATAAGGTATACCGCACACAGAGACGCGGCTGTCGACTTAGAGCCCCGCAACGACGACGCGGAGATGGATTTTTCGCCCTGAAACAGCCCCTAACTAGCGTGCGTCCTGTTGCTGTACGTCGTGTCGTACTACGTGCTGTAACGAGTCGAGTGTATATATATCGAATATTGTGTACATACAAACCGTGTATACACCTACTATACCACTGCACTCGACGGTCGAAAATACCGCGTCGATTCTCTCTCTCTCTCTGTATATCGTTGCGAGACGTGTCGAGCTGCGTATGTGTGTGTATAGGTACTATATACGTGCCACGCGAAAACAGCAAAGAGTACACAGAGTGAGAAGGCGGCGACGGCAATTCGCACGCCCAATCGGCCGGACTCGCACGTCCGCTCTCGCACGTCGCCGCTATCAAAGCAGCAGCAGCAGCAACAGCAGCACCAGAGCGAGGCAAAGTATAAAATTCAATTATAGCAGTCGCAATCAGGGAGCTTTGAGCTGGCCGCAGAGCGCCTATATGTCACTATATGACACATGTGTGTGTGTGTGTATCAAGCTCGACGTTCGACGCGAGCCAACTGTTAAACCTGTACCTGCTGCGAAAGGACAAAACCATAGGGCCCAACGTGACTGGTCCCCTTGTACTACATACGCAGCTATATATACATATTATAATAGGCATATGAGCTTTCGAAGCCACATATAATTATTCTATGCCCGCAATGAAATTAATGATGTTCGACTTGCGATGCGTGGAGCGGCTCTTTGGCAATTGGTTGATCTGCTCGTCGTCTCGTGCCTCCTCTCCTCTCTCCCTCTTTCTCCGGAGTTTGCAATTAATTGCCCTTTGAGGCCTAATAATATGCACGCCACATATGCTACGATTTTCGTGCATTCAAGTTGTGTACGCGTAGCGTGCTTGTACCATAGAAAATAGGGTATAGCTGATCCAAACGAACGCGACCGACGGACGACGGCTGCTGGGCCGCCCCGAAGCACATGCAGACATACGCACGTATGCAGACTAATAGGTGCACGTGTCGCTCAACTCGATTAACCATTACGGCAGTCGGATATTTTTTCGACTCACTTGACATGCATGCGCCTCTCTGCGTATTTTCCGGCGCGCCTCTCTTTCTCTCTTTCTTTTTCTATAGTAGTGCGTGCAAAGAAACGAATCTAAGATTGCAGTTGCCTACTTCCACGCGTATGAAAAATGAGCAGCTCCGTTACTTATGTGCCTGATCGATTACAACATTTTTTTCGCCATTTGTCTTGTTAATCGGTTAATTTAAAGCTACTGGCGCTGTCGCTGCTTTCCGTCGGTTGGCGAGCCGACGGAAAACTTTATAGACCATTTTCAATGAATATTGAGCTCGTAATTTCTTATGAAACATCGAATTGAGTACTCATACTTAGTACGTGAATTGTCAGTTTCATTACATTGAAATAACAGGGTATTTTAGTGCATTTGACATTTGTTTTTTTAACGAAATTCTATTACTGCATATTTTCCGAGTGAAGATCTTGTCTTTTACGTTTTACGTTTTATAATATGTCTTTATTGTGAAGTTAGATATACACAAATGCGTACGCAGCACAACTTTTAAATTTGTACACGTTTTTGAAGTAGTTCAGTATATCATAATTAATTGGTTTAGCCAGGTAGCGACTATTAATGTTAATGGCTAATAATGATATGAAGAGTAAATCTCATGGAAAAATTCTATCTCATAAAAAAATGCCATCTAGCGGTAGACTCTCAAAGGGGTATTATCGTATTTACACTGGTTGAAAACATCAAAATTTCATGGAACAATAAAATGATCTGTTGGTTATTGTCATTTTGACAATAAATCTTAATTTAAAGTGCACTTAGTATTCATATATAAATATATAATTGGAACAGAAAAATCGCTTATACAAAAAGCCGATTCATGATAATATATTTTAAAAAGTTTTAAATGGCGATTTTTTCGATATTAGACCATTAATTATGTTTAACATTTCTATCAGATATACCATATCTCGATGCTCGATAAGTCGACCATCTCAAACTTAGGGTGTATATAATTAACTAGTGATACGATAATTTTAGATATGAATTTCAGTAAAAATCCCCGACGTCTAAATATTAAGAGTACATAATACAGAAAAAAGTACTTACTAAAAATATATGTTCTAAATTAGAAATTATATTAATTAATGTAGTCATTGGTGTACACCTTTTTGATTTTCATATAAAACAAATATTCTTATAATTTATTACATTTTGATTATAATAATACAAGAACACATTCAACATAACTAATATGATTATTAAACTAACTGGATCTAAATATAATATGATAATATAATTATAATATTACCTACCCAATTTACTAAATCAGTCATTAATTACACTTCATCTAAATGAATTATTACTTGAAGTTCGTTGACAGTAAATAAATAACCAATAAAAGGTTCAGCTTGAACTATTTCTACCCAAAAAATTGTAATTACATTAAGAATTGAAATTATTAGAACTATTGATGTAATAAACAATAAAATAAATTGGTAAACTGAATATAGTTATTGTCACGATTGATGCATTCAAAAATATAAATTACATTGAGAAAATTAATAAGAAGTAAGGTAAGAATAAATGACAAAAATATTGAATCTCAATAAACAAGTATATTGATACTACATACTGATACACTACAAAACATAATATTTAAAAAAATATATTTTTTTTATTATCAAAGTTTCCTCATCAATAGTCTAAATTAACTAAAAATAATTAGTGTATTAATATTATTTGACACGCACTACAAAAGAATAAGCTTCTAAAACTTCATCTAAACTATCCAAGCCGTGAAAAATTTTAAATTTATATGAAAACATTATTTTCAACAACTACTTGAATTAATTGGTTGATTACATTAGTTTTTATTGATTTTACCTATCGAGCGCTCCTTTTCTACTACACTGCTTTTATCGACAGAGTAATTGTGCTACCATACACTCCAATATAATGATTTACATGCATTTAGCTAATAGCTAGCTTTCCCAAAAAACTTTCCCTTTTTCTTGGCTTCCGGTAAAACCTCGAAACGGACATTACAAGTTTCGCTATCGAAGAGATCAGACGTGTCTAGAATACACCTAGAATCATGTACGTGTTCGTACCTACGCCTGGAGGCACAAGTGCTAACGTGTCATTAGTTGGTAAGTTCTTTTTTATTTTCATATAGCAAGCCTAAAAATGTGCCAAAAATTGATAGATTTTGAAATATTTAACATTTTATGTTTAAACAAAAACTATAAAATAACTTTGACAACGATAAACTAAAAGAAATGGGATCAATTTTGATGTTGCCACTTTCTTCTTCCGTAAACTTATACTAATTACAGAAATTATTGATAAATAAACTTCAATTTTTATTTAGGAAAATGTTTGAGGATGTTTTAATTTTTAACTTAGTTCAGTAAATCTCTTTACTAATTAGACAAAAATTCGAGCATTCGTATCTATAGAGGTTAAGTTGTTCGGATTTTTGGAAATGTTCAAAAAGTAGCAAATTCGCATCGAGTTTTTGAATTTCATGCTTCTATCGGTAACGTTGGTTCAGCACGTACACTTTCGCGGTGTGTATAGCAAAATTTTCGCGACGAAGCATTGACTACTTGATAACAGAAAGGTGTAAAAGGTTCGCTGACGTTGTGGAGACGGGACTCGGGAGACGTCAATTGCGCAGACGTCGAGCTCGTCTTGTCTCCTTTGCACCGTTCTCCAATTCACTTGCAAATCTCAACATTGTATATATATAGATAACAGTGTATCGTATAGCACCTATGTGAGATGTATATATTTATATACGCGTATTTCAGTATAGTACACTCAGCAGGGTCTAAACACAGCTGATCAGCCCTACCTTTGAGACTTTTTTTAGTAAAAATATCGAGTCAAAAGAAATTGTGAGTTCGTTCAACTTGTCGGGTGAAACTTTAAATCGATTCTCTTCGTCCGACACGTAGTGGAAAATAATTTCTATTAGGCTCGATGAATTAATTGCCAAAATGATTGAACACTCGCTTTTTACGTACACTTGCACGTTCGCTGGCGAGCGTACAGCTCGGTAATATATAAAAGTTGAATTGGTCGTCGATCAATATTTTACAATTTAACTTTTTTTTTGCAGGTAATTATCCACCAGGAGTTGTGGAATCGGGAGTAATCATGTCTCATACAGAAACAATAGGTCAGGATTCGTCCATCGCGCAATTGATGGAAGCATGCTTTGCATCAAAAGAAGAAAATGGCTATGCCAATGATGAACGTCCTTCTTCACCACCACCTCATTGCAGTATTTGTTTGGAAGAATTTGTAAACAAATCTTTCTGCGATACCTGTTTGCACCCGTTTTGCTTTACTTGCCTTCTTGAATGGTCAAGAATTAAAAATGATTGTCCATTGTGCAAGCAAATTTTCAAAACTATTATTCACAATGTTCGAGCTGAAGGAATCTACGATGAATTTAACATTAATTATCCAGCAGCTGTCAACATTGCCGATACCCAAAATGTGCCAATTGTTGATCTTCGTGAAAGGATCAGCAGGAATCAGTCTGTTCCTTCTACTCAAGGAAGTGTTATTCCATTAGCTAGATTCATGTATAGAACAACTGTGGGTGCAAACCAAAGATATAGATTGATTCATTTGAATCCGGAAGCAGTGAGACGTCAGGCACAACTTCCAGTGATTAGACCTCCAAGGGAAGAAAATCAGGATGGGTTTGGAGGTAGGCGGCAAAGATTTCAAGATCCCTTACATTTTCGTACTACAATCTATTTTCAAAATATGTGGGCAAGACCCGTCATGGATATTTTTGGTAGAGTGCGTCAATGCTCTGCTGAAAGTTTGAGGAGGCATCCAGCAGAGAGACAACGTTTGATTCCATTCCTCAGTAGAGAATTGACAGCATTATTAGAAAACAATCCTGGACGAGTTGCTTATGTCATGAATGTGATTTTAACTGCATTAAGTAATAACGATTGCAACATGTACAGTGCAAATTTTATTAATGTGGTTAGAGAGCATATTGGTAGGCGAACTGATCATTTTATTCATGAACTTGCCAATTTTGCAAATTCTCATTTTGACCTTTATGGTTACGACCGGTGTGTCACTTATGGGGACCGTCCTAACCGACCAATACCTGTAAGCAATGATAGTGACTCGGACATTCTTATACTAGATGATACATCTTCAATAAATGAGTCATCTGCTGGTCCTTCTAACATTGAGGCTGGAAACTCTACTGCTAGTGTTTCAACAGACCCCATAGCTCCACCTTCTTTCTTCGCAAGGACTGTACAAAGCCAAGAACCGGCAAGCTCACTGGGTTCACCTCAAAATTCTTTGAGAAACTTATGCCACCCGGGATTTATCGCAGGTCCTAGTATGCCAGTTGAAGAAAATCAAGCTAGCTTAGCTACGAACAACAGAACTCAATTGAGCCCTCCAGAACGAAGTTATAATCCAATTATCATTAGTTCGTCGTCAGAGAGTGAAGATGAATGTCAAATAGTAGGCTATGTGAAACCGCGTCATGAGAGAACACCTGTAACTATTGATTTGACATCATCATCTGATGGTGAAATACACGAGGAAGAGTTCTCATCACCATCCTTTCATATTCGGTAAGGAATTGTATACATTGTATTAATAATCATTTATTTAATTTATTGCATTAATTTTCATAAATACTAAATTTTTATCCTTGTTTCAGCCGACCAGCAAACATTCCAACTATCAGGTCTCCATCGCCAAGGCCAGAAAATTTGGGCCATGTCGGATTCATTCCAATAACCATACCCACGTCACCTTTGAACCAGAGATCGACTCAGCTAGATTTATTTTCTAGCTCTACGACAAATGACTCGTCGATAACTGATAGCGACAGCAACAGCGATGATAATCCACAAAATTCATCAACCGTCAAGTTCTCAACGCCTACTCGGTCTCCATCCATCCTCAGAGAAATTGAGGCGGCAGCTCTAGAAGGGCATAGAGAAGTTAAGCACGAATCGTCAGTGCCAAGCATCATTCCTAGACGTGTATTGGATGATGCCTCATCAAGCGGGGCTGAATCCGACGTCGACGACGACGACGATTATTCCCCGTCTAAAAGATTAATTCAAAAACGGAAACGAGCACGCACGAGGACATTCACAAGGCCTCTGGCAGTGGCTTCAGATCTACACAGTCCAGTTATCAGCCGGAAAACGATTGTTCGTTGAAAAATGAAAGTATTTCACGAAAGCACAAGAGACCGAGAAGGTCCCACAGAAGAGTGTCATACAAACCGGTATCGGAAGATACCGATAGCACCAACAGCGACAACCAAATTAAAAGCGAAACCGATAGTGATAGTGATAGCACTCCTTTGAGTAAATACCGAAGAAAACGACCGCGTCGATCGTTCCCAGTAAGAAAAAGGGAGCGATCCTCTTCGAGCAGGACCGAGATTGAAAGCTACCAAGTTAAAGCTTCACCCATTTCGGACTAGTAAGTACTAGTCTGAATTTTAGGGAAAAAATAAACTGCTACTGCCCCTGCCTTGCGTTCTGCGGTGATTTGCAATGGCTAGGTATATAAAACTCATAAAACAAATTTAAACGATATGCACTGCAATCTAGACTTGAGCTGCTGTTCATGAATCCTGTTATATAAATATACATGCTTGTATATATTCAATTTAATTTTTAAGTTACAAAAATAATGTCACATACCATAAAATATCATGATTTTATTTTCATCAACTATATTGTGAAGTTTAGTGCCAGTGCAATCGTGTTTTCGAATTTTATTTTTTATAATTACAACTTTAAAAAAAATGGTATTTGTAAAAATGTTCTCACAAAAGTACTGAATATAAATGAACTCTTTGAGGGTACATTGTTATTTAGAAATATTCAAAGAACATTTAAGTAAAACTATGAAAATTCATACTTAACTGAGTCTTACAGATTGTACAAAGAAATCACATGAAATGAAATAATCTCGCGTAGTTGTTAATTGATAATAGTATTAATGATACTTGCATTTTGTATAAATTTTAATTAATGAATTCATGTAAAATAACTGATCAAACTGTAGCATATATTCAGTAATTGAATAAAACCCAAATAATTAAAAATAAAAACAATTATTTATTTTATAAATAAACCTACATGGTATTCACAATTTTTTATGATTATTTTTCACTAAAAAAATGAATCCCTTCTTTATTAAATGCAGTTAAAACTCTGAAAAAAAAATTTATGATTAAGTACTTTTTATTGCAATAATATAATTAAATTTGAAATTCTCTGAGAGAATGTAAAAAATATTAACCCGATGAAGTCATCAGCATCCATTGTTTGTGCCCGCATTTCAGCTATTTTATGCATTGTCAAGATATCATCAACCTTTTCTTTTATATTGAAATTATCTGGAATAGGCTAAACAGGTAAAAGATGATGATAACACTTTGCAGTTTAAAATATTTCATTTGAAAAATTAAATCAACCATACTCACAATATTATTATGACTACAATAAACTTTATAATTTTTATTGATAAGCTTCAAACTTGAAGTTAGTTTAAAAATAGCAGATAATGTTCTATTTTTTCTACTAAAAAGTAATCTTGTTAGCCCATTCCATTCTTGAAAATTAATGTTTGGTTGTGGATTTTTCGGTTCTATTCTTACAACACAAGATTCAACTTTTGGTGGAGGATTGAAATTGTTTTTTCTAACATTCATTAACTTATCAACTTTAGCAAGTAACTATGCGTTCACACTAAGTCTACTGTAATTTTTATCTCCTGGTTGAGCCATCAATGTGTCGGCAAATTCTTTCTGAAACATAAGGACCGCACATCTGAAAACCGTAAATGTATTAAGTTGGATAAAAAGTAAATAATCTTGCACGAAAAATGATTGAATATGACCAAAAACTTACCTAAACATTGGTCTGTGTTCTAAGAGTTGAAATACTAATTTGGAAGATATTTGGTACGGAACATTGGCAATGCACAAATCAAAGACAGGCAGCTCTGATTCATCATCGATAACATCACCACTTATGATTTTTAATTTTGCTTGCATGGGTGTACCCATCACACGTTTTTCTAATTCCAACACCATTCTTCGATCAATTTCATAGGCAATAACTTTTTTAGCATTTTCCAGCAATTTTACAGTCAAATTTTCCAATACCTGAGCCAACCTCTAAAACAATATCGGTTGATTTGATGGCAGCTTTGTCAATGATACTCTTGATAATAAAGGATTTGACAAGATATGTTGACAAAATTTCTTATCGAAAAGTATCCCTGTAAAAGAAAAAAAGTTGTACATTAACTAATTGTTGGCAAGATTTGAGTTGACTGAAAACAGTGGTGAAGCGCCAATGAATATACCTTGGCGGAAAGCTTCTCGTTGTTGAGAAATATTTTTTTCCCTCAAAACTTTCGGCATGTTGATTGTTGACACAACAATGATGTAGAAAAAAAAACGGAGTGTGCAAAATAATTTTTTGGGGAAACAGCAGAACAATCAATCATTAAACACAGTAGCAATGACAACTGACGACGCACGTGGCTTCGCTCGTACACGCGACGGTATGGACAACACACGCTTTCATGCGTAAGATAGCATCGACTCCCACGCGAAATGTCAAAATTTCTTATTAGCTGTGCACGCGCAAACCACAAATTCAGACGCATACAGTTTGAAATGTACATTTTTTTCTTATCATACGCAGAGTGAATGAACGCAAAATCTTTTTATTGCATCCTAATTTTTTTCCTTAATGATTTTCCAAAATTTATTTGACTCTTCATTCGGAAAGTGGAACATTCTACAGATTTCTTGATATATTTTCATAATTATAAGAATTATTGAAAGAGTGTCAAGGTATGAAAATTTATGATTATTTGAGTCTCGTGTAAAAATAGATTATATCAAATGAAATCGTGTCTATTTTTTAATGGATAATAACACTTGTACTTTGTAAGTAATTCAATAATAAAATCCAAATGAATAAAAATTTTAAAAATGATTTATTAGAAAATAAATCTATTTTATACTCACACTTTTTTATGACAAACATTTAAATATACCAATAAAAGAAAATTCCTTCATTTTTCAATGCAGTATAAACTCTGGAAAAAGATATAATTAATGATTGAGTATTCTTTACTGCAATAATATTCTCAAATCATAAAATCTCAAGAAGATTGTAAGAAATATTTACTTAATAAAGTCATCAATGTCCATTGTATGAGGGCACATTTCAGATATTTCATTACTGGTCAAAATTTGATCTACCTTTTCATTTATGTTGAAATTGTCTGGAATAGGCTAAGTTAATAAAAGATATTTATTATACTTTTAAATATGAAATTTTTGATTGCAAAATTGAATCAATTATACTTACAATGTTATTAATACGACAATGTTTTGTATAAGTGTTATTAATCACAGTCAAAACTTTTGCTTCTTTAAAAAGTACAGACAATTTTTTTTCTTTTCTACGGAAAAGCGTTCTTGTTAGTCCATCCCATTCTTCATACTTAAAGTTCGGTGGCGGATTTTTTGGTTCTATTTTTAAAACACAAGAATCAACTTTTGTTGGAGGTTTGAAATTGTTTTTTTCAACATTCATCAACATCTGAACACTAGCATATAATTGTATGCTCGCACTAACTCTACTGTAATTTGCATCTCCTGGTTTAGCAACCAACTTGTCAGCAAATTCTTTTTGAAAGATAAGAATTGCACATCTAAAAAACATAAGTACGAGAAGTTGAAAAGGAGTCAAAAAATTCTAGCGTCAAAATAGTTGAATGCGACAAAAAACAAACTCACCTAAACACTGGCCTGTGCAATAAGAGTTTGACTAAAATTTTGTAATCAATTTGAAACGGAACATTAGAAACGCACAAATCAAAGAAAGGGAGATCCGATTGGACAACATTACAGTTCGAAAGTTGTAATTTTTCTTCCATCGGCGTATCCGTCACGCGTTTCCGTAATTCGACAAACCTTTTTGGATCGACTTCATAGGCGATAACTTTGCTGGCGCTTTCCAGCAATTTTACAGTTAAATTTCCACCACAAGGGTCGAGTTCCAAAACAATATCGGTTGATTTGATTTCAGCTTTGTCTATGATACTCTGGATAATATCAGAATTATCCAAGGCGTTATGATTGAAATTCTTGTTGTAAGGTACATCTACGATGGATCGAGGAAAAAATCGAACCAAATGAAAATAATTCGTTGTATAGACGAGATTTGACTTTGACTCGATATGGTAAAAGTGTAAATACGTACTTTGTCGGTTAGTTTTCTTTTTTGAATATTTCGGCATTTTGATAGAATAATTTCTCCGGGCGACAACGGAATAGACAAATGTTACAACCGACTCGAAGTGGTAGCGACGATCGACGACGGACGTGTTCTTATTTTGCTCAGCGATGTTTCGCTTATAACGCCTTTACTTTGCTTGCTATTATTACACGGTGCGAAAAGTCACGCGTTTCGCGGCGAATGAAACGAGCGACGATCGTTCACATAACAGCGCGTAACGATTTTCTCTTGTTAAATTCACCGCGCTAACAGCGTGATTTTACTTTGTGTGTTACAGTCAATTGTCGACACATGTATTGAGGCGTTTGTTTTGATTCTCCCTCTACTTTTCTATATATACCGAATGGATCGTTATACGCGATTTCTGCAAAATTACCGTTGGCCGATACTACAGTTGCAAATATGCATCTCTCGCAAAAATGCGAGCCAATGTTACAAAAGTTCATTGGTATAAACAGAAGGCGTACGTTTTTTGGCCTCAAAATTATGTACTTGGGTAAAACGATGAACAGAACAATTATTAATTACAGCTGCATCCGATGGGACCGCTGTCCCGAGAACAGCACGATTCATTCGAGTTTGCTAAATTGAATAATATTTTCGCGAGATGTGCAGGTATTAGCACGCGAATCGTATATGCACAGCGTGTACGCATAAACCTGCCCCTCTGTTGCATTCGCGGCTCTACCTCTTCGGCTCCGAGTGTATAAGTTGCGTGACATCAGGCCTACAACGCGTTGACGTCATCTTGAGATCGGTGCGTCGTACACAGGATTGTATACACACGCTATGGTCGTTTGGGCCGTCTCGGCCTCGGGGAGAAAGGACAAGTCCGTGCGTGGGGGATTGGGGAGCAGTGGACACCGCTGGACGCATACATATAGCACTCCAGAGTCGAATCATACGTTGTAATAATAATAATAACAACAATAAATATAACAATAATAAAATCGCTCGCCTAGCGTACGCCCCGCTCGTGTGCGCGCGCTTGTGTGTGTATGTACGTACGCTCGAGAGTGCAAATGTGTATGTGTGTGCGTGCGTGCGCGCCCAAGTTCACCGTTGATAATACTACGAGCATGCGAGTTGCAGAAATTGCGTGAATCGTGGTGACCTGCGACTTGTGTTGTGTCTTCGGAGTTCGGTTCGGTCGCCTCGCCCCTCCGTTGTTGCAGTCTGCACTGCTCCGCGCGCGCGGAGTCTATGTTATTATTTATACATTGTGCAGCTCTGCGTCTCGAGACTCGGTGCGCGAAAAGTTTCTGCGACCATTGCGCGCAGTAGAGGTGTTGAGTGGCTCGTGCGCGGGGCGCTGCACCCGATATTGCATGTGTATATATTTGATGCAGAGGCCCGGAGACCAACCCACCGCACGCACGCTTGAGATAAGCAATCGCGGCCTGGCTGCGCGCAGATACGAGCGCGAGTTGTGTTGTGATATTGTGACAGTTGTAGGCAGCGATTAAAAGGCCTGCCGTTATCTTGACAACACGTCCGAGGTTAAATCAATTGTTGCGCCTATAGCTCGCTCGTCGGAGTCGATAAAAATGCTCGGTTGCGTGTGCTGGTGGTATCGACTCGATCCGACCATGAGTATAGGCATTTCTTATTGATAAGCTCGACTTTCATTGGGACGACGGTAGGTCGATTAGAACCTACAACTCCTGGGTACACGGACTCACACAACGGTGCAGTAATGGAGCTCAAAGTCTGGGTCGAGGGTATCCAACGCATCGTTTGCGGGGTCACCGAGACTACCACTTGTCAGGTAAAGCACTGGGAATTAATTTTTCAGCGTAAAGCCTTTGACTCTGTTTCATAATGTAACAAGTGCTTTACTTATACTGTGCAGGACGTAGTGTATGCACTTGCCCATGCAACCGCTCAAACGGGCAAATTTACGCTCATTGAAAAATGGAGGACCAATGAAAGACTGCTGGCACCTTATGAGAATCCCTTAAAGGTAGTAATTCAATAGAGAGCAAGTGATTTGTATGATTACGACAAATTTTGCTCATCCAGTGACTTTGCATCTCATTGTAACTTTGCTTTTTTTAGATTCTTATGAAGTGGGGTGAATATGCACCCGAAGTACAGTTGGTACTGCGAAAGTCAACTCCTGATGGGAACAAAAGTAATGTGCCTACTAATTCAAGAGGAATGCATGCCAATCGCCCCAATGGCATGCAAAATCCATTGGCAGATCACTGCCTAAGTACCAATTTTCATGATAATGTCAAAGGAAGTCCAACTACAGGATCTGATTATGATGAAGGACAAAGTAGTGGTTTAGAAAGAAATCGTGATATTAGAAAATCATTAACCTTTAGTGGACACCATGGAAACTTGAATGATTGCAGTCCAGAAATTCAAATGGAAAACGTTGCCATAGTTCAGCCAACGCCTCAATTAAAATCAAAGGAAATAGGAGCTAGAAAAACATCGCAAAGATTTGCTCAGTCTCCTTCTAGCCCATCTAACATTGATGGTATGTAATAATTATCTACTTTTTGTCACAATATACTGATTTCCCTTTTATGATTTCAGCAGGCAGCAGTATTTATGCATCACAGAAAAAGATTAGAGAAGTCCCCCCGTATAGAGAACCTCCAGGGCCTCTTTCACCTCCTCAACAGCGAACTCTACCACCTTATAGAGACCCTCCACCTCCTAACTTAGGTAGCCCTGGAAGATCTCAGTATTTACCTAACACAAGTAGCAGTCCTCATCTTCATAAGGAAGTAGTATCATCAAGTAACTCTGCTAAATCTAAAAGAAATCTCATTCAGGTTAGTTGAACTGAATAAAGTTTTCTCTGTAGTGGAATGGTTCGTAATTTATCTTTGAATTTATGGATAACTGTTTTTATAGGAATTTCAAGAATCCAAAAGCCCTAATCAAGTAGCTGATCAGGTAGCTGGCCCAGGACAAAATATGGTAACTGTTGCATACACACAGAGATATGTTGAACTCATCAGACTAGTCAATAGGCAGAGAGATACTATTAATGCTCAACAAGCAGATTTGACTAAAGTATGTGGAAATAGTTTACATGAACTTGAACTTAAACTTGGACACTAAATAAAATTTCGTAATGACTTATTTTTTAGTACGATGCTGAAATTTTATACTGGGAAACAAGAAACAGAGAACAAATCCATCAAATGGACTTTATTTCTCAAGAAGCCAATAGAATTGAATCTACTAATAGAGCCATTGAAGAGCAGGTAAGAATATTGAAAAACTTTTGATAATTTTCATTATGTAAAACTGACAATTGATTGTTCACCATTACTTTGTAGATAAAAGAATTAACGCACGTTGAAGAAGAGAGCGAAATAGTTAGACAGCAAGAAAAAACATTAAAGTCCGAAATAACGCTATTGCGATCGAAACTTGCAAATTGCGAAACGGAATTACTTCAATGTAAAAATAAAATTCGGTAAATCTAATTATATTCTCTTTTATCACTTAATTTTTTGTTTTCTTATAAAACAACTGTAATGATTATTTTAGGCTACTAGCTGAAGAATTAGCGATAGAACAGCAACTCATAAATCGAGAAGCTGATGATAATCAAATGATGGAAAGGAAATTAATAACAGAAGTTGAGCATCTGCAAAATGAGTTAGAACAAGCGAAACGCTCTGCTGATATGAGTAATCAATGTGCAGACTCTCTAAAAAATGAAGTTGTAGGTTTGGAAGCTGCAATTGTAGAAAAGAAAATGCAAGTTGAAAGACTTGTAGCAGATATGAAGGAGGCAAATTTACAAAGTCTGACAGTAGCTTGTCAAGACGAACAAGTCAAAAACCTATTAGAAGGTACTTTACCATATTTTCTGATCTACATTATTTATATCGCTATTCTTGAATCAATACAAATGATAATTTTACTGTAGGAGCTCAAAAACCAGGAAGCACTAGAAAAATGATAGGCTCTCCAAGACAGTTGGAAACTGCAGTCCCTACGAGTAAAAACCCACATGGTGTGTGGGTGTAAGCAGGGGGAAGTGATCTCTAAAATTTGATATACAGTTACGGTAAAGAAAAACGTATACATTTAGTATTAAAATTTGTTTGCCTTAAATGAGTTTAAATGTGTAGCTTACACTGCCATATGTGTTGAATCACAATTTTAATGAAAACCATATATTGTTGTAACTATATCTATAAAATAATGATTGATTAAGAAACACCATTTATTGTTACAAAACTAGAGTGTTAATATCATGTATCTAAATATCTTATCTTTTTTATATTGTATGCTCGTTTACCAAAGCATATTGAATTTGTTGATGTAAAATGATAATGTCTATTTTCCTGCTAATAATTTTTATTCGTCAAAAACTTTGAACATCAAAATTGTCAAAGCATGTCTATGTATGTAAGAGAAATACTGAATTGTAGAAGTTTGTGAAACGAAAGAACGACATAATAAGAAATAATTGTCTAACAAATTCGTAATCAATGAGTTAATTTTCAATCTATTATCATAATCGAATAAATAACAGTTAACCGCTGGCGCGCAGGTGTAAAATACTAATCGAGCGCATCGAAACGCATTCGCTTGGCGGGTGCCTGGTCGTCGTCATCGGTCTGCTCGCCAGTGCGGACGTCCCTTTCGGACGGTTGGAGCTGGTCGCTGCTCGTCGGGGGTCGAGGAGCTTCGAAAATGGACGGATCGTAGTTTTGATTGGCTTTGGCGAGGAGCATGCAGCCGACAGTTTGCTTGAACAGGCTCGGGCGCTCTATGTCCAGCAGGCTCATGATTTCTTGGCGAAAATCTTGGTCCTGGCTGCGTTGGAATATCCCGTGGAGTGCGGACGTCAGTATGCCGCAAGACACGACGATATCGTCCATCGGAACGATGTTCCAGTAGATGTACTTGCTGTTGTTTCTCCTCAGGACGAACTTGATGTTGGGATCGAGCTGCTCGGTATGGAGAATGTAACGCAGCATCAAGCTTGCAAAGGAGTCGATGTGTTGAACGAGCACTTTGAACTTGAGGAGGAAAAAAGATGAAAAACCTTCGATAGAGGCAAAAAGCGAGGAACACACTGCGCTCTCGGGTTGCAGTTGATACCGACCAACAATTTGAAGGAGACGTAGCGCTTGATAGCTTTGAGCTCCAGCTGCTCGTCGTCGCCCGACATCGGTTCGTCCTCCATCAGCGACAGGCTCGTGTTTCTGCGGCAGACGATTTTCTGGGCTCTGAAGACGCGCGACTGCTGCAGCTCCTCCTCCTGTTCCTCTGGCTCCTGCTCCGTTTCGCTACAGGTGGACGCTTGTCGTTGTCGTCGTCTCGGTCGCTTCACCGGGCAACTCTTTTCCCGTACGAAACCGACGATCGCGTTCTCGTCCGTTCCCAGGATCAACTTCCTGGGTACTTACTTGGCTCTTCATACCCTCGAGCATGAAGAATTTGAGCTCGCTGCACTCGGAGCTGCAAACTGTCACCTGAGCCTCGAAGAAGTCGTCGCTCAGATCGGTCAGATCGAAGTTTATCTTGGCGAACACCTTGCACTTGCTCTGGCATCTCTTGTGCACAACCTCGTCCACCATCTGCGGAATTATCAAGCACAGCGAAACGGTAATTTTTTGCGATTCACTCGTGCTTCGATCTCGTAAAAGGCAATCGAATTTCAACTCACCGATTCAAAAATTTTTACGAGGTCTTCGTGATCGATTTCAAAGTGATTCATGATTGAAATTTATCAGACTGATGGATGACTTTTGTACCGGACACACGTGAAACTGGAGTCTGAGCTTTTCGAGAGCGGTCTATTTTGAATTGAATGTTCGAATGCATGTTGATTGAGCGGTTGTTAGTTCCGATTTCCGAGTTTTATTTGAATGTGGGTCGGTAATGTAGAAAACGTTTTCGACTGTCAGAGTGCAATTTTTCGCTCGAGCTTATGCGCACTTTGATCGCGTAAAAGGTAATTCAATTGTAACACATCAAATCAAGAATTTTTAAATAGACAATCAATTAAATTGACTTTATTACAAAATAAGTTTATTTATCTTACGTTACATCAGGTTCACAAGCAACAATTTACAATTATAAAATGTGTACAAAAGGTTAATAGTGAAAAGCTTATAGTTAACGTTAATTCTAAAGTGAAAAGCTAATTAACTTGCTGTTGTTGTTGACTGTAAATTTCGTATTCATTAATTTTGTTCTCGAGATACACGCAAGTTTTCTCGATCTCGTAATTCTTCGAGACCAGACCCACCCACTCGGTGTCGAGGGCCTTGAGCTTTTCGCCGCCCTGCGTCTGATTGGACTTTCTCTGCCAGTTGATCTCCTGTATGTTCTTCTTGATGTCGGCCAGCTGCTTTTGCGCGTCGGCCACGGACTTGGCGAGGACCTTGAGGTGGGCCTTCCAGGCGCAGCAGCCGTACTGCAGCATGAGCTCGAGATTGGTGATGCGGGTCGCCTGGTGCTCGAGCTGGGCGTTGCTGTTGTCGACGCTCTCGAGCCAGGCCGTGGCGTCGTGCAGCTTGCCGGAGGTCGGCGGCGGCAGCTCGTACCTCTTCATGTTGATCACCTCCATGGACTGGCGATTCTGCAGCCGCTCGAACTCGTGCCTCAGTATGTCCGTCTCGAAGGACAGCGACTGGGCCGAGCTCGAGAAGACGTTCTCCAGGTAATTCTTCGTGGGCCTGAAGCGGCGTATCTCCTCCTCGACCATGGCCACGGCGGCCTCGCGGATTCCCGGATCATCGTAGCCCTGATCGATGTAAGGGAGTGCGTCCACACTATCACCTCGTTCGTAGTCATTACCGAAGATTGAAATTAAAAACAATTTGAATTTGCAACGTCTTGCCGTGAATGCCCGAGTCTTCGAGAGTTGATTAACCTCAAACTGCCAGACGTTTGTAAACAGAAACACAGACTCTCACGCGGCACTGGCACAATTGTACTTCTGACTTCTGTCTTCTGCTCCGCTTTTCTGCTTTGGCACTAGCGACATCGCTCGTCACTCGATTACGGTTTGTAAACACTTCGCTATATTACTGCACGTGAAATTTTGTTCAGTCAACAGCCAATATATCAACAATATTTTTCGCCAAGTACATTCGTTCAAGCTCACTGCCGATTAAATTAATCTCAAATTTCTTACTATTACGATTTTCATTATTTTGTTCTATAACATTTATTCTATAAATTTTGTTCTATCAATTTTAAACATGGATTTTGATCTACATGTTTTGAAAAATCCTTCTATTAATTATCCAGAGTATCATAGAATACGCTGAGATCAGACCAAACGACGTTGTTCTGGAGGTATGCTCTAGTATTGGAAATATAACTGTAAGAATTCTGGAAAAGGTTAAAAAAGTTTTTGCCTGTGAAGTCGACCCAAGAAAGGTTCTTGAAATACAAAAACGTGTGATTGGCTATGCCCATACAATCAAAATTAGAACTTTTAAATTGTAATGTTATTCATCGGATCTTCCATTCTTTAATTTGTGCATTGGCAATGTTCCAACAAAAATTTCTCTGCCTTTAATACAAAAACTCCTGTATCACTTACAGGAGAAGCCAAAATTCGGGTAAATTTTTTATTATCAATTACTTACAACACAAAAAATTTTTAAATATTTTTTAATATCTTATATTATTGTTATTATTAGATGTACAGTTCTTATGTTTCAAAAAGATTTTGCTCAAAAGTTCGATAGAATGTTTAATGGAAGGTTTAATGGAAGTTGAGAGAAAAATTTCAGATTTCTACCTATAGATGATTCTTGCGTTGTAAGAATAAAGCCAAAAAATATGCAGCCATCCAAGATTAATTATTTTGACATAGAAGGATTTACACATATTTTATTTAGTAGAAAGAATGAAACATTGTCCACTTTAAAAGTATAGGCATTTCATATTTGATACACGTTTGATGATAATTACTGACAATTTTTCATTTAAATGTTAAAGACATTGCGTTGACCTGCCTCTAGATATCGCTATATGGATGACAGTTCTCGCAAATGACTAGTGAAAGCTTGTTTATATATAACGGCTCCAACCCGGTCATCAATTGTCAACTACTTCTTCGTGGCTTAATTTGAATGCAGTGTTTTTTCAACCCTGCCAATTCGTTATTTTTTAACGCCAGCCATAATCTTCATTTCGATTTTATGAGTTGTACAATTATTGCTCAATTTTATGTTTTGCAATTGATTTTGAGAGTCCTTTTTCTGAATTTTTAACAAATGTATGTTGGGTTTTTGACTTCTTCACATTCAAATTTGATTTTCATATCATCATGAAGTTCATTTTCTTAACTTTCATAAAATTGGATCAGTGATATAAATTATCAACTCGTACAGGATTTCTTTGCAAAAATATTAACGATTATGGATATTTTTGATATCGGGTGACTTGTCAATTATGATGCCTTCGTGATTAATAAGCACTGTATCTCCGTGCTCCTTTTTCACACTGAAATAATTTCAAGAAAACTTAGCATATTATGCTATAATATTTGTATACTTTCATTCTTTAAAAATTGAAATTGCCTAATAACATATTTTAACATATTCTTCGATTTCATCTTCTTCGCTTGTCATTTCGCCAACGATTTTCGTGATACAGGACGGTCGGGGAAAGGTGCCACACAAATAGATCCACCCACGTACTCGATTGAAAATGTAAACGAAGGTGTTTTAATAATAACTCTTGGCCTTTCGCGTGCAATACCTGCGATGACAATTATTCACGCTCTTAAATTGCGACTCGTTATAGCTCCGACACCATATTACGCTAATTACATTCAGTGTCGTGCCGGCTTAGCGTGAAAGCTTAGCAAAATATTCGATTCTCCAAAAATATTGGTATCAAAAAACCGAAAATTTTCAAAAAGTATTGCCAAGCATTAAGTAATCGAATACTCCATTAATCAAGTTTTTTGTAGGCAAATATATAGCAGGTATGAGATATAAAAGTCGGATACTTTCAAAAAAGTACGAACGAATTATAATCAATTATTTTATTTATTTACCAATCGTATCGTTTATAACTATTTTAAGATTGACCATTTTAAGATCGATCGAAGTACTCTAAAGTTCAAGAGTAGAACAATTCAATTAAATACAATATTTTTCAATGGAAAAATCAAAATTTCGATAGAGCGAACAATTTTATTTCGAAGAAAGCTGTTGGTTATTATTAATATTTTTTTGTCGACAATTTTGTTGAATAGAATGCGCACCGAGAACGTGCTTATATTAAGGATAAATGAATGATGACAAATAAAACAAATTGTTTCTGTATCACAGTTACATATAAGTATATTTATATAAAAAAAAAAGAATAAACAATACATGGCATTGAATAGTATGTGACGGCAATACAAAATGATTTTAACGAATAGAAAATACACTAACGCTATTATTTTGTATAAAACATATTACAGAGCGACAATTTTAAAAACTTGAGTTATTATTCTGAGAATTTTTACCGCGAGTTTAAACTTGCGCTCTTCCTTATTTTTTTGTTCTTTTTTTCTTAAGTTTAGAAGTAAAAAATTAATTTATTTTCTTAGAGATTAAAAAATATTTCCAGTCATCGCGAATCGAGAGAATTATTTATCATAAAGTAAAAAAAAGTCCTAGGGTCGGCTAGAATTGAACATACAATTATGACGCGCGCGCGCGATCGGCGAGCAACGAAACGAACTTTCGTCGAGTTCGATCTAAATCGGCCGATCGAGCGCGACACGCCGCAGTAATTTGGCGAATTAGTAAGCGTTTGCCAACGCTTTTGCGAACGCGTCGATATAGTTTTAATCAATGATAAAAGTGTTTCGCAGCGTCGAGTAGTAGCATAATATAGCTGTCAGTCTGTGTGTTTGTATATAGGGAGAAGTTTATGCGTGGGCGAGAAATTCGGCTCTGACGAAGCTAATTTTGCTCAGCTCGCTCAGTACCGCTGCGGTGGCAGATAGGTGTTGGCGCCGGCTGGCAGGGTACCCTTTCTGCAGTCGCAGGGTACGCCGGGCTCGTGGTAGTGGATGGTCTGCTGTTGGGGGGCTGGCTGCAGGGGCTGCTGCGGCACGAACGGAGCTGGCTGCACGGGCAGCTGTGGCACGAACGGGGGAACTTGGTACTGGTCGACTGGCCTTGGGGCCGGGGCGCCGTTCATGACCGAGTTGATCCATTGGTAGTCGACCACGGCGAAGGTTGCGACCTGTGGGCAGAGACAGAAAAAAAAAAAACAAGATCAGCGGATTAGTCACAGCCGGTATTTCAGTTGCGATGGAAATTATCGTCATCGTGCTGCTGCTGCTGCAGGATGCGTCGGTTCAAGCAGAAAAAAATGCGTTGCATAAGGTCGCGAATACGCGCGATCTCTTTCTCTCTCTCTCAATCTCGAATTCCGGACTACTTAAGTTACATATAGGTGTATTAATGGGAGGAGCACACGAGGCTTCTTGTTGGTCGGTTGCGTAAGGACGCGGCGGCGGTGATCACAATATTGTGCAACTCGAGCGCGCGACCTTGGCCAAACGTCCATTACTTTCCAAAATCGGCAAGGCGAATCTCATGTATGCGCGCGCGCGTTGACGCGATCATCTATCATCCTTATTTTCGTCGATGGCTCTTTTAAAATTCCGAATCGATAAACAGCTCTCGGCCGCTCGATTTTTTTTTTTTCCTTATTCTTTTTTTTTCGCATTTTTTCTTTTTTTTTTGATAAAAATGCTAATGAACGCCGCGGATGGACGCGCGCGTGTGACACAGCCCGAGGGCAAAATGCCATCATCGTATTATATAGACACCATCGGCGCGAGAGATGGGACGTGTATTCAAATTTCGGCGAGGCGCGTGGCAAAGCGTGATTTTATACGAAAAAATGATAATCGATTCTCTTTCGGAGCTGTCGACTCGCGCACGGAACGCACCGATAATGAAGATCGTTTTTGGCAATAGCCAAAAAAAAGTTTCCTCTTGCGTCAAAGACGAGTTTAGAGAGAGAGAGAGAAGACCAGTACCGCGAAAAAATTGCGATGTAAGTAATATCGATGACAAAGCAGCATAAACCTGGCGTCAATAGGCGCGTATATGCATTATTAATGAAATCGAGTCGAGTTAAGACGAATCGAAGGCGCAACGAGGCCGCGTTTTATTAGAAATTATTGCCCGAGGTCGTCGGATCGGTCGCGCCTTACTTTTTTTTTGCTCTTAACATCCGCACGAATTTATAATGCAATAATTAACAAAGCAGGATGGATATGTTACCTGGTTGGTGGGCAGGCAGCCGGTGTCCTGGCTGTAGACGCCGACGAGCTCGTAGAATCCATCACCACGGTCGCAGGCGAGCGGGCCTCCAACGTCGACCTGGCACATGTTGTTGGACTGGCGCTGAGCCTTGACGCAGACGAGGCTGTCGTCGATCTCGAGTGGCGACTCGGCGCCTTCGAGGCGTCTCTGGCAGTCGTAGGGGCTCATCAGCTCGACGTCGAGCTTGTTCATGAGGGCTCCGGCTACGTGGATCTGCATGATGGTCTTGCCCCATCCGGTGGAGATGCAGCGTCTCTGGGCTGGCTCGAAGGCCAGGGGTTTCTGCGGCAGGCAGATGGTGTCGACGTGCTGGTCGAGGTGGAAGTTCTTCTCGAGCACGAGCATGGCCATGTCGTGGCTCGAGCTGCCGTGTCTGTAGTTGGGGTGGGTGACGATCTTCTGGACGTTGATGACCTCGAAGGGCAGTGGCTCCTCGTGTTTCAGTTCGTAGCCGAGCTTCCATTCTCCGGACTTGGCGGAGACGTCGCTGGCTTCACGTCTATACATTTTGCGTAAGGAGGAAGAAAATTGACATTAATACCAGCGTTACGAATGGTCATGAACAAGCATAAAAGAACGTCTTTCTTACCCGTAGACGCAGTGGGCAGAGGTGAGGACTACGTTGGGTGCGATGATGGCACCCGAGCAGAGGAGTTTCTTCTCGCTGTTGGACAGGATCATGGCTTGCCATGGGATCATGCCGAATGGCACTTCGACGTCGTGGAGGGCGTATTGGCTCTGGACCTTGTTTACGAGTCCGCACTGAGCTCCGGGTACGTGGGCTTCGATGATCGGGGCTTGGATGCGCATCGGCTGCTCCGGTTTCACGATGTTCTGGAAGATGTTCTGGACGATGTTTGGTCGCTTGGTGGTGGTGGTGGTGACCGGGACGACTGGAGCGACTGGGGCGACGACGATCGGGCGCTCGGGCTGAGCTGGGACGTCTTGAACGACGACCTCCTGGGCTGGCTTGTTGAACAGGGAGCCGAACTGGTTGGCGATGCTGTTCTGGATGTTGCTGATGGTCGGGAACGAGGGGAACTCGATGGTCTTGGGTGGGTTATTGGCCTCTGGCACAACCGGGGCTGGCATCTGGACCTGACCGTTCAGGAAGACGTTGCTCGACAGGATCGGCTGACGGACGGGCTCGACGGGCTTCACGACGATCGGCTTGACGGGCTCGACGACCGGGAGGATGGGTCTGACTGGCTCCGGCTTGCGAATAGGCAACTGGGGCACGAACACGGGCTGGGCTGGTCTCACCGGAACCACTGGGGCTGGCTGCTCGGGTTGGACCGGGGCAATATTTTCAATGACGAGGGTTGGCTCCGGGCGCGGGGTGGTTGGCCTCCTGGCTGGACGGGTGATGGCCTGCGAGTCGACGGCGGCGCCGGTCACGGGTGCGATGGTCACCGGGCGCGGGGTCGTGTAGTTCATCTTGTAGATGAGCGGGAAGCCGTTGTCGTCGAATCCTCCCTTGTAGTTGGGTGGCAGGTTGCCGCCTGCTGGCCATGGGTCGACGTAGTCTGGGTCACGGCAGCACTTGCCGACGACTCCGTTCTCGGGGTTACGGCAGTCCTGAACGAGCGAAGAGACGCAAATTATCATCGACATCGTTGAAGATCGTCTAAAGTCTAAAGGTCATGTCGTCTCTACTTACCACCATGGGTACACGTCTGAGAAGCTGATCCTCGGTGAATCTCACGGGGCTCTTGACGATGACACCGGTGAGATCGCAGAATTGCTCTTCGACGCATATCAAGGCGGCGGCGCAGCCGAGTTGTGGCTGTGGCACGAACGTCTCTTCGGGCCTTTTCGGTAAAAGTGCCTCGGGACTGATAGCGGAGCCATCGGCTGCAAAATAATCACGATTCGAATTAATTTCAATCTCGTGCGCGGATTCGATCGCGTCTCGCTGGGCGCATTATAATATACACACGAGTCCGCATCGTGTCATACATGTAGGTCAAGCGTGTGCAAGTTTTGGGCGCCGCTTATGCATAAATTGATTCGAGAACGAGAAACGTACTTATTACTTTCACGCGAGTGCGTCCGTGTCTCTCATTGCGAAATACATCTCTTTGGGTATCGTTGCGAGTTTTTTACGAAATTTTCTTTCCCTCGCCCGCGGAAAAATACCGATACCGTGACGAGCCGTTAACTTACCGAGCGACGCGATGAAACCATCGTCCGTCAGAGCGGCCGAGGTCGCCGCCAACAAGCCGATCGTCAGCAGGATGCACTCGAGGGCACGCATGATCGGGGGCGCGCTCAGACGAAGCAGCTTATACGATACACGAACGATTTGGAACTAGCGACGCGCGGGAGTGAATCGAGATGAAATCGGCGCACGACTCATCGAGATCTGACTCTCGAGGTATAAGACAAAAAAAAAAAGAAAATTGAAACAAATGCGCGAACGGTTCGAACCTCGAAGGGCGACTGAAACTCGTCGGACGCGCGACTCGAGCCTTATATAGGCGGCGTTGGCCGATGCAGCACTTTTTTTTATTATTATAACACACATACCGATTTTCGGCGGGGCCGCGCACGCGCGCGCACACGATGCGTTACGTGGGCTTACGTGACGCGCTCGCGAGCGACGAGATGCAATTATAACGATCGCCGCGCGTAATGCGTGTATATTATTATGTCGAAGAGCAGCACGCGTCCGAACTTTCTTCGCGAATCGAGCTCAACTTACTGTATTCGTCTTGAGGAGGTGCGACAACGGAGCCAGTGGGGTTGTTTGCGTCGGGCTCGTACTGTGGCAGATACTCGTTGCTGGGCGGCAGGTATTCGTTGTTCTTGCGCTCACCGAACAGGGCATCACCCTCGGGTCTTTGATCTGTGGAAATGACGAGTTGCATGGTTGGTTCATTTTTTTTGTTTTTGGTTTTGTCAAATAATTTCGAGAGAGAGACAGTAGAGGTGGTAGATAGAGCGAGAGTTCGGAGCCGCGGATGTGTCCACAACTCGAACTCAAATTTTAATGATATGTATTATGCGAGCACCACACACTGCGTCGTGTCGTCGAATAACGAAGAAGGGCCCTTACCGTAGAAATCGGCATTGGCCACGGACACTGCCAAGCACGCAATGAGCACTAAACACTTTGTCGTTCGCGCCATGACTTATAAAATAAAATTAAAAAAAAAAAATTTGACTAAAAAACAAAATCTCCGCGCGATGGGGAGATCGGATGTGTCGCGCTTCCGAATGGCCAAGTGGAACTGAAGGTCCTCCGGTGAAGACGACCTCTTTTATAGGCGTTACATTAGGCCCCACGAGAGCCGCGGAATCAATTACGCACACAGACACAGATACACACGTACGCGCATATAAAACGTGTGCCTAAGAAATGTGCGCGCGCGCGCCTTTCTAGCAATGAGCATATATTCGCGGCTTTTAATATAAAAAACCTCGCACTCCCTCTTCCCGTGCGAATCGACCATTGGTCCAGTGTATATGTATATGTATGCGCGCGAATGTGTGTATAGCTCGAGCGTACGAACGAACCGAGTGACCTTAAGATTATTATTCATCGTGACGATCGTCGTAGTTGTAGTGTAGTAGTAGTAGTATTTTATATTATAAAGCATATATATAAAAGCGATTGGCGCGCTCGTCATCTCTCGGGGGCCCCGAAAACCCACAGATGTGCGTACGCGCGCACATATCTGCCTCGAAGCCAAATTTTTCAAGAATATCGCGCGCGTCTCTCCTCGCAAAAGTGTGTAGTAAGTTCGATGGCACGCGCGCACATGTTCGGCTCTTACGCACGCGGGTGGGTGCTGGCTGCGCGGCTTATCAGTGCGGCCTGGATGCAAGCGTATATCATTACTGACAAACTTTCGCCGGCGAAATATTGTCTCGTCTCGTCCGCCCAGTGCCTCCGAGTAGCAAGTGCGAATCGATCGTTATTCGAGAGTGTAACCGGCTGTAGGCGGCTCGCAGTGCAGCACTTTGAAATCGCATTACGCATTTCACGCGGATGAAAATTCTTTTTCTCTTGTGTCGATTGCAGCGGCTGCATTTCAGTAGCAGCGCAAAAAAACAACGAGTGCGTAGAAAAAAAAAACACATCAACAGTACGCGAGTAATCGGTTGCATCGTCGTCGTCGTCGTCGTCATTGCCATCGTCGTCGCATCATCATCCACGTCGTAATTTTTAATGCTCTAAGGTCGGGGCGCGCGCGAAAAATCGTTGCGAGCGTTAAACATCTCTCTCTAACCGCGCGCGAGTGTGACTATGAAGTAACCGCGCATTTCTCTCTCTCTCGCGCGCACACTCACTGCTGCCCATCATTCATTAATCCTCGAGCGATAAATAATAATCCTCTGCGCGAATAAGGTAAAAACGGCAGCAAATCGAAATTATTAATGACGAGAGCGCGCGAATACTCGGTATTCGCTGAAAAAAAAAATTTCGTCTTTCAACCGATCACGTTGAGCACACTGACTCTCGCGCGTAATTGCCCGATCCGAATGAAAAGAAGAAGAAGAAAAAAAACGAGTTCTCTTTCTTTGTCTTCTAAAACGACTTTTTTTCCTTTTCTTTTTTTTCCTTTAGCTGCTCTCATAGGCACATTAACGGCAGGCGCTCGTTATTATTACAATAAAGTATGCAAATGCGTGTGTGTACACGCACGAATATTTCTAATAATATACACTTGATAAAAGGTGGCAATTTGCACAATATGAAAATAATGCACGCGCGTCGTTGGTGTATAGCAACAACAAGAGCGACGTCGAGAGGCGCATCGTCGTGTATAATGTTACAACTCGCACGACAGCTTCGAGCCGTATCCCATACTCTGCATACACACACACGATAAACAACAACATTATTCATAATTACCGGCTACAATAACAACGTATATAAGTACGATCGGCCGATCGTTGCAGCGAGAACGAGCAATACCGGACGAACTCACGCAGTCCGAGCCGAGAGAACCCCGGCGATGAATTACCGATTTCTTTCTTTTCTCTTTAACATTTTTCCTCGCCTCTCCTCGCGTCCAGTTTTTCATGCTGCGCCGCTGAATCTGGTCCCAATTAAAGAACCGATCGTGTAGCAGTAGTAACGCACGGGGCAGCAACCGATCGCGTACTTTACGCTATACGTTGTACGTTTCAAGTGCAGCTTCGGCTCATGCGGTCGGTGTTCGGCGCTGAGCCGCTAATATATAATAAAGCGTATGCACTTATATACTCCCGAGAGAGAGAGAGAGAGAGAGAGAGAGAGCCATACGAATATTACGCGCTCGCGCGTCGAATGACGTACTGCCCAGAGGCGAAATTATTATATTAATGCAAATTTATCATATTATTATTACGAATTAGACGCGCCGCGGATCGCTGCATTTCAAATGCGATTGCATGTATTATATTTATACACACACACACGTATCGAAGATATATACATTCAACGAAATGAATCATCGTCGAGTTTGCGCGCGTATATCCTCGAGTTCTCTTATAGCGGCGGCGATCCGATGCGCGAAAGCGAGGATCGTTTCTCGCGGGGGCCCGCGCTGAATGCCGCAAGCGGCTTCTGTTTCTCCTTTTTCTTTCCTTTTTTTTTCAGCTGCTGTCACTGCTGCTGCTGCTGCTGCTTCTTTCGCGTGTGTCCGCCTTCGAGCCTTCGTTCATAATACGTACATAATGTATTCTATATATTTTTAAACGAGCGTATATCATATAAGTACGATCGGCATACATTATTAAGCGCACGCGCGCGCTATCACGATATCGACCCACTGATATAGTTTACATTACATAATTGGCGCCTTCGACGAGTATTCCAGCTATGAGAGTCGATTGCTTAAATCCTCATCTGCACGCGCACTCGATCCTATACGTATATCTTTTGCAATCGGCCAACGATCGACCGAGCGAGCGACCGCGCGCCAGATCGGCAATCGCGGACAAGCCGTGCTTGGATATTTCATAGATTTTCATATTTTATATTATGTTATTAAATATTATGAATACGAGCGCCGGTGAGCCGTTGTACACCTGCAGTGCCTTTTCACGGACGGCACACACTCGGAATTAAAACGTGACTCACAGAAGTACGCGTGCGATCCATCGTCGCGATGATCCTCGTGATGACCAAGGGTGCAGCAAACGTGCCCTTCTCGACTGCATAGATCCTCCTGTCGACAAACGAGAAAAAGTGGTCATTGTCTCGATTCGTGCATAATATGATATTGCCCAGTGTTGTGTTGGGCTGGGACTGCCGGTAGAAACATTTTTTTCCCAAATATAGAGTTATGGAGCAGACAACGATTAAGAAACGCTTCTTTTTCGTCGGATAAATGGTAATAAAGAAGCGGTTACGTATAGTCGTGCATTGAATAACGTTCGATCGAACCAATGGTACAAAAACGGAAGCACCAACTTGAACTTCCTCTCGATATTTATCATACATCGATATATACAACGGCGCGAATGATTTACGTGGCGCGTCGCGAGTAAAATCGCTCCGAATTCGAATGAGCTGTATAGGCGCGATCGGAGGAGTACAAAACAAACGACATAATGTCCGCCTGTACTTTTATTTTCTTCTTTGCGAAATCGTGCGAGACGCCTTGCCATACGCTGCAGCTCTCTTAGAATATTCCGCGAAATCCCATAAATTAAAACGCGATCGCGACACATTGTTTACCGATGATGATTCGCACGAACGACGAAAAATCGAGTAAATAGTCGTCGATCGTTTATGGGGGATTCGTATGTACGCACGAGCATATGTAAATAATTGCACGACTGCCGCTGGCGCTTACGTAAGGCGCCGATTCGGTCGCATTTAACGTACTTATATGTAAAAAAAAAAAAGAAGAAGAATCAAATCTATCGAGTGGCCATTGTTGTTTTTGTTGTGCTGCTGTTGTTGTCATCGCTATATGTACGTAAATTGCAATGCGTGTATACGTGTGGGACGAGCATAATGAACGCGGCGGAGTTTATGTGAGGCGCTTCTCTCTCTCCACGGCGGCGGCCGGCAGGACTTTGCTACCTTTTTTACGCGATACGCGCGCGGTATTACACATATCAGCGACGCGTCGCGCGATTAATCGACCAGCCGCGTTTAAGCTCCTTTGATCGAGACTCGCAATAACGTATAACGTGCTCGACTTATAAGCCTCGCGTGTTGCTGCCTGCCTGCCTGCTAAACAGCAAAGAAGCGTAAACAAGAGTTGCGCCAGTGCGCGCGTCCGTAATACCGATCTGGGCTAAACCTTATCGACTTGAGATTAGAGGCACACGAGTCGTCGATCGCGTCCGAATATTTCGGTCACGGACAATGGACCACGAGATCCGAGGTTCGTGTGGCTGGGGCTAGTATCGAACGATGAACCGTATGAATGAATATATCATATACGTAGATATCGATCGTGTAACGGATGCATATATGCGAGCGCGTCGAAAGCGACAAAGGTGCGATCGGCATATTGAAATATCGTCGGGCGTTTATCTTAAATTCCTATTACGACGTCGTTATTATGTATCGAGGAAGGAGAGCAGGAGGTGTATTGCGGATCTGCCGCGAGTACATACACAAATAAAATCGATTCATTTAATATACGTCTGAATTGTGGAATATCGTGTTAACGATCTACACAAGTTATTTTCGTCTTTTATTTTTGGTATAGTTAATTTTCGAATGAATCAGCGTTTTCATCATACATCGCGCGCGCGCGCGCGCACACGGTCTTGTTTTCGTGCCTTTTTTTTTTATTATGCGTGCGTCCGAGTCTCCAATCATAAATAACGATTTTTTTGCACAAGACGATGCAAAAGGAATTTTTCGGAAACCGCATAATAAATAGGTTTTTGGCTTTTAAAGCAGCAGCAGGCACCACCACAAACGATATTAAATGTAGATTTCAAGTGTAAGAATTCGCGTCATTGATTTTTTGGCGCGGTAACAAAGAGAGGAGCGAGAGAAATGTGCAGAAGGACGAGCACGAATCATCACCTCGGCGGCTCCTTGCCGGATCGATAAGACAGACGATGATAGGGGAGAGCCGATGAAATTTATTAGCAAGGATAAAGATTACAAAAAAATACATATATATTAGATTTATGTAAAGGAAATTTCCCCTGAATGATCGCGGGCGCGCATCAAAACGCTCGTAAATAGCTTCCAAAAATAAGCTTGAAATGTAGAAAAAAATGCGAAATACTTTGATGGCCGATCACCTTGGTATTTAACATCGCACGTAGTAGTAGCAGCACCTGGTCAACTCATCTGTTCCATTTTAGTACGTCCTTCGGTATCGTATTAATGTATATACACGTATGTAACGTCACGATTTGGTATCGCGCAGGTGAAGAACGAAAAAAAAAAAAAAAAAGAATTAAAAAATTAAGAATAAAAAAAAGGGAAAATCCCTCGAGTTGGCGCTGGGACATACGATATCCGCGCGGCGGATCGCATCGGCCGGGCAATTTACATTTTTTCGCATATAATCATGTGGCTCTTTGTCGCGGACGCGCCAACATCCGCGTGGTATCCGTCTATGAATCAATGAGTGAGAATTTTCTCGAAACAAGAGAGACTTTTTATCGACGATGCGTCGCTATATTTTTTGGTCGAATCCGGCCAAAATTGCCGAGAAACTATCTACGGAAAAAATAACGGCCCGCCAATAAACATCTATTGCCCAACGAGCGGCGCGCGATGATATTTGAATCGCTTTGTGCGCGCGTGTAACGATACGTACGAATAACTTTTACGCGTGATCACGATGGTCATGATGATTGTCGTCTGCGAGCTCGCATGGATTTTGCGCGCGAGGCACGCGGGGCTATTTATATCTCAAATCGAGTCAAAGTTCTTATACGCATTATATATATGCCTATACACCGTACGTATACGTACAAAACGCTAATTTTCAAGTATTATACGCTTGGGATCGCGCGGCATTAAGATGCATCCTTTTCGACATTAAGCGCATTTTATATCGTCTTTGTGAAGCTCCTTGGTTTGGCCTTGGTCCCGAATTCCGGTTTCGAATAACTGGTCGTCGTCGTCGTCGTCTTCGCAGCCGCAGCAGCGTTTATATATACGCGATATATAATACGGAGAGATGCGGACCCCGACTCGTCCCAGCCACACTACTCGCATTTTTTGAAAACAAGGTTTATTGAAACGAAATCGCAGCTCGCCTCGCTCGCTCGCTGGGTCTCTTTGATAAAAAAAAAAGTCATATCTCGCGCGTGACAAAATCGTCAAGTTATTTTCGCTCGAGGCCCCCCGGCAGGCTTAGAAATGCGTGCGTGCGTGCGTAGCGATCGATTCAACGAAAGGGTCGCGAGTAGTAATTCGGCGCTGCGCGATGACGCTCGCGCGAGATCCTGAGCTGTAAGAGGCATGAGCTGTATATATTATGCTGCATGCGCGTATTTTTATAATACATTCGATACGAACGCACATGCGTTTAACACGTAACTCGGCCCGGCCATCATCATCATCATCATCAGCATCATCATGATCGTCGTCGTGTAAACGCAAGAAATCGGAATTCGCTCGTGCGGCGGCGGCGATGGACGGCGGAGAAAGTGCGCAAAAAGCCATCTCCGCATATCTGGCTGATTTTCCGTCGGCTCATTTTTAAATACATTATACATGTGTATATATTAATATATACAAATCGATTCGCACGAGTGCTTTATATTACATACAATTGGCCAAATCAGCCCAGCTCGTCGTAAAAATAAATATCATTTGAAACGATCGTTAGCATATTAATTTCATATCACGAGATCGGCAAACTCATAAAACTCGACTAGTTCGCACGGCCGCCTCGAATACACGTGAACGCTAACGATTCGGCCGACTATTCATTTATGCCGAATGATTAGAAATATTCAAATGCCTCGACTTTTTGTCTGCCACGCCGAGCTCGTTGTGTGTACGTCGGGGCCGTATGTGAAATTCTCTCTCTCGTTTCACAAGATCTGTTTTTAAAGGTCGATCAATTAAAGCCGAGTCATTAAATATATATCTATTCGTTTCGGGTGCAGGGAGTTAAATCTCGTATTACACACAGGCTTACATACGCTTTCGATATAATATAATAGTGACCTTCTTCTAAAAGTGCAGTGTGTGTGTACGAAATGAAACAAACGAAATCGAATACATAATAATAATAAAAAAAAAGGTAAAAGAAAGAGCTGCGCTGCTGCACGCGGGTCCAAGAGAGAGAATCATTGTGTCACTCTTCTGGATTTAAGACGTGACGCGAGCCGAGAGAGAGAGAGAGAGCTGCGAGTGTGTCGCGCGAGATACATTATATATATCTTTGAATTATAAACGAGCAGCAAAAGGTGGGCCTCGATCTATGCATAAATAAACACGCTCGTTCGCGCGAGACAAGCTGCACACAAAAATAATGAATTCGTCGTCGCCTCATCTTGTTCGAAAAATAGACACGTTATATACGGTGGAATCGATCCTATACGAACCTCTTTGTTGTTGTTGCTGCTGCTGCTGTCGATCGCCGCCGACGACAACGGAACGTGCAAGCCGTCGATGCATAAATTGGCGGGTACGCAGATTTTGCCCTCGCCGCGGCTGCAGCTACTAGTGCGACGAGTACGATCCTCGTCGTCTACCTCGTTACTTTCGTGATGTCCCTGCGCGTTCGATTGATTCTCGACGTATCTCGTCTCGGGCTCCTCGTGAGTGAGGTACGTGGGTGCGATCAGCGCGGGTGCCACCGCCGACGCCGTCGATTCTCCGGACGCACTCGCGCTCGCGCTCGATTCAGCCGAGGCCGATGCGCTGCCGCTGCCCGAGACCGTGGACGACGATTGCTGAGCGGTTCCCGTTTGAGCTTGTAAATTACTGCTTCCTGCTTGTGAATTAATGGCACCCGCTGCTGCTGCGGCACCTGCAGCTGCACCACCGCCTTGAGAAACGACGCCTCCGCCTCCTCCTGCAGAGGGTCGGAAGGGTCTGTGCGCCGAGTGTATGGCCGAGATGAAATGAGCCGCTCCCGAGCCCGCCACGAAATGATTGCCCAGAGCGGCGAGTCCAGCGTATCCAGCCAAGATGGGGTGGTTACCGGCGCCGCCGCCACCTCCCAGCAGACCTCCTCCTTGACCGATTCCTCCGCCCGAGCCCACGAGTCCACCCTGACCTCCTCCGCCACCTCCCAAGTGAATACCTTGGTTTCCTCCGCCGGACCCTCCGAGTCCGCCTTGATTTATTCCACCACCGCCCGGATGGATTCCTTGATTGCCTCCACCGGTGCCCCACTGGATCCCTTGGCCACCTCCACCGCTTCCCAAGTGGATTCCTTGACTTCCTCCGCTGGCTACCCAATGGATCCCTTGGTTACCTCCGCCGGTCCCCAAGTTACCCCCTTGACCTCCGCCTCCGCCTTGGGTCACGATTTGCGAACCGATAACCGACTGCGAGCCACCGGAGCCTTGTCCGGAGCCCGAAGAAGACCCGACACCACCAGCGCCGCCTTGGCATACGGTCTGTCCCGTGCCCACGATGACGGGTGGCCTGGCCGTGGGCCCGACTCCGCCGCCGATGTTACCGATCGATTGCGACGCCGCCACGCCTTGCCCGTTGAGAATCGCGTTGGCTATGACTCCGGATCCGATGCCTCCCTGCGCGTTTCCCGAACCAGCGCCTCCGCCTTGACCAGCTTGGCCGGCGCTACCCGGGGTAATGAGGGAAAACAACGCCGAAGTTTTCGCAGCGACCGGCGTATCCTGGAAGAATGGATTTTTCGCATTGATCGCTGGCGCCGGTGGCGCGGGTGGTGGCTGCAACTCGGTCGACGTCGAAGCCACGGAACTCGTCGAACCATCGCTACTTTCCCCGTGAAACGGGCTCGCGGGCGCGTCCTGCCACCAGTATCGATGCGATCCGTCCTGCAGCGGCGCCGGCTGAATACGATCGTGCGTGCCGTCGATCGTTTGGTCGGTGTCGTTGGCCGCCTGTAGCACGTCGCTGGCAAAGTCGTCGTTGTGACCCTGAATATTGAGCGTACCCGTGTTTGGATTCCAGTCGAACGTGCCGACGGCGGTCCTGCCGTGAACATCCACTGGTACGGCTGCTGCTGCTGCTGCTGCGGGCACCGAGACGACTTGAGGAGTATCGTCGGCATTGGCTAGCGCAGCGACGAAAATCAGACACAGCAAGCGATGCGCCATGATTTTTGCGACTGTGCCCTGTGCAACGAGAACGACAGATGATTTTTATCAATTCGAACTTTGCCGTTGAAGAGCTTTCTCGATTATATTTGAGCCTCGCGGTCACCTGAATTTTCGTTTTATCTGTTCAACGCGGCGAGAGACGCGCGCAGCACCCTTTCTCCGAATCGAAATGCACTATTGTACCAAAGATGAACAACACACTAGTATGCAGTCGGCTCGACTGTCGATGTCGCCAAATGTATTCTTCTCTTATATTCTGTTTCTGCATTCGATCTGATTACTCCTGGCTCTGGGCTCGTATGCACATTTACCCCACCCAACGTGTGTGTGTCTCTCATCTTCATGTTAGAAACCTGAATCTTGCATCTTCTTGCTGCTGCTGCTGTTGTTGTTGTTGTTTTTCGATTCTGCAGGAATAAATATGCACATAATTCCTTTTTGTTTTGTCTTTTATGCATATAGTCCCTCGAAGATATCGACGAAGACGATGATGATTGTGATAATGTGGCCGCGCGTCGTTTTCAAAACGATGTTTTCCAGTAATTTTGTTTATCTACAATTTACTTTAATTATTATTAAATAAAAATTCATTAATTTCAATTTGCACGCAGTTTTACGAAGGTCGATTGAAAATGATATATTCATGAGAGTTGATTTTTAATTTATTTGGCTTGAGCAGGGGTATAACTTGAAATGAAATACATCCTGCTTCGAATTAATAGAGATTTGAAAGCTTTATGACATTTCATAAATCCACTTTTTATTCATTCATTACTGTAAGTCACGAAGGTATCGTTCAACCCTTGAGTAATTATGGATCAATTTATCCTTAAAATACTTCTTCAATAGAATAAATTAATCTCAGTGTAGATTAAAAACAAAATTCCTGGAATATAAATAAAAAATTGGGTATTTTTAAGAAACAGTCATCTTTAGATAATTTGTTTCAAATATTTTCAACTTTGCATGTTATCTCGAGCGAAAAATAATGGCTGCAATTTACCAAAGTCTTCGTCCTCATTAGTCATACGATACAATTTTTATAATTGCAGAGCTACATCGAGAGCAGTGCTTTTGTGGCGCTTCATCCGTCGCGATAAATGGTATATAGAAGAGCTGTGGCGTCATACTCTGGCTCGTATACTTACACATCGCAATTAAAATACGCGAAATTTAGCTTTTTGCAACCGGTTAGGTCCAAAAAGTAAGAATTTATTTTGGTGAATTATCGAATCAACACTCTAATCGAATCTCAAAAACGTTTCCGTACCATATAAGCTAAATCCCATTAGAATAATTGATTGATAAGACGGAGGTAGCTTCAAGTACTTTAGATAGATGATATTTGATTATGTTAAATGTTAATAATTATTTTATATAACCTTTGAACTGACCAAATCAGTTATAAATATTAAATTTTCAATGGATATTTGAGTCAGTCTTGGTAAAAGTTGTTGTTTTCATTCTCATAGCTAAAATGTTGATTTATTTTCAGCATAAATTTGTGACGCCCAGAAACATTCAAGAGCGAATTTTGAATATTTCTCACGTGCTCGCCTCTCGTCATTATCGATAAGTTTATTACTTCTCCTAACAACGCAGCTATATTCAATAATATTATTATCGATTCACGATTCATCGTCAATAAATTCTACAATACCGACTTAAATAATTATGCATCGATCATTTACAAATTTTATTTCTTAAAATTTTTATCTTGATAATGAAGTAATTGATTTAGTATTAAGTAAGTCATAGCCAATGTCCGCAAGTACATACATTTATTTTAAGTCAAATATTGTAAAAAGCATTTTATCAAATGATAAAGTAATAAAATAAAAATCCAATTGTTCCAATTTGTTTAGTTTGAGTCAGGCCAACATTGCTTCTGTCTCTAGTTAAATAATGAATATATGAGTTTGAATAAAGACGAAATCATTAATTTACATTCGATTTTGTTGATACGATTAATTGGGAATCAGTTTGTAAAATACGAATAAAAAAATCCTTATTTAATTGTTTTTTTACTCATCTCTTCTTCCTGGGGATCCCGAATAACCGCTATTTTATTTAATATTTCCTCATGAACGTGGCTATTATGTTTGATATGACTGTCTTAAATAGTTTCAATATTCAGCTTTTATATTTTTTTTAAATCAAGCAAATAATATTTTTTATGGTCTAAACGAGTACCCTATGGAACTATTTTGATCCCAACAAAGAAATATATGAGAACCTGTACGGTACGTTTAGGAGTCAGAGATAAGAATAGTAAATGATCGGCAGAAAAGCATATAACTTATTTGCAAATCGAGTCAGGATTTAGATACTTGTTTGCGGGACATTGACCGCTGTGATTTTACTTAAAATTCATTGCTTTGTAAGTCTGGAGCAGGAGTTTTAGCACTTCGGGCAATTGTGTTCAGTTTTGTGCTTACATAATATTACGTAGCAAATACTGTGATTTGATGGAACTTTCATCCCGATCGATCGAATAAATTGATCGATTCATTATTATGGCTATGTGCCTATAGACTGTCGAATTTGGAGGTCAATGACACCCAGCAGCAACTCTGCATCTACCTCTATGTGTCAAAGTACATCGTTTAAGACTACTTGCCAATTCTGAATAAAATTTCCATCGTTCTAAATCACTTGCTCTGCCGATTTGAATGAAAAAAATCATTCATCTCTAATGAGCCAATTAAAGATACAATTTTTTTATGATCGTATTACGGGCTCACTTAAATTTGGACCAGGGACACGGAACAATCTCGATGTTTCTATATACTTGGATTATATAAGTATAAATTTCTATGTGTGTTTGCACCCTTCTATGAATAATCTTTTACACAAATTTGAGAATATTACTGATTTGTTTAAAGCTAAGAAGATATTGAAAATTTTAGTTTTTGAATACATTTTTGAAAAAAATTTGTGTGATGGATTTAATCAATTTTAATGAACGAAAACTTCTTAAAGTTTTGTTTTGCGTTTGTTTCATTTTGGCAATAAAATTAGTTCAAAAATTATTAATCTATCGAACCTATACTGCATTCACAAAATTATCGAAAACTCTTAAAATTGAAAAAAAAGTAAATTGGATATCTTCAAAATTTATTTCTTGAACTTATCTTAAATTCCAAAAAAAGTTTTTTTTCGATCATGTGAGGATACAAAATCGATGAAAAATGATAATTACGCCAAGGGCAATTGCCTCATGATTTTATGATTGAGGCCACTATTCCACGCCAATATTCCAGCCATATTTCGATTCAACTTTTTGTTATGTTACAATAACAAATTTTTTGACTATAACATCACATTATTACAAACTTTTTTTTCATTTTCTAACTTCTTTCTCTAGATTTTTATCATCTTCTTTATTACTACATTTGATTTTTTCATGAATTTTTATTTTTATCGGCCTTTTACATATCTCTTTGTAAATCGTAACAATTCACTCATAATTTTTTCAACACTTTTTTCCCAGATCATATTTTGGTGCATTGCAACGCGAGACGATTTTATATCTTTGCTGCTTGCCGCCGTAGCAGCACTACCTTATGGCTGCGGCTGCATGAAGCTGTCAAAGACTGTCATGCATGCACTGCGTGTAGTCTGCACTAGCAGAACGTTTCTTTGGAACGTCAGAAACAAAACACTAGCAACAACTGCGCGCAGACAAAAATCATAGTACACAAACTTCACTCGGTTCTTATCTAATCGGTAATTTTGTATGTGTCACTTCGATTCCAAATAACAATAAACATTGATGAGGCGTTGACGCGTAAAATGTGTCAAACTTGACTATCGAGCGTCCACAAAATATTTTTTTTAAATTGAATACACAAGGGTACAAAGATGAAGTGACAACTCATGCAATTGAAGAAAATTCGTCATTCCGCTGGCTCTCAGTAAATGACTCAGTAAATTCTCTCAAATACTTTTTCATTATCATTGCGTGTTGCAATATTGCAAGCTGCGGAGTTTGACATTTTAAAAAAATTGCGGCATGTTCGATCTTTAAGGTAAATAATACATTGTATTATATCGTGTATTACAATATTGCATAAAAAATGTTAACTGCCATTGGAGTTCAGCTTTATCCATACATGACGATTTCACCTTGCAGCAAATAGCATATAATTAGAGACATACTTGCATTCTAACTGATGATGCAAAATTCATTCATCTTGAAAAATGGCAGAAAGTCAACAATTTTTGGGATGGAAACAGTATTCTATGGAACCAGTAGCTTTTGCACTAACATTTGCATATTCAATATGTGGTTAGTAATGGTTTTTTAACTTGATTGTATTTAAAATTTCATTGAAAATCTAATGATTATTGTTTGAATTTTTTTTAGATAATGTCTACACTGACCTTATTATTTATCAAACATGCCAAACCATAACTGGTTTAAATAGTAGTGAATGTGACATCCTACATGAAAATAGTACTACAAATAGAGCCAAAGAAATTGAAAAGTTAGTGCAACCTCATACAGGCTCAATATTTATACTAGATTCATGCATAAAGACTATTTTTCCAACGTTAATGGCCCTATTCCTGGGACCATGGAGTGATAAAAATGGCAGAAAGCCACTGCTGATTGTGCCCTTCCTTGGTAAGTTTTTACCAAACACTACAATATTTTATCAAACAATTAATTAAAATATACATTTTCAATTGCCCCAGGTTATGCATTATCCTATGCAATTCTGGCTTTAATGAGTAATTTCAATTTGAGTCCATACTGGTTTTTATTATCGTCGATACCTGGATCAATACTAGGTGGATTCCCCACAATATGCTTGACATTCTGGTCTTATAAAGCTGATATTACGGATAGTCAAAATAGAGCTTGGCATCTTGCATGTCTTGAAACCTTTTTCTTTGGAGGATTTTTGGGAGGACTATTTATAGGACCTTACACTTTCAGACATGCTGGATATATGGTTGTGTTTCTCATAGCTTCTGCAAGTTGTTTGAGTGCAACTATCTATTCAGTTTTCCTTGTTCCTGAAACAATACAAATTCAACACCAAGTAAAATTTATCTTTTTGATTCTCTCAATTGATTAAAAAAAATAGATTCAATGATGACTAATAATAAATATATTTCAGAGGGCTCTAAAAGATGTATTTGACTACAAATTAGTAAAGAGATTTATTCAAGGCAGTATTGAAATCAAGAGATGGATTTGATAAATTTTTAGTCTGGAGTTGTGTCCTATCAATTGCTATAAATGTCTCAATTATGGAAGGAAATGGTTCCATTATATTTTTATTTACAAGTTACAAATTACAATGGAATATTTCAGACGTTTCCATATATTCTGGTACCAATCTCCTACTCACAATCATTGGAATGTTATTACTTATCAAACTTGTTGGATCAATTTTAAGTAAATATTAGTATGATATATATTTTTTAAATAATTTTTTGAAAAAATTTTAATAATTTCAATTGCTTTAGAACTACCTGAAACTGTCATTGTTGTGTTGTCTTGTTTATCAACTTCTATAAGTTGTTTGGGAAAAGCTTTTGTATCAAAACCATACCACATGTACATCACTGCAGGAATTGGCATGTTTAGTGCTTCAGCTGTTCCAGCTATCAGATCTATAGTGTCAAAAACAGTCCCACAAGATGATTTAGGTAAATATTATTAATTTATGAAATTTTAAGAAACATGTTACATAAATTAATTATCTTGTTTTAGGAAAAACTTTTTCAGTAATAACAATTGTGGAAATGATTATACCCTTTGCTGCTACACCATTGTACCTGTACATTTATACCCATACACTTGATATGTTTCCTTGCCCAGTTTGGTTTTTATCTGCTTCATTGCCAATAGTTAATATTATATTAGCTATCATGATAGAATATAGATGGAAAGTTCTTAAAAATACTCAGTATAGTGAAATTGTAACAGAAAGAGATTGATAATGATAAGATTTATACAATTTTCATTATCAAAGTAACTTTTATATATCCTTTATTTTTAATTACTTGACAAGTATTTTATATTAATATCATACATTGTTAAAAAAAATATAAAATAATCATTCTTTAAAAGTGATCAAAAATTCTAGTGATAACTTGAATAATTTTTCGTAGTTATATATTTAAGGTAAATGTAAAAAGGGAAATTTTTATGCAAATGTACAAATTTGTGGCCTCAAACAATCTGTGATAAAAAATTATACAATGGAATTTTAAATGTGATTTTAGTCATAAGTATTTCTAAAATTTTGCAAAGTACTATGCATTAAAATGTAATATCAATTAATAAACATATTTTAAATTAAGAACACAAATAAAAATCGAACATCTCAATCATATGCATTATTTTGTCAATTTAAAGTTCGTCATAGTAATCTACATGATCACCAGACTTGTACTTTTTTGCTAAAAGAACTTCAGTAAATTTTTTAACAGTTTGATCCGTGGTTAAAGCAGTTTTGTTTTTTCTCATTTCTTGGAATGTGGTCTTTACATCTTGATCACCAACATTATTTGATATTGTTGCAAGCATATCTGTCTCTACAGGGCCTGGAGAATAATTCAGTACATTTATATCTGGATTTTCTTCAGCAAAGACCTGTTGATATAAAAAAATTATAAATTAGTTAACTTTATTTTCAAATTTTGAAATTTTTTCTATTAAAAAGTATAGGACGTTTTCCAATTGTCACAAAATGGTCACTTTACGATTTGCATGGAGATAAAATATGCAAGGCGTTGAGGGTTAAACAAATTAGAGACCTTGTTTGTTTTGCCTCCAGGCAAAGCCGTAAAGTGACCTTTTGGTGACAGTTGGAAAACGCCCTATACAAATAATGCGAATCTTATATTGACCTTAAAAAACATCTCTCGAGCTGCTTTTCCAGTACAATAATATCCAATTGATTTAAAAGGTGTAATACCACACAAAGAGGTGATATTAATAACATTTTTTTTAATTTTCTTATTATTGAAAATATTCATTAAAACTCCATTTAATACAGCTGGGGAAAATACATTTAGATCATAATATTTCCTCCAGATGTCAAAATCAATCATTTGAGTAGTTGGTTGCGATACATCTCCAACAGATCCAGCATTGTGTATCACTACCAATTGGTCAAATTCTTCCGGCTTCTTAGCTCCCAATGATTTCAATACAATATCTAAAAAAATTTAATTTTAATTCATTTAAACTGGTAGTATAATTTATTTTCCTTTTCATTTTTTAGTTACCTTTCAATTGATCAGCTTTAGCCACGCTCAAATCAACGCTTTCATATTTAACACTTAAATGTTTTGGTAGTTTATTTGAAGTTTCTTTCAATTTTTCTGCATTTCTTGCTAATAATAAAACTTGTGATCCATTTTCTAAATTAGATGAAAGTACTTCAGCAATTTTTTGTCCGATTCCTTGGCTAGCGCCAGTAACTAAAAGAAATACTTTCCCTGAAAATATTTTTCCAGCCATATTTTTTTATAATCCGTTACAATCTTGAGTTTGAATATCAGATTGGCTATCTGTTGACTTGCTTTCTGAATCTTCAATTTCCGGAGCTTGAGTGTCTTGCTCTTCAAGTACTTGTTGCAAATGATCAGCTTTTAATAAATGAACAAGTTCAGTAGTTGTAAGAGCCTGGAAAAAAAAGTTTATATAAACTTCTGAGCGATACATTCAGCCTTGGATATTATATAATAAATTAGTTATCATTTTTTTATGTAAGTTACAGCAAACATGCAATTACTGATATTAAAAGAATACATAAAATGAAATTCTTATGAGAAATAATCAAACCTGTAAATGTGGAGCTATATGCCTGATAAGTGGATTTGCTGCTAGTTCCTCTGCTTCTTGTGTTTCAAGATTATGTCCATCAGTAATTAATCTAGCTATGCATTCTTCTCTTGCAACAGACAGCGAATTAATGAGGTCACGCTTGGAAGTTCCTCCCTGAATCGCTTTCAATTTTGAGTCTATTACGGAAAATTAATGAAATTAGTATTTACGCATTGAGAATCATAATATTTACTTCAGCAAATGTTTGACAGTTTGTAAATTCAAAAGTCAATTAAAATCAAGTGTACAAAATACTCACGTAGTCTGGCCAAGTACTGAGCGGAATCGGGCAATTTCTCCAAATCCTTCTGATCAACAGACGCAGCAGCGGTGTTATCAGAATCGACGAACGAGTCTTCGAAAGAGTTATCTTGCTGAGTCGAAGAGTTTGCCTCAACTGCAACCGAGTCGACGCCCGTAGTCCACGGGTCGGTGTCTGTTGTTCTCATGTTACCGCACTTTTTCTTATTTGCTTCTCCCTCCTTATAACGCCTGTGATATTATATTATGTATTGCTTGGAATATCGTCTTACGCGGCTAGTGAACTCGCTTGACTTTTTTTTGATACTGTACAATAAAACAACTAGATATGCAACGAGAAATGCGCCTTTTACTTTTTACTCGCACACAGGCTTCGGTGCTCCGATCGACGTCGTCGTGTGCTCGGCTCGAATCAAGGACAACTGCGCATTATACACACATTGCAATATAATGTCTGCTACGGACACTTGAATCAACATTACTCGATCTATAAATGTGGCGGTAAATTTAAAGCAGTTCGGTATTGTTAACATTCGTTTATTAAAAATTGCTTTCAAAATGTTTTCTTATAAAAGTCAACGTAATCTCCAGACTCGTATTTTTGTTGCTTCACTACTTGAAGGAGATAATTCGACGTTTGCTCGGGCGTGACGAAAGTCTTGCTATTGATCATTTCTTTGATCTTCTCTTTCAGATTTTCATTTGCGCTCCTCTTCAGTACGTCGTGAAACATGTCGGTCCCGACGTATCCCGGTAAATAGTTTAGCACGTTTACATGGGGATTTTCCTTGGCAAACACCTACGTGGAAAAATACGCGCAACAAGTTTTTTTTTTTTAATTAATCGTTCAAATTGCACAATTTTAATATTAATATTGTTACCTTGAAGAACATGTCCTTAGCGGCTTTGGCCGAACAGTACGAGCCGACGAAAACATCGGGCTCCAAGCCCCAGTAAGAGCTTATGTTGAAAACGTATTTACGGACGTTATTGCAGTGAAACGTGCTCATGAATACTCCGTTTAACATCGCAGCAGAGAACATATTCAAATTGAAACATTTGTGCCATTCATCTAAATTTGTCATCTCGTTTGTAGACTGCGAGAAGTTGGCCATCGCGGCGCAATGAACTATTATCGCTTGATTGAAGCCTTCCGGTTTCTCATTCTTCAGCGATTTATCGATGATTTCTGTAAAGCAACAAAAAATAAAGCGTCAATCGTCGAATAATGTTCTCTCCCCACGAACCAAAAAATTGGCGCGCAGTAATTAGTGTTTACATTGTATATTCACCTCGCAGTTGACCAGCATCACTGGGCAGATTAAAGTCAATACTTTCGTACGTGGCATTGACACCATTGGCCGCGATCTCGTTGCTCGTCTTCTCCAGATCCGTGGAATTTCTGGCGAGCAGCAAGACGCGAGATTGACTCTCGAGGTTCGGGCTGAACGCCTTGGCTATGCTCTTTCCAATACCTCGACTGGCTCCGGTTACCAGTAAAAAAACCTTTCCCGTAAAAATGCCCGGCATGATGAACTTTTCGATGGTTCCGATACAAACGATTCAAATTGACAAATCTTTATAATCCCTCGAACACTCGATATACAATTTATAATCAATATACTGTAACCGTGCGAAGATAAAGATTAAAGAGAGTAAATTATCTCTCTTATCTGCGAGAACTCATTTCTCTCTTTCGAGTAATCGCGCAAAACTCTGCACTCGCGCAGTTTCATTAATCGCAACTTACAAACAAAACCGCAGCGTTCGCGTTTGCAAAGTGAAAGTCTCAAAGAAACACACGAATCAAAAGCGATAAAGAGGCAACGAGGAGCTGAACCGTAACTCGGAGCTACTCTGCAAGAGATTTCGTATGAAATCGTAATTTAAATTCACGTGTGTTTATTTATAGTATGGCCAAAAAAAAATATATCAAAGATCTTGGCAAAATACTATTATCAATCACTCGGTTAAATCGAACTCGAGATTACTCGACGCACAAGTATGGAGTATATCAATACACGGCACACACGCTACCGCAGCGTGCAGTGGCCCGAACAAATCGAAATCTCGATAATGTTGCGGCGTTCGATAAAAAATCTCAACGAAGCTCCGCCACGCGCTGAGTGAATGACACCTGTGCTGCGCTCGATCGAGGTTCGGCCGTCGCGAGCACGCTTCTGCTTGTTTTGCAGTTTTTTGAGACGACGCGATTCGTTCGTCGCCGCGCGCGCATCATTGCGAAAGTATATAATAACAGTCGACGTCGTCGTCGTCGTCGTCGACTCGTTCGCGCAGTCTCGTGCCTTTCTGCTCGGCTTTGCGTGTGTGTCAGCCGAGGTATACACGCACTATTGCACGTATATATAATACACAAACGCGGAAGACATGAGTGTGTGCACGAGTAGTAGTAGTACCCTTCCTCGGAGCAGTGTCTTTCGCTAGGCTCGCTACTTTCTGCCATCCAAAACATTATGATATCGCGCGATCGTGTCGCGAGGCCAGCTTGCCACGAAGCAGTGAGCGCTGTACAGTAGAGGTGTACACCGATCGGGAAAACACACACAGCTGGCCGTCAGCAGCATGCTCGTGCTCGCGAGTGAGATCCAATTTGACAACTTTACAACGAGCGTCGAGCGGTAGTGATTAATTTCTTTTTCTCTTTCCTTTCGTTCTTTTCCACCGATCGACAGACAAGCGTCGTTAAGATCATCTCGCCTCTGATCGCGGCGCGCAAAGTCGAGCCTCAACTCTCGACTTTTGTGCAACATTAAAAATAAAAAAAAAAAAACTATATACGTAAATAGGAGGTGAAATAATTTGATCACAAGAGTAAACATGAGTGAAACAACGGTAATGTGGATGCTGGTGCTGGTGATGCTGGGTGGCTCCTATCTCGCCGGCTCGCTGCCACTTGTGATGAACCTGTCCGAGGTGAGAGCTCATATGTCAATGCCAAAGCGTGCATCTGGTCTTTGTTTGTTTTGATTGCAATTTTCTTCGACAGATGTATACATAACCTAAATCTTTGTTTTTTTATATTAATTCGCTGATAAACTGATAACAATGATCGAGTGGTATAGATAACTGTGGAAATGTAACATTTTCATATTTATAAAAACTGCCAACACCTATAATTAATCGAACGATCCTAAGTAAATTATTTTCGATGCTTTGTCGTCAGCATTTGATTGAACTTCCAAAGTGTTGCGTAAACGCGATTGCGAAATGATTTTGAAATATTTATAAAATAATTTTTCGATGAAATGAGAATTCCACTGGCAGAAATTAATAAATTAATCGATGCATTTTTTACAACTTATTGATTGTATCTTTTAATTTTTCGTTATCGAACTATAACAATTTGTTTTATTATAGCCTAATCTACTTTTATGTTTGCTATGATATTTATTTTGCATGATAAGTAAGTTCATTGTTTAAAATATAACGTAACGTCTATTGCTTTGACTTTTGTATTATTAGCCTAGGCTTTAGTTTGTTTATTCATATGAATAACGAAATTTATCATTTATTATAATTTTTATTTGTTAATATTTTTAGGACAAATTACAATTGGTATCAGTTCTTGGAGCTGGACTTCTTGTAGGTACTGCATTGTCAGTCATAATTCCTGAAGGGGTGAGAGCCTTATTCAGTGGAGCCATTCACACTTCAACAACTACAGCACAGGATGGTGCTCAGGATGCTGAAAAGCATGAAGGTATATATTGCAAATTTACAATCTAATCATTTAAATAATGTTTTATCTTATGTATGCTTGTATTCTTTATTACAGGTACAGATCTTCATAGTTTAATTGGATTAAGTTTGGTGCTAGGATTTGTATTCATGTTATTAATTGATCAATGTACAACAAAAAAAACTGGTGGAAAAGAAAAAAGTATGACTGCTACTTTGGGACTAGTTGTCCATGCCGCTGCTGACGGGGTTGCTTTAGGAGCTGCTGCCACAACATCACAATCTGATGTTGAGCTCATTGTATTCTTGGCTATAATGCTGCATAAAGTATACTCAATTGATTATTTTTACACTTTCTTTGATCACTTAATCAGATTTATCAATTGAAATTTTTTATAAATTAGGCTCCTGCTGCATTTGGACTTGTTTCATTTTTGTTACATGAAGGAGTAGAAAAAAGAAAAATTCAAAGACACTTGTTAATATTTTCTTTGGCAGCTCCTTGTTTAGCTGTAATTACCTATTTTGGAATTGGGAAGGTAAAGTATGATTTGCACTTTATATTCATGCTTATATATCTAAATTAATTTTTATAATTGCAGGAAGGTAAAGAGACTTTAAGCAATGTTAATGCTACAGGAATAGCAATGTTGTTTAGTGCTGGAACTTTTTTGTATGTTGCTACTGTGCATGTCTTGCCTGAACTCATGACTCGAGTTAATAGTAGTTATACTCACTTACCAACCGATTCGGTTTCTTCTCTGCCTTCTAATCATAATCATTCACATGGACTAAAATTCAAGGAAATTATAGCTCTTGTAGTAGGTTGTTTTTTACCAGCAATAATTACTACTGGACATCATCATTAAATAATTATAAATATATAAACACTAATATAAATAGATATATTACTGTACAAATTTAAAAACAAATTTTGACTAAGTGTTGACAGAATATAACAGAAATTGTCTTATAAACAATATTTCTGTTACAAGTAGAAAGATATATTTTTTACTCTTGCAAATATTTTGTATTATTTTTATTGAATGGAACGAGTGCTCTGTACAAATGATTTTCATATTGTAAAAAAAATTTGCATGAAAATTATCTGTTGATAGATTTTTAAATAAATAGTTAATTTGAAGAGAGATGAAAATTTGTTAAATGATGAGAACTTAAATAAATATACAATTTTGAAAATCATTTTCAAATTTTTGTGAAAATGTAGATTGAGTATAATCATAGGAACAATGATGAATGATGAATTTCTATCTTTACTTAAAAATGTAAAACATCATTTACAAAAAATGTGATAATACTTAGATAATTTTATTAACATTGAATAAAACACAATTATATTGTTATGATAATTTTTAAGTAAGCTGTCACTATCTAAAGCGCAACATTTAAAAAAAAGAACAATTTACAAGATTTTTCAATCAAATTGTAATGAAGTAGATAAAGTACTTTAAAAATGAAATCTCATGCATTTATTAATTGTATTTTCTTTTAAAATAAAGAACACATTGGGGTAAAAAGTATTTTCAATTGTTATTCAAGTTTATTTCCTTTTTTTCATGTACACTAGTTATAAATTAGTATTCAACTTTTTAAATTATTTATTTGAAATCAATCAAAATTTTTTTTATTACTTATTGTAGTTTAACATAATTTTATTCAAATAAATTAATTCCACTTTGAATCATATTAGAATATTCATTAAAATCATTGTTTTGGGGTTTGAAATTTTTGCATGAAAAGTATAGTAATCATAACGCATGCAAAAATATAATTTTCCAGTTGTAAAAGTACTATTTCTTTCATTAAATAATACAACATATAATCAATAACCAAAAACTCTGTTTAAAAAATGTTATCAAATTCCTATGTGTATTTAAACGAGTAAGGAACACATTACAAGTTTTTCAACAATTAGAGTGTAAGAATTTCATTGGCTCTATTTTCCAAAAGAGTTTCCATTGACTTAACATCTTTGCACCAAACATCCAAACGTTGAATCATTCCAGAAATTTGTGAACGATCAAGAACTCGTGGTTGTACCCAAGTCATATTGACAGTACCAGCAACTTGGTCAATGGCACCTCTCACCAAATTTTGTGCCAAAGCTTTCATTACCAAAAGCTCAACTTCACCTATTGGTAAATGAGTCTCTTGAGAAATTTCATCAAAAGTCAATTGCCTGAAATAAATGAATAAAATTTAAAAATTTTGAAACTAAAATATTATTGTATTAATTGTTATAAATTGATTTACCTATTATTAGCTTGGCGTTTGAAAGTCATTTCCATAAGGCATAATAAGGATATTTTTTGTCTCAATTTCAATTCTTGAGCAGCAAGATCAGCAATCTGACTCCATTGTGGTTTCAGTCTTTCCAAAGCAGTTATATCACCTGCATTAAATGCATTCAGCAGATCAATAAGCCAAGAATTTGGTGTTCCTTTGAGTGATTCCAGTACAGGATGAGCAAGAAGCTCTCCAATATTATAAACACCTTCTCCTAATAAAGCAGCTAAACCCAAGAAAAAGGCATGTTGTTCTTGATCTGACCTACTCAGAGTATTCAACTCAATACAACCTAAATACCTAAAAATATTCACAGCATTTATTAGTATAAGGATTATTTTGTAATGAAAGTAATCAAAAATAGTATTAAAACCTCAAAGCAGTTCTATAATATTCTGCATGTTTTCCTTGTAATCTGTACAATCGGCTAGCTAGGAGATAAAATCTACCATGAACAGATGAAACTCCATCCATTGCATCCAGCATAACTTCAACCTCTTCGATAATTTTTTTGGTTTCATCCTGAACATTTAATTCATTCAAATAAATTTGGCCAATGAGTACTTTTACAAGTGCAACAGCTTCTTGATTACTTTTAACTTTGGGTTCAATTTTCTGCAAGAATGTAATTGCACTAGGTTTGTCCGTGTACTGCTTGACTATGTGTGCAACTATTTCCACCAGCGATAATGGATTGATTCTTAAAACATAAATTAAATTCAAGGTTACTCTTCACAAACATTTTCAATACAAATTGAATATCAACAATCTATGACAATAATGAAAACACCAAGTATTTTAATAGTAAAATTTGAAACTTAAACAATATTTTTGAACTATTATGATTTATATGAATTTTCTGGTCTATGTATACAATACAAATAAGAAAGTATAGCGTGTATATACACAAAGACAGAATGATAAGAAATTCATGCATGACAAACAAGGTTATGTTTACCGGTTGTTGCTATTTAGCAAATAATAACATTAACTTACTTGCTCTCAAAGGTGGACAGAAAATTGTTGTACAATTCGATGAGGGCTGCATCTTTCTGCAGGGATGGATGGAGCACGAACGACTGCAAACTCAGAGTCAGCTGATGCCAAAGCCTGCAAGTCACCCGGGTAGCATCGATTAGTTAGCGAGAAAAACTCGGCGAAAAACGTGTCGTTCGACGCGAAAATTGTGCAGGTGATAATACATACTTTTTGTTGTGCAATTCCTCGAGCTTGGCCCATTCGTCGGCGAGCTCTTGGTCGGGCAAACGTTGTTTTTGACTGAGATAGGCACTCACGTCTTTCGGCGCAGTGGTAGCCGCCATTTTTCGCAAACTGGACTGACGAGACTTTGTAATTGAAAAACTGACGAGCCGCGAGGTTGTGTATATCACGCAGAGCCACTGTACTACAATGCAAACGGCGATTCCTGTAATATGCGCCACTTATCGTCAGCTACGAAATCACGGGCGTATTTTGACGGGGATTTTCACGAAGTAAGTAGAAGTTCGATTGGAAATTTCAATTCATTGGACTTTTCTGGATCAATGGAAAACTTTCTAATTAATTAATAATGTAATATTGTTCCGGGTATATCGGCGTCTGGTTTATTCTAAAAATGAATAATTAATAATAATTGAATGTAAAGAATTATTTTTTTTTAAATTTTAATCATTAATAAGTTTAAATCGAAAGTAAAGTTACACTAAAATTTATCTACTTGCAAAATTTTACCTAAAACAATAGTTCTAGTAACTAGGATATCCTATGTAGATCGAAAATACTGCAGAACAATTGAAAATTTTCAAAATATTATAAAAAAGCGAAATGCTATATTTATATCACTACTCACTAGGTATAGGATAGATATTGAAGTGCAGCTTCTTTACTCGTGTTGGGCTTGTGAAAGGTTAAGCCGTAAAAAATGAACGTCCATCGGTTCGACTGATCGCGATAATCGTAGGTTTTTAATATCTTATGAAGCGTCTGTTTGCTTATCCCTGGTGTAGCACTGACAAGGAGAGCACGCCAGGTCCGGGTCATGGATTTGCTCCAAAATTTTTTTTGGGGTCTGCTGGTACCCAATACTGAAGCTCCCCGTGCTTAGTTTGATCTCATGGGCCTTAGGGCCCATTTTTTGGAGGATTTCCACATTATAAAAATTTTTTTGTTATTTTCTATATCGATATATAGAAAAGTTGATCAAAAGTTTTAAAATTTTTCAAAGAATCTGCTTGAATTTTTTCAGAATTTTTGGGACCATCTACCACTCTCTGTAGGAAGTCCTAAAATCGATAAAAAAAGCGTCAAATTTGGGCCTCTTGAATTAAACCCATGATTATATGATATTAAATTAAGCCTCTAATTATGTAAACCAAATGTCCTGCGAGGTGTTCACGCCGAATAAAATTTCATGAACGTATTACGAATCGAATGCATTTTGGCTCTTAGCAACGTATAATGTTTGTCTGCATCCATCATAATTCGCGTGTAGGCGTATATCGCACAGTGAAGCTCGCCGATTAGTCGATAATGACAATCCAGTGAACTGCGAACTTTTCCGTGACTGCCCAGCTGAATTAGTTTAATTGTATAACTCGACTGAATTTTTGTATCGTCGCGATAATGACGAGCGCGAGTGAAATACTCGAGGAATCGTTTAAACATATTGGTACGATCATGAGGCACAATTAGCAAATGCAATATTTCATTTTGAGATTTTCAATAAAAAAATAATCGAACGTAGAGAAGGAGTAACTCTATTTAATTTTGTTCGTCGTGAGCAGGCTTGGCAGATTGGCAGGCCAAAGAATGGGAAATTCACGAGACTGCCAACAACAAGAAAAACGAGTCATTCGACTTGCGCTACGAGTCAAAGTCTACAATTTTACAAACCAATATTCAAACGGTATGGAACAATCACTTGAACAATCACAAACTGTCCGATAGGTGATGTATTTCAAGTTTTTCTTTTCAATTTTAAATTCGACATCAACACTAAAAATTAAATTTCTTCAATAGAGTTACGGAACTATCTCGCTGGCGCGGTAACTTCGAATCGGTACTCGACGCATTGAGCAAAGAAATCGACTTGTTAATCGAGGAGAGAGCCGACACGGAAAAGGAGCTGGAACTGCTGGACCACCCGCTCCAAATCGCGAATCGATGCATCGGCAAGAGAAACAATCGCACCAGCTCGGAAATCACCTACGACGACGTCGACGTGCAACTGAGAGCAGAAGTTGATTTGATCGAAGCCAAGAGGAAATTGTTCACTGCCGAGTGAGTATAACGAGGATGATTTTTCATTTTTAAAATCACGACGAATAAAATGTATAGTTGTCCTTAAATTTATCGATGAAGCATCAAAACAGCCTGGGACAAACTGAATCGTCTGGAAGAGATGAAAGCTAGAATCATCGAGGAGATTCGTGACAAATCCGAAGCCACGGGCATCGACTCGGAAAATTTGGAGCTTTCGCGGATATTTCCCAATTTCACTTACAAACCCTACGCTCTCAGCATTCCAGAAGAGTAAGCGGAGTGCAATCGTTTCATGCATCGTGATACAATTTTTTTGATTCACACAATAAAATATTTGTGCGCTATCGCAGTGCCGTGTCGTACGAGAGCTGGCTCGAGCACTCGCGTCACACGCAGCAGCTGGCCGAGCAGGAGATGAGCGACACTTACAGCCTGCGCGAGTCCATGCGCATCGACAAGGACACGGCCAAGCGCGAGCTCGTCCACCAGCAGGACGCCACGGATTACGCGCTGCGTCGTCGGGCCTTCGCCACGCGCAAAGCTCGCAATGAGCTCGACTGGCAGAAGCTCAAGATTCGGCGCGAGGCCGAGAGTCTGCGGCTGCAGATCGTCGATCTCGAGACCGCCCTGAGAGCCAAGGCCGACGACGTCAAGTGCTGCGAGACGAGACTGGAGAATCGCACGTACAGGCCGCGCTACGAGCTCTGCCAGGACGAGCCCGAGTTCGGACTGAAGGACGAGCTGGTGAAGCTTCGCGAGAGCATGGCCAAGCTCGAGGAAAAAATCAACTACGCCAAGTGAGTGTCGATCGTTGATGTCTGGCTGTGTTTATTCTCCTCGAAAATAGAGTCGCGTAAACTACTTTTGTTTTAGATCGATTCACAATGATTTGGAAAAAATTCTTGAACGCATCGATCAAGATTTGGAAAATAAGCAGCACGCCTTGACCACCGACGTCATGTGTCTGGATATGCGCTCGACTTTGTTGACGAGGGACGAGAACAAGGGGCAAAACGAGACTGATCGCAATATCATTTTGACTGATCTTAGCAAAGAAATTTCGTTGGAAACGAAAAAAGCATACACAACTTAATTTTTATCACTTATTTATAATAATCATTATGCATGTACAAATCAACGTAAAACATAGTTAAAATTCATAAAATCGCGTATAAACATTGTATATCTAAATGTTTCGTTTTTTTTTACGACGACATATAAAAATACAGACTGAAATATTATACAAATTTCATAATTCATTGCTATGTACATGATACTTAAAATTCCAATGTTATCGATTCAGGATTAGCTTTTACTAAATTAAATTCACTAGTAAAATCTTCCACAAGAGCTGGTTCTAAATTTTGAATAGCCCTTTCATAAATGTTTGATACTCTGTCTTTATCTCCGTACTTGAGTTCAAACTTCACATATTCTATCCAAACATCTTTACTTTTTTTTCCAAATTGCAGAGTGATCATCTCATAGGGCTTGCGAGCATTTTGCAAAGATATGTTGCACTGAAGTAGTTCAAGAGATGCCATTTTCTTGTGAAGCTCCAAACAAGGAAAGGGCTGTAAGACTAATTGATCATAAACAGAGCGAGCTTTTTCAATATCTGAAACAAATCATTGTTCATAATTAAATTCTAAAAAATTGAGAAATAAAAAATTACTCTTAAAAATAAATATAATATACCATCGTTTAAGACAATCCATTCAATGTAAACTGGTTTTATATAATTACTAATTTCGGGAATACTTTTGAGTCCTTCTTGAAAAAATGATGTCAATTCTTCTGGATTTGTGATTTGAATATGCAGGAATCTCAATTGCCACAGAGGAACTGCGTCTTTTCCTAAAATTGCTACAGCCTGAAATAAATGTTATTTGTAATATTTGACATTTATTTTTTTTTTTTTTCAATGATAAAAAAAGTACCATATTAAATTTTTCTAGAGCAGATTCTTTTTGTTCTATGTTAAGAAGGTAATTAATATATCTCTTCCAAAGATCAATATTTTTAGGCAGAGTTTCTATGGACATTTGTAGAACCTCCAGCACTTTGCGCTGCCCTTCTTCATCTTGACTTGTATTAGCTGTTATCAAATCAATCTAAAAAATATTGAATTATTTGGCTTTCAATTTTATTAACTATGACATGATTTTTATTCAAATAATAAATGCTTACCCAAACTACATAATATTTTTCTTCTAGCTCACCAGCTGTATGTCCTTGATTTAAGGCATTTTTCAATAATTTACGTTTGAAATTTGGTAGTGTTCCACCCTGATTGATTTCAATCAAGCAATCAAGAAATAATGACCACATTTCTTTTGTTTTTATTTTTTTAACTGCTGTTAAATAAACTTCATAACAGTTTAATATTCTATCTCTCAAGGACTGATCAGTAGTATCTACTTCCATTACAGAGTCATTATCATTAAGTGATGGTTGAGCTAAGCCATTTAATTCTCTCCGAGCCATTAAATCCCACATTGCTGGCTCATGAGGGAATCCTTTTACTAAATCTCTGTTTAGGATTTTAGTTAAAAAAACAAATTATTTAATTGGTCAAAAATATTGTGACAAATATTTCAGTACCTTATGATTCTCATTTGTAAGTCTTTCATTTTTTTTATGATTATGTACTTGAGTTAGGTTCAATAATTCAATCATGAAATTTATGTTTTTGACCTTTTTACAAGCTTGTTCATAAACAAGAATAACCTTTTTTAAATCTAATCTTTTTTCCACTTTATCTGTTACAATATCATCAGATATATCTATGACAGTCTCACATTCCTTTAATTTGGATAGAGCATCAGATAATTCCAATCTATGGTAGCATAAATATTATGTTTGAAATTAAAGATTTGAAAAGTTTGAATTAAAGTAGCAATATAATATGTTATGTATACTCATAAAGATAACTATGAAGCATTTGAGATTCTGGATGGTGATGTAGTCCTTTTATAAGATATTCCCTTCCAGTCTTGTAATCATTATTTTCTTGTACTTCCCACTTTGCTGCTGTTAGCCAGCACTTTGGTTTATCTTGATGAATCCCAAGCATTCTCCCTAAAATTTTGTTTACACATTTATGAAATTTTACACTTTTACAAAATGCTATGTATGCAGTCCAAAAGCGTATGTCATCTGAGAATCTCTCTAAAGCTTCTTTGTACAATTGGTTAATTTTATTAGCTATGGCAAGTTCGATGTCAGATTTTTTCTGTTTGGTTTTGTATTTCTGTTAATGTTATGAAAATGAAAATTAATGAAATGTAATGAATTGATGAAATAAAAGATCACAAATAAGTTTTACCTCTCTTCGTTGTTTTACAAGTTTCATTATATCTATCAAATAATGTATATAGCGTAAATAGTCCTCTTTGTTTTTTGTATGTCGTTGAAGTCTGCTTTCATTGTCTTTCATTTTTACTGTAATTGTTCTATATAAAAAAAAAATTGTTTCAAAATCAAGCATAAAAAATTATTATTTTGTTTGTAGATTGAAAAAAGAAATTTTTAAAATGACTTTTATGCAGAGTAAAAAAGCAGTTGACAGTAGGGTAAAGTGTCTAGTTATGGGCCACCCCCGCACATATGGGCCACTGTGAGCTATTATTTGAATAAGTAAAATTAAAAATTAAATTTTGACTCTAAAATTTTTTCCCTATTTCTATTAATATTATTCATTCAGAAAAAATGAACAGCTCTGCGTATGGACTGTTAAATCTATTTTTTTTAGGATTTATAACTCTGCCCTGGCCCATAACTGGGATATCCGGTAAAATTTTCCATCCAGTTATGGGCCACCTGTTATTATCTTTAATAATATTTATTTAAACAGTTCAATTAAATTTTTAAGAATGACAGAAGTTTCCTCATACATTTTGAAACACATATGTTCATTTTTTAGACGTTCAGTGCTCGAAAATAAAAATTGAACCCAGTCCTTAGTTCAGAATCATTGATATCCCAGTAGGGTGGCCCATAACTAGTTGATTCGCATTTTTTTGCTTTATTCACTTCTTGAGAAATATTATTAGCTTTTTTATGTCAAGTATATATACTCATTTGAAAGGTTATCTTTTTTGCTTTTAGAAGCTATTTTCAGACATTTTTTTTGATGTTATGCACAATTTCTATAAGTAAGCAAAGTGAAAATTTTTCTTAGGTGGCCCATAACTAGCCACTTTACCCTACCTTAATTCATTTTCTTCAAGTATTTTCAAATTTTTCATTTGGTCAAGCAAAGAACGCACGCTTTCCACATTTTCTGTTACTAATTCAGTCATTGTTGATTAAATATATCACTTATATTATACTTTATCAAGAAACCCTGTTTAAACCTATAACAACATGCATCCGGCGTTCAGCGATGCAACTCAACCGAGAATCAATATATCACGCATTATATCTGTCAGAATTGTGTTTGAACTTTGAGACTGAAATTCTCGAGATTCAGAACTACACGGCCCGGGCCTCCAGAGTCCGCAGACTGACACACCAAGCGAGACGCGTTGTATCTCTGTTTTCAATATTTTCATGGGTTCGTTTTTTGGCTGAAGAATTTCGCAGTCACCGACAGTGAGTGGCGACATGCGCACTGTAAACATCAGGATCGCCAATCGCCATCTTAGCCGTGTTACGAGTTAATTGCAGTGTACGTCTCGACTCGAGTCAGTACGAGTCCAGTCGAATTCATTAAATCATCAGTTCTAATGAAAAATAATACACAGTGAATGTGTATACTTGCCTGCACTCGGTCGCCTAGTGTTTGTCAAACTCGATTGTTGACTGAACACAAGAATTTGATCAATAAAACAAATTCAGCGTTAGTTACTGCTGTGAAGGAGAATTTAGCGAATGTCGTTAAAAATGTCGTTCAACAAACCAAAGCGCAATATTCGGCGACGGAATTTCGACGAGGAGGAAGAGAACGAAAACAAATCAACATCCCAAGTAGAGGAGCAATCAAGTCATCTGAAGAAAGACAAGAAGGAAAAGAAACGTGAAAAGCCAAAACAGACGCTCCTTAGTTTTGGTGAAGAACTTGAAGAAGGTAAGCAAGTTCTCTTTGATCAATTTACGCTATGCAATATTTTTGTTCTTTTGCATATTTACTTATTGCTAAATAATAATAATAATCTTAAGAAATTTGCATTTATTAAACAATTTTATGTTATATCAGATATGTAACAGTCAAGTTCTACTTGCTAATCAGTTATCAAAAAAATAAACTGAATATTTTTATTTTATTGGAAAGGCATTTTCCAGAGTTGATTATATTTCATTTAGTGTGTACTTAAATTATGATTTATATTTTGAATTTTTTAGCCGATGATGGAGAGGTGTTCAAAGTAAAGAAATCATCTAGAAGCAGAAGACTGATGAAGCAACTTGATCTAGAGCGGAAGAAAAAGAAAGGTGAAGACAAAATGAAAATGGATAGTGACTCGTCAAACATGTCTAATAATCAGGAAAAAGATTTAGAAATAAAAACAGATGATCTAGTAGTAAGCTATCTCTATGAAGTTTTTATTTACAATAAGCAAATCTGTTTTGTTTTCCATTTATAAAAAAAATGCCAATGCTGTGCAGTTAGAATTTACAATAACTTTGGCTTTTTTTACTGCAATTTTTAAAATCTCTTAATACAAATATATTCTACTTGTTAACTTTGAATATTAATGCAATGTAATTTTGTTTTAACAGGTAAAAGTAAAAAATTCTGGACCTTTGATTCTAAATGGTAGAGATGCTCTTACAGCTGGTAAAAATGACTATTCGGATGAAGATGAAGTTCCTGAAAGAAGCCATAGATTTCAAAGTAAAACAGATAGAGCAGATAATATGAAATTTTTCCTTCAAAGTAAGATTATCTGAAATTATTCAACAGTTTTCATTGCAATGAAATATTTTTTTTTTAATTTGTGAACATTTTTTTGAACTATTTTTCTCCCTAGGTGGGTGTATACCTGATGCTGCTATGATTCATGCAGCTAGAAAAAAAAGACAAAAAGCTAGAGAATTAGGTCAGGATTTTATTCCAATAGAAGAACAAAGGTCTGTGAAATGGGTTTTAAAAATTACAATTTTAAAAGATTTATAAATAAGTTCTAATATTAATTTTAGTGAGGAAACTGCTGGAAAAGGATCTAGATTAATTCGCGCGAAGAAGACAATGATCGCAGTGATGATGAGGAAGAAAGAATAAATATGACTGTTAACACTGATGAACTACATAAAAAAATGCGTAGGCAGGCAATTCTTGATTCTCAAGCATCACCAGAAAAATGTATGATATCAATTAATAATGAATTTTTGAGTTGAAAAGAGTTTTTAATGATACTAAATTTGATGTATTTTACAGTGTCTGATCAAGAAAGTGCTCCAGAAGAAGATGAGTGGGAGAAACAACAAATTAGAAAGGGTGTAACTAGTTCAATGGTATAATCATATTTCTTTCTCTTTGAAATATTCAAGTTCTCAATCTAAAAAAAATTGTGCATATTTATAGATGTCAGCTGTGCAAGAATCTGTCGCTATGCAATACAATTCTTCAGTAGGATATAGTCATGGATTAGAAACAGGAATGAAGATGATGGGAAATATACCAGCAGCTCCACCACCACCAATTATTCAGGCCCCTGATCCTTCCCAAACTGTTCCTGTTTCTGCTGAAGATGTTTTAAAAAAGATGCGTGAAAGGTATACAGATTGTCACTGAGGAATAATTTTGATGAAAAATATGAAATTTTAAAAGTGCTTTTAAAATTTTTGGAAAATATTTTAACTTTTGTTTCTAACTTGATTGATGCTTCTAATATCTCATAATATAATATTTACTTGTGAGTCATAGAATTAACAGCTAATTTTAAATTACAGAATCGAACATCTAAAAGAAGAACACAGAAGACATGAGATTAATTGTGAAGCAGTGGAACAGGAGCAAATTTTGTGCAAGAAAGAATTGATTGATGCAGAAACTCAGGGACCAGAGTGGGAGGCTCGCTACAAATTTTACCAAGAGTTGCGTGGGTATGTCACTGACTTGGTAGAGTGTCTTAATGAGAAGGTGGGTTTTTTTATATACTTGGAAAAAGTGATTTTACTCAACAATAACAAATTTCTTTCCAAGGGATAGTTATTAAATAAAAATGATAAAAATGTAAAATTATTTCTTAAAGTTTGGTTTTTTGAATGAAAAATGTTTAGTACTCTTGAGAGTCTAAATATTCATTTCAAACAACATTTTTTATTTTTTATTTAGCACAATAATTGAATATTATGCATACGTTCATATTGTAAGTGATTGGGAAGAGAAGAATTTATTGTCAAAATATTATAGGAAGATTTTAAAACTCTTTCTTGTGAAAAAAAATCCCACCATTGCTATATTTAATATAGAGACTAAGAAAAGTTGCCTACATAATAAAAAAAAATTGGGTTTTAAATCAAATCATTTATTTTATAATTACTAGAGATTCATTATTTATACTGAATCGATGTTGAGGTGCACTAAATATAATTCAAATTAATTTGAAGCACAGGAATTAATTTTTATAAGTATGAATGAGGACAACAATTTTGATTGGTCATGAGAGTTAGTTTAAACTGAATTATAATCTACGCAATGTCTAACAATTTTTTTTCTTTTCCAAAAATTTTTATTAGCTGCCTATCATTTCTGCATTGGAGTCCCGCTGGCTAGATTTGTACGCTGAACGGTCAAACTTACTCATCGAAAGACGTCGCCAAGATACAAGAGATCAAGCAGAAGAAATTACCAATGCTGCAAGTCAGTCATTTTTATCTGAAATCACAATAATTTCTCGAAACACGATCAAATATATATCATTATAATTGATGATCTTTTTGAATTTTAACTGTTCTCTTGGTGGATTATTCTATAAATTGATTTTTTTCTGCAGGGGGTTTTACTGGTAGAAGAGGACTGGAAGACGACGCTCGAATGCGGCGTGCAACGGAAAGGGAAGGCAGAAGAGCTCGCAGACGAAGAGCGCGAGAGCTCCAATCTCTTCTGCAGAGACATGTTGACGGTATGTCAAGCGACGATGAAGTCACGGAACAACAGAATCTATCTTTCAAACAAACCAAGGGTTAGTATTTTTTTTTCACGATAATAATTCATTCAAAATGTGGAATGTAACATTTAAAATAATAATGAATACTTATACTTTCAGAAAAAATTGAAGAGGAAATACGCGAAGTCTTTATTGATGCAGAAGACGACTTTTGTACTGTAAAAGGTATTTTAGCGAAGCTTGAAAACTGGAAGGAAAAATACATCGATTCTTATAAAGAAGCTTATGTATCTCTGTGTATTCCTAAAATGGTCTCTCCTATTATACGTCTAAGCTTAATTACGTGGAATCCGCTCTTAGTAAGTCATCTCGTATAGTATGAAAATTATAAAAAAAAGTTAGTTGCATAAACTTCAGTGATCATTCATTTTTTTTTAGGAGAGCACGGATTTTGAAAAAACCAAATGGTATAGTTCTTTACTATTTTACACAATGAAATCTAACGTTTCCGAAGAAGCGTTGCAAGCAGATCCAGACATACGATTGGTTCCATCAACTATCGAGAAAATCGTCATTCCCAAACTAACAAGTAAGTAAATTTAATCAGAGAATATTATTAAACTAATCTTTAAAAGTGGCTAGTGATGATTAATTAAAAAATTTATTTTCATCAGCGATTATTCAAAAGATCTGGGATCCTTGTCAACGACGCAAACGCTACGATTAATAGGACTTATAAATCGATTTATGAAGGACTACCCAACATTGAATAAAAGTAGTAAACAATTAACCGCATTGTTTGCCATGGTTATGGAGAAAATGGAAGATGCAATTGACAATGATGTTTTCATTCCAATATTTCCTAAGCAGTGAGTACTGTTGTTTTTGGTATCAATACATTTATATTCTATTTAGTTTTATTAAAACGAAATTTTGACTAAATATTTTAGAACAATGGAACCTAAACATCCGTATTTCCAACGTCAATTCCACATGGCTATTAAGCTTCTGAGAAATTTCATCAGTTGGCAAGGTCTAATTGAAGATGATTTATTAAAAAACATTGCACTAACATGTTTGTTGAATCGATATCTACTCGCTGGACTGCGAATCAACACGTCAGTTGATGCCATGAACAAAGCATATATGGTAATAAACAATTGTATTTTGACTCTCTAATTTTTTTTAAAGAAGAGTATCCGTATATGCTCAAAAAATTATTATTTTTTTTTCAGATTATGATGACGTTACCACGAGCATGGCTGCAAGGTAAATCAATGGACTCATTGAAGATGTTCGCATCGGTAGTTAAACAAATTAGCGAAGATTTGGATCAAGCAAATCCAGCACACAAGTAAGAATCATCCATCTATTTCAGACATCAATTTCTTTTGATTATCGTAACATAATTGTGTTTGTTTGCAGTGAGGCGTGGGAGTATTCCAAGGCAATCTTGAAAGTGATAAAAGTTTAAAGAGAAATGTTATTAAAGCGCCAAGTGATTCTCTTTTATAAACTGACTCGAATATAATGTAGACTACATACAAATTAATGAAATTGTTAGTTTTGCATTGATAAACGGCTAAGTTTTGATAAATTTAAGATTTGTAAAAGCATCATTACCTTTATTTATTTTGTAGATAACTACTTGTAATTGAACGATGTAAATATAATAACATTACTATAAATAATAAACAAAGTCAAAAAGAGCCTAATAATACAATAAAATCGTAGTTTATTAAATTTAAATTGTCGCTCTGAGCGCGGCGATAGACGACGATGACGCCAGTTCGTTACAATGGTTGCGAGCGCGCGATACACAAAGCCGGCCACTATGAGACTCAAAGCTCAGCTTCATAATGTATACATGAGGCTGCTGCGCTTGTGTATATACATATACGAACGCATACATTTTCTGATTGTGTAAGGGGGTCATAAGTCAGTGAGCTTATCTTAATCCTCGCCTTTCGTCGCAACATGTAAGCCTCTTCGGACGCATATTAAAACAATCATTTGTCGGGGGCCGATGATCGTCATCGTCATATCATCGCGTTTGTTTCGCTCAGGAACATAGGGCCCTATAAATAGCCCCGTGCTCATAAGCTTTTACGTTTTCTCCGAAATTCTATCGCCGCCGCGTACAAAACGTAAAGTCAATGTCTTATCTCCTCTCTTTCGCTCTTCTTCTGCTTCCACTTAATAATTTTTTTTTTCTTTTCATATTCCTCGTCGTTTATTACAAGTATGTGTATGTGCGCCCGATGTCGAACGGCTGGTCTCGCGGCGAGGATTTAGTCGACCGTGCGTTTTCTTGCTGCGCGCATTGCGACGCTATTCATTTTGCCGTTGTTATTACCGATCTCGTAATTTTGCGCAAAAAATCGATCGCAGCGAAGGAGGTCGCGCGCGGGTGCGAGTGTGCTCTCGTCGAGTACGGGCTTGTGTCGACGCAAAAACCAAAATACACAAGGCGATAAGAGATTTTCCAAAAAAAAACCCAAACGAAGCTCGAAACAGAGGCGAAGAAGAGAGGCGGAGAGGACGAAGGGAACGAGCACTCGAGTGAAAAATAAAAAAGTAAAATAAAAATAAAGCAAAAAGATCGGCCTCGTCGAGGTCATCGCAAAAACTACGCGACCTCCGTGTTTATACACGATCCGGCGACAAATCATGAGGCGTCTTGGCGGTGAGTTCATCTCGACAGATACACACGACGCGACGATCCGCATACGCTATACATAATACGTCTTTTCGACGATAATATAATATTACGAAAGTAGTGTTTGCTATACACGAGAGTTCCCCGGACGAGCGATTTTTTTGGTCCACGCTCTTTTTTCGCCTTTTTTATTATTATTATTTTTTTATGGTCAGCGCGAGCAACTGCTGCTGCTGCTCTGTTGCGCTGGAATCAGCGCGCAACACGCGCCGTGCGCCGAATATTTTTGTATTCGAATATCGCTTTTTATATCTTTGTTTCTTGGCTTTCGCTGTATTTATTTATTTTCGACTCGTTTGGCCGTTGCGTCGCGCGGCCACGGCGTATAATACGCAGACTTCAAAACAGAAATCCTAAAATGACATCTTTACAATTTGAATTACACCAAATAATCGCTATACTGTAACGCAGCCTATGATCGATGCGACAACGCGATGCGAAAATGCCAATTCGAGAGCTCGAGCGGTGTCCCGCTGCGGCTGTTGGTCATCAGCTGCTGCCTCCTCGGGCTCCTGCTGCCAGGCAGCGCGGAGGGCCTGTTCGAGGCCGGCAAGGAGTACGTCTACGACTACGAGGCGGTCTCGAGCACGGGCGTGCTTCTTCCCTCGAAGGCTCAGTCGTCCTGGGGCTTCGCCGGCTCGCTGCGCGTCCGCGTCGATAGTCCGGGAGACGCCCTGATGCGCCTCGAGTCGCTGAGGCTGCAGGTGGCCAACGGGCCCGACGAGCTCGGCGACGACATGGACGCGGGCGCGCCGCTCCAGGGACCGGCCCTGGACGAGATGGCCAAGCCCTTCAGGGTGCAGTACCGGCACGGCCGACTGGAGAACTTCAGCGTGGAGGCGAGCGAGGCCGTCTGGGCGACCAACATCAAGCGCAGCATCGCCGGCGTGCTCCAGCTGGATCTGCCGAATCTCGAGAGCCAAGTGGCTTTTCACTCGACCGAGGTATAACGCGTATACCGTATAACGAATGATTTTCGTTGAATATGATACAATTAAAAAAATTAAAAACAGACGAACCACTACGGGCGCTGCACGATGGAGTACGTGGTGACGATCGAGCCCGACGAGCCGGAGAAGCGCGTCATCCGCAAGTCCGTGGATCCGCGCACCTGCCAGGGCCACGGCCAGCGCCACTGGACCAACGTGCCCAACATGCCCTGCCCCAGCACCGAGCAGAATCCCGTGATGAAGGCCAGCGAGCGCTTCTACGAGATCTCGACCGCCCGGAATCGCAGCCTGCTGATCAGGGTCAACGCCACCGGCGAGATCTACGTGCAGCCGTTTCAGAGCCTCGGCGAGGCCCACTTCCTCATTACCAAGTAGGCCGCGTAGTTTCTTTTTCCGAAGCGCGTCATTACTAGAATGTCGCGATATACCGAACACGGTGCCGAACAGCTCGCGATCGTTCGAATGAATTCTGTGTCTTCGGCCAACAGTCAGAGAATGAAGCTGATCTCCGAGTTGGACATGGTCGAGCAGGCGCCGAGCAATAACACCAATAGCAGCAGCAACGCCGAGACGGATGATCTGCACGAGAAGCACATCCAGCACGAGCTGCCCGGCGACGACTTGACCCAGGGCCGTGGCGTGCCCGACAAGGAAGCCATCTTCAAGACCGTGAGTAAATTAATGAAAAAAAAAAGAAGAAAATATCGCAAAATCGACTTTCTCGAATCGCAGATCAGCGCGCTGCTCGATCGGCTCAGTCAGCGGCTCGAGACGCCGGGCCTGGACACCGAAGTGCGCAATCTGCACAACACCACCATCTCCGTGCTGCTGTACTACATGGGCCAGCTGACGCGGCCGGATCTGCGCGCGGCCTACAGCAACATCTCGGGCACGAGCTACAAGGAGGAGACGGTGCGCAACATGTTCCTGGAGGCGCTGCCCCAGGTCGGCACCACCGAGTCGGCTCTGTTCGTCCTCGAACTCATACGCTCGCAGTCCGTCTCGGACATCACGGCCATCCAGCTGCTCACCCATCTGCCCTTCCACGTGCGCAAGCCCGACGTCCAGTTGCTGCTCGGCCTGCAGCCGCTGCTCAATCTCAACGCCAAGATCGCGCCCGAGGTGCAGCACACCGGCATACTGACCTTCGGCACCCTCGTCTACAAGACCTGCCTCAAGTACTGCCCCTACGAGATGCTCGACGACTACGTCAAGCTCTACCTGGACAAGTTCACGGGCAGCCAGGACTACGAGAAGAAGATGGTCTGGCTCGAGGGCCTGTCCAACATACAGCTCGGCCGCGTGGTCGAGTTCCTCGAGCCCATCGCCAGCGGCATGAACGCCGAGTCGAGGCATCTGCGCGTGCTGGCGGCCTGGGCCTCGCTGCCCACCGCGCCCCTCAGGCCCGACGTCATCTATCCGCTCTACTGGCCGATCCTGGTGAATCGCACGGAGCACCTGGAGATGCGGGTCGCGGCGCTCACCCTCCTGCTCATCTCCAATCCGACGGCCAACAGGATCGCCTCCATCTACTGGTATCTCAAGGGCGAGCCCAATCGCCACCTCTACCATTACTTCTACACGACCCTCAAGTCCATGGAGAGGAGTCACTTTCCCTGCTTCGTTAGACTGTGAGTAATCGATTGCACTAATTGGCGTGCTATACGTAATTGATCCACGATTGACCGTAAATCGATGATTCCGCAATTAATCAAGCTCCGGAGTGGCGGCGCAATTCTCGCGACTGCTGAAGAAACCGACGGGCCACCAGCACATACTCACGGGCAATTATCTGTTCGATTACAAGGACTCGAGGCGGCACTTCGGCGCCGTGATCAACGGCATCATAATCGCCAATCCCCTCACCAACATACCCCAAGTGGCCTACGTCACGCTGAAGAATCACGGCTCCGGCAAGGACCTCAATCACGTTTCCGTAACGATACAAGCATATATGTTAATCGATTACTCGATTCAGACGATTACACCGATTTTATATAATTATTACAATTAAATATAGTTGTACATCAAAGCCGAGGGACTGCTGCACGCCATCTCCACCAACCTCAACGACCTGAGCATGTCGACTCGAGTCGAGGACCTGCTGAAGAAGTTCAAATTCAATCACCAGAGCACCACACCGGTCCACGTGGAGATAGTCGCGCGAGTCCAGCAGAAGGCCGTGCTCTGCCTTCATCTAAATCAGTCGAACCTCGTCGACGCGTTCAAATGTAAGGCGATATAATGCAATCAGATCGATTTAATCGATCAATCAGAAACATTAACTTCGATCCCGATCCTTCAGACATATCGAGCTTGCAAGACAGCACGTACCACGTGTACAAGAACATCGAGTTCCACGTGAACCAGCAGAACATCCACGTGCCGCTGACCGTGGACGCGGTGCAGGTGACGGACCTCGGCACCAACGTGCGCATCGCCGCCATGGCCACCTCGCTCTTCTCGATGCGCGGCAACTTCACCCACGTGCCGAGCGGCCGCAACAATCACTTCATACTGCGCACCTCGATCCACGGCACCGAGAGCATCGAGAATTACAATCCGCTGGCCGACATCTGGCACGCGGGCGTCAGGTCGCAGTCGATACACGGCTATCTGCCCGTCAACGTCACCTTCGGCCTGCAGGACAAGCTCTTCGTGTCGTACATGACGCCCGAGCACAAGCTCAAGGCGGGCCTGACGGCCCACGTCAAGACCGTGACGGCCGTCCGCGGCTACAGGGTGCGCGACAAGCTGCGGGCCGTCTGCGGGCCCGGCGAGTCGCGCCATCCCTGTCCCGAGCTGCACACGGTCAAGCGCTTCCCCGACAAGGAGACGACGTCGAGCAGCTTGCTGGAGCTGCAGGCTCCCGAGCTGGGCGGCGTCGTCGGGCTCAAGGTGTTCGACTGCGAGACCAGTCGCACCCACAACGAGGAGCAGTACATCGCCGACGTTCTCGGCAGCCACCAGAGCAACAGCCAGATCTGGCCGCTGCTGGACTCGCTGCTGCTCTCGCTGCACTTCTTCGACTATCTGTCGTACGTGCCGCCGATGGGCAGCTGCGGCCTCGAGATGTACATCGAGCCGCTGACCAATCGGTCCTCGGAGGTGCGCTTCGAGTACGCCAAGACGGACAAGTACCACACGCTGGCGCTTACGAGGCGAGGAATCGGCCCCCAGGCCCAGACCGTCCACCAGCAGTGGAACCTGGCGCTGGCCTACGACGTCACCAGCTGGCTCTCGGACACGTTCAAGGTCAAGGCCACGAGGAGCGCGCCCGGCGAGCAGGTCTTCAAGATCTGCCTGGAGATCAGCCGCGACACGCCCTGGGACTGGGACTTTTTGAGCGTCAAGCCGAGCGAGCCGGCCAGCCTCAAGGCCGATCTGCTCTGGGGCATGGCCGAGCAGGCCAAGGGCAAGTGCGCCGGCTCCTCCCTCACCCTCGATCTCGTCGGCGAAGTGACCAGCGATCAGATCGAGGAGAGCCACAACGACGTCTGGCCCTACAACGAGTGCCGGCGCCAGTCGGCCAACAAGACCTTCATACCCTACACCGAGGCCTGCTACGAGGCCTCCAGGGAGATGTCGACCCTCAAGAAATACAAGATAACCATCACGCACGAAAATGTTAGGCCCCACGCGAATTTTAACGAACGCTGCGAGATGATCGGTATCATCTGTAATCATGCTTTGCCGATTTTGTTTCAGCTGCCGACGCTCATTCTCAAAGCGGAGAGAAAATTGCGGGCCTTGCTCGAGCTGCTCGGTAGCAGCTACTACCGGCCAAGCAGCAGCAGCGCCGGCGGTATCACCGGCACGGACAAGGGCCTGTCGATCGCGGTGACCTTCGCCAAGGATCTCCACAGCGGGCCGCAGCTCTACGTCAACGGCGATCGGGTCTACTCGCAATTCAACAGCGACACGGTCAACAACTTCCTGATCAGGAGCCGACTGCACAAGTACATGGACAGCGTGTTTTTGCAATCGTTTTTCAGTGAGCGACTCTTATTGCTAAAAAAAAAATTATACCTTTTTTTTTTTTTTTTTCAACTAAAAAAGTATCGTTTACGCGACAGGTACGTGCGTCTTGAATCCCAGCTCGATCCGGTCGTCGTCCAACACCACGCACGCCTTCGCCAAGGACTCGGAGAAGCTCGTGCTGGCCCGATGCGACGACAACAATCCGAGATTCGCGTTGCGCGCGACCAACAAGGGCGACTTCGTCGAGCTGAGCTTCGACGACGAGGCCGACCGAATTATCCTGAGCTCCGACGGCGAGGCCGCCGTCATACACAACTACTCGAACCCCGTGCCGCTCACCAGAAATTTCGAGTTTTCCTACATCGGCTCGAAATGGTAAGTCCTCGATTATATAGTACGCGATTGCTCGTTGCCCGTGATATCGACGAAATTTTGTTCTTTTATAGGGCGAGAATGGATAAACAGGTCGTCGATCTTGTGGTAGCTGAAATATTACTCTTTGTGCATTGGTCGAGAGAGCAAGTACTTTTATTTTATCCTAATTACATTCAAGAATTTGTCTGTGGGTATTGTACTTTACAAGATGCCAACGTCAGTGACCTTTACGAAAGGTTTTAAACGATAAACTATCCTTCAATATCATTACATTATGTAAAGAGCATTAGGCATTCTTCTTAAAATATAAACTTACTTAAACTGTTAAAATAATTATCATAATATTAAGAAATATTACTCCGACTTATTTTGTTAAAAAATGTGTAGTAGACGTATGATTTTGTAATTGTTTAAAAATTCAAAAATTATAATAAAACATCTCCAAATAATTTATCAAAAATTCAACTAAACTTTTTAATTTTGATAAACTCAGGTATGTACAATATTTATTCAGATTTTTTAACATTACACAACTCTGCTAAATTATACTTTTTATAAAAGAAATATTTTGGTGCAATGGAAATGGCACACACACCTTTTAGCACTGAGATAACGACAGCAATTTCAGGATCTTTCAAGTTTGCCTTGTTTCCAGGATTCTTTGAATTTATAAGTTTTGCTAGTTCTTCTATAACATCTTCTCTGTGTAAATTATTATTTCTGTGACGACTGTAAAACATAATAAGACTATGTACCTTTGGAAAAAATTAAATGTGCAGTAAAACAGTTAAACTTACCTAAATACTATGCAGAATGTTTTTGGTTCTTTAACAAAGTATTGATCAAATAATGAATCAGCTTTATTTTTTAAATCATCCAAATAAGCCTTACAAACTCTTTGTACAGGTAACATTCTTAAAATATATCTGGATTTTTGTTGTTTAGTTTTATAAATATCTTCAATGATAGCCGTCGATACTTTTAAAGGGTCACGAAGTGATGTGGCTTTGATGAATACAACATTAGGTACTCCTGTATCTACAGCCTAAATCAAAGTATTGATTTTATTACATAAAGTACAATGATAATTAATTCATTTTTTTTAAATAACTCACCGAAAGTCTCTTTTCTTGTGTTGCCTCACTTCTCAATTCTTTAATTTCATCTTGTAGTTGAGTTGCAAAATCTAGTTCCTTATTTTCTTCTTCTTCGTCGCTAGAATCATCACTTGCTATTTTTTCTACTTTGGTGCTAGTTTTTATTTCATCAACCACTTTTTCTGATTCATCTGCTACTGTTTCATTTTTCTCTAGACTAGTTTCTACTTTGCTTTCTTCTTCCGATTTATCGACAGCTGCTTTTTGTTCTTCAGCCGTAGTATTTACATCATTATCTTTTTCAGATTCATCGGCAGCAGCTTCTTTTCCATTTGGACTAGTTTCTATCTCTCCATCTTTTTCAAGTTTATTGACAACTGTTTCTGCATCTTGTTTTGTTTTTTCTGTTTCTTTGTCATGTTTTGCCTACAAAAGTAAAAATTGTTTATTGTTAACATTTGCAATGAATACATAAATTAAGAAGAAATTCAAAAGTATCTTACCTCTTGTGTTTTATAATCAGAAGCATCTGCATACTCATTTAGTAAGCTGTAAGTATCACGAATACATTCTCTCTCTTTAAAGTTGCATGTGCAAAGAAAACCTGTCATCCCAATTTCTAAAGTGGGACTTTTCCATTTTTTCATGGGACCTCCTTTATTATAAAAATTACCTTTTCTTTTCTTGTTTTCACTCATATTGACGATATGCTATTAATTAGAAAAAACACGACAACACCTGTAAAGTCAACACAATTTGAGGTTAAAACCTTTTATTTGATCATTTTTTATTGAGAGAAAATACGTTGAGTTTAAAATCGATGATTTTAAACTTGAATCGAACTCACTCAAGTAACACCTACTCGTCTTTATCTTCGGCGATAATGACGGTTCACAAACAAATAAAATCTGTCCACAACTGCAGATATATTGATGTTTAGCTGCACAGTAAACAATCACACATGCTGACGATAAGTGCCGGTCCGGAACATCAAATGCGCTCAGTTCTAAGTAGGTCAAGGTCAGGCGGAATATTTTATGGTGAATTTTGGAAATGATGATTTGGAGTTTTCAATCACTGAACCGCGCTGATGTAAAAAAAAGTTTATGTAGCTATTATTTTTTAACTTATTACAAAAGTACGTAGTGTGCTTTTTTAGCATTAAAAAATAACGAAAAATAAATTCAGTACATTTAAAAAAGCTTTCTAACGAATTTTCTCAAGACTTTGTAGCATTTTACATAGATCATTTAAATTTGAGCGCCCGTTTGGCTCTCACTATGCCCAACGTAACGTCACGAAAGGACCGTTAAAAAACTCTCTCAAAATCTCAAGAAAATGTATCACTGCGTCGCAATTATGAAGATGAAAACGCTTGAGGCGAATTCGTTAGCGCTAAAAATAATCACGCGAGTTTTCCCGATAAAAACAAAATTTTCGAGCAACGTGCCAACTGCAATCAGCTGTTCGAACAATACATGTAGCAGCTGCACATTGCAGCAGTATATACGATATATCTTTTCCGAGCGTGTGCAACAAAGAGAGAAAATATAGCTGTGCAGTGCAGTGCGCAGTTGTGGCAAACTAGCGACGGTGGCGTAGAAAGCCAGCAGCAACGCACACTGCGACTCCGATGTTTATTTCAAGGATCCAGTCAGTCGGTCGCTCGTGCGAGTAAGAACCTGTCAAAGTTCATTGGCAAATGCTGCCTTCGTCTTTGTTGTTGCAGTGTAAATAATCTGCACACACGATAGAATTTCGTAAAGAGAAATTCGTGAAAAAAAGTGACGCGTGCCAGCAGTTTGTCCGAAAACTGCGACGGGCACTCGAGTTAATTGCATCTAGTGAACTAGAATATCCATATCATCGAGCTACATCTGTCAGTCGTCGCCGTTGTTTTGCCATTGAACTCCAAAATTGAGTGACGTAGTTGTGAAATCCAATGCAGGGCCGCAATTATTCGACAATTGCAGCTTTCGAAAATGGCAGGTATGTATGACTTTGCTGGGCATCCCAACGTTTACAAACAGTTCTCCGCTGTCATACACTGTGTGACAGTAAAAAGAAAGAAAGAGATAACCTTGCGTTCGATTTCGTCTGTCTCGTTTCTTTGTTCGTCGCTCGGGCATTCGGTGATTTTTTGGGTATTTCCTTGAATTTGGTTCGCTCGATTCGCGATCAGACGCAGGCACATCCGAAGAAAAATAATGAAAAACGAACTTGAACTCCGTCGAGTCACGCGTACGGGCAGCTCAATGCAATCGAGTTTCATGCATCGCGTATAGGTATATAGGCGCACGTACAGTTATTACGGAGCGAACGCAAAAAGTGCATTACATTCGCGCCTCATAATTGGCTTATGTATCGCTCGTTGTGTATATAATTCGGATGCAATTGAACATATGTTGCACACTTTGCATAATGTTTATAATCTCGCGCTCGAAGCTATAATGTTGTTAAGGAGCGCGGTGCATTATTAATAGAAAGTCGTTGCTGCGATTACACAAGGTACACACGAAAATTATGAAAGTTTAATTATAGCCGAATGCGCGTCTACCGATATTTATTTTACATGCACAACACGCGTAATTGGACATAGAAGGATTTTTGAACGTTTTCAACGTTATAATATTTACGTGACTTCGAAAATTTGACAAGGTCACTCATGATACCTAAAGCAAACGCGCTCTTTTTTTATTTCAATGTCAAGAATACATTGTTGTAAACAAAATAAAACATGCGCATGCTATATCGGATGCATGTGCTAAAAATATGAGCAACGTTAAATCATGTACAGCAATACTCGTATATTATATTAAAAAGGGACACTTATTAACACATTTCTATTTTTTACTTTTTAATATTTAACACCAAAATATCATTGAGGTGTGTCTATCGTTAAATTCTCGATTATCTTAACAAAAAATGAATTGTGCAATATTCCGTAACAACGCGTGTATAGAGTTGTCACAATGGAGTTTTGGAAAGCGCCATATCTCTTTTGTCCAGAAATATTGCAGTGACGCAATAATACTTCGCGATGACGGGTGCTTTGGAGCGCTATTCAAAATTTTTATCGTAGCTACTCCAAAATAACAAATCGTTTAATTAAATATTATACATAATTTGAATCATTAAAATTGTCTAAATTAAATCCACCGATACTTCTATTAAAAGCTATTTGATAATCTTTTTATAATCAATTACTTCTAAAACAAGCACGTTCATTTCCGCTTGATCTAAATTAAATGCAGAAACTTTTAACATTTTTGAATCTCTGGCTTTGAACCAATTGATGAAAACGTCAACATCTGTTTGTTTTTTAAGATAGCGTTTTTTTATATCTAAATTAAAATCTAATTTAATGATTTACAGACATGGATTCACTGGTAGGACTGTTCGATCCAGGAGAGAGTAAGCCAAGAAGGAGCAGAAAATCTTGGCATGAATCAAGCAGTGGTTCTTCAGATTTAAATAATGGCACATGTGAAGAATTTTTGCCACCGGAACCTGAGCAAGGAAATGTAGAGTACAAATTGAAATTAATAAATCCCTCCAGTGAAAGATTTGAACATTTGGTAACGCAAATGAAATGGCGTCTACAAGAAGGTCAAGGAGAAGCTATTTATCAAATTGGTAAGTTTTAAAAATGATATCAAGCCTATTAAAAATTACATTCTTATGTGATATTAATTCAATTCAATTTTAGGTGTAGAAGACAGTGGCAGATTAGCAGGATTATCAAAAGAAGATATGAAAGCATCATTGAAAACACTGAGAGAAATGGCTAATAGATTAGGAGCAACAACAAACGTAATGAGGGAACGTTTAACTAAGCCTAAGCCTACTTATAATAATAGCAATGGTAAGAAATCAAAAGCGAGAAACAACAGAGGTGAAGAAAAAAGGAGTCGCGGAAGTATTAATAAGAAAACTGAGGAAAGATGATAGAGAGGATGAATGTGTAATTGATTTACGATTAGCAGTCATGGGTGGTCAAGATGCAGGAAAATCAACTTTATTAGGTAAATTATTCTTCTTATTTTAGATGTCATGCGTTTTAATAAAGTATTAAAGCTGCTTATTATCTTGAAATAACATTCTTCCAGGTGTTATGACACAAGGTGAATTAGACAATGGTCGGGGGAGATCCAGACTTAATATGCTAAGGCACCTACATGAAATTAGAACTGGACGTACCTCGTCAATTTCTCATGAAATTATTGGCTTTGACAACGAAGGTCATGTTTTAAATTATGCTGAAATGACTACGGCAGAAGAAATATGTGAACATGCATCTAAAGTTGTCACCTTTATAGATTTAGCAGGACACAGAAAATATTTAAGAACGACACTATTGGGCTTAACAGGTAAATTATTGACTGATTTTTTAAAAGAACAATTAAACTGATGTTGTATATCTTTCACAGGTTATTCACCTCATTATGTGATGCTGGTTGTTGCACCACCTGTAAATGAAGTTGTACAAGAACATATGGCTTTATGCTTGGCCCTCCGCTTACCTTTCTTTGTTGTAGTGACAAAAGTTGACTTGGGTTATTGTAATCCACAAGATACTCTTATACAATTGCAAAATATGGCCAGAGTTCAAGGCTGCAATCAGAATTTCATTTTGCATACTAACAATAACAATGATAGTTCTATTGGTAATCCTGATATAATACCAGTTTTTCCTGTGAGCTGTGTAACCGGAGAAGGATTGAATGAACTGACGATATTTATCAGAGATTTGTCTCCATTAGAATCAGTTCCTCCTGATTCAGATCCAGATTCTTGCCTATTTCAAATAGATGAAACTTTTAGGTACCATAAATTTACAGTCAATTTTATAATTAAAAAAACATGAAATTAATATTTTTATTATAAAAAATTGTTAAAAATTTTACAGAGTGGCTGGATCATCTGAACCTATATTAGCTGGATTGCTTGTGAAAGGTGCAATGGCACTTGGAGCAAGACTTCTAGTAGGTCCATCACCAGGTGGAGAATTTAGTCCTGTAAAGGTAGTTAGTCTACACCGTAATAAGGCACCATGCTGTCTTGTACGAGCTTCCCAAAGTGCTAGTTTAACATTGGCACCACCCTCTAAACGAGACCCTCCTTTACCACATCTACGGCCTGGTATGGTACTAGTTTCAATAAGAGATCAGCCTCGCGCTACTCTCTACTTCCAGGTATAAAGCGTTTGTGTCTTTAATTTTTATACGTTCAATATATTTTTTTTATTAATTTTATATTGTATCAAATTTCAGGCCACTGTGATAGTCGTGTATCATGCTACGGCAATTTATCCAGGATATCAAGCAACAGTGCACATTGGTAATGTGCGACAGACATGTATAATCGAGGGAATAATGGATATGAAGCAAACTGGTCTCCAAACCAATGATACTGCATCAGTATTATTTAAGTTTCTTAATCATCCAGAATATCTACACGTCGAAATGAGCTTACTCATGCGAGAAGGTCGTACGAAAGCTATTGGAAAAGTGACACAAGTTTTTCCTCTTGATAATACGCAAAATAACGAAGTTTAAATTAACAGAAAACAGTAATTTCTTTCTTAAAAATTAAATTATTTAAATAATACTTGAAAAAAAACTTTGAGAAGTCTAAAACAAACTCAATTCAATCACATACGTTAATATAAATAGAAGTAGTTTTGTTTTGAGCTGTGAAAAAAGTCGTTTCGTTTTAATATAAATATATATTCTACGACAATTTAAAAGATTTACAAATATATAAATATTATAGTTACAGACAAAGACCTATAATTTTTACAAAGTATTAAAATATATCCTATAAGATGAATGTATAATTTAACAAATTTGACTTCTCGATTCGATTGTTATCGAATATTCGATAATAATGATTGAAATATAGAGTAAATGATAGTTTCCAGACACTTGAAACTCAAACCTAGCATTCTGAACTTTTTTCAAAGAAATATAATTGTTTAATTTCTTATAAATCAAAATACCTTTTTTTTTCTTCAAAATTTTTTTCATTTAACAAAGAGCTTGTGTTATAACAAATAAAAGCTGCAAAAGTAAGGTCAAAAATATTTATTTATTCTCAAAAAAGAGGATGTGTTTAAATCCATGGAAAAAATGTTGAATTCTATACAGTGTCTAAAAACTAGAACATTTACCTTGTTAAGACGGTTTGTACATTTACTTGAATTTCAACGTTGGAAATACTGTAGAACCATGCAGCAAAGACATTCAAGTGAATAATTAGACTTACCTAAGAGAAAATTCAAGTATTTTTCCAATACGATGTTTCCCTTTGTAAGAACAATTTAACCGACAAAAGTTCTACTTCGCCAAAAGTAAATCTTTGTCATTGAGGACATTTTCAGATTTATCAGATTTTCCGAATTTACAAAAAAAAATCAAAAGAACCACGATAATTCAACACTCTTAAACTGTAGAACTTGCAAAATTGTATTCATTAAAGTTTGTACGAAGCGTGTGTTTTTTTATTCGATCGCAGTGAAAGTCGACGAATTACAATCGTGCTCGCAAGAGTACGCTCAATTCCAAAATACCTATAACTTTGTAAATAAAACTGATGAGTCGCGTGTGTAAACGAATTATAGTGCTTTTCACTTTCTAGACATTTGTTCATAGATATACAGTACATAGTTGCACGGAGTTGCTCTTTTATTATAATCTAATAATCAATGGTTGATTGCATAGTCTTTCTTTCTTTGAAAAAAGAGAAAAATTATAAACAAACTAAGTTGTTCACATTGTACATTACACAATTACTTAATGTAATATCTTGTATCGTTCGTTTTTGTAAAACGGTTTACAAACTCTTGGTGAAAAATAAAAATTAAATTAATATCTTTAAGAGACGAGTTGTGATTTATTTTATCATGTATATGTTATTTATGTTAATGTTAGCGTCAGCGCGCGATCGAAACTATAACAGTGCCCCACGTGAGCCGATTAATTTTTGACGCCACAATATTTACCTGCTGACACACACACACAAATATACGCACGCGTAGTCCCGCAGGTCTGTATAATTTAACGAATGGCGAATTATGTAGATGGAGATCAGTGATATCACGTCATTCCGTGATATGTTTTTACAAAAATCGAGAGGCACGTGCGAAATGTCTCTTGCTCGATGAAAACGAGAGACGGAAGATAATGGATCATCGGCATACTCGAGTGCATGTGCAACAAGTGTGTTGAGTGACTCAAGTGTTGTGTACACTCGTGATGAAATTGACGCATTTGTGGATGTTGTGGTTGTTGTTGTTGTTGTGTTGTTGAACGCGTCAACGATGGTAGCCAGTCGACGAAGACAATTACGAGCTGTCAACTCGACGACGGACGTCGAGCCTCGTCAAAACGAGCCCAATGCAAAATCGTGCGTGTGCGTGCATTTTATGATTTGCGACGTGACCGGCATGGACGCCGTGGACAGCTACAGTCTCATCGACGTGCGCCGTCGTCTTCTGCAGCAGCAGCAGCAGCAGCGCAATAAAACCAGACCAAAACGATCGTGAGTAAATAAAAAAAAATCGGCTGCATCCGTGGTCGTGCGACGATGACGATCCGATTGCGTGCGTTGCAGCTGGGAATGCAACAGTATCCTGGAGGTCTGCTGCGAGCGGGCGAACATCAGGAAGCCGGACAGGCCGTACCAAGTGCCGGGGGCCGACGATCGCCCGGAGTACGGCGGCTACGACAGCTGCGGAGTCTACAACGGCCGGGACGAGCTGCTCGCCCACGACAGGATACAGTACTCGAATCGGGACGAGAAGCAGACGCAGTTCGCCGAGTTTCCCTGGATGGTGGCGGTGCTGATGCGCGAATGGGACGCCCAGGCAGGAACCACCTCCAGCATGTATCGATGCGGCGGCTCGCTCATCCACCCTCAGGTCGTGCTCACGGCGGCTCATTGCGTTCACGGGTACATATAATATAAATCGGTTTTTTCTATGATAAATATAAATAAACGACGCGATGATGATTCCAAAAGGCAGGAGAGGAAAAAGATCACGGCCCGAGTCGGCGAGTGGGACACGCAGTCGACGAGCGAGCGACTGCCGCACCAGACGCGCCACGTCGACACGATCATCGTCCATCCGGATTACAAGGCGGCCTCGCTGCAGCACGACTTGGCGCTGCTGATACTGCAGGAGCCCGTGGAGATCAAGGAGAACGTCAATCCCGTGTGCCTGCCGGACTCCGAGACCAAGTTCGATGACTCGCGCTGCCTCGTCACCGGCTGGGGCAGAGACAAGTACGGTCGGTATTTCAATTAAATCAATTATTACAATCGCGTGCGCGTATCGATTATATGTGACCTTTCTGAACGGAGGAAATTACGACGCAGCTGGACGCTATCAATCCATTCTCAAGAAGGTTCGTTTATCGATAATTCCGAACGAGTCGTGCGAGCAGCAGCTGCGTCACACAAGACTGGGCCGAAGATTCACCCTGGGAAAAAGTTTTGTTTGCGCCGGTGGCAAAGCGGACGCCGACTCCTGCATAGTAAGATACATTCAACGCCATCGCATTTATTCGAGTCGCATTATATAAATTGAAAAAAAAAATTGTGTCAGGGTGACGGTGGAAGTCCTCTCGTCTGCCCGTTGAGGTCCGATTCGCGGATCTACGTGCAGGTCGGCATCGTGTCCTGGGGCATCGACTGCGGCGGGCCCGACGTGCCGGGCGTCTACGCCAGCACCCTCCAGGCGCGCGCCTGGATCGACGAGCAGCTCATGTTTCACAATCTGGACAACAGCGTTTATCGCTATCAGGAGCCTACCTTACCTTTCGGATTCGACGACTATACGTGACGTCGACGCCGACGACGATGACGCGACCGATCGAGCCGCTATTGTATTGCACGCGTGTGTTGTGCGACGAAAGAAGAGAAAAAAAATGTTCGAGGATTTTTGTTGCGTACTGGCAGCGTTTGAGCGATCCGCCAACCATCCGAATCGATTCGATGATGAGCGCGACGGCGTTACGAAAAAAATAGAGGAAAGAATAATTATTTTACACTTTTCGAGACTCGAATGAATTTGACATTATTCTCGATCAAGAAATAAGAAATATTTTTTTTATATAATTTAAGTTCATTTTTTTAATAATTACTCTCGGCATCGTAATATAAATCAATCAATTGCAGACAAAAACATTTATTGATATGAATTGGAGGAGCTGCTGAATTTACAAATAATGAAAAATCGAACTCGCAACAGCAAATGAATCGAATAAGCATTACTAGTTATAAATAGATTCAAATAAACTTTAACCCAAGCTTATACATAAAATAAAAAAAATTTCTCCTTTTGTGTCTCCCTCCTATTTGTTTAAAAAATTCAATTACGTAGAATCCGCTCGTAGTAAATTTATTTATTATTTTTATGATAAAAAAAAAGAATTGCATGAAATTTTATAATCATAAATTATTTAGGAATTTCGGCCATCGCCATGCTATATGCGAAGCCTCTATCTTTTATTTTTGTTTATTCTTATTTTGTACGTCTAAATTTTACATAATTAACAGGGAAAGACAGAAGACAATAAGAGATCTCAGTCAAATGACACAATATTCGTAGATGAAATTGATACAGATGGAGCTCACAATGGTTTGCTCTTCGCAAAAGTGGCTTATGTGCAGGACAACGCTCCAAGATGAAAATTTTTATATTTAAACATACAAAAATGAAAAAAAAAAAATTCCATCAGATTTTAATACCAAGGAGAGAGGAAATAAGAAAATAGCTTGTGGTCGAAAGACCTATCGCTATAATCAGTTGATAAAAAAAATATTTCATCAAATCATTATTAAAATTTTGTGGATCCTCCAGGGTAAATAAATGAGTAGCGTCAACTCTTACATACGAAGCCTTTTATATACCCAGTAGACTACCGCGACTCGCACTGATGTTTATGTAAAAATACGCATGTTTCACGCCCCCTGTGATATATAATGTAAAAAAAATAAAGAAATCGGAAAAATTGTTGTCGTACTCGTGGATCCACCGCATGCGTGTCAGCTGATTCCAAGTCAACTGCACCAGCTCATCGAGTTCGTTTTAATACAGCACGATGTAATTAGATAAGTAATATGCATTATCGTTAAAAACAACATTTGTACGCTCTCGTTGCAAAAAATATGTTTTTAATATACCTATAAATTCACAAGATATACAGGATTGAATTATACTATTTATGTGTAACCGCGGGCCGCCGAAAAAAAAGTACAAAAAATAAAAATAAATGACAAAAGTAATGTTTGGATCATTAATCAATTTCGATCTCGAAAAATCGAAGAAAACCTTCGCACGTAATGGTAATAATCGGTCACCACACCACACGTACGCTTCGAGTCCTTGGATGGTGGCTACGTTTCTCGAGAAAGAAGTGAGAGTAAGCTCGCGTGCAGTCTTTTTGTTATTATATATCGCTGGTCGTGATCGTTGTCGTAACACGTGTTAAAAAACGCTTGCTTAATTCGCTCGCGCACGAAAAAAAAAAGACTCCGAGAGAATAAAAGTCGAATTAAAAATAATATTTTATTATTATTATCATTATCGCTATATACACGCGTGCCGCCGCCGCCGAACGACGTTACGAACGATCAGGCTCCGAGCCGGCGCTGCCAGGTCGCGTACTCCCTGGGCCAAGCGATGCTCTCGATCCAGTCGAGGTAAGGGTAGACCGACGTGTAGATGGAGGGTATGGAGCTGCCGCAGCTCTGGCCGGTAGACGTAACCCCGATCACGCTATTGGCGGCCCCGGGCTTGGTGATGAATATCAGCGGGCCACCGCTGTCGCCCCAGCAGGAGTCCGAGCGCTGCGTCAGGGCCCGGTCGATCACGCACACTTGGGTGTTCTCGTCGACGCCGTTGCGAAGCCTCGCCGACCAGCTCTTGTAGTACTCGTTGCACTCGTTGCGACTGACGAATCTGCAAGAACGCACGGATGGTAATGTGATCTCGCACGATCATTGCCGAGTGTAAATGATGTCGTATCGGCGGATTATTTTTTAGAAACGAAATAATAATAATCAAAAAAATATTATTATTATTGTTTTATTATTTTTGTGAGAACGCGTGCAATTCTGGACTTTACTTTCATGAATGAAAATTTAAAGCTGAGATCATGATATAATTAAAATTATAAAAGAGAACTAATGCTGGCGAATCAATGCTTGCTTCTCGTTACTGACAGTGATCAATTGTAAACTAAGAAACATAATATTTGTTGTGAATACTTTTTCTAAATTTCTTGTTTTTGAACATTTGATTCGAAACGATTAATGTCAATAGTTTTTAATTCTAATTAAAACGTCGACCATTGAACTATTGACTTGAAAATTTTCTAGAAGGAATGTCTCTTTTTCTATTTTTGCTTTGGCGATTTTAAGTATATCATCGTATGAATGTGGCTCGTTGAGCGCGTGGGCGATATTGGAATTATATTTACTGTCGTGTAGCCTCGTCACTGACGTCGAGCTGTTATTTCGCCAGTTCACGTGTCCACCATAATTTTAATGATGTACTTTTAATGCGCGACATCTGCTCAACTCGTATATATAAATTTAGTTTATAGCAATTCGAAACTCACGACAGGTTATTGGTTTTCTTCAGGTCGCTGCCTTTCGAGCCGTCAATGTCGATAGTGCCCCAGCCCGTGGTGACGAGCGAGGAGTTGACGTAAGACGCGAGATTGTTGAGCGGCAGGTAATTCAGGCAAACCGGCTGGACGGTCCGGCTGGTGTCGACGGCCCGACGCAGCCTCAGCAAGGCGATGTCGTTGTAGACGGAGTTGCGCCTGTAGTCCGGATGCGATATCCACTCGACGATCCCTATGTGCTGCACGTACTGGTTCTTGTCGTTCAGATTGACGCTACCGATTCGCACCTGCACACGATAACAATCCACAATGACGATAATCGAGTTTCGATTTGTGCGGGCGATCGACATTTTTTCAATTTTCAAATGCTTCTATCTTTGTCTATTTTTATCGCATCGAGACGATTTTTTTATTTCTTGTAAATTTTGTGTACATCGAGTTACCGGTAGTATTTGAAAGCAAGATTTAAATTTACTGAAAAAAATCGATTGTGTAAACGCGTCCATAGGCTAGAGTAATTTGTTTATCAAAATCTAACATAAACCATCGCAAAGTACTCTTTTCAACGAGTAATTTAAAAAAAAATAAAGGTCTCTTCGATTTTTTTGCGCCCTGAACGTTGTTTTGAAGGTACCATTTGTGTAGTCAAAATACCCACAAATCGAGTCGCTTTCAGCTAAGCGAGGCATTTTACGTATACTGTTGACCATTGACACGTTTAAACCATCGATTTTTTTCATTAACTTTTAGTGTTGCGTTCAAATACTACTGGTAACTCGATATTGACTCGAACCCACTAATGGTATATATGGATTTAAAGAGGAAAAAATGTCCCCTCGATACGATAAAAATGGACCAAGATTAAAGCATTTGAAAATAGACAACATTTGGATGAAATTTTTTCGCATGTACCTCGAAGGGCTTGCGCTCGTTGACGTTGTTGATGCAGTGGGCCGCGGTCAGCACGTGTCTGAGCGTGATCAGGGTACCGCCGCAATCGTACTCGACCTTCTTGGCGTTCAGACCGGTGCCCAAGAATCCGAGCGCCACCGTGAAAGGAAACTCGCCCTGTTTCGCCGTCTCGCCGCCAATTATGTTCGTAGTGACTTTTTCCGTATTTTTGCCCGATATTTCGTTGTCGTATTCCTGACAAGCTGAGGATACATAATGTTTTTCAAATTTATTTACTCACGAAGGCCATTTTTATCCACGCTGATTACCGTCGAATCTATGCCGATAAATCTGACAAAATTGATTCGTGACATAATCGTGTCGTAAAGTTTTAAATGGAAAGTAAAATTACATGGATATCAAAATTACATTCAAGTGTCTTCAAAAAATGTGTTTTTTTAAACCGTTGAATGAAATTATTGGAAAAATACTCAATAAATATATATTAATTAAACTCGAGTCAACATTTCTATTAAACTATACATTTTACAACCAATTTTCGAAGTTACCAGACAACTTAACACGCGTTAATCGATGTTCGACTACTGTCTTGTCAGTAAATTGCTCTCGGACCATTACAATTGTCGCACGATAATGCAAATTAAAAACTAAATTAGCAACATTACCTTCTTCAGCGGGTCGCACGCTATTTGTCAAAGGAGCTTGCGTAGTCGTCGTTGTTGTCGTCGTTGTCGTCGTGGTCGTCGTAGTCGTTTGCTTCGGACTCGACGTCACATCCGACAGTGGACAGCACACGATCTCGGTGGTATGCTCGAAGGAGCATCTGCCCCTCGTGGTCGTGGCCGAGCGCTGACCCGCCAGCACCTCCCTGATGCGGTAGGGACACTGGGGCAGGGGGGTGCACACGCCCCAGCTCGAGTCCTCCATGCGACACTCCGAACCCTCTGAAAGACCAGGCTCTGAAGCGATTAGCGACAACAGAGAAACAGAGGACCGGTTTAAACTCTCGCCCGACGACCGCCGATGATGATTTATCCATTTTTTTATATGAGAAAAATAACATTTATGAAGAAAAAATAATAATAATAATAATACTTTGTCATCGGTTGTCGTTTTCTGCGAGGTTTTATTGTTCTCTTAACTCGTCTGGGGGAACTTTTTAATTTAGAGTCACGAGTTATTTTTCACTCGCGCTATAATAAAATGCAAAAATAATTATGTGACTTCAAAGAAGTCAAAGTTTCAAAGAGTTGCACAAATTTGATAAAATGGAAACTTTACAAATGAATCGCAATTCATACAGCTTCAATTTCAATCGCAATAAACAACAAAAAAAAGCTGAAAAATAAAACCAGATTCCCACGAAAAGCTGTTAAAAATTGTCTTATCTTTACAAGCCTCGAGAGTATAGAAAATGAAAAATGTCAACAGACGTGTAAGCATGAAGAATAAAAAAAATTATTTTCAGATAAATGTTAATAGACCCATCACTCAAAAAAAGAACAATAAAACAGCAGGAAACAATCACCAATGCGAATATTTATGATACCCGTATACCCTAAAATGCAACGTACATAATAGCTAACAACGATAAGTTCTTTTAGATAACTTCAACTATGAATTCATAGATAAATAACATTTATGTTTTTCTCCATTATCTAAATGTCACGCAGCTGATTTTAAATTCGACGCGTTTTCACGAGTATTTAACACAACAATTATAAGGTATTAAGGTATTATAAACAATGTACTTGTAATTACGGAACAAACATTAGAGATGTGAATGTCAACAAATATGAATAACGTCGTCGAATATCTTAAAAAATTATTTCAAGCATTTTATAACCAGTAATTGTGACCATTTTTATCTTTTAAACAAATAAATATAAATGAGGGAAAAAATGTTTCATTCTGCCGACAAACAGAATTTCCCGAATATTCCGTCGCTAAATTTAGAAAAATACTTTTAAATCATAAGCGTATAAAAAAAATGAAACCAAACCTAACAAAATAAAAAATAACAGAAAACCAGATAGCTTGAAAAAAAAAGTAGTAATATTTTACTTTCACCAAAGCGAAGCGATAAGAAAAATAATAATACAAAACGGCACTCCAAACGAAACGTAAATAAAAACTATTACCATAAAGCTCCTGATCGATATAAAAGGCACTGGCCGAGCGAGACAACAGCGAAACGATCAACAAAAATTGCGCCGGCCACATTAGCGACGATGGCCTTATTCTTTTGATCCGACTACTCGTCACTCTCATTTTCGCAGCGTCGTGCGTATACATCTTTCACAATTCACCACCTGATAATAGCACAATTATTGTGCCCCGAGGGCCACCACACACACTCTCGCACTCACAAGCTCGCGCACGAATGCGCGTTATACAGTGCCGCCTCGCTGGGTGCGAAAAAACAAGATCGCTCTGCTTTCGCGCTCTATACGTCGTCGCTCTTGCAGCGCGTTAAAAATATTATAAACACTTATTTCACATGTATATTTGTGTCATTAATTTATATAGACGAGAAATGCGGGCCTGCAGATTTGCCGCGGCTCGGGATCGAGGTGCAAAAGAGGCTGAGGAGGAGGAGGAGGAAAAACCCGCCGCCCGATGCGATGTCGAGGCGCGAGCGACTAAGCGATGACTGAAATCGCGTTTGGTAGCAAAAGCGAGTTTTATATATACGCGCGAATGCCACCGAGCACACGACCGCCAATATATATAAAATAAAATGCTGCTTTTGCCCGCTGCCGTGGTGTGCGCGGCTTAAAAAGCCCGAGAGACAAGCGCTGACACCGACATTATTAATATAGTATATGGTAATCGCGCCATGGACATAATATCTTGTGTATAATAGAATCTTGCAGTTTCTTCGGAGGCTTTTTGCAGAGAATTAATCGAGAAAGAGAGAAAAATCGCACCCGTTCGCGAGGCGCTTATACTCGAAGCTTTTAATGAACGCTCGTCTAAAAAAAAAAAAAAAAGAAGAGGAAGAAAAAACTATTTACAACGAGGGAATTCTTTATCTTGAATATACAGAACTTGCTATATTATGTATTTTATGAATCAGATTGTTCGCCAGTTTTAATTAAGATGCTACTCCGCGTGTGTGTATGCTCGAATTCGAATTGGGGATTTTTTTATCGATAAATTATGCCTACCGAGTGGTGGAAACTATCAACATACATCACACGCACAGCACTAAAGAGTTGAAATCCGAGAATCGGCATTGTAGCGGAATTTTTGCTCGTCACCTTTGTGTATAAATTTTAATAGGACAAAAGAAGCTCATCATTTTTCAAAATTTTTGGTAAGTGCTTGAGCAAATACACACGCCGCAAATACAAACGAATATCGCGATACCCACCAAATTGTAAAAAATATTTGATATCGCGCTCGCATTGATGTACGACGACGACGACGACGAGCAAGAACGACGGTTAAATAATTTGTTTGACGCATGCGACGACCGATTTCGCAAGGAGTACATAATAATACGAGATAAGGGTTTTAAAGAGCTGAGCGAGCGCGAGATTAGAGAATAGTTACAGGCCTATTAAACGTGTTAATTTTTTAATGTCGTATCGTAAGAAAAATTATGTCACCACCGATATTTGGAATAATCGAGTGGGTAATTCACAAATAAAAGTAGGAACAGGAGTTCTGTAAATTCAAATTATGCATGGTTAAATTAAATCGAAGAAATTCTTTTATAAATGATCAAGAGATTTTTCAGATAAAAAACGTGTTCATTTTATACGTTTTGTTTCATTCACAAAATAAAATTTTTTCCTCTTGCTTTTTTTCTCTTGTAAACCATTAATTTTAAACTTATAGGGTAAGTGTTGAATTATATTAGAATGAGTAGAGGAAGAACATAGTTACACGAGTGGTTATTTCTTATGTCCAAAACTTTTTTTCCATCTTTTGTGTCTATAAAAATTTTTTTGTTCATTTTTCGTAAGATAATTTACGAATTATCCAAATAATTTATTCTCGACATAATTGAAATATAAATTTTATTAAAAAAGTGATTCTCTGCAACAAAGTTCAAATCCGCTTTACAACTAGAGGATGGATTTCTTGTACTCGACTCTAGGTATCCGGCTGAGAAACAGCAACAGGTAGGTGAACGTCACGGCGAAAAGGGCCAGCCAATCGATGATGAGAGCCAATCGTCTCCAGTTGTCGATTTTCATGGGCATTGCCTCGATCGGCTCGCGATCATCGTCGCTGCTGGTGACCTTCGAATTTCCGGGCGGCTCGTCCTCGAGCAGCAGCCAGCGACCGGCCGAATTGTTGGCCACGAAACTGACGCTCGACTCGATCCAGATCGGCGCGGGGATTCCCCGGCTCGATTGCAGTTTCCGCAGCAGAGTCGTGAGGACGATCGCGAAGGTCGTGATTATCATCGAGTCTCGATAGAACAGCACTTGCGGCGAGAAAGAGAGAGAGAGAGAATTGAAATTGAATTTTTTGGGGGGCACGATCATTAAATTACTTACGCACGTGAGGTGGGGTCAGCCCATTGGAGGGTATCAACCAATGGAGGTTGTAAAGGCACAGCAGGTGGCAAATGAAAGTGACGGCCGCCAGGATGAGTCGTTCGGTCGATCGCGAGTCCAGCCAAAGCAGCGTCAAGGTCAATATCGCCAAAACTGTGACAGACGATTTAAGATAATGTTTTTACTGCTACATCGTTAAATTACATTACCAATGAGCGGTGATATGTAGACCGCCTGAATTATCCCCGAGTGCCTCTGGATCTCGAACTGAAAGGATAGAAAGGGGAAACTGTCGTTCTTGAGTTTCGGAGTTACTTTTCTCGACGTGTAGTTCGTCACCAGCCACAGTTTGCTCTCTTGGAAACTACTCATGTTGATCTGTACGAAATACAATTTAAATTCAATCACATTCGACATTTTTATTTCATTAATCATCGTACTTTTTGTAAATTGGCACAAATCCGACATAGTTACCGATTTTCGGCGGAAATTGAAGTTCACTTCGGCACCGGTCTGCGTCCACGAGCCCATGAGGATGAAGCAGTTCTGCAGGTCGTAGGGCCAGTTGGCGTAGTCGGTGCTGCACAGAGCGACGAACTTCAAGGCCGGCACGCAGACCACGAGGCCCGTGTAGGAGAGCTTGCACATGGCTCGTAACAAGGTGCTCTGGGACACGCTCAAGTCGCCTCTGCTCGCTCGCGCACATATAATGGAAAATTGGGACAATGCGGGGACTATGAGAGAGGGTCGAATGACTCGAATTTTCGGGGGGGGCGAAAATCGAGGAGAAGCCGGGAGATGGGCAAACTCACGAGTTGAAGACGGATATGTCGGGCAGCCAGAGGTCGTCGCTCTCGATTCGCAACGAGTCGACTCCGTCGTAATCGTCGGGATCCCAGCCGAGGTGCTCGTCCTTCCAACTCTGCGACGATGATAACGATAAAATAATGAGAGATTTAGAGTGCTCGGATCGATCGAAGGAAAACAAAATATGTGACAGCGAGTGGGTAACTTACGATGAGCATCCAAGAGTGAAGGATGAATTGATTTTTATCGCTGTCCTGTAAACAGAGCACGATGAAATATCCGCGTAAGGATGATGCGCCGAAAGCACTTACGAATTCCATAAATTTGGGCGACAGGCCAACGGTGACATTGATGGCTGTGGATTTGCTGATTACCGGTCGCACGGATTTGTCGTATTTGCAGAACAGGCCTAGTTTCAGTCTCAGTTCCGGCGATTTATCCGATATGATTTTGCACTCCGGGGCGTCCCGATCGAATATGCTCTCAGCACCGGCCATGTTCGCCACCGATACCACTACCAGCAGCAGATTTATTAGATTCGCCGATGGAAGCGATAGCCTCATGACGAAATTGTGTATTATTGCAGGACTGTGTGCGCCGCGGATCGCGCGTGCGAAATAATTAGGAATGAATCAGAGCTTTCGGAGCATATTAGGCGCTCCGCCGAACTCGTCGAGCCCCCCCGGAACTCCGAGGCGACTTTTGCGAATCGCGCCTACGCTCGCACGCCCCATGAAACGCGATACAATTGCCAACCGCTCCGTGATGTACCTATCATCGGCCGTTTGATACCGATGTTATGTGCGAAGTTGCAAATTGCGACGCTTGAAAAAGTCAATACTCGTTACGCCCCTTCGTAATCTATATTATACGATGATCGAGAGAAGACTGGTCGGTTGAAAATTTATCATTTGGTATATTGCGTATGGAAAGCTCAACGCTATTTTTTGTTTTTACGAAAATTATTATGAGTAGTAGTGATATACCGTTCGAAAGTAATCCGATGCCGAACTCCGATTGCTATTACTATTTCTATTTAATGATACATAGAGAATAGTAAGTGATAACTATGAAAAGGATAACATTGACTAGTGCATTGGCGTTTTTAAATGTTCATTCAAACACTTATGGCTTCTCGCGAATTTTCATCAAATATCAAAATAAAAGAATAGTTAGTCTGCCTTACGAGACAAAATTAATTGAGAAAAAAATTCAACTATTTCGCTCCTGTCGTCGACTCGATAATTTCCGAGAGCAGGAATACGCTTTTTTGAAAGGAACTCACTGACGTCTACGAATTTTACCTTGACTCGAAAAAAAAAACAAAACAATCGAGCATGAGGAATCGAAGCGTCATTAAAGGCAATCGATCCTTCGAAAAAACGCGCGCGCGCGAGAGCTGATAATTTCGCCGTCGATTGTAGAAAAGCCGAGTCGCGAGACCGTAACTTAACACGCAACACGCGATATAATAAAAGCTGTGTGCTGTGCATGGTATATATATAAAAAAAAAAAAAGAAAGACCTGCCAATACATCGATTGCGCGCGTGTGTGAACTGTGTGTCCATGAGAATAGGATGTACCGAGTATAGGCTGCTGCTGCTGCTGTATCCACGAGTACCGCAAGTGCGGAGTCTCAAGTTTCTGTGTGCGCGCGCGATAAGTGTATGTGTGTGTGTGTGTGCGTGTTTAACATGAAACACACTCTATAATACAGACTGCGTGTGTAAGTCTGAAGTCTCTCTCTCTCTCTATCTCTCTTTCGTATATAATACACATATTCTGCGCGTATATGTATCGCAAATGCAGCGCTCGGCGCGCTCGATCAAGTACATGTACACTGGCGTTTTACGCATATATGGTGCGGTGTACTGTGGTATATATATAAATATATGTATAGAGGCATAGGCTTCGAGGCACAGCGGCTCTCCGCCGATGATAATGACTACGCCACGTCCCCTCTGTCATCGAGCTCCTTTCTGGCGCGTTTGATATATTAAAATATCGTAGTCGTAGTCGTAGTCAACATCGTCGTCGTCTCTGCCCTGCAGTCGCGTTGAGATTTAAACGCGCCACGAGAACATTATCAGACCCGATTTGCACCGAGTGTACTGCTGAGTGCTGCTGCTGCTGCTGCTGCTGCTACTTGCTGTCGTGGTGTCTCTGTATGTATATGTGATAGTACAGTACGTACGTATACAGCCCACTACGTTATCTATATGTGTGCGAACGTGTGCCTATATAGTGGTCATCGGCATTAGGGGCTGTGGCTGCTGCTGCTGCTACTGCTGCTCCGCAACGAGAGATCTGCGTTCAGCTGCCACCATTACAGCAGCTCCGACGTCGCTGATAATTTCGCGATGTCAAGAACTTTGCGTTCCGATCGCTGCGATTTCTTCAATATCATCGGCGATAGTGTAACGAAGGCAACCGCACGTCAAGTCCCAAGCTCGCCAGTGTATCACGCAGAATCGACGCGAGGAGCCTCGACGACGTCTTCGCTCCGTTTTGTACATAGCAGTTTATCGCGAACTTAACCTGTACGCCAACGACCAAGTGAGAGAGAGAGAGAGAGATTTAACGCAGCCAACCCGCAGCAGAGAGATCCACAAATCGTATACAACATTGCCTTACACGCCTCTTTTTGCTGTTAATTCGATTCACGGCAATAGCATTTATTAGGTAAGTCGATTAGAATTTGCGCCTGTGCGCTAAACACGATTTTTGGTTACTAACTCAGGCCACTTCCCCTCCCCGCTGATTCCGCTGCAACAACATTTATAACAAAGCAAAGATCTATACTTTGTTTAGAGATATAGTTTGTTGAATTCACACGTTGCCTTTGTAAAAGTCATTTATTTTCTCTAATTTTTTTTTCAATTTCACCATATGTATGACTTCTAACATATCAACAACAAATCATTACTGCTTCTAGCTTAGTCCATGAAAAACAAATTGTCCTCTCTGGGTCATTAACATTTGCAACATAATTTACTTCTACACACAGAATCATTTTCATGTACAATCATATTAATTGTCAAACATTTATTATTGTGTATATGTGTAGCAAAGTAATTACTCATTCTATTGTCAAATTGATGCTGCATTTTTGACAGTTGATCAAAGCTGATAAAATACAAACAATCAACAATTGTCTTGTCAATTGATTATCTTTCAACTGTGATGATGTGCATGGACTTGCAAGCAAACGATCTAGCTCGTAGTTTAATAATGTATCAATTGGTAAAAACTACTCCGTTACTCCGTGCTTGCATAAAATTTATTCAACTGAATGAAAAAAAAAATAAAAAACTGCAGCATTGATCAAATGAATTCTGTGCAAATGTCAAACATTGCACTTTGTAAAAAGTGGCTATTATCATCAATCTTTTGTGATAAAACGTGAATCATTGCGGGCTCCTTTTCCGAATGAATAGGCCACTCTCTCTGACGCACAACTTTTGCACTCGAATGTTGTATGCATTTTTATATAAATCAAACGATCTCGATTGTGTTTTCGTGAGTTTATGTGTGCGAGTGGTGTATATACGGTTTCGGTTATACAGTCAGTCGTGTATCTATACGCATCCACGGCCCAGAGAGATGCATAGCATGTGCGTGTTCGACTGCGGCCGACCGACTGTACACACAGACACACACAATGGTCATACCTTTAAACTTTTTAGCGGCGACGTTTGGGCCACGGTCAGAGACCTCTATTTATATTGTTTTGTTGCTCTCGTATATTTTTCTACGCGCGGCAGACGTCGTCGCGTCCAGAAAGCAGTGCATTATATATAGAGTGCGCTGATGGTGTGTGTGTCTCTCTTTCTCTCTCGCGATCTATATAGATATACCGTGTGTGTGCGTAACTGTGTGTTTGTAAAGTATGCATGCGTTGGTCGTCGTCGTCGTAGTCGTCACCTCCATCGTCATCACGTGTGCGAGAAAGAGAAAGACAGCGGCTGCGGCGGCGGCGGCGGCGGCGACAGTAGTGATTCACAATATGCATGTGTGCATACATACATAGACGCGCGTCGCGCGGGGGCTTTTATGTGTGTTAAATAGCGCTTATATATGTAAAATATGCACATGCTCGTATAAACGCATTCAGGCAACAACAAACACAGGAGAGTATTAAACGCGGGCGTCGCGAAGAAAGAAAGCGAGAGTTTAGACACAGCAACGATACATCCATAGCACTTACATATACAATCGGAGCGAGAAGAAAAGAGATATATAGAGCGGGAATAAGCGCATTAGATAAGGTGATAATCGCGTACAAAGAGGAGCGGAGCAGCAGCAGCAATCTCCGTTATACATACATACGACTCGTGTGTATTATGCGTGTGGGTACGTAAGCGTGTACAATTTGATACAGCGAGCAATATTAGGAGAGAGAGAGAGCCGTATAGCATGTATCTACGCCTGTGTGTAACGAGTGCTTGCAAGTGCCAGAGCCAGAAAAGTTGATCTATAGTGTGTAACGCGTAGGAGGCATCCGTACACAAGCAGGAGGGCTAAATGCACATTATAATATAGCGGCGCAAGCATCTATATATATACGTACCGAACTCCGAAGAGTGTCGTCTGTATATATACGGTATAATATAGAACGTGTCAGTGCGACTAATACAGCGAACGCGAAAGCAGCGGGCGCGCGCGTGTGTATATATCGAGAGTGTGCGGGCGAAAGAGTGCGAGCGAGAGAAAGAGAGACGTCGACGTTATCACTCGCTTCGACGAGTTTCTGCTGATGCGTTGCAGTGAGTATATGCTATATACCGCTCTACTGCAGATTCCGGCTGCAGCGTCGAGAGAGATTCTAATGCACAATATTACAATAACATACATCGTTCAATTTTCTTCGTTAAAAGTGTTAAAACTCCGACGACGGCAACGACGCGACATGTAGCCATTGTACGTGCGTGTGCGTAAATGTGCGATGTATACCTGCCTGGCAGTGGGTGCATTGTGAGTGCAGCACAAGCATGACTATCGGTTTATTGGTTTATAACAACAAACGCGTATACCAGTACGCGCTCGCGGATGCATATAAACCGAAACGACACACACACACATGAGGTATACGGACACCGGTGACTCTGCGCGCGCGATGGGCAATGATCATTCGGTCTCCTCTTGTTGTATATCAGTATCGGTGCAGCAGCAGTCAGCAACGGCAGTATAATATTTTAGTAGCTATATGCCGAGAGAAAGAAGCGTGTATGGTAGCGGATTCGAGGAATATTAGTCATCGTCGTCGTTGTGCGCGCCACAGTGTGTGTATAACGTTCCGTGAAAATAATTCGACCGAGAAAGCAATAATAATTCTTTTATAGATTATCGTTAAAACGTAGCCGCTCTCGTTCCAATAACCAAGGCAAAGCCAACGATCAAGGGTAACGCACACAGTCGACGGCAGCAGCAGCAGCAGTGTATTATCCTATTTATAATCTAATGTGTTTATCTCTGCATCGTAATTTTACGATAATATAACTCCGATATATGTTGACATCAATATCGTCTCGCTTTTTCCCCCTTGTCGTTATGATAGTCGTCTGCTGTATACGATACACTACTTCTTCTTACCCTTTCTAAATAGATACGCAGCTGTCAAGTAGGGTTTACGAGTCTATTTCACAACTAATTGGGAATGACTTAGTTTTGTGGATCTCGAAAAGAGAACATTTTTGCGGTATGTTACGTATTGTAATGTAGCGTAAAGAAATTTTAATCGTATATTCCTAAACATCGATAGGATCAATACTATGCCCTCTGAACCTTATACAGATTTTACCAGTCTCCGACTGCGCTGGCATTAGAATATTTTATTCCGCACGAATTAATCGAACGAACGTATACGAACACGAACGAGGAACAAAGATAAAGAATGAAATGTTGCATGGTATTATCACTGCCAGTCGTGTCCGTTCTTCTCTCCTTCCCTACTCTCCTCGCTTCAACTTATTATACTCGGCTCTCCGTCACGGACTGCATTCTTTTACCACTAAAAGCGAATACGTCGTCGTCGTCTCATTTGGACCGCTCGATTCGAGCGAATTCCCGGCGTGGTATCAGCTCACGCACGCGTACATTTCGAGAAAACCCATTTTTGTGATAAAAAACTGTTGTAAATACTACCGACCGCAAAAGCTATTTTACAAAACTTATTTGTTCTCTCGTGGTACGCGGCTTTTGCGCGTCTATCTATCTATGGCTACGATTCGGGGAGATACGCGACCGATGACAAAATTCATTTACTCCTTCATCGTGTGACGCGTTATTGCGTCCCGCTGCGTCTATACGGACTCTTCGTACAAATTTCAAAATAAAAGGAGCGTCCTGGGGGATCGGCGTCAATAAGATAGAAATCTATTCTTAAAACTCGTTTGATCCTGCGCTAAGATTAACACTGGAATTTCAATATGTAAATCAATTTCCGGTTCGATGTTATGTATGTGTGTGTGTGCGAAACCTACCGTACGGAAATACAGCGTGCGTCGGCCGTTTGAAAATCTTTTGAATCTTTGCACTCATTCAAACTATATATACGCGAGTTCGCGTCATTCGCAATATAAATTTTCATCGCACAAAAGGCCATTGTAGTAAAGTATGTGTCGTTATTTTTCCCCAGATAAAAAACGAGAAAGATGGCACACAACTTGACGCCAAGCGTCAACTGCTCCCTCGACGACATCGATCTGAACGCGCTCAAGGACCCGGCCGGCATATTCGAGCTGATCGAGGTCGTCGGCAATGGCACCTACGGCCAGGTGTACAAGGGCCGGCACACGAAGACCGGCCAGCTGGCCGCCATCAAGGTCATGGACGTCACCGAGGACGAGGAGGAGGAGATCAAGCTCGAGATCAACGTGCTCAAGCGCTACTCGAATCACAGGAACATCGCCACGTATTACGGGGCCTTCATCAAGAAGTCGCCGCCGGGCAAGGACGATCAGCTCTGGCTCGTCATGGAGTACTGCGGCGCGGGCTCCGTGACGGATCTCGTCAAGTCGACCAAGGGCCAGAGCCTCAAGGAGGAGTGGATAGCCTACATATCACGCGAGATCCTGCGCGGTCTCAGCTACCTGCACAGCAACAAGGTCATTCATCGCGACATCAAGGGCCAGAACGTGCTGCTGACGGACAACGCCGAGGTGAAGCTCGTGGATTTCGGCGTGAGCGCCCAGCTCGACCGCACGATCGGCCGGCGCAACACCTTCATCGGCACGCCCTACTGGATGGCGCCCGAGGTCATAGCCTGCGACGAGAACCCCGAGGCTACGTACGACAACAGAAGCGACCTCTGGTCGCTGGGCATCACCGCCCTCGAGATGGCCGAGTCGCAGCCGCCGCTCTGCGATCTTCACCCCATGAGGGCGCTCTTTCTCATTCCGCGCAATCCGCCGCCTCGTCTCAAGTCCAAGAAGTGGGCCAAAAAGTTTCACGGCTTCATCGAGACGGTACTGGTTAAGGACTTCATCAGCGCCCCTACACGGAGCAGCTGCTCAAGCATCCCTTCATTAGGGACCAACCGACGGAGAGGCAGGTGCGAATCCAGCTCAAGGACCACATCGACCGATGCAAGAAGCGCAAGCAGGAGAAGGAGCGCGACGACTACCGATACAGCGGCAGCGAGAACGAGGACGACGAGCCCGCCATCGCCGGCGAGCCCTCGTCCATCATACAGGCGCCCGGCGGCGACACCCTGCGTCGCAACTTCCAGCAGATCCAGGAGGGACGCACGCTCTCGCAAGATCTGCCCATCATGGGCCATCACGGGCCGCAGGTGCCGCCGCCGAAGGAGCCGCCGCAGAGCAGGCGTCCGGCCGAGCGACCCAAGGAACCGGAGCCTCGGCCCGCGCTACCGCATCGGTTGATAGTCGTGCCGGATCCTCATCCGCCGTCACGTCCGTTGCCACCTACCCCGAAGGACGATCCGCGCTTGCCGCCGTCGCACAAGGCGCCCACGCCGCCCTCGAATCACCACGCTCAGTTGCCGAGCAGCAGCAGTCACAGCGGCGGCGGCGGCGGCGGCGCGGCCGGCGCGGCTGGTCAGCGCAACAGCCACGTGTTCAAGCCCATGGCCCTGATGATCGAGAGCGACAGCGACGACGACATGGAGGAGCCCGTCGGCGCGGGTAACAACCGCAACGACGGCACCCTGCTGGCCAGCGATCCGCCCAAGCCGTTGCCACAGCTCGACGAGTCGCCCGGACCCGCCGCGGCGCCGCGCAGCGCGCCCAATCGTCCGCTGCCGCCCACTCCCGACGAGGAGGGCGCCGCCGAGGGGCAGGCCCCACCGCCCGCCGCCAAGCGACCCGAGCGCGCATCCCGACCGCCGCCCTCGTCGGACTTCCAGAGGCTGGACTCGCCGGGCTCGCGCACCAGCTCGGTTCTGCCCGACCTGCTCACCTCGTCGCCGGGTCAGCGTCAAGACAAATCCATCAGCGAGGAGTACCGACAGGCCGTCAAGTCGCCTCCGCTGGCTCTGCAGCAGAAGCAGCGCTCGTTCCTCACGTTCGGATTCGGTGCCGGTCCGGCGCGACGCGAGTCCCACGTCAACGTCAACGTCACGCCCACCGGCCACGACATGGGCAGCGACACACCCGAGATACGCAAGTACAAGAAGCGCTTCAACAGCGAGATACTGTGCGCCGCGCTCTGGGGCGTCAACCTGCTCATCGGCACCGAGAACGGACTCATGCTGCTCGACCGCAGCGGTCAGGGCAAGGTGTACCAGCTCATCAGCAGGCGACGCTTCCAGCAGATGGAGGTGCTCGAAGGCCAAAATATCCTCGTGACCATCAGCGGCAAGAAGAATCGCGTTCGCGTGTACTATCTCAGCTGGTTGAAGAGCAAGATTTTGCGAACCGACGGACACAGCGAACAAGTGGAGAGACGAAACGGCTGGATCAACGTCGGCGATCTGCAGGGAGCAGTTCACTTCAAAATTGTCAAGTACGAGCGAATCAAATTCCTCGTAATCGCTCTGAAGGAGTCCATCGAAATTTACGCCTGGGCGCCGAAACCCTATCACAAGTTCATGGCTTTCAAATCATTCGGTGAATTGGCCCATCGGCCACTGCTGGTCGATCTCACGGTCGAAGAGGGCACGCGTCTCAAAGTCATCTACGGCAGTACCGATGGCTTCCACGCCGTTGATCTCGACTCCGCCACCGTCTACGACATTTATTTGCCCAAGCACACGCAGGGACCCATAAGTCCGCACTGCATCGTCACCCTGCCCAACAGCAATGGCATGCAACTGCTCCTCTGCTACGATAACGAAGGTGTCTACGTGAATACTTACGGCCGAGTATCCAAGACCATGGTTCTTCAGTGGGGTGAAATGCCCACGAGCGTCGCTTATATCGGCATCGGACAGATCATGGGCTGGGGAAACAAAGCCATAGAGATTCGCAGCGTCGAAAGTGGACATCTCGATGGCGTTTTCATGCACAAAAAAGCTCAACGCCTGAAATTCCTCTGCGAGCGCAACGACAAGGTCTTCTTCTCGTCGGCCAAGGGCGGAAGCTCGTGTCAAATTTACTTCATGACTCTCAACAAGCCCGGCATGGCCAATTGGTGATCAAATTTTCTACGTTTCCAGAATTTATACTCTAGCCAGACCCTCACCTCCATGCGTACTCTCTTAAGAAACAAATTTCGATTGAAAGTACCCCGTGAGGCAGAAAAACAAATCAACCTAGGGAATGTACGCTGTTCCCTACCAAATGCTCAATTTTTAAAAAGTTACATAAATAAGGTACTGAAATGGCTAACGAAGGGTATCCATCTCTAGCTGTCAAATGATAATGTTTATTATTAATTTTTTTTATCATTTATATTGAATTCTTACAGTTATAGTAATTGCCATTCTCTGTATTTAATCGGTTCTATCCGAATTGTGGTATCAATTGTAGCTACTACAAGTTGCATTAAATATCGGGCACACAATTCTTATTATGAGAATATTAAGACCAAATTGACTGAATTCAAAAGTATGGTCAGCTGAGGATGCGTAAGCAAGCATCCTACACCTTGTCAAACCAAAAATATCGATTCAATGAAGCAGAGAAAAATATAAAGAAAGTCAACAATTTCTTATGTTCACATTAATTAGCGAAAATTGCATTATTTAATTAACGATTTTGTACCTGTGGTACTGAAATCGTCTTTAAAATTCATATATTTATAAATTATTTTTTAGAGTTTATTCTATGTAAATTGTCTTGTTTTGGAGTTTGAAGACTATGTAAAACAATTATAATAATTTACTTTTTTATTTATTTGAAACCGTTAAATTGTTATATAACAAAGTACTTACGAAATTAACCGGATTCTCACACGATCAAATGGTTATTTTTAAGTATCGCTTGAGTCTTAATGCATAAAAAAAATTTCGCACCATTATTTCTAATGTTAATAGTATCAAAACCAATGATTTGTGCTTTTCAAATTTATTCAGATTATAATGTGAATACTAATGTAAATAGTTTTAATTTCTAAGAGCCAAACATTCAGTGAAATAATTTTCTGATTAGTAAGGGTTATTTGTATCAATGTAAATGGATGGTCGTGAAAAGTCATGCAATATGTGTTTAAACCATTTTTATCTGTTGTCAAGTACCATGACTGCTAAAAGCTAAAATTTATGTTATAATTATAGCTTTATTTTCTCTTACTAATAAAAACTCACATTTTTCATAATAAGAACAAATTATTGTAACTTTTTTATTTATTACTTCATAAGATAGCATTATATTTTATAAATATAAACAATGATAAATTTTTTATATTATACAACAGTAGAGTATACTCAACTTATAAAGTACTGAGTTCTTGAATGATTTTATACCATTTTGGTGTTATTTCAAATGGTCAAATTTTATATCTCTTTCTTTTTATAGTACATATTACAGACACATTTTTATAAACCTTTGTATAAATCACAATTTTTGTAAACTCGTAATTGTAAGATTTTTGTTGTGTTAATTTTAAGGACCATTTAAGAAATCAAATTCAAAAACGTAATCAGGCTTTTTTAATATTCTTTTATAAATGATAACGTAGAAAAAGGGCGTTTTGAATATAATGTTTTCTAATAAAACTATTGCAATGTCATAGAAGCAAATTTATCTACTGGCAAAAATAATAAAAACGAAAAATTATAATCACATACTAAGAAAAAAACCTCATGAATTCTTATACACTGAATTCTATAAACTTTTGTAAGGATAACTTCAAATATAATGAATTTTAATGTAAAATACTTGTTAAAGATTCAAAGTGTAAATGTTAGTGATTAAATGTAGAGTTGTAGGTTGGCATACTGTACCAAGATCGATGGTAAATTATGTGACTCCAAATACCACAATAAGAATGGAATACCTGACTTCAAGTGTGCTGAATCAAATCTAAGAACTGCCCGTAAAATAGTTGTTCAGTTTTAGTCAAAATTTGAAGTCAGTGCTATAAGAGTTTAGTGAAACTTGCGTTCTTAGATACATTTTTAATCACTTAGCTACTTTAAAAGTTTGTTAAGAACTCAAAAAAATTGTATGGTCTGTCAGCTTTGATGAAAAAAAATACATTTTCAGAAATTTTTATTAAAAGCTTTTTAGCCATCTTAAAATTATATTGTATTGATCCTTACCTATTTTCACGCGACTACTATCATTAAGATTATTTGATAACTTGTACATTTTTTAGTTTAGGTTGGATACTGATTGATTCTAATGTTTATTAAAGTCCAACTTGTTATCTACAAAAATATGCATTTCTCAGTGTGAACCCTTTCGACGCTCTTACATTTCGTGATATTTATATTTAATCATTTGTTCTGCCAAATTTATCGAAAATATGTGACTTTGTTTAAATAAATAATAGTTAAGTGTTAAAATGATTTGAATTTTTCATTTCTTTTGCTTTGTTAACTATTTTTGGATTCATTTTTTTGGAGTCATTTTTTATAGTTTAAAGTCGAAGGTAAGTTTAAGGAAGTTTAAATAGCTATGAAATTTATAAAATGTATTAAGATTTATTTGTCTATAAAATCATTCATACCAATACAATTATTTTTTAGTTAATGATATTGCATTTATTATAGTAACTCAAGTGCCATGGAGAAAATATGACTCTATAAAATATTGCACTTACTTTAATTTTATACAATATTTTTAAAACAAAATATTTCATCGTAAAAAAAATATATTCTATTTACAAATTTGGATGTTGCTTGAAATAGTTATTTCACCTGATAATAGGTGTAAAATAATTACGTACTATTGGTACGTAAGAAATCCGTAATATTCTAATTAACGCGTAATAAAAAACACTTATTCGATAAAACCTAATCGAATTTTTAGTGGAGTGCATCATCAAATTGCATTTTCTTACAAAGTTATTGAATCATACTAAATTTATAACTATCTACTAACTGAATACAGTTTCCAAAGTGGTTACACTTAAATAAATACAGATCGTGAAACACATCAGTTAACAAACACATTTCAACATTTTAAATAAAAATTACTTTGGTTTATCATTTATCATTTCAGTCAATAAGTTTGCATTTCTTGACTCATGGTCATAAGAATCGCATCATCAGGATGAGTATAACTTGCCAAATCTGAAAGATAATTTTTATTTTCAAATTCCAATAAATTTTAATAACGTAGGATTGTGTTATTGAAAGAAAATAAGCAAGATTTTTAAAAAATAAAAAATACTGATTGCATTTTAATAATATTCAAAAAAAAATTCTATAACAATTTTAATATACAATATAGATTTTTCTACATGCAATTAATCTAACAATTCACTCACGAGTGTGGCCTTGTTGCAATGGGTATGCTTTGATTTTTCTTAAAATCAATTGGAACATCCAAAAAATGCCTAACCATACAAGTGCTCCAACCGAAAATATTCTGAAAACAGTTTCTCCAGGATACTTATTCATAAGGAACCCACAAATTAGAGTCCCCATAGAAACACCTAAAACCATTTTTCGTTATTATTAAAATACATAAAAATTCTCAAAATGTTGATGCATTTAATTATTTTTTTACCAATTCCTTCAAAAACTCCTCCTACTAGACCTTGTATGGTTGCTTTTGTCCCAGAAGGTGCTACTTTATCGCCATAGGATGCCATTGTTGGCCAACACAAGCCAAGTGATGGACCATGTAAAACTTCCGTAATTAAAAACAGCCAAGGGTTACGAATCAAACTGTAAGCCATGAATCTAAAAAAATTAATCGATAAGTTTGTTGCATTGGTTTTATACTTGCAGTGAAAAGTGATAAATACCTGATTGAATAAACAATTAAAACAAGACTCATAGAATTGATATGGCCTATCTTTTTGAGTATGTTATTCGATAAGAAATTAAAAAGCATTTCTCCTATAAAACATTGCACTCCAGTCATTAAACCTTGTAAAGTTTTTATCCATTCTAGATCTGGCCCTTGAGTTTTCTCTTCTGTGTACCAGAAAAGAAAATTCCATACAACTCCTGTACACATTCCTGCTCCCACACACCACCAAGCAAATACTAAAACTCTGCTTTCTGATACTATTGACCATATTTCTTCTAGTACAGATGGTTCACTGGAGTCAAGATTTTCCTGAAATTATTAATTTTATTTTATTAAACGCATGTTGAAAAATGTAAAAAATTAAATAGTTCGGAAATTTACTGTTTTAAGTTGAGATGAGAATAAAACATCAAAAGCCATGGCTATTAACATCAAATAAAATATGCATGAGTAATCCTTTATTTCACTTCCATGGCTGAAAAGATCAATCAAATATCCTGCACTGATGCCAAATATTCCTACTCCAACACTACCCCACATTCTTTCTTTGTTTTCCATAATCTTTATTAGAATCATTACCTGTAATATTTAAGAATATTGATTAATATGATAATAATATTGATAAAACTATAGTGTGTCTTAGAAGTACTTACCTAATAAGTTAAAACATATGGCATCTGCAATACTAACTACAATAGCCATACCAACCCAACTCACAATAGAAGCCCATAAAAACCAATAAAAATTTCTACTGTATGATTCAGTTTTTGGATAATTTTCCATCGAGTCATTTTTTATCATTTCATCCAAGGAAGGAATATTTGGACATTGTACTGAACAAGGCATATTAAAAGAGTATTCATCACAGAAAGTTTTATGTTTGGTGCCTGAACCAATTGCAGCACTAGCTATTTTTATTTCCAGACAAGAACCTGGATACAGTTTTGATGGCACTGATAACATATCAATAGTGTTGAAATATGCATCAAATTCAATATTTTGAAGAGTGTTTATTTCTTCAGGTTTTATAGTTTGATTACAATATTTCCAATCAATATTCCAGGTACGACACATCCCTTCATAATCTGTGAAGTTAGTTACTTTACATGTCAAGTGACAGCTGGTATTTCTATCTTTTCCTTTGTATTCAAATGTAGAATTGGAGCAGATATTTAAAAAAGTATCTCCATTACATTTCAAAGTAGCATTTTGATTAAAATCTAATTCTGGTATAAAATTCATAACTAAAAACGCTATGGCTAGGACAATTTGAAAGATAATAAAAAATTGTTTGTGCAATTTGAATCTATCAGCAAGGCCGCCAAATAAGGGTTTTGCCACCAACCCTGTGATGGGAAGTAGCGCATAAATCGATCCAAAAACTGATGCGGAAAATCCCAATTGCTTTGCGAACGTCGGCAAAAATTGCATCATAGGACCGGTAGCTGAAATGATAATAAAATATTTTATTTAGAGTTAATTTTATAGCACAACATTCATTAAAAATATAAATAAGTCATTGCAAGACGCGATTGTATTTAAATTCTTAATGGCCAAATTAGATTTTTGCATTTCGTTAATAAATTATCGCGGTAAAAACGATTTCGCTGTGATCAAATTAATTGACTCGATTGTGGCATTGTCAGTTGATTAATTTTTAAATTTAATGAAATTTTATGACATAATTGTAGAGTTATCTCTTGAAACGACGACAATTAAGCTATCTCGCCATCATTAGACAAGTTTCTTATCGTGTCATTCATTACCATTACCATTTTCAATTGTTGTTCCATATCAGTGTCGAAGATTCGAAAAAATCGTTCTTACGCAGTGAGCACTGATACTGATTAACCTCTAAAATATTGCAACGATATCAAAAGCGAATGCATTTACAACTCATTTTTTAAGCACGTGCAATTAAAAATGTCATTGCACTCACCTGCATTGAAGAAAAAGTAATGCGCCTTCATGGGCACCAGATCTCTGTTCAAGCGTGAGAACATTTTGAATCGGTTTTACGTCCACAGTCATAAATTGAGAAGCCCAAAAAACGTCCTAAATATCTCGTGCTGCAAGCGGCTCGCGTGTTGTGCGCTGTCACTTGTGTATGCACTTGCTGCCGAGGGTGAATTACGAGCAGCCTATTGTACTCCCATTATTATATATATCGAGCAGACACATGCGCCGTCCACTGTATATAGGCGGCTCCGAACACCAAAAAAAAACAACACCGAGCCGAAATTTACTCGGTCACGCGCGCATCGGCAATTAAACCCGAACTGACTAATTGACAGTAGTGTACGCAAAGCAGCTCGAGCTTGGCAGGAGATATTATTTTCAATTAGTTCGGATAGGTCCCCTCTCTGTCTCGCGGCATATCGATGGGAATTCGGAGTTTTATTGTTTCCTGATACGTCTATCGCGTGATAAACTGAAGTGAGCACTGCTGCCACATTATTATTATCTTATATTATATGATTTTAATGTGTAGGCTGCTCCGCGTCGCGCGTTCACTGCTCGCCCGCTCATATATATGCTATATTATGATGGTAGACGGTACATAGACACACTGACATGGATTGTGTGGACACTGTGTGAGGCACGGCGCGAAAGGCGAAAATCTGCGCGCGGTCGTCGTCGATGTAGGGGAGGAATGAACTCCCCGCCGCCGAGTGCCGAGCGGTGGCATAATTTCGCGGCGAGGTGGGAAAGTTTCAGATTTATTTTATAGTACCACTACTACTACTACTACTACATCAAACTTGCTGCATGTGCTGTTGTTTGGCAATATAATCTGCGAGAGTGTCAGTGTGGTCATTCGTATTGCTCTCTCTTTCTTTCTGTCTTTGTGTGCGAGGCCGAGAGAAGGGGGCTAATGCCGCAAGAAATCGCCGAGCACGTGCCAATGCTGCTGCTATCTTTTTTATACAGTAAGTGTTTGCTAATAGGAGTTAATATAGATATATAGGCGCATTTATAAAGATAGGATAATTAAGCCGCGTTTGTTTTGATCGTTTACGGCGTACGTGCATACTGAATAATTTATTATTTGTTTACCGATAGATCGACGCACATCTCTACAATATGAGCAAACGAGTCAAACTTGATTCTCTCCTCAAAGCAGCGGCTTTTCAACCCGCGATCAAGAGGAAATTACCTGGCAGAAAAAAGGCCGCTGAAACTGCAGAAGTTGTTGAACTAACTGACAACAAGGATAAAGGAAATGATGAAAAAGTTGAGGTCAAGAGTAAGACTGCTGCTAAAACGAAAAAAAGAAAGAGTCCCGTGAAGAAGGACATCTCGGATAAAGTAGAAGATGTCAGCGACAGTGCTGAAAGCGCTGCTACGACCGCGAAGACAATAGAACCGGAAAAAATTAAGTCTACGAGAGGGAAAAGAAAATCGACTGAGGATCAAGATGCCAAAGAGAATAACGGTTCCGAGCAATGGTTTCCAAAAAATTGGGAGCAAACTTTGTTCAATATCAGAAAAATGCGTGAAAGTCACACAGCTCCAGTAGATGAAATGGGTTGTCATAAATGTGCTGATGATGAAGCCAGTGGACCAGTATTTAGATATCTATCCCTGGTATCTCTAATGCTCAGCAGTCAAACAAAAGATCAAGTTACTCATGCGGCTGTACAGCGCTTGAGAGAAGCCAAGAAATGTACACCAGAAAACATTATTAGTGTACCGGATGCGGAGCTGGAAAAACTAATATACCCTGTTGGTTTTTATAAACGTAAAACGCAGTACCTAAAAAGGGTTGCAAAAATTCTGATTGAACAGTACAATAGTGATATTCCAAAAACAATCAAAGATCTATGTAAATTACCAGGTGTAGGTCCAAAAATGGCTCATATTTGCATGCAAGTGGCTTGGAACGAAACAACTGGTATTGGTGTTGATACCCATGTTCATCGTATCAGCAATAGACTTGGTTGGGTCCAAAAGCCAACGAAAACTCCAGAAGATACAAGAATGGCTTTAGAAAAATGGTTACCTAAGGATTTGTGGGCTGAAGTGAATCATTTGCTTGTTGGTTTTGGGCAAGAAATATGTCAGCCAGTTAGGCCAAAGTGTTCTGAATGTATTAACAAAAGTATTTGTCCTTATACTGGAAAGAAATATGAGTTCTAAGTGTTTGTTTATTTCATTATTTTTGTTGTTGTAATTACGTCATTATGATTGTTTTTGAATAAGTAAATTTATAGTTTTGTACTTTTTCATAAAAATTTTAGTTTTATTTACTCCTATCAAACAAAAAAAAACAATGTTAGTTTACCCAAATATCAAAAGTAAATCACAGCACTTTATATTCTTGTAGTCATAATTTTTTATCACGCGAGAAAATGTAATTAATATCTTGTAACGTAATAGCATCCTATCTTCAAAGGCTACGTCGCGTGTCTTGCTCTGCTTCAAAATGAAAACATTTACGCGCTCAACTCTTACGTGGCATCTGATTTGTGCATTTTGGCATCTCGGCCGCGAATAAACGCATTTCGCACATTTTTTACGAAAGATAAACAAAATCGACAGACTCGTCACTCGCTACATTGAATTAAATTGTGATTTAATTCGATGGCAACAGCGCCCTCCCGGAGCCATCGTTTTTCTTATTATTCTGCATGTATACAAAAGTGTATACAGTGAAATTGCAAGTATGGTACACTGATACGTGTTGATTGTAGATGTATGTAACGTCACACGCATGCACACACCAATACAAGCATTTGGCCAATTGAAAATAATGCAGCGAACAACCTATCTCGTGAAACGCTAATAAAACTTGATAGTTTGTTATTCCGGTGCCTGCGTAGTTGAATTTCGAGGCTGCTATTTCCATCGGACGTTTAAATCGACCGATGCTCAAGACACTTTTGCGTATCTGAATTGGAGCATTCACCCTTGCATTGATAAGCGTCAAGAAGAACGTGTCTGGGAATAGATCAGCTTACAGGTGCTTCATAAAAATACCTAGAAGAAAGTTTATGACGAGCTTAATTTGAGCGTCTGCAGTCGACACAAACTGAGACGGGCGACTGAAGTCTTGTTGGCGTCGTTCTGGCCTTGCTCGATTATAAGAAAAACTTAAAATTATACGACGCATCGCAGCATCCAGAAAATAAGACGCCTTCAGCATAATGGCGGAAACAAACGGATCAACACTGGGTTCAAACGCGAGAAATGAAAATTTCATCTGTGGTGTGGTTGAAGGTAAATGAATAATAACAATGTTTCTTCAAGTAGAAGTCAAAAAATATCCATTACCTTTTTCTCAGAATATTTTCAGTTTTTCAAGATGCAGTTTCATATTGCTAGAAATAACTTTAGTTTACCCATTTTAGTTAAATAAATGATATACATTATTTTTGTATTTCAGGATTTTATGGTAGGCCTTGGACTACAGAGCAACGCAAAGATTTGTTCAGGAAGTAAGTAAAATTATCTTTTGATCATCAATGCTTGCTCATATGTAATTTATATTCAATTTTTTTTTTTATTAAGGCTAAAAAAATGGGGAATGGATTCGTATGTGTATGCACCAAAAGATGACTACAAACACAGGGCTTATTGGAGAGATTTATATACCGTCGAAGAAGCTGAACATCTGACAGGACTTATTGTAGCTGCTAAGGAGAGTGGAATAGCTTTTTACTACGCCCTTTCTCCAGGTTTGGACATTACATATTCAAATGTAAAAGAAGTTGCAACTCTCAAAAGAAAACTGGAACAAGTCAGCCAGTTTGGATGTCAAGCTTTTGCTCTTCTCTTTGATGATATTGAACCTGAAATGAGTAAAGCTGATAAAGAAGTTTTTCAATCATTTGCCCACGCACAGGTAAGATTGAAAGAATTGGAGCATATAAAAACTTGCTAATTTTTTAATAACTAATATATTATAGGTCACAATTACTAATGATGTTTTCCAACATCTTGGTCAACCAAGATTTCTACTATGTCCTACTCAATACTGTGCCACAAGAGCAGTACCCAATGTTTCCTCTTCTGAGTATTTAAATACCTTAGGGAGCAAGTTAGCAAAAGAAATAGATATAATGTGGACTGGACCAAAAGTTATATCTAGATTATTGACAATAGAGTCAATAGAAGAAATTACTGAAGTACTCAGAAGACCTCCAGTCATATGGGATAACTTACATGCCAATGATTATGACCAGAAAAGAGTGTTTTTGGGACCATATTCTGGTAGATCCCCTGATCTAAGCTCCGGGGAGTTTTGACAAATCCCAACTGCGAGTATGGGGCTAATTTTATAGCTATTCACACTTTGGCTCAATGGAGTAGATGCAATGTTGATGGAAAACGAGATCTTAGTATTAGTAAGTTTTACTATTTTTCAATTTTTAAAAAAATAATAAACACATTGGCTTGTATTTTTTAGATGACACAGTATCAGCTGATATAAAACTTGAGACTGAAACGGAAGACGGTGTTGTTGGGGAAGATGTCCCATCAACTCTTTCCCCTAATATGTACCACCCAAGACGAGCATTAAAAAATGCCATCATGGAATGGCTTCCAGAGTTTAATAAAAAACGCACTGCTTACGGGGTAATAGCCAAACCTCAGCCACCAGTAGCCCCTACCATTCCCGTTCCCATTATACCATCATTAAATACATGCATGAGTTTGACGTCGGGTACTACTACAACGACTACAGCATCATCGTCGTCGACATCACCCACGGTATCAACGACCCCATCAGGAAGCCTGGTTGCCCCAGCAGCACTTGTTGCAAATCAAGCAAACCACTTGCAAGCCTTGGCAGAGGTCTGTTCGAATGTCATTGGTGTCGAGAACTTCCAGCAGCCACCCCCAGGACCAGTCATGAACTCTTTGGTATCTGAAACAAAAGTCATCGCTGAACCTGTGCCTCTTCCAAGTGTTGTAGCAGCAGCAGCGGCAGCTGCCATGCCTGGTTTAGTTGTTCCTTCTACTGAGCCTATGGATTGCAATACTACTCCAATTAGTTCACCTTCTCATCGTTCTAAAACCCCCGCACAAGAGGACGAAGTCATGGTCGAGAACATATCGGTAAGCACGAATATTATTAACATTGATCTTTTAACATTAACATTAATCAAGGAAAATATTGAGCGAAATTTCACATCAACAGACGAGTAGCTGTGCATCCGGCAGTATGCAGGTTGAAGTTGAAGGCCAAACATCACTGACTAACGGTACGCAAATGATCGTTGAGCAGGACGGTGATCAATTAGCAGAAAGTAACGACGGTCACAACGAAACTCAAACGAGCGAAGAAATCGATACGGACAAACAACTGACGTGCGAAGATCTCTCCTTGCTATGTGATTTGTTTTATTTGCCTTTCGAGCACGGTGGCCAGGGTATACAACTATTGCAAGAGTTTAATTGGCTCAAGAGCAATGCTCATGTATTGATTTACAAATCTGAGGTCGATGAAGAAGCTCGAAAAGCAGACGTAAGTCTTCTGCAAAAACAAGAACTAAAATCAGTAACTTATATCTTATACTTTAAGCGATTATCAAATTTGTAGATAGATGCCTTTATTAATTGTAATTTACCATAGGTTGCTGAATGGCATTCTCGGGCCGCAAAAATAAACGATATGAGCCTCGCTGTGAATCGGCTCCTTCAGAGATTGTCTTTTTGTAACAATAGAGAATTACTATACGATTTATATCCTTATGTGTGGGATATGCGCGGTGTTATATCCCTTTTGAATAGTTATGTCAAGTGGCTCGGTAAGTTTTTATTACTCTTCACACTTCTTTCTTCTTCCTTAACACACATCTAACTTCTGCCTTTTGTAAATCTTTCGATAATTCATTTGATTATGACTAACATTTTTTTATATGAATATAAGGATATTGGTCTTACAAATATATTTCATGTTGATCCTTTGGAATAATGGTTGCAAGTATTTTGCTAAAAATGTTAACAAAATTATTTTGTTAAATATTGAAGATAAAATTTCGATATAGAAGGTGAAAATCGAAAAATTTACAAAATAACTTTTGAACTACTGCTATCTGACAATTTTCATGCTTTGATGAAAAAAGTTTCTTAACTTTCATTCTATTTAAAATCCTTTAAAATATTCAAGAAAGTCAATTTATATTTTAAAATGCTGGTATATTATAATTTTGAATTGGAAAAAGAATTTTGAATTATTTTTCAAAATATCACATGTGTGCTGTTCAATTAATCAATCTTACAGATTAATTTAATTTTAATTCACCTATATTTCAGATTTTAAAAACGTAGCAGCATGGTAAGTTGATTATAAAAATTTAACTTAAATGCTTAATGAAAGATTTGCAAAAAAATTATGAATTTAAAATGATTCAATGAAAAAAAATACTTTGTTAATGATGGTTTTATTAAAAAAATTGCTTTTTTGGTTCATTGCATTTTTTTCTTATGCACTGAATCAATCAAGATTAAGGCAAATCATTTTACTTATCTGAATGATATGGTGAAATAAATGTAGAATATATTTCATTAAAGTTCAACTATATGGTAGGAGGATGCTAATGTTAGTGTACACATAATTTTCAGTTCTCATTGAATTTTTTTCATGAGTTTCATGAAAATCTAAATAATAATCATGCAAAAATCTTGCTTGCTTTTTATAAAAGTTTTAATTGAACAACACAAAATGAGCTGGATATATTTTTAACTCTGACTTTAGCACTCTCTTGATCATTAAATATTATGGCAAAATAAATGTTTTTAATCAGCACCAATTAAAACAAAGTTAATTCAGTTAAGAATGATAATTATACTTCAAACATTTAAAAATTAATATTTTATTCAAAACTAATTTAATCAGATTTATTTGATTGATGCATACATACTGAATTGATTTTATGAAATACACTCTAACTAAAGTAAGAAAAAATGTACACTGAATTTCTATGAATAGATGTATTGCATTTGTTTAAAATCAATTTTGATCATTTGGATTGCCTGTAATGATTTGTACAACTAAAATATTTATCACGAAAATTTTTTATATCATTTAATAGAAATTCATGTAACAGATGAATAAGAACAATTATTTGACAGCAGCTTCTTCAGAGGAAAGCAAGAACTCTTGAGCAGATTTATAATGTGATATTTATTTTAAAGAATACCAGCTATGAATGTTTATTGACTTTCTAACTTTTTCCGCGTTCATATCGAAGTTTTCATGACAAAATTTCAACGATTGAGATAAATCAAACAAATAAGGATCTGTGATGCCCTGCAATTTTACTAACAACAACGTCTCTTTTTTCTTTTTATAGCATTTGCCAGATTCCCAGCCACAATCTCTACATTTACCCAAGGAAGCTACACATGTATGATTTTCATCAAATTTTAAGTAACAATTATAATTCTAAACTGTCATAAAAGTTGAAATGATTGACTCACATGAAATGACAGCTTGGAAAATTAAAATTATTTAATATATGAATCTGTTTTAGTAAATAAGTATTTGCATAAAATTTTAATGGGACAAATAATTCATTCGTCATAAGTGCAATGAAAATTTGAATAATTTTTTTATTTAAACAGTTAGTCTTTTTAAAAATTTTTGAAAATCTTCATATTATCTTAGTAATACACATCACGCCGAGAATCACAGTTGGAGAGACTTTTGTAATTATTTTACATAGCGCAGACTTTTTAGGATACACCTCATAATCAACAAAGATTTCGTGAAATTATCCTGATACTAATTTACTTTGTTCAGTTTCAGATAAATATATTGTTTTCAGGAATTGAAAATATTTTATTTCAGGTTTTCTTTTCTTCAAAACGTAACTTTTTTATGATGTTTGTCAAGAATTTATGAAAAGACTAACTTGAATGCACTTTTTTTAATTTCTGGTGCACTAAGGAAATGTGCATTTAAACTTTTCTGGTATTACAAAATTTTTAATTTAAAATTTTAATGTGATTACTTTAAGCGTCGCGAAATTTGAATCATTACAAAACTTTTCGATAAATTTACAGTGCATTCTTTTATAAAACAATTTTATGCGTCCCTTAAATTTTCGCACGAATGTTTCGTTATTTATTTTTCTGCTATAATATTTGTTAAAATATTCTTATATGTGATGCTAAATACTTTTCTATTGAGTAGGGTTTTCAAATGGCTGGAAAGAAACTTTTATGAGTGGAGATCAAGAACCTTGGGTTTTCAGAGGTGGCCTCACTGCAGATTTGCAGGTTTTTAACAGTACATTATTTTTACAGACACCCTGTTAACATTGTTGTGAATTTCTTATTTGTGTATTGCAGCGGCTTATACCAGTAGACAGTGGAAATGATTTATTTGTGTACAAAGCGCCTGAAGTGCCTACTCATACAATTTACACTATTCGTCCATATCTTCCTACAGATGAAGAGGCTGTTTACTCAGTTTGCAATCAAATAAATAACTCAAGTGCTTCTTCTGCCCTGGCTGATAGGTACTAAAAAAATATGCAACCATTCTAAATCGAAATAATTTTTTTTTACTAAAACAAAAATTATAATTATGTTCAGGAATGTCGGAGGATACTTGACTTTGAGCCCAGAGTTCTGTATGGTAATAGAAGACGGCACTGATATCGTTGGATATGTCGTTGCAGCTCTTAATGTTAAAAACTACAATCAAAAACTAGCAGTATCTTGGATACCAGAAATGCAATTGAAACATCCATTACAAAGTATACGAAATGATACATCGAATAACGAAAAAGTAAGAAATTTCACGTTAGATTAATCAAATAATCAAAATTATTTCAAGAAAATATCCGAACTTTTAAAAATGATACTTGTATTTAGGAGGCGATACAATACTTCCACTCATTCGAACCTGATGTTCCGGAAATTCTATGTCGCCAGCATCCATCTATATTATCATGTGGACTTCTACCGACAATCACGGATCAATCAGTTTCAAAACGATTGATTACTTGTGTACTAGCTGCTTTAAGAGCTAATGGTAAATTGTCTTTTCACAATCGAGCGAGTCATGCATTAAATTTGGTTCTTAATTTCAGGCTCATTTGGAGTTCATACAGTCATAAAAGTTTCTGACAAAGAAACTCATGATTTTTATTCACGATTGGGTTTCATCGATTTGATTCCGCCTTTGGAAGACAGTTCCACAGCAGTATTGTGCAGAAACTTCTAACAAAAACCCAGCACAATTATTATAATAAGAAAAAGATCAGAACCTGTCGGAAGCAATTTGGGTTTTAAATGAATTAATTTTTTTACTAATTTAATGTAAATCAAGAATTTTATCAACTTACAAAAAAATTGTATTATACAATAAGTTCTCGGACATATATCAATGAAGGCAAGAACGCTATGAATATTTATTCACTATCTGTGCTCAAGTATTTTACTTCCAATGTGGTTATTCTTTTTAAAAGAGTAATGCATGTAATTACTTTCCATTTGGTATTTTACAAAACTTGATGTCAATATTTATTTGATATTGACAATGCAATATTTTAAATGGATATTCCCAATTATTGTGTCATGTGATTAATTGCTTTAAAAACACTGAATAAATAATAGTATGTACATAGTGTTCATTGCATTATTTTCACAGATTGAAACAGAATACTTGAAAGTAAAAGTATTAGTGATACTAGTAAAATATTTAAGAAACGGTAATGCATCCCGGAAAAATTGTATCAAAATAGTGAATTGTTTAATCATATAATGCGTATTTCAGTTGTAACTACTATCAAAATTAAAAATTGTTAATTTAATAATTTTGTAAAAATATTCAAAGTTTGCATGATACTTACATAATTTGTAATTGTTTTAGTTATTTTCAAACTATTCTTACGAAAATCATCCAACTTGATTAAAAAAAGGAAATTAAAAGCTTATCCAGGAATTTTAAAAACAATTTTGAGGATTATTCTCGGTCTCATTATTAACTAAAATAGAAATTTTTTAAATGCACTTTTAATACAGCTATTAGAAAATTTGTTTTTTATTGTTTATTAAGTTTATCAGATTATATAATTAATTTTTAAAGTTTTTTAAAAAGGTACAATACATTGTAATCTTTATGTGTATCTAATTTATTCACAATTTACTGAAATATAAAATGTAGCAAAACATGCAAAAAATTGCTATTTATTTCGTAGAATATTTCTAGATTTTCTTGATAAAGTTATTTTTTCGAAAATATAATTTTTTTACTTTCTATAATTTTATCAGATAAGTGTCACGTGTAAGTCGTCATTATACAGTAATTTGAATAAAATTGAATGCAAAAATATTGAATTTTTGTGAAATATTTTGTATAGTACTTGAATTTAAAAAATACCATTTACTACTGTTGTGTGCTTCTCTAGCTAATTGAAATTGCTACGTGCCCTTGAATAACTTATTTTTCCTAAATTATTATCGATGGTGGTCTAATGTGTTTTTTACAATCATCTTTATCTTTATTCTTGTCCAGTTCTGCGTGTACAGAGTCGTTATAGAATTTGATATTTTCTAATTTTGATTGCAAATTTCTAATCTATAAAGCGAAATTAAATGTAAATTAAATTAAAAAAAAAGAATAACTCATCGTTACGAAAAAAACATACTTTTTTCATTTTTGATTGCAATTGCTTTTGTTCTGTTCGTGGAGTCATATTGTCCGATGAATCTTCTTTTGTAAGATTTTTAAATAAATCCACCATTTTGTCAAACTCTTCATTAAAATTATGGTCGCTACAAGAATTTCGTTCATTATATACACTAATTATTGTGATTTAAAATGTGTGCAAAAAATGATTTGAAACATACTCTAGATATATGAAATCTGAAGTTTTTTTGTTTTGGCTCTAAAAAAATATAAACACTTCAATAATGCAGTATAATAATTGTTAATTATAGTTATAATGAATCATACTTGCACCCTAGGTTTATCCACATCTAAACTAAATGGGGCTTCTGAAAATGTAATTTTTAATGATAAACATAAATCGAGAAGAATTTTTTTAAATTCTTACCAAGAGAATATTTCGATTCTTTCCGAGGTCGCTTGAACCGTTTCTGGTATCTCCAATGATTTAGGACTTTTTTATCGCTAGATTTTGAATGAAAAGGCAATCATTTAAACAGTAAATATAAAATGAAAAATGGAATAAAATAAAACAATTTATTGTATTCAACAAACATGGATTTTTGGAGAAATTTAGATTGCTGGCTTAAAATTTTTTTGGCTTCTTCCATCCAAAGGACTTTCTGTAAAGAGACGTTTCTACTTCGATTGCTAGGACATCTAAGTGCAAATTGAAATTAATGTTTTAGAAAAAAGACGTTACAATTAATAACAATTATTTATATTCTACGAATACAGTATGATTATCATACTAATACATTTACATAAGCTTACATTTTGACATTTTTATAAACGGAATTTATTTTACAAAGTTTAATCGGACTCTTGAGTATTTGTGAAAAAATTAATATTTTTCCGCAAGTATAAAGATCTCGGACTAGGACCCAACAAATGTAAAAAATTCGAGTCGGTTGTCGCAGAGGGTGAAAAAATGTGTCGTTGATTCGAAATCTTTGCTCGAACGCGTGTAGTCGATTTAGCAGTTAATAATTTAGTGGCAGATTCCGAAGAAGGAATTTTATTGTTTTTTATGCAAATTCCTTGACAATATAATTCTGATTTACAAAAATTGCATAGCCGAGTCGATTTTTTTAAAATTAGATACTAAATTATCATCATTTATTTGACCCATCGCTTGTAATTTGGATTTTTCGTACCTGTCACTGGGTTTGTAATTCCATTGCTTAGCTCTAACACTCGTTTTAGTCGAATCACTTTGTAAATATTTCAGTTTTTTCTCTTTAAATTGTTTAACCGTTGGTTGATAGCAAATGATGGTCGATGGTTTTTTTGCCACTAATTTCTCTGTATGAAATGATTAATTATTTTTATTAAAAGTTCATTGATTTTTATGCAAAAAATGTTATTACCGTCACTGATTGTTCTCAGTTCGATTCTTTGATTTGGATTTTCTTTGTTCCATTCAGTCCTCAAAAAATTCACAATACTTGCACAATCCAAATCCAATATTTCCTTTGGAGGAAAAACGATAGGATTGTTTGCGGTTTGTAAATTTGTTAAATTAGGTACAAGACCTGTGAATTTATTTTCATTATTTAATGTTACTTTTAAATAAAAAAGGTATAAATAAAAAAATAATACCTAATTCGCATGGTAAACGCTCTATATTATTTCCTTGAATTAATAATGTTTCTAGACACGCGTGACCTTTAATCGTCGTTGGAATATTCCATAACTGATTATTTCTAACATCCAACCATTTCAAATGTTTTAAAATTATAAACAATTCCTCTGGCAATTCTGTTAGATTGTTGTTATCCAAGTAGAGGATCTGAAACGTTCGATTTATATTCGATTGATTTGACTAATTGTAATCGATAATCCACGCTGAATATATCATCGATACCTGCAAACTCGTGATTTGGGGCAAAATGTTGAGCGGAAAAATCGGTATCCCAAAATTGTTCAAGTCCAAGTAGGTGCCGTTGAACTTGGACAGCAGATTGGGCGGCGCCAGGAGATTCTCCCTGGACTGTATCGTCTTTTGGCGCCACAACTTTTTGGCCTTGGTGGCCGGACAGACGGGATTGTTGCCGGCCAGACGGACCATCCCGGCCGAGAGCGGCAACTCGATGATCTTCGACAGTGCCCTGGCCAAGGTGTCCTCGAGTCGAGGCAACGGTTTGCTGACCGGTGCTTTTTTCTCCTCCTCCAGATCGACGACTATGTCGACTTCCGGGCTCGTGCTTTCTGGCTCTGCAGCTGAAATCAACGGATTCATTTTTAAATACCTTCTTGTTTTTACAACTTATTTTGTGACAATAGTTTTACCCTTTATTTCTAACTCAAGATCCTCGACATTGAGTATATGCGGTGATTTGGGCAGAACGAAATCCTCGATTTCTTGATTTAATTTCTCCGGCTCATCTTCGGAATTCTGTAAAACACGATATTTTATTCGTGCACAAAAATACTCAAATCGGTGATAAAAACCTCGTTATCGTTAGTTTCTTCGGTAGAAATCAAGTGCTCGGTAGTCGGCCCGTCCTCGTCTGGGCAATCTGAAATTTTTCCACTGCCTTGGAGCTCGTCAATACGACCGAACGATGCTCGTCGTTCTCATCCTTTTTCAGGCCGTAGTACCGCGACAACAAGCTCAGATGAATATTCTCCGACATTATGTATACCTATTTTACATTCCTCTTCTAGTACCGAACTTTTAGAATTTCCACGAGTGCAATCGGCCGCAAGCGTCAACTAAAAGCTTCGTGCAGTGTTTGATATGTATCCACGGTAACGCACGGAGAGAGATGGATGTGTTGGACAATAATATCAATATTTTCAATTTTCACTTGTATCGCACGAGAAAAAGTTTGCGGTAGAAAAATCTCGATTTCAATTTTGTTATAAACAAACAACTATGATAACAATAACAACAACAACACGTGACAGACTATATGCATCGGTTATTATTGAAAATTCGTTTGTTTTTTCCATTAACGTTGGGGTTATTTACAATTGAATTTTTATAATTATTATTATTCAAAGATCCATTTACTCATTTGTTGTGAAGGAATTTTAAAAAATGATGAAAATAATATTCATACCCTTTTGTTAAGACCTTCAAAATACTCTGTAGCGACCTTTTCATTATAATGTAAAGTTTTTGAGGGGCACCATTGAATTTTTAAATAAAATATTCATTATCTCTAAAAAAAGTGTATAAAAATGTGCATTGATGTCCAAACTTCGTCATGCTCTTGAAATAAAAATTACATCAATATGCTTCAGTTACTTATTATTTCAGAAAACCACCGAATTTTAAAGCATCAGACAATTGTTTACGCAGAAAACTACAAAAAAAATGCTGATCAAATCTCGTCAAATAGCTTGTAGTGTGTTCGAAATCTCGAGTGAAAATGTTAACTGCTGTTTACATTAATACTTGCAACGAAGTACTCAGTTGTGACGCGCCACGTCAAACTAAAATGTACAATAATAAAAAAAATCATAATATTATTGATTCCGTTCGTTCCAGGACGAGGCAGATAAAAACATTGAAAATCACTCGCACCCTATTGTGTCGTTGTTTTTGTTACAGGCGCCGTTCGCCATGTTGGCCGATCACGTGGTTACAGATTTCAACTTGTCTTCTCGTGCGTGCATGTGTGCGTGCATATATGTGTGTGAGCGAATGCGTTGACTGATGGTGTTGTGTGGAGATTCTAAAAGGCCATTTTTTCGCATGCCATCAACTGTCGAATCGCCGGTACACAGTCTCACTTTGGAGCCCCCCTCCCTTCCTGCCGCTTGACTTTTCCACAGTCTGCTCGCGCGACGCGCTCGGACCTGCCGCCGCCGCCTAATGCAATGATTTCGCGTTTGTCGTCCGTTGCCTCCTCTCGATCTCTCGTGGTGCGCGTCTGTCTGCCAATTGGGACCATTAGTGATTCGACCGTCCACGCGAGTGGATCAGACCGAATGTGCCAAGTGCAATCGCGAAGTGACTGACTGACTGATTTCTCGCGTCTCGATCGATCGATCAACAACAACAGCAACGAACCTCCAAAGGATTGCTTTATTTATTTATTTATATTGATTTGATTTTTACGTATTTACGCGAGCAACAAAGTTTGCATCGACATCGCAGAGGGAATGGTTGTCCTGCAAGCACCGCTCGAGAAGAGCATCTACTCGCTCAAACCCAAACAATATCGACTGGATCACGTAAGTATTTTATTTTGCGCGTTTCAAGTACATCTGTTTGTCTCCTCTGACTCGCTATTGTTTTTTGTTTTTTTTGTCTTCTTCTTTCTATTATCCGTGCGAAAAACGTCTCGTCGATTTTGTTTATTCATGAGGGTCGCCGCGTCGCTGTTGCTGCTCGCCAATCGCCGTATGGCTCGAGCGTGTGACGATCATACATTGTCGTCAATAAATGAACGTCATGCCGATATTGTGCGTTGTTTTGATTTAATTTAGCTGACCGTAAAATTGACTTTCTATGCTTGCGATTAATTCAAATAAATCTATTCGTTTTTTGAAACTGCGTTACGCGACATTTGTAGATTTATCCTAATCGATTTGATCAATGCAGTTGTGTGACGCGAATTTCAAAACCTAATAACGTTAACCAGTTTTAAATTTTCGCTTTAAAATCTTTAAACATCCTCTCTCTTAAATGCAAGGGTAGAGTTACTGGTAAATCTAACTAATTAAATGACTGTTATCGTTGATTTTTAACGACTTTTTAACAATTCCAAATACCATTGCAAAGGGCGAGTTTCTTCGAACTTGCCACTCTCTCGCGCGAGAGCGAGAGGGGTGAGAGACCCATCCCGATTCGCTGATATACGCGAATTATACAGGCGTCAAAAAATTTCCGAGAATTTCACCTACGTAGTATACTCGCGAGCATAGTCGGAGCAGTATTCGTTTCGATGTGTTTGCGTTCGTGTGAGTGTGTGAACGAGACAACGATCAGCCGTTGCAAGAGACTCCTTTTTTTTTCCTGGTAAAACTCCTATGACCCTCGTACAATCTACTACTGATGGTCCTCGCGTGAAAAGAAAAACGTCATAACGTAGATTAAAAATATGACAGTTCAAGATACGATGTAGATTCTTCCCCTCGTTCTTTGAACGCGAATACGTCGAGGTCGATTTTCCTCGTCGCAGCTTCCACGACAGATCCACGCAATCGTCGTAAAACGATTGCGATCTTTAAGAACTCTAAATTTCTTTCGCACGAGCCCCTTATTTTGTTTATTATTAAGTATCGACAAGCGTCGTTCGGAGTTTTGTTTATGTTCATCATCTCGCATCTCGAGTGCGTCTCGTAGTATACCAAAACAACGTTGCAGAAAATGCTCGCTGCAGCCACCACCGCGTCGTCCTATATCAACGAGGTATATAGTTTCGGAGCATTCGCACAGTCGGTCGCGATCTCGCGCGCTCGCTCACACACGTTTTTCCCATGCTGCCGTGCACTATATATATCGTGTACGATTGCATCTATAGCGCAGCGCGGCAGCAGCGTAACTCTATATGGGTTAGAGAAGGGCGGATGAGGTCAAGAAAAGGCCGAACGCGATCAGCATGGATGACACGTTATTAGTCTCGCTGCTGCTGCTGCCGCCGTCGCCGCTGCTGCTCTGGTACATTCGGGCGCGGGAGTGGCACTTTGGAGTTGACCCAATGTGACACATTCTCCTCCCTCTCGCTCTCTCTCTCTCTCTCTCTCTCTCTCTCTCTCTCTCTCTCTCTCTCTGGCACCGACGGAGGATAACTCTATAACATTATACCAGACACCGCACTGCGCCCAATCGGCCTAAAAAATATTTTTTTCGTTTTTTTACGGTCCTCGCGCGATTGTTTTTTTTTCTCTCGTATTCTTGCTTCGTTTTTTATTCTTTGTCGAGGAAGCAAAATAAAACGAGAAGCTGTCGCGGGAGGATTTTCCAGGCCAACTTTTACGTCGCACGAGTAAACATAGTATACAGAGAGAGAGAAACGCATACACTCGATGGAGGGTCGCGCGCGCACACACGTTTTATATCACTGAAATGTGTGCTGCAGCCTGTAAGTATATAAGTCGTACGGGCGGGCACGCTTTCTTACTCGGAGCGACGTAATTTGGAATTTTGGCAAGCGAAGCGAAAGTACGAAAAGTTCCCCCGAGACGGAGAGAGAGAGAAACAAAGCATAAAAGAAAGAACGAAGGAAAATTGTACTCATTAGCTTATTTATGCCAATCGTGTGTCTTCGCACGTGCATAAAACAATCGATTGGGCGCGCGCGCGACGAGCTCCCGTGTGTGTCTATGATATACACTGTATGAATAATTACGCTTTGCTAAATCTATCGCGAAATAAATCGAGCAGTTATTACGTATACACGGTAGGCGTACGTGAAAATCAATCATTGTTACAACGTAGAGTCGAGTAGCAGCAGCTGCTACCTAGACCTGCAACTGCGATCGTAATTCACGTTTGTCCACTCTTGCACCTAGTGTCTCGCCAACAAATAATATGCGCGTATATGCGTAATATCGCGCCTCCGAGATCGTAATAAAAATATGTTTTCGCGTCGTTATAAATAGGCGCTTAATGATGCTGCTACTGCTGTATAATACACACACACACAAAACATGCACGCACCGGGCTAAGTGCCTCGTGTGGCCATTATACTTATTCGCGTACTATACGCGCGAGCCGTGGACTTTGTTGCACTGCTCGGTTAGTAGGAAAATACAAGTCGAGAGAGAGAGAGAGAGAGAGAGAGAGTGTGTGTGTATTTGCGAGAGTAGAGTATAAACATAGCCAGAGAGATGCGGAGCACCCGCACATTTCCCTGAAAACGTTTTTCCGGTCATTCTCTCATATTTCTCCGTGTATTAGCGAATTTACTCCAATGAGTATTTTACGAATAACAATGGTACGAAGCGTGCGAAGAAAAAAAATAGCTCGACGCTTTCGATGGATTCGAGTCACCGATCGGATACAGTACATCGAATTTGAAATATTTATACGAGGCATTTACGATTGAGATTCGTCCTACACGTCGTAAAATTGACACGACTGATTCCGAGTATAACAAGGTGTACATAAACGCACTTGCCTCGGTGCTGCGACTAACATGCTTATCTCGTACGCGACACAGACTCTCTCGTGTCATATTTACAAACATTGTCCGTCGCACTCATTCTTTCTTTCTCTTCGAAAGTCATCCTCGACGTTTAATAGCGTGTGAAAAATACGTAGAAGGGAGAAAAAAAAGTTAAATTCCATCTTAGATATATAATCAAGTGTGCTGCTGTCAGCGAGTCGTCGAAAGCGACGAGAAATATATAATAAAAAAACAAACGCTCATCGCGCGTATTCAAAAACAAGATGCGTGTGTTTTATTTATAATAAGAAAATCGAATTTATGGCTAAGAGACAAAATTGCATACATACGTATATTATATGTGCCCGCGCGCGCTCGTTTATAATTGCTCGTGTGTGTGTGTGTGTGTGCATGTATGCGAGGGTGGCAAACTCGGTGGCAAAGAACGACTCCGCGGGTGGGGATACTATCGCTCCGCGTGCGTGTCTGTGTGCCAGTGTCTATATACGCGTTGTTACATATATTCGCACAAACACAAAAACAGATCTCGCGCGCCGCAAGAGAGAACGAGAGAGTAGAGGTACAAGAGTATAATAGTGTGCGGGAGACGGAGCGAGCGAGCGCAAAATGTATAGCGGTCGCGGTCGTGCGCGCACTAGCTGCTGCTGCTGCTGCTGACGACGAGGAGGAGACGCGGCGCGCAGAAAATACACACACACACGTATATCTATATAGAGAGACGCATGTATATTGTATACGGGACATCGTCGTCGTCGTCGTGAGAGTCTCGGGCGCAGGCAGCGGAGCTGCTCGTGGGCAGTAAGCGAGCAGCAGGCAGAGCAGCAGCGTAAGCGAAAACTGCCTCCCGCGTGCGAGTGAGAGAGGGACAGACCGTAATATATATAACAACAAGTATATCGCGGTGCGGTGGTGCGTGTGCAGTGCACAGGGCTCTTGATGGGCTCGTGCAGCGGCAGCAGCAACAACAGCAGACAGCGGCGGAGATGAGAATTGTCACTACTGTTGCTGACCGATGCAGCTGCAGCAGTCGCTGGCCTGTCAGACGTACGACGACTCGTCCCAGAAGTAACAATAATCGTAAATGTGCGCCGCGCTCCTCGCCGCTAACGATGCCCACCGACCTGGTGGTCACTTGCAGCAGGTAACGAACTTCACGCCTGCTGTTCTCTCGCGACTTTATCCGCCCCCAGCTTTTTTTTCCTTGTTTTTTTTTTAAACGTTGCTTTTTTGTTTCCAATCGTCGTTATAAAATATATTGTTTATCCTCGCGGTTGCTTTCGTCGTCGTTGTCGCGCGTACACACACTCGCATTGTGCACACGAAGTACGACGACGACGACGACGATGACGATCCAATGCAGCAGTAGAAACGACGCATTGCGCCTGATCTGGTGTTCTCTCGTTCTCACTCCGTTCGCCTATATCGAAAAAAAAAACGTCGTCTGTACTCTGGCGTCTCGCAAGAGCCAACGTCCCAATTCTCGTCGAGCTGTTCGAACCCGCGATAGAACAGCATCGTCTCTTTTGCCGAGGCCTCGACGATGTTTCGCGCAGACAATTATTATACGCGCGCACTGTATATATATAGATGTGTAGCTTTGCGACCGAAACACCGACACTTGCACACACCGACGAACGCGCGCATCTATATCGGTATACCGAGTCGCCGCCGCTGTATACGTACACGCTCTACATGCCTATATACATACAATCGAATGCGCGAGCTTTACCCAAGAGCGTTAAAGTACACATTACGAATTTCGCAAAACTGCAAGCTCAGATAAATAAATGCGCAACACTTAGAAAGAGATGAGGGAGAGAAAGCATAATATACTTTGACGCTATATAGAATATACAGTTTGCATTATACAGCAACATGCATTGTGGACGACGGGCGGCCTCTGGGTCGACCCGTCGTCGTCGTCGTCGTCTCCGTCTCCGTTACCCCGTCTCTTTCTCTTTCTTTTCTGCTTCAACTTAGCGGACGAGCGCGTACCCGCGATCGTCGTTCTTTCACTTTTGACTCGCGCTACATAATCGGCATGACCAACTTTTTTGCCTCCACTTCCGCTTTCGTGTATTTAGTAATTAGCTCGTTGCATTTCCATGTCTATTTTTCGCGCACGAGCGGATTAATGAAATCTCTCGACGAATATAATAAAAATTATGTATTGTTATTAGAGCTTGATAGCACCGCTCTCACTCGCTCTTTTGCTCTCTCTCTCTCACTCTCATATTATACATCGCGCATTCTATAGTTATGTCAGCTGTATTTTTAGTTTACCCGCTGCAGAGCAACTCGATCTTTCTCTCTATCCCTGTCGTCTTCGTCGACGTCGTCGACGACTGTACGACGATTGAGACACGAGTCGAGCGAATTGTGGAATGCTTTTTGCTCTTTTTACTTCTCCCTCGCTCTTTCGCAGTTCTTCTTTCTATTCGCGATGACCCCTATTCCTTATGGGATTTGTTATGCTATTTTGATTCGATATAATGTCGCCTCACCCATTCACTACGCAGAGGTCACCTCGTGTTTATCACTTTTTCTCTCTCTCCCCCTCTCTCTCTTTCTCTCTCTTTCCTTCTATAGGCTGTATTTATTGATCCATGAAATTGAAAATCTTTATTAGGCCTATTTCTTTCTGTATTGATTTCACTCAAACCAGTCAATTGTTTTTATTGATCTTGGAAAATAAAAAATTAAAAATGTTTCATGCTCTCTCTTTATTATGGAACTTGAAGAAAAATTGATGGAGCTTTTTTTTTAGATTGACAAAGGCATTAGCATGTTTGAGGCAGCCAAAGACAATCGTTATAACGAATATAGCCCATGGAACTACAACTTGCTTGGAGGAGGCTCCATCAACAAGGTGAAAACTCTTAATTTCTTCATAAGTTTATCTAAAAATTTCGTTTATTTTCAATAAAATTTAATTTCATATTATATGCAATAAATATTCAATAATTTTTAAATTTTTAATTTTCTTACTTTCTAGACTATTTTAGAGGATGATGAGGGGCAAGATCTTAGTAATTCCATGGTGGATGATCTTGTGGCCAAAATCCTGGATGATGACTCCATTAGTGGCAACAATGAGGCTTTTGCCCCTCGCTGCAATGGAAACTCACAACAATACCAAAGTGGAATTTCAATGGCACAAGACTGTAAACCCAGGCTAGGCTCAAATGCATATCCTTCAAATACCAATGGCCTCAATTCAAATTTTTCGCTTACGCAGTTAGCTAATGGTTCATCATTTGGTGTAAATGAAAATGACCAAGATTACAGAAACATTTGCAATGGACTGAACTCATTAGGTCTCAATTTGATCATGGGACAGCAGAATCAAGACAAGGCGAATTTGTATAATGAAGGATTTCCCAATAATGTGCAGAGGTAGTATTTATAAATTTGAAAATTTTACTCTTTCTTCATATAATTTTTAAAAATCGAAATTTTTACAATTTTAGAACAATACCCAACTCTGACAATAATGTACAACGCCCACAGCCACAATATCAAACTCCATTAGTGAATGATTCATCTTATAGTTCCATACGAAACTCATACTTACCATTATCGAATAATGGCCTACTTTCAACGACCAATGGTATGAACTATAGTCCTCCGAACTCCAACTGGTCTGACAACAGTTTGCTATCAAATGATAGTACCAAAGATATTTTTGGACAACAATTCTTACAGCAACAACAACAATCTCAGCAACTATGCAATAACAACGATTACAATTTTAATAGCACCCTTGGCAATCTGGGTTATGAGTCGCCTTCTGATAAAAGCATTGGACTTGCTGACCTGCAGCTGCATTATGGTGTTTCGCCGAGTTCGCACAGTAGCTCCATGATCAACATACATGATTCCTACAATGTAACTGCCAATGGCCAAAACTACCGTCCTAGCTCTACTGTGACTGATCTTAGTTCTGATTCAGGTTTTCTATCAAACTCACCACTTCAGCATTTTTCTCCAGCTGAAACTAATTTACAAAACTGCTTTACATCAAATATGCATCGCAATAGTTACGAAGAAGTAAGTTATATTTTCATGTAATTTTAATTATGTAGACAATTCTTTCAAATGAAAATTTTATTTGAGGACTATCATCTATAATAGCTAAGAAATTGTTAATATTTCAGATGAAAGATTATCGTGACACGTCCAACCTGAATATTAACAACCTGACTGCATCAAACGAACAGCTGTACTTGAAGCAGCAACAACTTTATCATCAACAACAGCAGCAACAAAATTTTCGAACCAAGCTAGATGAGTCAACAGTAATGGCTGCTGAAGCTTACAAACGCCTGATAAACCAATATCCTAATCTTGCTGAACATCATCAACAATTTGCTTCAACAAATGATCTTGAAAGTAACAATGGTATGCCATATGTTGACCCCAACCTATTGAAATTGCTTAGCCCTAAATCTAATAAAACCTGTGAGAAACAAGTTTTTCCACCTATTGGATATTCGCGAAACTTGACTGCTGCTGTAGCAGCAGCACAAGCTGCCCGAGAAGCTGAGCAGCTTCAACAACTCAAGTACAATTATCAAAGTACCAATAACTGCAGACAATACCTCATCAATAATGCCGATGCTCTCAAGGTTCTTCAACACCAAAATTCTCAAGTAAATATATTTTCAAAGATTTTCAATTAAATTTAAAGAAAATTTCAATGAAAACCTTAATTTTGTTTATAGGCCATATTCCAAAACAATCAGAAGAGGTCTAACAATATTTCAGCGGCTTACAAAATGAAAGCAGCTTATGAACAACTTGCTGCCAACACTCTAAACTTTTCATCAAACAATGTATTGGCACAACAGCAACAACAGCAGGCGCAACAACAAGCGCAGCAGCAATCACAGCAACATCTTAGTAGCAACGGAATTGACGCTGAAATTTTCAACCGGCTCGTCAAACAGCGGCAACAGCAGCAACAACAACAGCAACAGCAACGCTTGAAGAATTTGGCGGCTATGGCCCCTGCAGCAGACGTACTATATAATGCTGGTTTAATACCAAGTTCAAATCCTGGTGTTTTTCCAACTGTTATGCCAATTCCCGTTGGTGTACCTTCACCGTTATCAGTTTACGATGGAGCTTTTGGTTTGAGGAATGGAGCATCAGCCAAAAGATCTGGACCATCTAGGACTCTGTATTTGAGACTAGAACAAACTTACGAACAATTCAAACAGTTGGAAAAAGAACGTAAAAAGTGTGAAGCTGGATTGGCTGCTCATTTTCCTGGAAAGAAAGTAACGAGCGCGAACAACATACCGATTCCTCGGCTTCAGGGTAGTCCTTCTCGAGTTGATAGACTCATAATCGACCATTTCCGAGAGCATGCCCGTGTAATAACTCTAATTGCCAAGGTTACAATTATTTTTTTACTAATTTCTTTCTTGTTTAATCTTAATGAAATCCCATAAATCATTCGTTTGATGTTTAGATGGAACGATTGCGTGGTGCTGATATAAACCAACGAGTTCATAAAGCTATGGAACAGTGGTTGGAAACCATTAAATACGTACAAGAATGTCGTAAGCAAGAAATAGCGAATGCTACTAAACGACAAAAAGAATCTCTTCACTGCATTTCTCTACATGATGATAGTGGTAAATAAAAATAGTCTGTTACTATCAGTATATATAATATATTATATACTACAAACTAAAGAATTGATATATATTTCAGATATAATGGCTCTGGCAGAAAGCATTTACAAACTAACGAAGGCTTCACGTTATGCAAGGACAGCCATGTTCAATGCAATGCAAGCAACCATACTATACGATAAAGAAATCGAATCCAGAATTGTTGAGACTAATCAAGATATCGTAGAAGAAATCAAATTAAATGAATCTGATAAAAAAAATGATTCTGATTCTACTGTCGATTCGAAGGGCGGTGTACCTACACTCGAAGAAATTGTAGGTCTTGAGAACCTGACTTTGAGGCCACAAAGAACCCAGTTAGCGGAGGAGGCATTAGCCTCACCAGTTATCAGCGAGGACGCTGTCACTAAAAGTACTTAAAGAGATCAACAAGTTTAAAAACAGAACGTTAATCAGATCTTTAACGTTACAATGCACTTATCTTCACTCACTGTGAGTCGCTTCATTTCCGCGATTCACAGCGCCTAAAAATTATCAAGCTTGTTTCGACGCTAGCTAGAGCTAGACATAGTTAAGCAGGTTACAGGGGAATTAAAACAGAATAAGTGTATATGAAATATACAAGTATTTATTCATATACGTATAAAAATATTAGGATTACCGTTTTACTAGGATTGTCGTCGTATTCAAGATTTTCTTGGTGCTAACCAAGTTAACCAATATTTCGTCGTACAGAATCTCCGAGAGTTGTATCGTTATGAGCGTTTAATTTTAAGGATTTTTCATTTTGTAACTACACCATAAACTTTCATTGAAATCAAGTTAACTACTACGTAAGAAAGTACGCACAACGTTCGACGGACTCGGAGATTTACAATGACGCGCATCACTGCACCGGTTAACTTTTATATTTGTTACTCGTAATTCCGTAGTTATTATTTATTTTCTAATGAATGAAACTAACTGCGCCTTGACACAAGTTTCAACCGTCGACTCAAGACGTACGCAGGATTTTCGTCGTCGACGATGGTAGTAATTGAATGTGTTTGAAACGCACGAAACTTTCTGTCCAAATAATGTAGAAAAAGAAAAAAAATTGATAACGCGTTCGACTCGAGACGCGAGCTGGCAAGAAACGCTCTTTTACTCATCACGATGTGCATTATTTTCTTGATAAATTTTATTCTTGCACCGGTAAGAATGACCTTATACTTTGCATGTACGGCATGATTTTATACAATATATACGATTTCACTCTATTGAATTTGTATTCAATCTTGAAAGATATGATTTAGCATATCATGGTAATTTTACATTTTCTGATGTATATTTCTTTTCATTGATTAATTTAAATCCAAAATGATCTTTACACAAAAGAAAAAAAATTATTCGAATGACGACCCTAAAGCAAATAGGGCGTTATACGAGCTTCTCTTGCCGCTATTCGATACATAAAGTACCGGGCTCGAGTCGGAGCATCACCATGAATTGCTTAATTATTTAGATGAAAAAAGTTTTGGCCTAATCTTATGTGGCCCGAATCGCCCAGTTTTACCGAGTGTGTTAGTTCAAACGCTAGATACAATTTCTCTAGAATAGTTCAATGTGGCCTTCCTGTGTGTGACCCGTAATTTAAAAAATACGCGTGTCGGTTAATGATGGTAAAAATGAATTACCCCCGACTAAGACGCACCTCTAATATGTGTGATGCAAAAATTATGAACTATATTTAAAATAGTCAAATGGTTTCCCATTTTGGACTAGGTATAGGTGTATTTTTTTCATGTTAATGATGTTGCGAAGCGATTCGAGTGAAAACTAAAAAAATTAATGCTGTCCATTGTATTGTAATAAATAGCTTTATTTATAACATTTTGGGCTTCTATCCGCGTGATCCATTTTCAGTTCCGACGAATCTATGATTAACTTTAGATTTCGAATGTCGAGAAACTCTAAAATCGTTGTAATAACTTTTTATGATCAAATGTGTTAAATTGTCAAATATAACTTATTATGTTGTGTAACGCGATAATGCAATCGTCGTAGTATTATGTATATATACATATTGGTAAAGTATAAAACAGCTCTATCCGAGCAATAATCAATTGAAAAGAAAATTGATGATTAAGAATAGATAGTAAGTTTTATAAGCATGATAGATCGATTTTTTATCACTTCTATCGAGGAAATACGATTATCATCAAGTGTTAATGTAGTAAATGAATGATTCGAATGACCAATCAAATGAAATTGGATTACGCGGATGCAAGTTTTCAATGAACAAATTTGATGTTAACGTAATACGTTTGTATGTATGTCGATAGACTTTTATTCGCGTATAGACATACGCGAATCGCGCACTTATATTATTATACACGTTAGTTCGATTTTTCAAAGATTCTCTTCCAACCCATTTCTATTACGCTAACTTTGTAACTTTTTTAGACGTTGAAAACGTTTTTTGACTGGTTCATGTTGAATAGTAATGATTTTTCAAACGCTTTTCGATACGAAAATTGTATATTAAGTAAGAGAGAAAAGAGAAATTTCGCTTGAGTGATTTTTCGAATTTTTTATTTTTCTCTTAGTTGTCTGAATTTTAATTTATTAAGACAGTAAATCTGATTATTGTAAATAATCTTGCAACGTAATTTGTATAATTAACTATTTAATTTGTTAAAGCAATTGATTTACTGTTACACTGATTCTGAATAATTCTTTTATTCGTAATTTCAAATATGTTTAAACAATAGTTATCGATTAAATTCCTATACTCGTGATTTCTAAACTTAAGCTTTTATTCATAATTTTTTCTAGAAATATGAAAAGAGTTCATATATGATACTGTTAGTTGAATTTGATTTTTCCATTAAATTCAAATTGATGCCATCAAAATGATTATAAAAAATTAAGATACCTCGTATGCTTGCAGGGTCTATTGTATTGTACAAAAAATTGATGAATTTATAAATATTTATATACACATAAGTTTGTATACATTAACTGATTTATCCAATTGTTCTCGCAGTATGTTAATCTTGTTGATTGATGAAAATATGATAAAAATTATTTCAATTTTTAAAATTGAGTATTGATTGCATTGTTGATAAAATAATGTAGTATTTTCAAAGCTTTTTTAAGTTTTTATCATGATAGCTGTAAAATAATTGGAAGGACATATTTTTTAATTGTAAAATATGCTTCTGCATAACAATAAAAGCCTAACTTGAAGCTTTTTCTATCGAGCAACGTATAAAATTAATGTTACTGTTTGTTCAAAAAAGTTTGAGTACCATATTTTGCGATTATAATTTATTGAAAAACACAATGAATCTGAAAGTTGATTTGTTTGATATTCTAATTGTTGCTTATAACTATGAGTTGATTGTAATAATTTTAATTAGAAATACTTTGATTATACATCAGACAAACTTAATATAATTATTGTGAAAATTTAAACATGATAAGTGTTGTTTTGCACAAACGTTTTGTATTACTCTATTATCAATGCTCTTATTTTGATCAAGTATGTTCGAGTAATCATTCAAAGAATTGATCGTCTACTTGATTATAAACGAAAATATATATGCAATCAGAATTGATCCATACTACTCGCCAAAATAAATTTTGTTTTTCCGAATGAATAATGTACTACTTATATATGTATCTGTTATATTATTATTATAGTTACTGAAAACGTGTCGATAATTCACACTAAAAATGAATATAAGTAAGTTTAAAATAATGAAACAAACAAATTCGGGATTAGCAAAATGCAGAATATTTTTCGCAATCGAAATATAATTCACTTTTTCATCTTCTCTCATATTTCGTGAGCTCTTTAATAGGAGGCTTGGCCTCATTAATGTTTATTGTGTACAAACTAGTAATATGCTTCGATAAATGATGATCAAAATGAACTCGGCTCTTGTTAAATACGTGCTGAATCTTTTAACGCGTAAACGTCAGAGGAGTCATCTTGTAAGCAGAATTACTTGACAAGTGATGATAAATTTATGCTATCACATATGGTGCTTTCATCTAGTTTATTCGATTTTCATATGCATTGGATTATATTCACTCGTGCGTTATAAAGACTAATCTTTATAATTTGCATTTTTGGAACCAATAATTTGACTATTTTCATAGTTTTCAAACTTTCTAAACATAACTAGAATTAAAGGACGTAATTTGATTGAGCATACTCAGCGTACTTCTTAATATTTTTACATTTTCTTATAACAAAAAATAAAACAGTACCAGTATCACTTGAAATATTGAGAGCATTTGGAAGTTGATTGAGTCTAGTAAATTTTTCAAAAACAATGAAAGATTACGACTAAAAAGTTTCATAAAAGACTCTTCAATGCATGAGTAACTACGATTTAGCTTAAAAAAAACTAATGAGCGTCTGATGGATAAAAAAACTAACAATTGTCACGTTGATCAAATGTTCGAACTAAATTTAATACAGATATCTTGCACGTCATAATGCGATGCTTCATACTTCCAAAACTTAAGTGAAGAATACAATAATCTTGCGATTATTTGAATGTTTTTGCGATGCACCAGTTACAACTTTAATTTCGCTATCGAACGCGTACTTAGTTATCAGATTAGCATCTACGAATAATCTTAAAAGTAATTGTTTCTTACTCATAGATATATTATAGTTTATTTGTGATGTGAAAAGTTGTTTGAATTAGATTAACCAATTTTAGAATTATGTTAGTCAGAAAAATGAACAAAGCTCTCTAGGATTTTTGCTGCCGTAAAATACTTGCAATTAAGTAAAGATTGTAGAAATTTACTGTTTAAGATGTTTTGATTTAGGAATTTACATATTTTCTTTCATATCTCATGGGACTAAATGCATGATTCATACGCAATGCATAAAACTAATTATAATCACAATCGATTTTCAGACGTGAAAACTCTAAACCACCTCTTGAAATGATTACTTGCATTTTTATAAATACCGCAAATTGAAGGATTTTTAGTTATCAATCACGTAACTTCACGTAAATTTCATTCTCTTACAATAAATTGAATACAATTTTGAATCTGTTTTTAAAATCAAAATCGATTGTGATGACAGGGAAATTAAGGTTTGATATATTATATAATTATACTAAAGAGTTTTTTTATTCATTCATAGCGTTTCAGCCAAAAGTCGAAGTAATTTTAGCTAAGAGAAAAATTTATGAATTTACTATAAAAATAATCGCCGCTTAATAACGTTAAGTATTTATAATAATTAAAAATAGACTACGAGGACAATCGATGGTACTTGTTTTTCACCAAAAATATGATACACGAATTATAATATCATACTATCGTTGTATATCACGCTAATACTATAAAAAAATGTTTTCATTAAAAACTGGTGATTAAAAATGATAAACTAAGTGATTATATCAAGCAGCAAGTTTTGACAACTGCACTTCACGAAACACTTGAAAACAGGTTGTTTCTTTATTATCATACGACCGAAAAATGGATAACTAAAATTTTACTATAATGGAATTTAGTAGCATTAACTGCGAATGAAAGTGAAATGATAATGAACAAAAGGAGAAAGTATATGTAAATTTAACCAATAACACGTAACTTTTGTGCAGAATAATTAAATATTATAAACGTGGCATGTCAAATTCGTTGTTTTGAAAGTCAAGAGCACTTGTGCAAGTCATACCTGTGCGTTACATACTTCAACAGATTAAAGTAAACGTACATGAAATCTTTCATTATTGTCAATATCTTCGTAAATGCATGCATATAAATGTGTAAGAGCCACTTGTACTGCGCAAAGGTTCAGAAAAGTGATGTTGCATCGTCACAACGTTATTTTTTGTGTAGATTTTTTTACGCGCGTTGATAGAAGGAACAAAGTATGCTAACTCATGTCACGAAACGGTTACACATCGTGTATTTAATCGCTGTTATGCGAGGCAAAAATGAAAATCGATTTTTCAAACTTTAAGATATCCAAAAAATCACTGCAGTAGTCAGAGTTTTTTTATACTTATTATAAGTATCGATGTACATCTTTTGGTCTATGATAAATTCAGGGTTTACTTGAAGTGCTTATATGTTTCACGATAAACCGATTTCTATTCGGTACCAGCGTAATTATTTTCTGTGGCTTGTATTTCGATTGAAATTGACGCGCTACCATTGCCCTTTTATATCGTCAAGGTGTAATAATATGTATTAATATTATATACGATGCAACGAATACAATAATAATGAACAAATCCATTGAAGGCCTTTCGTATGCGGATATTACAAAAAAAATATACGCTCCTTCGTTTTTTATCTTTTTTGTGATCTTGTGGATTATTGCTGTGTACGTAAATGTGTTAACAGATTCAAGAAATCGTACAATTTCTAATCAAATGTAGTGCGGTTCAAAGTACCCACTCGAGCGTGTATGGATGCGTGTGTGCGTAATTTAAGAAAGAGACAAAACCGTCACCTAGCCACGAAATTTTTTAGTTCTTCGTTCGGGTGTAATACAATTATTGTCGTACTCTTAACAAAACGGCTTAATCGAAAATGAATTAGAATTTGACAGGCTTTAAGAAAGTCATTGGTGCAACAATTCCTCTTTTTCACTTTGCTGTTCTGACGAGTGCTTTTCATTTGGATTGATATTTTATGATATTTAACTAATTGTTCGTATGAACGATATTATTGAACAGGTGACACGTTTCGTGTGTTTGTACTTATACACTAAAGTCAATCTCAATATAAAGTAAGGGTTTCCTGCTACTGCATTGTTTCTAGTTTATATAGAAATGACAACTTAACTGTAGAACATCTGCAGAAAATTTATCTAAATAATTGTTTAAAATATCAGTTATATAGCTCATTACATCTGATGTATTGAATTCGTGCTATCGTTTTATAAGACTGTATGTAATACGTTGATGCGAAAATATTCGCAAGAATATAATGACATACTGCTCATGACAATACCCTCGGTTAATTTGACAGTACATAATTTAATTATTGCAATTCAATTATTGTATCTGTTTTTTTGCTAAACAAATGCATAGTGGCAGTTTAATGGAGATGTAGATTTTTTAACAAAGAGCCAGCAATGATTTTGTGACTCAAAAAATTAAAGAATGCCGTAATGACTAAGCCTGCAGTAAGGCTGGCTCAATTTTCGATAATTTAGAGAAATTGCTTCGGTATAGTTTTAACAAATAATGTCATTTAAATTAGATAGAACCAATGCAGTGGTGGGAAATGAATTTATCCTAGATACTAGAAGATAAAATCCAAAACTTTCATTATAAATAGAAAATATTGTGAATTGCTAAGACTTCTATTTGAAAAAATAGCGACAGGACCAATAGGTTTTTTCATTATTAATACGTAAAAATAAATTGTAACACGATCAAAAAGCATAAGCTAGCAGCTTAATAAAACTACTTTTGTGATAGCTGATAAGAGAGGAGAAGAAACTTTTTCTGACTCTGATAAGTTGCCGATGTTCAAAGCAAAACAAAAAAAATGGTCACTAATGTACTAAATATCTAGCACGCTGCGATATTGTGTTCCACGAACTCTAATGCAGACCCAAGAATATGCGTGAATACGTCCCTTCTTTCTCAAACCGAGCCGATAAGCTTTTTTCATAAAACTATCAAACAGATTATATTATTAATACATTGTCATAGTCTTAAATATAGATAGAACGTCTAAAAAAGCTACTCAAATTAAGTACACTAAAAACTCAAAAATGTTTAGTATAAGCGTGTGTGCTAACGAATAAGAAACTGGAGATAGAAACTGGATGGATTGCAAAATTCAGATGCTTAGTGAAATGAAGAAGGCAAAATTGAAATTAATATTTTCAGCTCTTTAGTTTAAAAAGAACTAAATAGCTGCGAATCACTTGCATTTTTATTGCAACACCTATGTGAACATAAATGTTAAATAATACTGATAATTCACTAGAATGAATTGCGATCGATATTTTTGCGATCGAACTGCGATCGAACTGCGAGCAAAAAAGGATTTGTGCGTCTTCAACTTTTTCACGTTGCTAAGAAAAAGTCAGTTCATGAAGACGTGCAATTTGTTCAAAAGATTAAAAAAAAATTCAAAAAAAAAATGAACATAGACAATCTTTTTATCAAACTGATTACTATGAAAAACTATAGCAAATGGACAAAATCACAAAAAAGCTCCTGCACTTGCCAACGCAAAACCCAAGCGATCCTCGCGATTTGAATTTGATGATGATGCGCGTGTGTGTTATCCGAACGTGCACAAATTTAAGTGTTCCATAAGTGCTTTTCTTGTTACACCAAAAACGTACTTGATATAAAAGTAAATCTCGATTGGCCGCGTGCCATTTTCTGCTCATTTTCAAAGTTCAGATCACAATGTTCGTATCGTGTATTAAATGTTTTCGACAAAGTAAAACACCACCGCCGTTTGCAACACCGCGCGTCGTTTTTGTCTGCGTACGCGCGAGAACTAATTACAAAATAGTTTAGCACTGACTGTTTTTGAAAACCACCAAAACACCCACACACACACACACACACACAAACACATACATACACACACGTGTAATATGTATATCTGAATTGACTAGTGTACGTTGAACCTCGTGTTTCGTGTTGAATTTATAATACATATAATCTGTGATGATTGAACGCTAGATTATTTTTATATTTTGGTGATGAGAATATCGATGATAATGTGAACTTTGTACCTATTAGGTATTACGATAAATATGTATTGCCTGTAAAATTAAAAGTAAAAAAAAAGAAAAAAAAAGAACAAAAACAGATGTCTGTCTCTGAACACAATTTTGTGCGCTTTTTTCAAGCCTCTAACTTGTACATCACGATTTTGTGTGCTCTTTTGAAAGTTTGTTTACGTCGATTGTTGCTTTTTGAGCTTATCTCGAAAAATATTTTGAGAACTTTCCAAAATTCTGTGTTTAATAAATTCTAGATTTTTTACTATTGTACATCGTGTTATTTTCACTCGCTTTAAATAAATTTGAACAATGTTAAATTGATTGTAGAAAAATCGTTAACATTTTTATAATTAAGCAACGAAACATAATTCCTAAACAATTGTTGTAACTCACTTTAAAAAAAAAACCTTCGAAAGAAGAGTTTAAAATATTAATACTTCATTGCTAAGCCAATAATTATGATATTTTTTATTACACCTAAACTAAAAAAGTGTAAAATTAATTTGTACTCGGCTTTTCTATTTTTCAACACTTTCTTACACGACAAACGTATGACTCTAATAAAAGAGGAGCTAATTACTTTGAAATAAAAATTTTTAAATTTTTACTAAAAATTATACAAGTAACGCAATAGTTGTAATTGATAAAAAAGTCTTTTTTACAAGGGTGAGTTTTAACTCGACAAAATAGTAATATTTAAGTAAAATTGATCTTTTGCACCGAGATGTAAGAAAAAATTTTCACGGTTTAATGTTTGTTTTCTTGTCACTATGAATGATCAGCATCTATGTCAACTTTGATAAAAAAAATAGATGCAACTTAAGCTCAAGGGATCCGAAGTACAGTCTTGATATAATTAGCGATCGATCAAAAGATCTTTGGAAATAGTTGATAAAAAACGAAACCGTATAAATCAATCCTAGCCTGCGTAGCGTTAATACACGTTTAACGATATATCACGTATTACGATGCGCGACCAGTTACAAGTCAAAACCTCAAACTCAAAGTAAATAAGAATAAAACTGTGTTAATGAAAATCAATGAAATTAATGTGTAATAATCACCGTGATATATTAAGTATCGACAACAATTATCGTGCGAATATCAATTGATATAGTTTGTGTGTAGTTGAAGTAACATAGTCGAAAAGGAAAAATTGTTAGATAAAAATAATAGAATAATAGAAAATACCTTAGATGAAAATGACGAATGTCAAAAGTGTCTAGTAAATAGAAATATAGATCCGATAATAAATCAAGCAAGTTGAAAAATGTTTAAAAAGCGACGTAGCGAGAATTTGAAATATCGATCGCGTAGGATTGAAGTAGAGCGAAAAATAACTTGAGCTTATCATCGAGGATATATTATCTGCCTGTAAACTCCTGTTTGTACCTTAATAGTTTATTATATTACGATAATAAAAAAAAACAAATTAATTATTGACACGATGCTTACATCGATTGTGTGTATAAGTGGATAAATAATTGTAGAGAAAGTAAGAGCATGTAAGTAGTGTTTATGCATCAATTATAAAGTTTCGTATCGATCCTGTGAATGAATTTTTGGCATTAACATATTGCACTGAGAAAAAGCAACAAGTCGTTTTTTAAAATTCCTTTTTTTGACTTTATACATGCATTACTATGATACTCACTTGAATTTTTTAACGACGCCAATCGAACCCGCTCGCTGCGAAGTCTCAGTCTTTCGGGTATTATAATGAATATTTAACAGTTAAAATTACGATGCAGAAATCAAAGTAAAAGTTTTTAGATAAAAAATTTTATAATCGCGTAACATTGACTTGTGCACATGACTGCCGATAATTCATCCATTGCAAAAACCAACCCCTTTTTACGGCGTAAAATTGAAAAATGGATTTGCTTCATTTGATATCTTAGCTCCCCGATTATATATGGTCGGTGTGATATATTCTTTATATCTTACAAAGATTTAGGTCAATTAACGGTCTGATCTCTCTTTTGCAATAGGGAAAAAGTGAAAAATCAAGTCATATATACTACGACATTTGTCTCGGCGATGTTTTGTTTAAGCATTTTTTCTCTCATGAACGAGTTAGCCCGTAATGTTTCAAAGTATAAATATAGGTAGACGATACTTGATTGCATGCGTGATGGTGTTTAAAAAAATAATAATTAGAAAATACCTAGAAAATGACCGTTAGAGAGCATACTTTTGCATTACAATAGGCTCGAGAAAGACTTGTCGATTTTTCCTTTTTTCTTATGTACCTTCGATTTGCTATTAAAAACATACATTTAATAATTACATACACCTCTGTGGTAATAAATGGATGGCGAAGACACGGCGGCGAATTACGACGACGCGTCGTAGTGATGGTTTTTAAGCGATTTCTATTTCATAAAATATATAATAGATGTAAACAATACCGTTTATAATAGAGCGAAAAAAAGTAATTGATTAACTTTATGGCGAGTAACAATCTGTTTTATTGTAATACACCTGCTGTATTGATGGTTGGCAGTTGCGATTTTTAATTCAAAGTGTCCTTTCTATGTAAAACTTGTTTGTCCCATCGAGAATAAAAAAACAATTAATAATAAATAAATAAATGGTATCTTTCATGTTTAAACTAGTCTCACAGTTTATTACTTTTTACCAAGCCCAATTTATTATAATTAAAATTTATTAAGGGACTCTGCACAAAATGACTGTTTATGAACTATTCACTGACTTATTTTTAATCGTATGATTTAACATTTCATTGACTGTAAAAGAGGTTGAGTAAAATTATTAGACATTAGTTATTTGCAATCCTCTCGTTTTAATAATCTAATATTGGCTGCTGGTGGCTGTACAGTGTCCCCTTATGAAACTGCGAATTTCGTCTGCTCTTCATCTATCCACCAGTAAATGAGATTGCTGACCGCTGATGAGAGAAGTGGGGGCAGAACACGCGCGCGAACGTAAACAAGCACGGCCGGCTTTTTCGACAATGCTTCACTTACAGACTCTTCCGTTTATAAAATTTGTCTTGACTTTTGAATAATTATATCACAGTGAAATTTAAGATTAAAAGAAATGGAGGAGCATCAAGTATTATTACGGAAAAAGTTGAAAGATGTATTCGGTTTCGACGATTACAAAAACGATCTGCAAAAGAATGCCGTCGAGAGTATTTACACAGGTTAACTTTTTTGTTTTTTTTTTTAACGATTTTGTCGGACGAATCTTTCGTGTCTCAGAAGTGTACATTTTGTCAAGTTTCTTACATATTATGAACTTTGCACATGATTAGGAAACCAAGACGTGTTATTACGTATGCCAAGTGGATTTGGTAAGTCATTGTGTTATCAATTACCGATCGTCGCCAAAGATGATGCACTTGCTCGCTCGTTCCCACAAATGAACTTGCCCAGGTTGCTTCACTTTAAATCACAATAATTGAATGAGTTTTTAGCTTGAACATTCATTTCGTTTCAGGATCAACTTCAATACTTAAGAGTAAAAATGTTCCCGCACTTATTTATCATCACAGAACGCCAAAAAAGTTGAGGATAAATATTGAGAAAGAAATACATAAACGTAAAAAACCCAAATGTAAGATCATATTCATTTCTCCACAACAGTGTGCTCAAACATTAGCTTTGGTATAGAATATTTTGTAAAATCTTTCTGACTAAGTATGAAAATATTACATCTTATCTATAATTAATGTGTCAACAGCGACATTTCGTTGGAAGACATGAATTAAATGTTACACATTTTGTCATTGATGAAGCGCATTGCATTAGTAGGCAATCTGACAATTATCAACGTAGTTATAGTATTTTAGCTGAATTACATGGGAATTACCCCAATGTACCAATTATTACTATCACTTCTACAGCAAATAATGAGGTAATGACTTTTTATTTTACATCATGAAAATTACTTTGTTTTTAAGTTTTAATCTTAACATTGTGTTTTGTAGATTAAAGCAGATATTATACATAAACTCCATTTAAAAAATGTTTTAACATATTCGATGCCTTTATTCAGAAAAAATATTTTCTATGACACGTTCTCTGTGAGTTCTTTACAAAATCCTTTGAAACATTTTAAAACATTTTTAGAAAAATGTTTTAATAATTTGGATAATCCTGAAGTGCAAGTAAGAAAATCATTTAAATTTTGCAATTATAATTTTTCTTACATCAATTTAATTATTTGATAATATTAATTTTAGAAAGATATTGGATTAATATTCTGTTCTGACGATGCATCAGCCATAGATCTAGCTCAAAAGTTAAACTTAGTAGATATCCCTACTTTAGCATATCATGATGGTTAGCTACTGTTTTTTAAAATACTAATTTGTTTCTCTCATTTTAACTGCATGAATACTTGATTTCAGCATTAAGCTTGAAAGAAAAAAAAGAAATTTTTCTATCCTGGAAGTCAGGTGATATTCGCTTATTAATAGCAGTAAATTGTTTAAGCATTGGAATTCACATAGAATCACTCAGGTATTTAAGATAAATTTTAAAATATTTATAAATTCATGTAAATATTAAAAAAATACAAACATTTTTTCAAATTAAATGAGTTTAGGTGCGTAGTACACTGGAAAACATTCCCTAGTTTGGAAAGGTACTATCGAGAATCTGGTAGAGCTGGACACGATGGATATGATGCTTTTTGTAGGACTTATTACTCTGAAAAAAATGAGAATCTCAAAAATTTTAGTACTTCAAAGTACGTTTATAGCTAAAAGCCAATACTACAACAAGCATTATTGGTATTATTAATTTCTAATTTTTTTCCAGATGTAAACATGAAATTCTTTCAAGTTATTTTGATGACCCTAAGCCAAATTGCCAATTTCACTGTGATTATTGTATAAGTGAGCAAGTTGTGAGCGAAGCACCTACAGACTATGAATCAGTTATCAAAAGTTTTATTGTAAGAGAAACAAAATCTAATGAATCCTCTGAACAAAGCCAAAATTCTGAAAAAGACAATAATTTGATTGTACCAGAGTTGTGTAATGAAATGTCACCAACGCTAGATAGGTAAGTGCACTTATTGTCTTTGATAAAATTTGGAAAACTTAATTATATTTTTTTTAGCTCCAAAAATGAAGGTGAAACTGATAGCAGGCATCTGTTATCTGTTGCATCTGTTCAAAATACTGATGCACTATCTGAATCTCCAGATCTTTTTCTGGAATCAGATAATGAAGAATATCTTGGTGATATATTACCAAATGATGACTCACCACCTGTTGAAGAACAGTTAAAACTCATAGAATCTCTTCTGTACAAAAACAAGAATACTGATTTATTCAAGAATACAGAACTAAATGTAATATTTTAATTTGCTAACTATAAATCTAATCATTTTTAATGTGAATAATTTTTCAGGAACCTGGTAATGAAGAAAACAGCTCTCTGCCTTTACCAAAAAGTAACTCACTGTGTGTTGAAGAACAATTAAATTTGATAGAATCTATCATATATAAAAGACGGAACATAAGATCTTCACCAGAAGAAATGATGAAATGGATAAATTCTAGTATTTATGAAAAAAAGACAAAGAACTTGAGTAGTAAAGTTCAATAAAATTATTTGTAGAAAAATTATATTCTTAAAAATCTATTGACTCTTAAATGGTAAGTAAAGTTTTGGTCATTATGTTATGCTAATTGGAAAGGATTCTGATAATTAAACAATAAAATTGTGTACATAACTATTGAATGAAGTTTCAAAGTTTCATCAGATCTTATAGATCTTTTTCAATCGCGATCTCAAAGAGATTGGATCGGATGTGATAGTTTTTTATCGTAACAATTAAAAATTTATATTGATGAGTTATAAATATATAAAATTTATTTATATCAAATGAAATACTTATTTTTATAAATATATTATTCAACATACTTGTTGAAACATGACAGCAAGAGATATAATATATAAAGTCTTCTACGTTGGATCGTAAGTTTCTTGTGAATTTGTGAAGCCCGTATCTACTAGCTTTAATTTAAATTTACGATAATGTTTATTTGTTATATTTAACTTAAAGTATTTGGATTGTAATATGTTATTACAATTAGCAAAAAATTATGCAAAACTACGTCACTCGAGTGAATTTCAGCAAAGTAAACTACATGCAATAAATTAAGTTCTCTATATTTCATTAGAAATTCATTTATCACTCAGGTAAATTGATACGTTAATAAATTGAATTATACTCATAAAACCATTTGCATTAATTTGTATTCTATTCTAATTATTTTGTACTATTTTAATTAATGACAGGCAGGGAATTTACTTCTGCTGCATTTGTAATAAAACGGTAGCGTACGAAGCTGAAGATTTTATCATCTGTAAAATATAAAAGTGGTCAATTTTCTTTTCTAGAAATATTTAAAAACGAGTGACCTCTTACAGATGCAAATGTTGCCAAATTCATATCAAACACGCCACCGGCTGACAAAATAATTGGCGCTTGGCTTCTTAACAATGCTAATTGCACGAGTTTTTGTGCACTCGGCGAGCAATGGTACCAATAACTATTGCATCTAAAAAAAAAAGAATAATTGCCCCAAACGTTCGGAATTGCTATGAAAGTATAAATCACTTACGCAGCTTCGTTAACTTTTTCACTGTCATTCATAATTTGCTGTGCAATGTAATTCATATAAAAAATGCTCAGATATACGCCCACTAGTAATACCCCGATTCGAATGATTTGAATTGGTTTTTGCAAGTTAAGCATTATCTAAAAACGACGAAAATAAAATAATTTAGTGCAAGAATGGAATGCGTCTATAGAATAACAAATATATCTTTAAAATAATTACATCGAAAACTAACATAGCTATGGCAGCCATTGCTGCAGCAAAAATGAATAAGAAACTTCCGCTCAGCGTTTCTTGAATGATTTGAGAGCTTCTGAAAACCGATAGAAATGTAAATAAATTAAGATACGAAAAGAAGTTAAAATTTGCAAAGACAGTCTATAAAACGGTCGTATTGACATGATATGAATTTTAAAACGATAGTGTGGCACGAGACCCGCAACTGATCCTACACCTTGAAATGTACATATAACAAAAATAGTTATGTTTTTCACTTCCACGATAAAGGATTGGGCAGACTTAACTCTATCGAATTGCGATGGCTGATAAATACGCTTTTCATTTCACGATAAACAACTTCGTCGCTCGCATGAGCCATCGGTAGAGCATGATCTTTTGCTAGGGCTGATTTGCCGATGTTTTCCAATCTATAACTATGATGGACATTCTCTTTTAGAGCTTACTTTTAATTTTTGATCTTGATTTTCAACCAGAAAGGACTACGAGACTCACCATACAATGTTGAATAAGCCACAATTGTGTTTGACATTGACGACGAACATCGAGTCGACGGCTGTGGCGCCCAATGTCGCGGCGCAAATAACCATTGCCCCGTGAAAAGTGAACAAAGTGTAATGATACTGGACCGCGTCGATGAAATAATAGTCGGCGTAATACGGGAACAGCAGGTCGCGGGTATCGTTCAACGGGAAAACTTTGTCCAAAATCAATGGTATGTAGGGGGTCGAGTTGAATACCACGGTCGCCATAGCGCCGTAACCGACCTGCCGAGAATTAGAGATCATCGCGGTGTTGGAAAAAATTAATAACAATTAGATCGGATCTACTCGTGATGCAGCATAGCGTACATAGATGATGGACAGAAAGCGTCCCTGTTGGGCGTGTTTACGTAGTATTGCTTTTTCCTCTTTGATTGTTATATCCTCCAAATCCTTTACTAATTGATTATAAACTCGTATCATCTATCAAGCCAATTATCATTATTGTTACTTTTTAATATCAATGTAAATATTGAAATAAATATTTATTAGTTAGTGCATTGAACATTTAAATCTAAATTCAGCTGGTTGCCGCTTCGATGAATTGCAAACTTGATCGATATACTTACTCTTTCTTCGAAAACGTAAAACGATAAATACTTGGTGTAAATGCTCAATAAATATAAAATACCAGTGATGTCTTCGATGACAATTACTAGATCGGTCTTATTATTTAAAATACCGCAAAACTGAAATGATATTGTAAGCATACATTTTGATCTATTTTAGTAGAGTAGATGTAAATTTGGGCGCTGTAGTTGAAAATGTTTTTCCTTTTCGAAAAAATAATTTGATATCGGCAGAAAATATGATCATGACGATTTTTTTCGTTTCAACTTCAGGGAATGACACTTTAAAATGGGTGATGAATTGCCAGATCGACCCGCAGCGGAAGTGACAGACTGATTTTTGATTACTCACTATCGGAATCACCAGTGAAAAAATTATAAATGTGAAAGCCAAGAAAGACAAATTCTTTCTTAATCTACTTTGAGTCGGCCACAATCCGAGGAATTTCAGCAATAATTTGCTGATCACATAATTCGGGCTATCAAAAACAGCATCCATCGTTATGGTTTGTTTTTTGCACTTTCCCGAAATATCTTCCGATAGTTCAAATTTTCACAAATAAACAACAAAATAATTTGCCCATAGTAATTCTATGCGAGACCGTCATCGCCATGTGAGTGCCCTAAGAATTATTTATTGACCTATTATTGGTAAACCACAAATTAGTTGTTATTATTTCTATCGTAATTCTTATCGTGTCACGTAATATTGATTTCAATCGTATTTTTTCAAGCTTCTATGATTATATTATTATTTTTCCGAATCTCAGTGAAAATTATTTTACTTTAAATACTTTTCGTCTCATTGCAAATTGGCAGCAAAAATAAGTTATTTCAATATTCAAGTAATGAGCTATTGAAACGTGTCGATCGATCTTATAGACGCGCGTGTACTCGCTGCAATATTACGAAGGTGTCAACGATTATTCGAATAATTAGATAACTGTAATTTATTTAATTAGTATATCATGAGACTTCAATTTTGCAAATATTTCATTTCAGCACAATAACAAACATACAAAAACGATATCATCTAACAATTAAGCATTATTTACCGAGAACTCCGAAATTTTCGAATAATTTGTTATTCGAGTTAATAATTCGAATACAGTTTTTCTTCAAGTATAAAAAACTTCGATCGATCATATTGAATAGATATAAAATAATCTCATTTATATAAGTAGAAAAGTCTCCATAAATTTCGTAAATTTGAGGCAAGGAAAAAGTTTAATATTAATGAACATTTATATGTCGAAATTTCATTTTTTATTGACCAATGATCATTCACTGATCTACATTGAACAATACGGTGTAACATTTTTTCATTCTTTTTCAAATTCTATACATTTGTAATTTTTGTATTTTTTGTTCAAGTCGCTCCTTTTAAAGCTCTGAAAATTAAAGTTGGGATTTTTCGGTTATAATGAAACAAATAAAACAGGAACTCGGGTATAACGAGCTAATTCTTATGAAATATTTGATTCTCGTGATCATTATTATAAACATCCAAAAAAATGCAAAGAAAAGATTTACATCAAGGTGTGAAACTACATTTGATTTATTGTCAAAATTCATAAAATAACAATTAATTTTATAAATTTACTTTACTTTTTTCAGGCTCACTTCCAAATACAGATCTGCGTAAGAAACAATCAATGTTAGTAACATATTTTAAAAATAATCCCGGGAAAGACGACGTGTACTATGAAAATCCAGGACAAAGACGAAATATTAAACACAAGGAAATTATCAATGGCAACATAACAGGAACTGTCGAGTTCGGAAAAATCTTTTATGTCTGCAAAAAAAACCAGTTCTTTGAATGCACTTGCGGAGCTATTTTTGATGACATATGTCAATTTTCACTCTTTTCGAACACCCTTCGACAAGTTGAGTAACACTTTTGTCAAAATTATAGCAGAATGCCATGAACAAGGAGATCTAAAAAAGTATTACAACAAAAAAGTTTATTTGTTACTGAAAGTAGTCAAAGTTGAAAAAACTACAATTAGAATTTAAAGTAATCTGAGTACACTTGTAGGAAAGTTAATCTCAGATTGCTTTTCATGTTGTGTATTTCGAATAATTTTTCTTGAAAATGGACTGACTTTGAAAGTATTAAAATTGGATATTGTCTGACAATCGATATCGAGAATCGCTCAAATTCTCGTTGCAATCTAGAAGATATATCTGCAACTATTACTTTCTGTGGAAAAGAGTACATTCTGACTGGATTTATTAATGAAGTGGACTCAACTCTAGAGACATCTAAGAACTATGCTGGATTTTGTCGAACTTTATCGGGATCATGGAAATTTTTTGTTGGAAGTTGAATAGCACAAGACGATAGAAAAAAATCTGCACGTTGCACTTTTAGTATTTATTAGTAAATCTCCAGCAAAAGTACTTACTAAAGAAAAAAACCCTGCCAATTCATTGGCAAAGAGCTTCGTTACCCAAAAGATTTCTTCAAACAGTTCAGAAATATCCAAAAGAGCTATACTCAAGAATGGGAATGCATCGCAACCAAGAAGCGTTTACGGCACCACACTTCAATTTCGCAACACCTGTGCGTACGATTCAATCGTTGAAATTGTAACATTCGCGATTGTAATCAATGAAAATATTAGAGTATACATGAAACAAAACATGAAACAGTTTTCGGCTGCAAATCATGTCTGCTTTGCAACGGCTCTCGTGAAATATTATGCGGAAATAGGAATTAGAAGCGACATTTATACATTTAGAGCGCATCTTTTGTTTAAAGAATTGGGATCAACTAATCCAAACGTTGAAGCTGATCAATCGATCAACTGTGCAATAAGTAAAACTTTTTTATTCAACAATCTGATGATTAATTATAAAAATATTTTAGAAATTAAAAATTGTCGACGTTGTAGAAAAGAAGTCTCTGTAAATGTTATTTCCTGCGAAAATTTAAAGTGTGCGTACAATTCACTCGTCGAAATTTCAACTTTCGAAATTAAAATTAATAAAAAATTCGAAACTTACATGAAAATCAACATGAATTAGTTTTTATCAATTAGTCATTTGCGTTTCACTACGACTCTTGTGACCTACGCAGAGAAAGGAGTTAGAAGCGACATATACACATTTAGAGCGCATCTTTTGCTTCGGGAATTGGATTCGACGAATCCAATCAATGAAACCGATAAATCGACCAAATGTGTTGCTAATACAACATCTTTATATATTTAAGAAGCTGATGCTCAAGTACAATAATATTTTAAAAATGTTATTGCACCGTTATAAGTCCCTCTAAGGAGTCAGTTTCCTTATAGAACTACTACGTACTCAAAGTACCACGACAAGCCGCTAGAACGTTTTCCCGCATTCACTGCTTTTCATTCGAAACGGGTTCAGTTTTTCGTATCTCTGGGAGGTTCTCGCTGCCTCTGTTGCTGCCTTTGCTGTACTTCATGCTGCCTTTGTTGATCCCTTTGAATATAGACGACCATCAACTCCTGCTGCTTCTGTACCTCAAGGTAGTCTATTAGGTCTCTGACGACGTTTTACAACCGCAACACATCCTAGGGCACAGCACTTTGTTGGCTCTAAGAGAACTCTTTATCATCATTGTTCTGCATTATCTGAAGATAAAAATAAACAAAAGTAAAAATTACTGAATATTTAGTGGATTCTTTATTTTTTAAAATAACTTAAAATTCGTCCAAGAGCTGAGTGCTTTTTTTATGATTATATTAAGTTATTAGTTTAATATTATTATTAGTCAAAACACAGTCGCATTGATTCATTTTAAGATTTTTCAAATATTGATTGGTGACCTTTTATTGTATATAAATTGGTAAACTTTAATTGTTCCTTAAAACGATTTAATTTTTATGTTTGATATTATACGGCCAATTTTTTTAATGTCTATTTTTTATAGATGATGATACTTGGATTCTTGTACATTTTAATTTTAAGATACTTAAAAATACCTTAGTTCAAAAATCTATGGTATTGTTGGGAACGTCTGGGGTGCTCACGTCTGGGGTGCTCCGTTGCGTTCGAGTCCCGGCGACGTTTCACGCGCGTTTGTCATCTTAGCTTCACATGATTCCATGTCATGTACCTCAATCTCTTTTCGTTCCCTGTCGAAAAGAAATAAAACTTTTGGTTAAACACTTATTAAAACATTATTTCAAAATTGTTTCCAAATATTTAAACCAAATTTTTCAATTACATCGGGTTCAAAATTTCATTTTCGAGCAATGCATGGATTCCTCTATGAGGTATCAAAAATAATAAGTATTAATATTTAAACATTATAAGTGATTTCATAATTAATTCTGACGAATATTTACCTATTATTTTTTGACTGACCATCATTCATTGGATCTAGCAACAAATTATCCAGAGCATTCGATTTAATTATATCGGCGTGTTCTGCTTGAATTGATCTGAGCTTTTGTACTTTCTTGGTCATTTTTTTCAAGGCTGTCTTTAATGCTAAATTTTGATTTTTTAGCTCAGTAAGTTGACAGTGGTATCTACGTTGATCTTTCGAGCTCTTTTTTACAGAAACGAGCTTTTTTTTAGTAGGTTGTTGCTTGTCTTCTATTAACTGCTGTTTTTTTAATGCACGGTATTCCCTTTTTCTTTCACGGTCGTATTTTCTTTTGTCACGTTGTTCTTTTACTGAGAGTTCCTGAACCGTTTTAATTTTCCCTTCTGCTTTCCTCTGGTAATATCGCTTTTTTTCATTGAGGCAATAATTTTCATATTTAACCGGATCTTCTCGAATTTTTTCTCTCCTCGCTCGCATATATTCACGTTTATATTCAAGCAATCTTTCTCTTGCATTAGTTTCTTTCTAATGATTTTTTAAATATAAAAATTAAGGTATTTGATAATGCATAAAAAACTTTAGGTTATAGTTACCCGACTTGTTTTTGTGGCTATTTTTTTAGTTTTTGAGTTCCTAAAGCTCGATTCTTTTTTTCTTATCTATCTTATCTTTGGTATTATCTACCATTGATCGCGTTATTCTTTTTGGAGGCATTTTAATAAATTAATTTTCGGAGGGGACAGTTATGGAGAGGACAAATCACACTTTTGTATTTATGACTGTTTAATCGGTGTACACACTAAGTGCTTGTTTGAGTCGTGTGCATCGTGCAATACGCACCATATATCGATCAGCTGTTTTTCTTCAGTATAGTAGGAGTCAGCTCAGGAGAGAGCGATATATACCCTACTTTTTGGTTATGCTAGAATTTTTGCTTATTGATATTTAGCTACAGGTTGACATAAACGTAAGCGCATTACAATACTGGAAGAAAAAATGCGCAACAATTAGTTGGTCAAGAGAAAGTGGAATGGCTAGATTTGAAAATAAAATTTGAATATCGCGCCGTTTTGCAGGTTGTGTTTTGTGCTGAGTCAAAAATATTTTTCTACGCTAATTTGTCTTTAAAACGTTGGGAAACCCCTATTATAATTAATATATCGTTGAAGAGTTTATGATTTCTTTATATAAAAAAAATCAATTTCATTTGAGTTTCCCGTTATCTAAACTTCTTAACCAATAATTTGAAATAAAAATTGTTTTTTTTAAATTTTATGTAAATTTTTGTTTTTTGTGCTTTCTGTGGAGAATAAAAGTGGTTTTTCGAACCATTTATGCAATGATTGTAATAGAAGAGCCAATTTGAGAAAAAAACATGCCAAAGTATAGTATGTTTGTAAAGTTACAGTTATAAAAAAAAACAATGTCTTTTTTATCAGCATTTTGTACATAAAAATAGGGATAATCACATTTATAAGAATTTTAGAAGCTCTTTATAATTAAAATATAATTAGTGTCTCAGTATGGAACTCAGAAGTAAACTATCATTGCCGATCGGAGCTGAGCAAAAATTGTATGTTGATGAATACGTATGTGCTAACTGTCTGAAGCATCTGAAAGCGCAAAAAATGTGAAACTCGTAAATTTACAGCGAAATAATTTTCAAAAGCTTACTGAGAGCATCAGGTCTTGATTCATTGGCAACATGTCGAAAACCTTTACCTCTGCATTTTTAATGCATACATGAGTCGAAAAATTGTTTAATTTTTTATGTATCTTTGTATCATGAAAAACGTCCAATAAATCGCTAACTATAACTCCAGTTTTGAGAATCTGTAAGCATCGAATACAATTGTTATTTCTTTTGTCATCAAATTCCAAATCAATCAATTGCGCATTAAAGTTGGAACCTCTTGCTCAACAGCCGACACCGATGAGGTGACTGATTGGAGAACCCATGTATGCCAAAAGAACACTATGAACTTGATGCCGTAATCGACGAGGGATGCGATCTTTTTGAAAGTTATAATCAGCGGCTGGACGCAGTAGAAAACGCTCCAGATGTAACTGACCAGAAAAAAGCATATGATCGAGAGCATAGGGAAGGAAAAGAAGTCGGAGAAAAGTCATCGACGAAATCGACGAAACACGAATATAATTCCCGGCACCGTTTGATTTTCGCGAGGATGAGCTCTGAGTCCGAGGACGACGACGTTTCGAAGTTTCGAAGCGTCAGAAATTTCGGCAAACTGCTCAGGTTGTCGTTGACGAATCTCGAGGCATGCAAAACCACGATGAGCAACAAACTGTACTGGACGTACACGAGCAGGATCATGAAGTCATTGAATGAATAACCGAAGGCAAGTAAAGTCGAACAATTTTCACCAATGTTATCTTGGGAGCAGAAATACGTAAGTACTAAACATATGGTGACGCATAAAATGATGAAGCCAAAAACTACGGCTACGTCTAGAAAAAAGCTCTTTCTCCTTTTCTTATCGGCACGCTCTAGTTCAAAACATAACTTTTTAATCTCGATGAGTCTGTTCAATATGTCGATAAATTGACGCTGTTTCAGACAAAAATTCGAAATTATAATAGTCGAGTTGCAAAACATTAACGCCTGATAAATGAGCCCTAAAATTTTCTCCTGATATACCACTCGTTTGAGCATACGCAAACACGTAAAAACATTCAATGTCAACGTCGCGAGATACAGAAAAACGTTGTATACGATTCCGGAAGTCGAACGAGCGAAAATTTGCGGTCCAAGGCGATTTAATCCTATGGGAGCGATGCCGAACAATTTGCACGCGTAAAAGAAACCGCACGCAGCAATGAGTATCGCACGAGACATTTTAGTCCAGAGCCGTCCAACTAAACTTGTGTCGAGTATATTGGGCTTGTATGGAAAACCGTTCGATATTGGTAGTGTAGATTCAAACGTGAAACGAGTGACACGTAAGTGTACTATCCATAATAAAGAAAATCATTGGAAATTTATGAAAACTTGCAAGATGCGGATTTAATTAATTTTTTAAAAGCATTCCATTTCTAATTTAAAAATTGGTTCTTTATCAGTACAATTAAAATTTATTTACAATATTTTTGCTATGTTGTTTTCGTCTTTTCGATTCCGATGTTTTTACAAATTAATTTTTTGTTTCATCTGGCAACTTCAATAGGTATATAATGAAATAAAATCCAATTTTTATTGTGCATTAATTGCAACTTTCAACGGCATTACTCGCGAGAATGCGAGGTCGTACGCCGGAGACTCCACATGAATGTAAAACGAGGAGTTCTCTCAGCCACTTTGTCAGGCAGCGGCGCCGGCGAGAAATACCGACACTTCCATGAGCTTTTTGTTTTTAGAGCTTCGCTCGCACCCAACCCTCTTCTGATACTCGTTGTAAGAATAATGTATAAGCAGATAAATTGGTAACTTAATTGTAAATATTATGATTATAATATATTTAATGTATTATATAACATATTGTAAACATTATAAGTATAATATATTATAGTAAACACTGATGATGTTTATAGTAAAAACCAATTAGTTGGAATGTTGTTGTCCTCGATGAATCATGCCATGATTCAAAATAATTTTATTCATTCAATTTCCGTAGCACAAAATTGAAGACCAGTTGTGTAGATCAGACACTAAAATTGATAAAAGAGAGAATAAATCCGAAGAAGTTGTCTCCAAAGATAATTTGAATCAACCTGCCATTGTTGTTTCAGACAACGAAAAATACGTTTGTGATAGTCAGGAGGCCTTTACAATAGAATCAAGCATGATGAAACACCGAGATAAAATTCACAATAAACAAACAGATTACACATGCGACAAGTGTGAGAAGAAATTTGAGTTCCGAAGTCATTTGAGTAGGCACCAAATATCAGAACACAAAGGCCGTAAAGATTTTGCATGCGACAAATGCGAGAAGAAATATGTGAAAGAATCGAGTTTGTTTATGCATCAAAAATTAGTACACAAAGATCGCGAAAATTTCTCATGCAACAAGTGTGAGAGGAAATTTGAAAATGGATCCAATTTAATTAAACACAAAAAAATATTTCACGAAGTTTTCAAAGATTACTTATGTGAAAATGTGCGAAGAGATTCGGGAATAAACAAAATTTGCTCTTGCACATAAAGACGGTACACGACGATCGCATGAAAAAAACGCTGAAAAATGTTGCATGTGACAACTGCGGGAAAAAATTTGGAAGAAAAACGAACTTTTTAAAACACCAAAAAACAGTCCATGAAGGCCAAAGAGATTACGCCTGCGACAAATGCGAGAAGAAATTTGGGCGCAAAACGCATTTGCTCTTACACCAAAAGACAGTCCATGAGGGCAGCAGAGATTTTACATGTAACATGTGCGAGAAGAAATTTGGATACAAATCGCATTTGCTCAGACACCAAAAAACAGTCCATGAGGGCCGCCAAGATTATTCATGCGATAATTGCGAGAAGAAATTTGGGCGCAAAGCGCATTTGCTCCGACACCAAAAGACAGTTCATGAAGGCCGAAAAGATTTTACATGTGACAAGTGCGAGAAGAAATTTGGAACAAAATTGATATTGATTAGACACCAAAAGACAGTCCATGAAGGTCGTAAAGATTTCGTGTGCGACAAGTGCGAGAAAAAATTTGGACAGAAAACGACTTTGCTTAAGCACCAAAGAACAGTTCACGACTTTCGCAAAGATTATGCATGTGACAAGTGCGAGAAGAAATTTGGAACAAAATTGATATTGATTAGACACCAAAAGACAGTCCATGAAGGTCGTAAGGATTTCGTATGCAACCAAAGCGAGAAGAAATTGTGATTTATTATTGTAAATATGTATTAGGGTGATTCACTTTTTCAAAAATTTTTTGTATCTCGGGGGATCCATCGGAATCTGAAAGTTTGAGGTTTAAAATGAAGTTTCCTTTAAACGAGAACTCAAACAAATGATTTTAGATGGTGTCGATGGATTTTTGAAGTTTAAAAACGTGCTCCTAAAAAGAAGCAAAATCGGGCAACCATTCGATTTATTTCAAACTCTGTTCAGAGTGTAAAAATAATCTTAACGATACATATTCTTACGTGTTTTTGTCTACGGAATCGAATGCCGTAGTTAGTTTTGACCTAGGAGCACAATTTCATTGAAAAAAATACACTTTTTCGATCGTTCTTTTTCGCAAATTTCGCAAAGTTCATTTTCGAGCGAGCGTCAAATGAACAGAAAAAATCTATTAAGTGAGCGGCAAATGCGAAAGTTTCAATAAACAAATCGAACCTTATAGAGTTCGTCTCTGTATGAAAATACAGAGTGTGCGGTCCTTCAGTACCCACAACCAATGCAAATATCTGTTCTATAACTATTCCCCACATCGAGCACGAACCTCAAGCTATTGGGATCGAACCTGGGCTTAGAAGGCGCGTTATAAAGGTATTATTGGACCAAAGGGTCACAACCCTTAACAGCTAATCGCATGCCTTTAGACGATACGCTACTGATGACAACACGCTCTGATATAACACACGATCAAGACCCAAGTAATGGTGATTTCGAAGATCTCGATAACGCTATTTCTTTATGCGATAAACTTAGTTTAAGTATGTATGTCGAAAAAGTAATAGCATATGTAAGTGGAGCAGTCGTCAAGTCGATTTTGACAAAACTAAAGTGTTCGATCAGCATTAATGAGTTGACCGTTCGTGAAGGAGATCAAGCACCTTCCTCATTGCAAGTATGAAAAAGTTACGGAGTTCTAATTTTAGCTTCGCCAGACGTCATTCGAATTTTCCGAACGGCTGAAAAAGTTCTGAAAACTCAGCTTTCCTTTATTTCTGAACAGAACATTATTAAAAAAAATGATGAACATTGCTCTGAACTTACTGCCGATTAATTCTTTATTTACAATTGATCAAAATTTGTTCGACCAAGCGCCGTTTTTCGATCATCGAAACCAATTGGTTCGCTTAATTTTAGATCAGTATTTTCGTATTAGATTACATTGAGAAGCATCTAAATCTTCCGAATTGAAATCACGAGTGAGAACAAAATTTCAGAGAATTATTGTATTTAAAAATCAATAAAAATAATTCATTACGTACGTTTTTTTATTAAATTTTATAATCATGTAAACAATATTTTTCATAATATTTTGCATGAAATGCAAAAAAAAAATGTATTTAGTCGTCGGTACTTGAACTCGGACCCGTGATATGAAAAAGCGAGCGCGCTAGGATTTTCATTTTTCTAGATGATCTCTTCAAAAGTACATAGTTAGTTTCCATTGCATTTTTTGAACTATCAATAAAACATTCAATAGGGGTTACGTTAGATGTGCGCTGCACCAGACAGCACGCGCTTGAGCAGTCGAGCAGCGAGCCCGAGAGTGAGTTGAGCAGAATCGATGCTCAAGACAAGTCTGGTTGGACACCATTGCACGAGGCTCTGTCTTGGGGTAACGATAAGGCGACCAGATCCTACTTGAAAGAGGTGCTAATCCGAATTTAACCGCTTCGTTCAGGGGGACACCTCTCCACGTTATTTGCCAGAACCACATACATGATGGTGGCTTGGCGAAGATATTCTTCAAAATTAAACGGTGCAGCTCGACGCCGTGGACGGATTGGGTCGGACACCGCTGCAATGGGCCGTAGCGCATTTCATGCCGTATACAATCGATATACTCTTGGATCATGGGGCCGATCTGTCTAACTTTGTTTTTCCTAAGAGTTATTTCGACAGGAAGTTATCGCGTCATAATTCAATTGATCTCACTAGAAGATTGAGACTGGCGTCTAGAGCTCTGCTCGTCGTCGAAAGTCTTGAGAAAAGAGGATACGAGCTGGATTTGAGTGAAGTCTTGACGATCATGAAATTTTTCGCCAAGGAGGGATTATTTGTAAAGTCGGTGGATTTTGACGTAGATTTGTCCGTCGAAAATTACTCCGTGCAACAAATGAAAGAGACGATGATAAAACCGCGCATGCGAGCGAGGCTTGTGCAGTGCATCTGTGCGAGAGGATTTTTCCGTCGTCGGGCTGTATATCCATTCTGGGAGCTAATACACTATCGGCTACCAATGGAAATCTGTGATATGATTATGAAGCAGCTAATGAATGAGGATCTATATCATATTTGCTTGGCGGCTTTGGGTCAAAGCGAAGTATAATTATCCAGTACTCCGGGACTTATGCAGACTCAACACAGTTGTGATGCTTTTTATATGAGAAACTCACGATGAAAATATATATGCTGTATTTTTGAATGTTAACCTATTTTTTTATATAAATTGAATAAACTAATTTAAACGAAAACAATGAGTTTACATTTTTCTACTGATAAATATCCTAAATCCATTGCGAAAGTTTACACAGGACAGCATTTTTTTTAATACGACTTCATTCAGAAAAGGGACATAGAAAAACGTGTCGGCACTCAGGGTTGAGGTTGACTCATCTCGTGGTTAGAGGACGTCGTCGAGGTTCTGAAGCGTTTGCGCTGCTGCAAGCTGCACCTGTAAACGCGAAAACGTGAAAAAAAAAGAGAGAGAGAAGGAAAAATTTATATAATTAGTCGAATAAAACACAGAAATGTGCATTGGCCCAAATTCACTTTATTAAATGTGATAGGATGATAATGATTATCTATTTTTTACACACTTCGATTGAACGCGAATTACATAGAAACGAATCTAATTGAATTTAAATTAGTCTTTATTAGACTTATTACTTTAAAAAGTTAAGTTAGAAGTTAAAAGCTAAAGTAATAAGTTATCAAGTAATAACATGACGGTTGTTGAACCCTCTTTCTTTTCTCACTCACTCATTTACGCAACTCCGAAAGACGAAGTTCTGCATCTCATCGTCTGCGAGACGCCTCGCGCAAAGATCTCAGTGATGCTGCGAACTCGCGTTGGTAGTCAAGTTATAATCACGTTATTTTTGCTAGATGAAGCCGGGCGCGGGCCACGGACGTAGACACGCCGACGCGTCTTGTACGAGTCCGCGAAAGGCCACGGAGGAGCCGGCTACAGCATCGCAAACTTATAAAATAAAATAACAACAAATTTTTCACTTGGTGACGCGCTGCAAACAAGGCACGAAGAGAGCTTTTAGTACATCGTCGATCAAACTTGTACCGAGCCTGAGATTTGGTTTGAAAATAAAGCTCTCAACATCTTTTCGAGTCAGTGTCGCTCTCTTTCTCCGTCCCACGCAAAAGAAGCTAGTAATTACAGACACGCCGGTGAGTACGGGGTCCTCCTTACACCTCGATATCGCCTCTTCGTATCTACAACAAGAAAATTACACATTTGCATTATCTCCTGATCGATTTTCTGTCTTGCAGCTTCGACAGCTGGATCGCCGTGGCTTACCTTATTAGTTGGTCTTGGCACTCGACGGCGGATTCAAGGCCGCGAGTAGGACCTGTTCGCGCACCTCCGCGGAGACGTTGTTCAGCGCCTCGGCCAGGCGGGTCAGGCCCGCCACCATCTGCGCGTTGATCGGCTCTGGAGCGAGCAGCAACGCTGGCTTCGTTTTTTTGTCTACGCCGTCGCTCGACGACAGTAGTGGTTTCTTTCGCTCCTCACCAGTGACTGCAGTGCTTGTAGCTACTACCGTTTTGAAGTCTTCGTCGGACTCGAGCTTCACGCTGCTGCTCGCTGCCGCGGACTTGGAGGCGTTGACCCTGGTGGTGGTGCACGACGGTGGAGATGCTGGACGCACCTTGGCGACGCTGGGCCTCGCTGTCTCTGCAGGCGCGGGGCGAGCTGCGTAGGGCGCGTCTCTCGCCGTCCTCTCGTTGCGCCCGAAGCGATGCCCATCGTTGCGACGATACTCTTCGTCGCATCGAAACGAGGAGTCTTGCTGGTCGAAGCCACGTCGGCCGCAGTTTTGGCCGCTGCTCCTCTTCTTCTGCGACTCGTAGCTGGCTTTACTGTACGTCCATGGAGGCCTTGCCGAAACGGCAGAGGTGGCGGCTCGTTTCAGTCGATCTCTTTCAATGGCTTGAGTCACGCAGAGCTCGCGCCACGCCTCATCCGCGACCGCAGCCTCTGCCTTGGCGTCGGCGTCTTTTTTGACCGCGGCGTTGTGGCTGCTCTCGAGCCGCTTGACCGCTCTGGACGACACAGCGGATTGTGCCTGCAACACCTCTTGCAGGCGGTAGCGGGGGCGTGGCCGGCCGATTGCGCTTGTCGCCGCCGGGCGGCTCGCTCTTTTTCGAGGGCAGCCGCGGCGTTGCTCTCGGCCAAGGCTGCTCCTAGCAATTGTCTGCGTTGCCTACGACGTTCGGCCTTGCTTAATCTGACACCCTTTTGATTCGAATCGGGACCGGGCTGTCGAGGATAATCGCGGGCGTTGGAGTTATAGCGGCCTCGGCCGCGTCCCGATTCTTCTCGGCTCTGCAGTCGCTGCCAGTGCGTGCAGTAGGCCGTTCCTCGGCATCGGCACTGGGAGTACATCGTCGCTGCGCCACCACAGCTGCAACAGATAAACACTTGACGTTGTTCAATTCGCCCTTCGGATATCGCCATTGATTAATTTGTGCTTCGAGTATAAGTTCTACTCGTGTAATTTATAAATCTACTTTCGCGACGCGTTTCTCGCTTTGCGTCGTCGACTGCGTGCGCGCGACTCGATGACAGAGCTTTCAAATTTCTTATCAAACCTACGCAATAACGTGATTAAACGATGATGCGAGCAGCTCCTCGCCAAGTCGCCTCTTTTTTGCCGTCTCTTCGATTTCTTAATATTATTTTAGTCGGTGATCGCTGTACTCGACGATGCAAGCTTTGCACGTGTCCCGATCACACGTGCGCGCGCGCGCACACACACACGTCTACAACTGAACCGATGAATTTATTGCTCGGCGCAGCTCGTTCAAATGTCTGTCCCACGAGTCTACAGGGTGAGCCGCGACGTATACAACGATCATGGTTTTTATCGTACGATTCAAGAGTTCGATCGGATTAGGGACCGCGCAATCGGACGGAATCTTCTTTACTGGCTGGATGCCTTCTATCTCAAAAACTGCACTCATCCTATCCGCATGATCTTTCTCGGTATCGCATATAATGTAAAAATCAGGCTTGTCCCAGCTGTAGATCACAAGCTCATTGAGCGCGATCGCGAACTCCAGTACGGTGACGTACTGTATAACTTTCAGCTCGACTCTGCGACTGAACAGATCGATGAAAACGATCAGCCATTCGCTCTCGCTGCTGGAGCAGGACGGTAACTCGACGATTTCGCAGGCGATCACGGCCCAGGCTCGCTCGATGATCAGCGGCGCCTCGGCGGTTGGTTGGTTCGCTCTCTGGGGGTTTGGTTTACCCAACGGAGGAGGGAGGGCTGGAACAATCTCGCGCGATATGGCCGATAGCGTGGCAACGATAGCAGCGACGCTTTGTGCAATCTCTGGCCCGATGGCCGATCTCGCCGCACTGGTGGCAAGCGCCCGTAAAACGCCTGCGATTCGAGTCTCTCGCTGCTGGCCCTGCTTCGGCGCCGCGATGGGGCACTACGTTTTGCTTCGTGCGCGGGGACGGGGTTTTCGGCGCAGCTTTCCGATTCGATTTGCCTGTGAGCAAAGGTGAAGCCGCGTCGGAGTCGCTCTCGTCGATCTTCAGCCTCTTCTCGTAGATCTGGCCCTCTCGCTCTATTTTCTCCAGCGAGTCGGGCATGAGATCGCGACAGGCTCGACGATATTTTCCGGGCGCAGGTTGGCCCAAACGATCTCGAGTAATTCGCCGAGCCATGGCTTTCTCGACAAATGCATAACGTAATACCGTATGTGAGTCAGAAACTGCAGAATCGTCTCGTTCTCGCCCTGCACACGGTTACGCATCTCGTACATTATACCGCTATCTCCGCCGATAAACGTGTTTCGGAAGCGTTCTTCGAAATGTCGCCAGGGTTTTAAAGGTGGAGCGCCACGCTTGTAACCACACGGACGCCACGTCCGAAAACGTCACGGCGATCACGTCGAAGAGCTCTTGATCGTCGATGCGTCCAATCTTACGGCAATCTTTCAAGCGATCCAAGAAAACGATAGCTCTTTGTCGATCCACACCGTCGTACTCCAGATTCAAACGGTGCAAGAGCTTTATGAGCTTACGGCCGGTGATTCGCGCACGCTTGGGCCGATCTCCGCTTTCGTCGCTATCGCTCGACTCGCCACAGCTCCAGGGGCTCTCGGACGAAGACGTCCATAAAACCTCTCGCCTATTGTGCTTTCTCCAGCTGGCTTCGCCACGTCGAGAATCACTGCTCGAAGACTCGTAGTACCTTCGACGCTCTTCCGAGAAGGGGCTCCTCGAGTATCGCATGGATCGTCGGTCCCTCGGCGAGGCAGGCAAGCTTCCGCTCGAGCGCGACGTCGATCGGCCACGCCTTCTGCTCGAGTCTTGCTTGATTGGTCGCTGACGAAAATAATCGCGTGAAGCCATTTTTCATGCGTCGAGCAAAATTCTCTGGAACCGGAGCTTTTTTTTGTTGACCTTTTTAAAACGCGATGTCGTGATCTCGTCCTCCGATTGCCTCGCTTCGGTTGCGGTGATAAAAGTTGCCAAGTATTTATTTTTGCTGCAACACGACTTTGGTATACGATCGCGCAGTATCAAGAGCCTGCGTATAAAAATTTTTCCTCGATATAGCTTTACGTACTGCAAAAACAATGCTCGAACACACTCGCCGGGCTTCAAAACATATATAGACTATAGTGATAAAAATGAGCAGAAGCGAGATCGTACACACCGCTACAGGCAATTTTATCAAGAAGCTAATTCTTTGTTTACTCGATGTCTGCCTCGCTCTCCTGCACACCGTCGTTGCCCTCGCGAGGTTGCTATTTCACTGCGTGTTTTTACGGTGTAACTTTGCCGCGCGCCCCTACAACACACTCAAATATCTTAAACTCGCGCTTGTTCGAACAAGTTCGCAATCACACACAGACAAACTCGCTTGCATTTCGTTTCTCAATTCCCAAATTACGTTCGCGCCAAAATGTTTCTTCTTTATCTACTCGCGAACGCAGTTGTTTTATTTTTTTTTTTACCGAACAAGTTTCGCGTCTGGGGTATGCGGCTGATCGTTCCGATGTATCACCAGGCGGATTTTCGATCGCCGTCAGTTCGGCTAGCTTGCCCAAAAAAGAGACTCGCCTGCTCAGGGTTGAGGCTGACTCACCTCGTGGAGTGAGATGTCGAGTTCGGATCGAGACTCGTTTGCACCGCCGCACTGCACCTGCAAACACGAGAACACAAAAAAAATATGAAAAAAGAGAAGGAAACGTTTAATCTAATGAAATACAGAAATGTGCATTGGGACGAAAACACTTCTCGCTTCTATCACTCCACAACTCTATCACTCGCACATAAGTACATCACTCTTAATTGTGTGACATCACATCGCTTGTCCACATTATATAGTATTATATAGTACTCACTCTCTATCGCTGCTGCTGCTCTGCAAAGCTACCACTCGGGTTATATTGCCGGGGTGGCCGTTGACTTGTCGACCGGACAACGAAATTTCTCGCACGCAGGATGAAGTTCTCGGTCCACGATGATGAACTATATACGACCAATAAACCTGGCTCTTGGTTTTACACACTGACACGATTAACTTCCACAGATCTATGCTCAACTACTACACTCAAAATAACGAACTGCGCGTTCTCTGTCGAGGATAGATGCTTTCAGCTCGAAGATCGGATCTCGATTGCCGAATACATTGTGTAGGTATGCGTAGCAGGCGCTTCTCGCTACGTACATTAAGTGGGCTATCGTTGCATGCTGTATCCTGACGCTACCGACTATGCGAATGTAAACACGCGGACGCGCTTTGTTTACGTCCGCGAGATGCTACCGAGTACCGTAACGGACCTGGCATACAGAACGACGCAAAACACGTACGAGTCGAACGTTAAAGTCCGCGCGGACTGCAGCATCGCTCATACAAATACTTAATTCTATAATTATTGGTCCTTCATCGACCAAATTCTATTGTTTATGGGGGCGCGAATTACGAAAATCTCGACTTAGACACTTAAAGTGAGGTTTTTGTGAAGGTAAAAGTTCGAAATTCCATGCTATAGCGAAGCACTGCAAACACCACACGACGGCCGTGTATACTGCGTCGTCACGGCTTCTCCGCGCTGAAACAATTTTCTTGCTGGTTTTTCTACGTATCTGATGTAAAACTGCTTGCTGAATTGGAATTAGCCTGTTGCCACGCCGAAAAACTTGCCAAAAAGTACAGACCGATTGGCATCTTATTATTACAGTCACAGGGAATTTATATTTGTGGTTTATAAAATCGAGACTTTCGACTTTTCTGATTAAATTTTGCTTCCTCATAGAGGAAGCTCTGTGATAGGCTCGAAAACGAGATTTTGAACCAGACCTCGTAGGACAATTTGGTTTACATATTTGTAAACTAGATTGAATTCTCAACAATGTCCGTATGTATGTATGTGTGTGGTGTGTGTGTGTGTGTGTGGGTGTGTGTGTGTGGTGTGTGTGTGTGGTGTGTGTGTGTGTGGTGTGTGTGTGTGTATGTACGTATGTCCGAAGCAAAATCTCGAAAATGTTATGGTAGATTGTATAAATTTCAATTGCATTCATTGTCGTTTGTAGTAATAATGAGGCCAGAAAAAGGTTTTTGGCGATACACGGAAAAAAAAATTTTTTTTTCGATTTTTTCGATTTTTTTTATAAATTCGAAAAAAATTTTTTTTTTTCATGTTTCACGTATAATTGCCGGAATTTTTCAATTACATTCATTGTCGTTTGTAGTAATAATGAGGCTAGAAAAAGGTTTTTGGCAATACACGGGGAAAAAAAATTTTTTTCGATTTTTTAAATTTTTTTTTTGTAAATTTGAAAAAAAAATTTTTTTTCATTTTTCACGTATAATTGCCGGAATTATCTCAATTTTTGTTGTCATCATGAGAGCAGAGCAGTCAAGTTTTAATTTAGACCAAATAGATAGAAAACGGGACTTAAAAATTGATCGTCGTTACAAACGTACAAGTATATTTCGCGTGCGTGCGGCTAAAATAAGATCAGGCGCGCGTAAGCGACAATGTGCCAGGCCATTACTTCTTTTAAAAATTTTTTATAGATTTTTAAATTATTAGTATCCACTATTAGGTTATATTTATATAATACAATAAAATTAGAATGAGGAAGCACTTTGCCAATAACTTGGCAGCGGTTTTTTGTGACTGGGTGCATGAGTCTTGGCTATAGGTGATTAAATTTTTTCAGCTTCAATAATATTTTTCACTTGTTAGGAATACAAAAGAATACACATATTTTTAGGAGAAAAGCTATCAATGAATTAGTAGAGATTTTTATCAGCAAATAATAGTACAGACTACAGCCTCAATAATTGGCATCAATGATGCAGAGTAAATCACTCGTTGTTATTGATAATTTTTTTTCCATATCAACGCTTCTGTAAGATACAGATCAATTGGTCCATTCTTTATGTATGAATTAATGAATTTATTACTATAGTAAAGCTCAATTTTTTTATATATCATGGATATCTTGTCGAGTGTTGGTAAACTTGTCGAATTCATCAAGTTCATGTAATCGCTCGGTGAACTGCAAATATGTGCAACATTAATTGGCGTCTGTGAGAGAATTTTTCATGGCAAACATCGCATTCCCGCTGATTTTTGTCTTCGTCAATAGTACTAATTGATTGTTTAATTTGGGGTTTGAATGTTTCGGGCAAAAGCTGATCATTAACGTCATGAGTCTCTTCAATTGAGCCTTTATGAACTTTTATATGCATCAACAAATTTTCTTTTCTGCCAAACGTTTTTTGGCATTGCTCGCATTTGTGAATATCGCCACCTTCGCGTATCATTTCGTCATTCATTTGTCCATCGTGAACCGTTTTGTGGTGTGATGTCAAAAGCTGTATTCTTTCCAACTTTTCATTGTGCACGTTGCACTCATAGTCTTTCCATCTTTCGTGATTTGATCTGAGATGAAGTATTAAGTTCTGTTTTATTTTAAACGCTTTTGGGCATACGTCGCATAAGTAGTCTTTTCGTCCCTCGTGAACTATTTTTTTATGTGTTTTCAAACTGCTCTTCTGCGCAAATGTTTGTTGGCATACGTCGCATTCGTAATCCCTTCGTCCTTCATGAACTGTTTTTTTGTGAACCATCAAATTTCTCCGATCAGAAAATGCTTTTTGACACGCATCACATATGTAATCTTTTCGTCCATCGTGAAATGTTCTGAGATGTCGTTCTAAGTTCTGTTTTGAGGTAAACGCTTTTGGGCACACATTGCATACGTGATCTCTTCGTCCTTCGTGAACTGTTCTGAGATGAATTTTTAAATTGCGATTTACTGTGAACGCTTGATGGCACACGTCGCACACGTAGTCTTTTCTTCCTTCGTGAACTAATTTTTTGTGTTTTGTCAAATACAGACTAGTTCCGAATGTTTTTTGACACACGTCACAAATGTGATCTCTTTGTCCTCCATGAACTACTTTGCGATGATGTGTTAAGTGGTGTTTTGCTGTATATACCTTGGGGCACACATCGCATACGTAGTCCTTTCGCTCTTCGTGAACTGTTTTTTGGTGTCTTCTTAGGTTGCTCGGATCTGAAAACGTTTTTTGGCACATGTCGCATACGTAGTCTTTTCGTCCTTCATGAACTGTTTTGCAGTGCTTCGCCAAATTGTTCCGATTTGAATGTGTTTTTTGACACACGTCGCATTGATAATCTTTTTCTTCCTTCATGGAAATTTTTGAGATGCATCGTCGGCATTTCGTTTGCTTTTTGTTCACATGATGGTAGAACCATTTCATAAACGTGGTCTTCAGTAGTGTCGTGAACTTTTTTTGGTGGGCTATCAAATTTTGTAGATTTCAAATAATTGTGTATTGCCAATTGCGCGAAAACTTTTTTTGACGATTGTGAGCTTCCTGAGATTGAAATTTTTATAGTTTACTTGATTCGAAACATCGTTAGATTCGAATAAATTAAAACGGTTGAAGTAAAAACACTTCAAAAGAAAACAAATTAACACCTTGCCTTGAATTTCGCTACATACACATTTAATAAACTTTACTAGATATTGAGTTGGATTTCAAATGCGAGAACAAATTTGCTAGGAATATTTGTTTACAAAGTATATTAACCGAAGAAAATTTATGCTTTGTTTATATTCAATATTTTCTAACTAATAATGAATGTTATTTCTGATAAAACTTCTTTGATAAATTAAATTTACTTGTTTCAGCTTTAATGTAGAAAAAATTATTCAGCTATGAATGAATGAACTATATATATGGTTCAAAATAATACTTTTTTAAAATTTTGATTTTGGGACCTTTTTTCTATGTACTATAACATACCAGAAACGCGTCAAGACGGGTGACATACGTGCGGACGAAAATTTAAAAAAGTCTTATTTTGAACTATATATTCTTCACTGTACTCACTATGACATAAATTTTTAAATTATCGAAATTATTCAGAAGTATATAAGTAGCAAATGATCGTATTAAGATTAAATCGGCTACAATCGGAGCCAAAAGTTGTATCACATGCTGCGCACGAGTAACATTGCAGTCTCAAAATTTCATGGGTGACTATACCGCACAAGCATGCTCGGCCTATCCGTGTGCCACACATAGTCCGAGCGTGTCTATGTGCACGCAGCGGCCAATCGCGAACCCTTTCGAAGCTGATTACTCATTAACGGCGCTCGATTTTCGTAATCTTTCGTCGCAGTACTACTTATGTTCTAATATACCTGTAGTTTCATTTATAACAAAATCGTATGAAAAGTTTTCTTTCTGTGTGACTTTTTCCGAGTTTTCCTATCTCGCCTATGTTAATTTAAAAACGTTGAAATTAAATATCTCGTGAACTACACGGTTTGGAGAGTATTCCTGCGTTGATTAAAACTACCTATACCCTCCAAATTTCAAGAATGTAGTACCTGAAGATGTAATACCTTAATTAATCATAGTATAGGCAAATTTTTGCACTAGAATTTTATACGAGAAAATAAGAATGTTCACATTTTTAGGAGGAAGCTCCTTGCCAATTTATTAGCAGCGAACTTTTTCATTGGCATCGTTATCGGCAATGTAAGTACTCCTCGAGCAACTGGTAAAATCATGTTGAGATATTGTTTTTATGTCAAGACATGTTCAGACTATATACTTGAATTTTTTACGTTTCATCGAAACGATTTTTTACGTTTCGCGGTTGGAAGGTGGATTAATAACGCATACACTTTCCTTTACACACATCCATTGCTGCATTCCAAATAACGATTTTGTCAAAACACTAGAATTATAAATCTGCTCTATAGGAGAACTAGAATGCAAGTTTTACCGACGATTATTTAAGAACTGTAAGTTTTCCGCTGAAGTATCTTAAATCATCATAATCTAAGTATTTTAACTATCATCCAGTTTTAGTGAAAACTATTCGTGCAATGTATCCTGGGATCAAAGCGGAAAAATTTCATGGGATTGACCTATCTCTTCAAGAGGTTTTTACAGCGGATGAAAAGTATTATAGACTTGCTTTTTTATCAGATAGCATGAATCCAACCGTAAGAAAATGTGGACAAGGTTTTTTATTAGCTAATATTATTCACGGCATTTATGTTACGGTGAACCATATCTTACATTTGCATTCATTTGTATTCAGTAATCTTAATTTTGTTATGCTCAAACAGGGTCTTTCTATGATGCACAAAACATTCAAAACACCGATAAACTGGGAATTCGCCATTCAAAACGTATTTGAAATGTCATTTATAATTACGATTTTTGGTATTTATGTCATCTTCATCACCGGTGACAATAATGTACGTGCTTGATGAAGACAATATAGTAAAATGATATTTCATTAATGTCGTAATCTAAACGTTGCATTAAACAGATCGTCCATTCAAAACAATTGATTCAAGATCACTGGGACGATGAATGTTTACCCATTGAAAAAGAGATAATGATAAAGACTTGCAAAGGATATCATAGGCTATCGTCATTTTTTAAACGTTTGATGATTTTTTAATTAATTGAAGGTCACATATTACGATAACTTTATTTGTTTTATGTGATCAATTCTTTAGTTTTCATTTATTCTACGTACATTGGATTTGCAATTCTACCCGCGGTAGTACCGTTTTCCCTAAACATAATTGGCAACCATAATTATTCAAAAATGTTATGTACTTCTGGGGAGCTGTATCCAAACCGTGAAGACTACTACTATTTTTGGTTGGCTTACACGACTTTTCTCATGTTCAGCATTGCAAGTATCGTGGTAGCTCAAATTAGTCTTTGTATATACTTCGTTTCTATTAATCTATCGAAATTTGAGGTCATTTGGTAAGTATGCGTATTAATTAAAAAGAAACATTATTTTTAAATGCTCAAAATAATGTAAAACTCGTTTAATATATAGCTATCACCTGGAAAGACTTCGAGAAATGTCTGGTCAATCTGATGAAAACGATCCCAATGAAATTGAGAAGATAGTCAAACATACTTGTGCTAACCATTATGAAACCTTAAAGTTGGGTATTTTTTTTTTAATTAGCAAAAGTTTAAATTTATTGAACAACAAAGTATCTGTATTCGTAGTTTCTTTATGTTATTTCAAACATTTAGTCGTAGAGTTTTAGCATTTCTTTCTACTTATGTTTTTGTTGCTTTGAGTACTACTGGTACTATGGTAAGATGCATACATAATAAGAAAAAAACATTACAGAAATAAATTGTTTCAGTTTTTCAATTATATTTTCTAGATTCTGTATGCCTTTAAGATCAAAAATACTTTTCTTATCCTTGAGATGATCGTTTCATTTCTCTGCATACTTTGCTTTGCTTTTTTAATGGGCCATATCGGTCAAATATTACGCAATGCAAGTGATAATCTTTTCTATCAAAGGTGGGTCTCATTTTTTCCTATTTTGTCGTTTTTGATTGATAGTTAATAATTTCAGCTACTTCTGTGGGTGGTATAATTTACCAAAAAAATCGAAAAAAATTATGCACATGATGATGGCTCGTTGTTTGACACCTTGTGAATTACAATCTGCACCATTATCTTTCATGAAATTCAATTATGAGAATTTTAATGCTGTAGGTAGAAAAATTAAGGCTACATGCTACAATTAACTGGATAATCATTGAATGTGAATTTATTTACTGCAGGTTGTCAATACTTCAATTTCATACATGACAGTCATAGCTTCAGTTATGTAATGAATTTTGGACAAATTAAGCTGGGCACGAATTTTTATGAATAAACCTTAAAGTTTACCAATCATGCGTGAAAAAGCGTTGCCTATACCAAAAATCCAAACACTTTATTTTTCCAAGAAGACACTAGGTATTCAATGATGTCAATCATGGAGTTCTGAAAAACTCGATATTCTGCAAACTGAAGTAATCATTATACCCCATTTTTGAACACCAAATTTGATTATTTTAATTTTAACCATCACAATTTTGAATAAATATAAAAATATTTACTTATTTGAGAAATTTAAAGACTAAAGTCTTGTTTTTGTAATCGCCCAAAGCTTATTCCCATGCCCATCCAAATTCATACATTTTAATGGCGAATGTTCTATAGACCAGAAAGCCTTTATTTTCTATTAATAGTTTTATGCGATATCAGAAGGACTTACTTGTGGTTAGCTATTTAAAATTTCATAAAGTCAAAAATAATAAAATCATTTTCAAGGTTTCAAGAAAAAATGGAAACAACTCTTTCTGATTTTCCGAAAATTTTGGTTTTTTCGATTTCTCTTTACAGAGTTAGTGTGTTTTTAAATATTTGAGCATTTATTGTGAGAGAAGAGTACCTCAACTAGTGGCTAAAAACTTAAGACCAGTGCGGTGTAAGAGCTTATAGCGGGAGCTGGAGGAATTCCAGGCAGTTATGACCGATTTTCACAAAAAATTTAGATTTGAAATCGAAACTAGGATAAAAAAAGGTAAAACAAATGGTTACAGCACTTTTCTTATTTAAAATAATAGCTTGACTGCTCTTGCTTATCTGTCTCTGTGCAAGTATAACTCTTCATATAACAGAAATTATTAAGAGAATGTCTCATTTAATTAGTTATTCAATTCAAACATAGGATTGATAATTTTTTTAAATATATTTAAAGATAGCTCTTTTCTAATGACAGTATCGAAACAAAATGCTTTTTTTATTATTTATACATTTAAAAATATTTTTAATTCTTTCCATATCAGTTTTTGTAAAATTCATGACCAACACTCATTATCATTACTTGTTATAAAATATAGAATTTATAATTGAAGTATAGCTGAGATTTCCAAATTCGGAAAAATAAAATATTGAGTAAATTTTAATTGCAATTGAAAAATCATTTAAAAAGTCTTTTGAATAAATATGAAAAGATTTCAATTGAATCAAATTAAATTCAAACGATAAATCGGTTACCAAATAAACAAATGTTTAATAACCGATTAAAAATTCATTTGTAATAAGACAATGAAGAAAATTTAACTATCAAATCGAATCAAAAATTTTAGTAGATATAATATACCGACGATTAAAGGTAAAAAAATTCTTCTTAGGGTAGGTTTGAAATAAGAAAACGCATCGAATTGAAACAAAAATTTTCAAGGTAATGACATGATATAAAACAGAGTCATTTTGAATCCGTCGAGCTTATTTAAAATCAGATAATATTTTATTTAACTATATATTATAAAAATTGCCGACAAAATTTAGACTTTTAGTTTCAAATCACGTAATTACCTTGGCGCTTTTATTGTATTATCATACAGCTTTGACAGTGCACTGTAAACAATTTCATTATTTACAAATCTGTTGATCACAATTTAATGATTCGTGATTTACAATGTATAGGTGAGCCATCAAATATCAATGTTCGTTTAATTACAAAAAAAAAAAAACGAAAAATCGGACAATTGAAAGCCTATTCTGGTTTAACTTATAGAGATCACTTTTTAATTGTAAAAAAGCTGTCTTAACTTGTTCCACATAAGTGAATATGTGGTTGTGCTGTTTTCCAAAAACAATAAACAGATATTAATTACATGCTCTAAATGCAATTTCAACACTTGAATGGGTACAATAAATTCAAGATATTTTTTCATTCAACTATTACATTTGTTTCATATGGTAGTATGTATAAGGAATTTATGATTTACAAAAACGTTTCATAAAAAGATAGGGCAGTAATTTTCTATCCCTAGGGTAACAATTTCTATCCCACAAATATGAGCATACACTATAAAATTAAAACTATAGTTACTTTTCAATCAAAGAATTTGATGTTCATATTTTGATTCCACAAATTACTATCCACAAAAAAATCTGTATAAAAGATCAATAATCCAATCTTTGATAATTTATGTTGTTGAAAAATAAGTTATCCTTGTTGAGTTATCAATTGCTAATATCATAACAAAATAGTCTCTGCTACAGAGTATTTTTTTTAAAAGGAGTTTCAAATGCAAAGTTGAGTTGATAGTTGAGATACCACAATTCAAGCATAACTTCTTTAGTGATATACTTGATTAGTCTCTGGTATTTTGGTGGTTTGTAATTATAATCTTACTGTGCCATATCCTATTTGCCTAAGAAAAATTGTTGATAACAATTAATAGTAGAAATTTACTTATATATAAATACTTATATATAAAAAAATACCAACCATTTGGAAAAATTATATTTCCTAGAAATGCTGATTCAAGATAAGATGCAACTAGGTTTCTCTTGCACATTTCCATCAGCTTTTTCAATTTCTATTAATAGGGTATGGAAAATATCAGCTACTGCCTAAAATTTTAAAAGCAAGAGTATAAGTGAACAATGTTATTAGTTATTAATTATTACAAATGAAAAATAATTAAAATTACCTCATTTTGTTTTGCACTGGTTTCCAAAAATGCAGCATGCCAGCGATCTGCTAATTGCTTTCCCTGTTCTTTTGTGACCATTCGATCTTGAAAAAGATCTGTTTTATTTCCAACTAAAACCATGGGTACACTATAAAAAAAATCATTAATGTTTCTTATTTTTCAAATTACGTGTAGTGATGATAAATAAACGAACTACGCACTGGACTTTGCCTGTTATATCCAAAAGCTTATCATATATAACTTGCACAACTTCAAAACTTTTTAAACTAGTTATGCTGTATACTAAAACGTATCCATGAATATCCATGGAGTACTGAGTAGGAAATATACTGTATTCATCCTGACCAGCAGTATCAACCAATTTGACTTCATAGTCTTGTGAATTTACGCGAGTGCTCTTTGTAAAAGCTACAAAACATTATAAAGAAATTAATACGTATTATAGCTTTTCTTGTGCACTCTGATTTTGTATCATTGCCTCAGCTAGTGCACTTAAATAAAGTACTAATTTTAAAAGAGCACTGGTGAAAAACTTACTGTTTTCTATGGTTGGATCATAAGAATCTACAAATTGTCCTTCAACAAACTGTATACTGAGCGACGATTTGCCTGGAAAAGTATGAAAATCAGTCGAACTCTCAGCATCAAGTTAAACAAATTGAAAAAAAAAAGGAAATAAAATAACGTGAGTTAGAAAGGCACACAGCCTTGACGTACCAACTGAGCGATAGCCCATGATGGCAATTTTTCTCGCTTTGGGCGGCATGTTGCTGCTCGTCTGCGGTGTCGATGAGTTACGGTCACGTCACTTTTTTTATTATCGAAGTCTGCAGCGGCCAAAGCAACAACTGCATCCGTATACACAGCGAGACGCTCGTTGTTACACGTAACAATATATACTTTTATTTATCGGCAAAAGCGAAAGCGGTCCTGGATAATGTCCCTCTCAGAACTTGGACCTGCATCCGCTAAACCGGAGCAGCATTATTTTCTCGAGTATTTTGCAGCTGCAGCAGTCTCCGGTGCGTCGTTCTATAAACAGAATGAACACGAGATGATGATCCATGCGATTCATATAGGGAATGCGAAAAATGTCCGTGTGCACATGAATGAGAGCGTGTATAGGCAAGTGCAAAAAGTAGTAGCAGCAGTAGTAGTAGTAGCAGCAGTAGCTGTAGTAGTTGTGTAGTAGAAGAGGAAGAGGAGAAAAAAAGGTGACAGTTACGAGCGGAGAGTATATGTTATTATAAAAGTCGAAATCTATATACGTATTATGTGTGCAAAGCCGCGACTAGTCGCGACTCCGGAATGACTCGGCTGGATAAGAATTAGCAACGATGTCAAAACTGCGACGCGCGATGAGACAGCCAGAGACGACGACGACGACGACGACAACGTAGACACAGACGCGCGCTTGCGGAGAGCTATAAGCTCTCTTTATAAGCGAAAGAGAGAGAGAGAGAGAGCAGCGGCGAGTGCAAAAATTACGTATTATTATACATCGCAGTCTCGCACGATATATATGTATTATGTATGTGTGCGTGTGTGCGAGTGCGATACGACTCGCAGAATTCGCACCGCAGCGGATCATGAACCGACGACGACTGGCTCTTATAATACATAAATACATATATAGCTATATATTAAATGTATCCACTGGCTATAATACGTCTCTCTCTCTCTCTCGGTCGCAGTGCGCTGCCAAATGCATTCCTAACCAAGAAAGAAAAATTTGCGCGTTTGCCCACGCTTGGCTCGGTGGGGCTCCATCGCGTCGTCGTCGTCTCTGCGATCTCTTTTTTACAATACATGATTAACGTTGTCACTATGCTATTATTACGTGCACGCGTAATGCGTTCCGCGCGCGCGCGCGAACGTGTGTGTGTGAGTTACCTAGGTATGCGTGCATTATACCGCGAAGACGCGCCGAGAGAAAGAAGAGGGACTGCACGTGAAAAGATGACGCGCTGCTCTGCTCTGCACTCGAGTCCGCGCGCGAAGCAACAAGCACAAAAGCATACCATATAAATACGAGGCACGCACACGCTTCGGTTATTATGGTCTGGCCGTGCGTTTATTTTCACGTTGTATATGTTTAGAAGCATTCGTCGATGACGACCGAAGACGTATTTTGCAACGAGCCACAAGCACTATGCAGCAACACGACCCGCGACGTCTACGCGACGATTACTATCCAAATATGTGTGCGCGAGTGTGTTTACGTCTGTGTGTTTGTATATCACGAGCGAATGTCAGAGGGCCGTTTTGTCGGCGCCGCTTGGCGTTATATACATAACATAATAAAGCTACGTTAGTTATTGCCTCGGTGCAAGTTAATACGTAGATACACGTTTTATTATAGGTAATATAGAGACGTCATTGCGCCAATAAACGAGTCAACGTCGTCGCGAGCGCGTAAGTGATAATGTATACGTGCGACGAGAGATGCACACAATACGCACATACATTTTCGTTCTAATTCGTCAGCCACACACACATTCATGTACACGTTATATAGATATAGAGAATATTAGAGACAGCGGCAGCCACACACGAGTGCGCAGTTGTAAAATGAATAATACACATGTATGTACACGGACTGATATGTTCTACTACGTATTTGCGTCGATGAAAATACGTGCTAAGTTCGTAGTTTAATAGGAATCGAGTGTGCGTAGTATATACGCAGTATAAATGAATCGAAACAAGCGCAGCTCCGAGAATAAACAAACGAGACTGTACCTTGCGGCGCCTCGCTATTTTCATTATTACATGCACCATGTATTGTTTAAACTACCTGTTGTTGTTGTTGTTGTTGTCGATCTTCGTTGCTGTGCTTTCGTGACTACGCGAGATCGCAAACAAGGAACTGCGTCGTTGTCGTTGTTTTCGCCCAACTGACTCGATGATTTTTAACAACCGATGGCCACACTCGTTGTAAAGGCGCGAGAGGCGATATCGCACCGAAGCGCACGTATTATTACATATATACGAAACGTATCTACTACGACGTACCACCTATTGTACCGATACACACAACTCTCCGCGCACCACGACTCGTCTCGAGATATATAGTTCGAATCTAAGCTGTTTCGCGTGTTGACGAGAATCAACGACTGGCCGCGGCGTGTACGGCTCGTGCGTGAGGCGAACTACTACTACTACCGTATACTATGTGCTACAACACTACTACTGTCTGATGCTACTGCTGCTGCTGGCGACGGCGGCGACGAACGACGAGAATGGACATATAAACACAGAGACGCGACGCGCTCCACTCGCGACGTTTTTCCGCGAACGGCTTGACTTCTTGCGCTATATATTACTGCGAGCGGGGCACACACGCACGTCACACACGTAGCGCGCACAGACGCACGCACTCACCTATACTGGCGGATATTAAAGTACACAAACACGTCGAGAGAGAGAGAGAGAGAGAGAGACTGACGCTTTTACAAGAGCGGCGCAGACGGACGAGACTTCCTATCATAATACAGCGGCAGCGGCAGCAGCGCGATATATTTGTTAGCAGCAGACTCGAGCTTATTGTGTATAGAATGCGGCTATCGCGCGTCAGCGGGCCACTGATCTTCTATATACCGTCCGGAGAGATCTTCGAGCTGCTGCTTATGGACCTGCGCGGGATGATCTTTTTTTTCACTCTTATAAGTATGCGGTATCTCGAACGCGTGCATATATATGTATGTGCATGTATAAACACACACACGACGGTGCTGAGGTGGGGAACGCGCCTCTACTCGGTATGTTTTAATTTCGCTGACTTTTCCCACTTCCCCTTTCGGAGCGTTGCATGGGCCTGTATCACTTGCATCATTGTGTATATGACGAGGCGCACTTTTAGCTCATGGGCTTTTCCCGGCGTCAGCAACGCAAACACGCACACACGCTTATTGGGTGCATGTGCATAATAACTGGATGCTGTCGACACCGCCAACGCGCGCCACCGCGGCGGCCGCTTTTCTCCGTGTTCAGTCAATGGGTGGCCATTGACTGCGAGCTGCAGAGCCGTACGCGTTGCTTTTTCCCCGCGCTCGTCATCGCGGCATTTCCTTGTCGTCGAGTTATGCCAACGATGTCCCGTATTTTTTTTTATTATTATTAAGTTTTTTTCTTATCGCGGCTCCATTACAATGCAAGCGGCAGAAACTTTCAATTGTTTTCGTTCTTTGCGCGGAGCGCGTGCTGCTTGTTGGCGCGGATACATCATTGACGCAGAGCCTCGTTTTCATTATTTTTTTTTTCCATATACCGCAAATAATAATGTTCCGATCGATGTGTGTCACAACGATATAACGCAAAACCCAATGAAGCGATGAAAATATGTTTGTACATATAGGGTTTCGCATTATCAATTGTTTTTCGCGCGGTCTGCGCTATGTATCTCGATTGTCTCGTTAATTTCCAAATCCTCGTCGATGTATATGGGGGGAAAAACAGTTTTTGTTATTAGAAAAGCTGCGCGCGGCGGCTGGCCATTCAGAAATTACTACGCGTCAAACTTGCTTCGCGCGCGCGGCGTAGTAACACATAACATATATATACAACAAGTACTGCGTCATTGCATGTGTTATTATTTACTTTTTCATTCGGAGCTCTCTTTCACGTGAGAGAGCCGCGAAACGGATACTCGCGCCATTAGCGATCAGCTGTTCTATCTATAGCTGTACACGCAGTACACATACAACAACAAGCATGAATGGCATTTTCGTGTATTAAGCCGAGGCCTTTCAAGCACCAAATTTTAGAAATCAATGTTGTTTTCGTCCTAGTAATACGCAATTAGCCATCGCTTGCGGAAGTAGCGTCTGCGTCGGGTCGACTTTTTACTTGTGGAATGCGAGCTCTCGTTTATATGGAGAGATTTGACAGATATACATTTCCCACGTTTCGAGCGCGACTCCGAAATTCAAACAAAATATCTAATACATAGAAAAAAAAACTGCTGAAGAAGATTGCTAAAGAAATTTTTGACTTCGGTAGACTTTAAAATTTGTTTACGGGGTCATTGTTTTGACTACAATTTCGTAGTACTTTCAACACTTTTAGTATAGACAGATAACAAATTCAAGGTCAGCGGCGGATTAGTAAAAGTACCGTCCCCTTATATATTTAAAGGATTTCAATATTAGATTTTGTATTGATAAAAGGACTGAGAAAAGGATAAAACCATTATGAGATCTTTTACTGATTTTAAAGAAACTTAAAAAAACATTTTTTGGTTCAAATTTAATTGTTAAATGATTTCCACGTTATTTTTTCCATAAGAACTTATTGATAATACTTATCACCGATCGTATCTCTCTTCAAAAATAATCAGTTCGTCAGCAAGTTCATCAAAATCTTTCCCTTGTTTGATCAATTCAGCACAACATCGAATGAGATTTATCTCTTTCTTAAAACTTTCGGTCGATCTAATTTTGGCATAAATAGCTGCAGAAACTACATAGCCGAAAAATTTACGAAGACTAGTAATTATTGGCGAAATTGTCTTTTGTTTATTAATAAAGTACCACCACGACAGAGAATAACAACGTAATAATAGTTCAACGCCCGAAATTCAGGAGATACAAAATAATTTCGGCCCATTTTTATTGAAATTTTAAACGAACATATATTTAAATATCTAAACATATTTACAATTGTCATCATTTCTCCTCGCTTTTGTCGCAAGGGGAATCTTTGCAACCATCATGGACTGTCTTTCGGTGTTTGAACCATTGCTGTTTTTGTCCAAATTTCTTCTCACACTTGTCACATGCGTAATCTTTGCGACCCTTATGGACTGTGTTTTGATGTCTGATCAAAGTACTTAGTTGTCCAAATTTTTGCTCGCAATTATCGCATGCATGATCTTTACGACCTTCATGGACTGTCTTTTGGTGTCTAATCAATATCAATTTTATTCCAAATTTCTTCTCGCACTTGTCACATGCATAATCTTTGCGAAAGTCGTGAACTGTTCTTTGGTGCTTAAGCAAAGTCGTTTTCGTCCAAATTTTTTCTCGCACTTGTCGCACACGAAATCTTTACGACCTTCATGGACTGTCTTTTGGTGCTTTAATAAATCCGGCTTTCGTCCAAATTTCTTCTTGCAATTGTCACATACGTGATCTTTCCGACCTTCATGTATTATCATTTGGTGCTTAAACAAACTCGATTTTTCTCCAAACTTCTTTTGACACTTGTCGCATGCGTAATCTTTACGACCTTCATGAACTGTGATTTGATGTCTTATCAGATCTGACTTTTTTCCAAATTTCTTTTCGCACTTGTCACACGAGTAATCTTTACAACTTTCGTGTACTACCTTTTGGTGCTTTAACAAATACGATTTTACTCCAAATTTTTTCTCGCACTTGTCGCATGCGAAATCTTTGCGACCTTCGTGGATTAATTTTTGATGTCTAAGCAAATCCGATTTTTGTCCATATTTTTTTTCACACTTGTCGCATGGGTAATCTTTTCGACGTTCGTGGACTGTATTTTGGTGTATGAGCAGATACGATTTTTGCGCAAATTTACTTGGGCACTTGTCACATATGTAATCTTTTCGGCCTTCATGTACTGTCTTCTGGTGCAAAAGCAGATACTGTTTAGATCCAAATTCTTTCATGCATTTGTCGCATGCGAAATCCTTGCGACCTTCGTGGATTAATTTTTGGTGTCTAAGCAAACTACTTGGATCCCCCAATTTTTTTTCACACTTCTTGCATACGTAATCTCTACGTCCTTCGTGTTCTCTTTTTTTATGTCTTATTAAACTGCTTCGAGTCCCAAATTTATTCTCGCATTTGTCACATGCATAATCTTTGCGACGTTCGTGAATTATTTTTTGGTGCTGAATCATAATCCATTTTTGTCCAAATTTCTGATTGCATTTGTCACATGCAAAATCTTTGCGATCTTCGTGGATTATCTTTTGGTGGACGAGCAAACTGGATTTACGTCCAAATTTTTTTTCACATTTGTCGCAAGCGAAATCTTTAAGAGTCTCATGAACTGACTTAATATGCAGAAACAAACTTCGTTTATTCCCAAATCTCTTGGCGCACTTTTCACATAAGTAATCTTTCAAAACATCGTGTAATATTTTTTTTGTGATTTAGTAAAGTTTTTTTATTTTCAAATTTCCTATTGCACTTGTTGCAAGTGAAATCTTCGCGATCTTTGTGTGCAAATTTTTGGTGCATAAATAAACTCGATTGTTTCACAAATTTCCTCTCACATCTGTCGCAATCAAACTCATTTCGGCCTTTGTGTTCTGATATTTGGTGTCTACTCAGATTATTTCGGAACTCAAATTTCTTTTCGCAGTTGTCGCATGTGTACTTTTTCTGTTCATTGTGAATTGTGTCTCGGTGAGTTATCATGTTTAGTTCCATAGTAAATGCCTCCAGACAAATATTATAAACAATGTCTTGTTCACTTAAATTTTTTGTTGAGACAACTTCTTTAATTTATTCTATTTTAACTTTAACTTTTATCCACTTTGGAGCTAAATGAAACGATTGATAAATCTATTAAGAGTCACGGAAATTGAATAAAATAAATTTATCTTTTGGTATAATACGGCTTGTTTCATCGGGAAAGTCAATATTCAAACTAACTTGATTGTACTAGAAGCACAATCAGTGTTCGAGGGACGACGTCAAAATAGTTTATGATTGTATTGTTTACAATCAAGTTACCGATTTATCTGTTTATACATTGTTCTTACATCGTCTGAAATAATTTAAAATGTTAACTTGATAATAAATGATATTCATTCCAAAATTTGCCGTCCCTGTGCCATGGCGAGATTGACCTACTCTATAAGCTATTGGTAAAGATTGATTTTATAGTTATATGACATTTTAGAGCCAAGATAAAACGAACGAAATGATGTTTGATATTTATATTTTATGATTTTGATGAACCTTACAAAGTAAAAAAAATCGATACAAATTATAAAAACTATCTAAAGTTGATGTATAGATTAAATGTTATATAAAAAAATTGAGATCATCTGTGTACAAAAGGGCCGTCACTTATATATTTTAAGGGCTTCAATATTAGATTATGTATTGATAAAAGGACTAAAAAAAGGATAAAACAATTAATTGTGAGAGCTTTTATTGATTTTGAAGAAACTTAGAAAAAATTGTTTGGTTCAAATTTAATTGTTAAATGATTTCCACGTTAGTTTTTTAATTAAGAACTTATTGTCATTAAAAAATTTACGATGAGAAGTAATAAGCAGTTTATGAAATTGGTTTTAATTTAACAATAAAGTACTCCCCTGTCAAAGAAAGAAGATGTAATGATAGTTGATAACAATAAGTTTGAACAAGACAAAATCACATTGGCATAGTTTTTATTAAAATGTTAGAAAAACATATTTACATATTATGAATATCTATACATACTTATAACTGTCAATCATCATTTTTTTCTCGCTTTTGTCGCAAGGGTAATCTTTGCGACCGTCGTGAACTGTCTTTTGGTGTTTGAGCCATTGTTGTTTTTGCCCAAAATTTTTCCATCCCTGTCACACGTGAATTCTTTATGACCTTCGTGTACTGTTCTTATGTGTGTCAGCAAATGCTGTTTTCGTCCAAATTTCTTCTCGCATTTGTTACATGAAAAATCTTTGCGACCTTCGTGGATTATCTTTTGGTGAGAAAGCAAAATCGATTTTGATCCAAATTTGCTTTCACATTTGTCGCATGGGTAATCTCTACGACCTTCGTGGACTGAACTTTGGTGTATGAACAAATAGCTTTTATCTCTAAATTTCTGCTCACACTTGTCGCATGCGTAATCTTTACGACCCTCGTGAATTACTTTTTGGTGTCTGACCAAATGCGAATTACGCCCAAATTTCCTCTCGCACTTGTCGCATTCGTAATCTTTTCGATTTTCATGAACCGTCTTCCGGTGCCGAATTAAATTACTTTGATCCCCGATTTTTTTTTCGCACTTGTCGCAAGCAAAATCTTTGCGCCCTTCATGAACTGTATTTTGGTGTAATAACAAAGTCGATTTAAATGCAAATTTTCTTTCGCACTTGTCACATGCAAAATCCTTGCGACCTCCGTGGACTGTCTTTTGGTGACTGATTAAATTACTTTGATCCCCGAATTTCTTATCACAATGGTCACAAGCGTAATCTTTGCAACCTTCGTGTACTGTTTTTTGGTGTCTTTTCCAACTGCCTCGTGCTCCAAATTTCTTCTCACACTTGTCGCACGCGTAATCTTTACGACCCTCGTGGACTGTCCTTTGATGGATATGCAAATATGCTTTACTTCCTAATTTCTGCTCGGCCTTGTCACATGTGAAATCTTTCCGGCCTTCGTGTATTGTCATTTGGTGCTTTAACATATCTGATTTTTTCCCAAATTTCTTCTCGCACTCGTCACCTGCAAAATCTTTGCGACCCTCATGGATTGTCTTTATATGTATGAACAAACTCTGCTTATTTCCAAATCTCTTCGCGCACTTTTCACATAAGTAATCTTTGAAAACTTCGTGAAATATTTTTTTGTGCTTGAGTAAAGTTGATTTATTTTCAAATTTTCTCTTGCACTTGTTGCAAGTGAAATTTTCGCGATCTTTGTGTACTAACTTTTGGTGTGCCATCAAACTAGATTTTTTTACAAATGTCATTTCACAATTTTCGCATGCAAAATTGTTGCGACCTTTGTGTTCTGATATTTGGTGCCTACTCAAATGACTTCGGAATCCGAATTTCTTTTCGCACTTGTCACATGCAAAGTCTTTTTTCTCATCGCGAAGTGTGTCTCGGTGTGTTATCATGCTCGATTCATTTGCAGTAAGTGCCAGCTTCTGAGAATTGTCAAAAAAGTATTGTTTGTCGTCTGAAAAAACAATGTCGTGATCACTTGAATTTTTTTCCGAGACAACTTCTTTGGTTTTTTCTTCAATTTTATTCATTTTGGTGCCTAAATCAAACGATTGATCAATCTATTAAGTGTCACGGAATTTGAATGAGTGAAATTTTGCTTTGGTAATTATAGCTTGTTTCATCAAGAAAAACAATATTGAAACTAATTTATTTGTACTATGAACATGATCAGTTTGTTACAATAGTTTATGATTGTATTGTTTACAATCAAGTTACCGATTTATCTGTTTATACATTGTTCTTACAACATTTGAAACAATTTAAATTTTTAATTTGCCAACGATTCTTTCGAGAAATTGTTGGGCCTTTTAAAGCCAATTACTTCCGAAAAAACTTCCGACAGACAACATCGAGCTAACACAAAAAACATCCAGTTAACAGATCCACATGTACACATGTGTAATAAAACATTTTGGTATTGATTTCAAAATTTGCTACCCCTCGCCATAAAGTTATTGGCGTACTCTGTAACCCGCCACTGGTTAAGGTTGATTTTATAGTTATATGACATTTTAGAGGCAAGATAAAACGAAAGAAATGATGTTTGATATTTATATTTTATGATTTTGATGAACTTTACAAAGTATAAAACATCAATACAAATTATAAAAAACTATCTAAAATTGATGTATAGATTAAAAGTAAAATAAAAAAAATTGAGATCATCTGTGTACAATTGTAAATATTTTTTTCAAGATATAAGTTGCTTAACACAATTAATTATGAGTTACATTACAAATAAGCTACTCAGAACGGTGAGTAAATACATGAATATTCTAAATTTATGACGAATTTTTATCTACAACTTAAAATTTAGATCGTTTACTCGCTACACGTGTGTTATATAGTCATGATACTTGATGGTAGTGTAAAAATTCGTATTTGTTTTTTTAAAATGAATAATGTATAATACAATTAAGATCTTTATAATTAAAACGATACATCATGATAATAGATACTCCGCGCGATTATACCAGTTTGAGTATAAAAATAGATCAGTCAAATATGGTACATTAAAAAAATTTTGGCTTTCAATACGACGACTTGAAATATTTATAGCTCCAAGCTCACTCATCATGCACGATTATTTTAGCACCGATCACAACTCTACCTCTTAAAATTAATTAAAATTAAAAATTAAATGACTGGTTGGGAAATCACTGCAATATGACGCCGACTCCCACTCCGCCTTCGTGCGCGTACATGGACGAGGCGAAGGTCCATGCGTTCGTGTCGGGATCGTAGACTTCGACCGTCGACAAATTCGTGAATCCATCGTATCCTCCGATGGCCCACAGTTTACCCATATTGGCGACGAGGGCAGCTCGACTTCTCATGACGTTCATCGGTGCCACGTACTCCCATCTAAATCAAGATACGTTCAAAGAAGTGCCGACAATGATACATCATTTCAAGAAAAGAAAAATAAACAAATGTCAGAACGTACGTGTCGGTTCTTGGATCGTACGCCTCGACCGATGACAAGAACGTCGAGCCGTCGTATCCTCCGCAGACGTAGAGCTTTCCGTTGAGAGTCGCGACACCCAAACGGCATCGTCGCGTCAGCATGGGCTTGACCAGGGTCCACGTGTCGTTGCGCGGATCGTATCGCTCGACCGAGTCGTAAATCGAGAGGCCGTCGTGTCCTCCCAGAGCGTAGACGTATCCTTGAAAAGCCACGACTCCGCCAGCGGAGCGATGCTTGTTCATCGAAGCCACCATGTCCCATCTGTCGGTCTCCGGGCAATACCTCTCGACGGTTTTCATGGACGTCACGCCGTCGTAGCCTCCGCAAATGTAGATGTACTCGCTCAAGGCAGCCGTACCGACGGCGCTAAAAATCAAAATTGAAATTCATTGCTAATCTGCCGCGCACAAGTTTGAATCCGAGAATGAAAGTCGATCGTACCTTCGTTTGCAGTGCATAGGAGCGACGATTTTCCAGTCTTTCGTTGCCGGGTCGTAGACCTCGACGGTCGATAGCCTCTCGGAGCCGTTGTAGCCGCCAAAGGCGTAGAGCTTGTTTTTATGTACAGACACTCCCACGCGACTTCTCAGCGTCGTCATCGCCTCGGAGGTTTTCCACGTTGCTGAAAAACGAGAGAGATCGTTAAGTGTTTGTCGCTCGTTCGAGAGGTTCCCGTACGTGTCCCGTTGGTTGTCGTCGTCGTGGCTTACTTACCGGTAAAGGGATCGTAGACCTCGACCGTACTCAACGAGTCGCCGAACTTTGTTAGACCACCAACTGCAAAAATGTGTCCCATTATGTAATTGCAGCGCGGCCGGATTCTACTGTTTTCAATGAGGTCTCGTCTGTTAGGTATTAGGTGATAATCTTTAGCTTCGTCCAACAAGTCTCTATAAAAACAACGAAATCATAAGGTTAAAAAAGGTGCAGGGAAATACCAAGTGGTAAAAAATAAAGAAAAATCCGCTCGAGAAAAAAAAGGAGGACCGAATAACAGGCAGTTCGTTCAGTCGCGATCGTGTGTATATATCATCGTAGCGTACCTGCACTGATGCGAGGTGCGTATGAGCTCCTCCTTGGCCACGGTGTCGACGAGGTACTCGGGCGACAGCAGGGGCAGCCTCACCAGCGACATGAGCTCGGCCAGATGGTCGCGGCGCTGCTCGCAGTCGTGCTTGATCCAGCGGGTCACGGCCTCGAACACGTCCTTCTCGGAGCCGACGTTGAGCTCGTCGCAGGCGACGAGATCGCGCAGCTCCTCGAAGCCGAGGCCGAGAAACTCGTCGGAGCGCGAGACGTCCTCGAAGTAGCGCTGTATGTACTTGGTCGACTGGTCGAGGAGGGGCGCGCAACTCAGCATGTCGGCGAAGCTGCGTATGCCGAGGACGTTGTGCGGATGGAAGCGCGAGCGCAGAAAGTCGGCGCAGGCCGTCTTGACGTTGTGCAGGCCGAGGAACGAGGCGCCCACCATGATGCTCTGCACGTTGCCGTTGGTCAGGATGATGCGGCCCGTGTAGGCGAAATTTATGAACGACTCCAGAGCTCTGTCGGAGTCGAGAAAATTAATTAATTAGTCCAAGTGTTTGTTCTATTTCTCGTTCAACGAGGCTTTCCGCGGTACTCACGTTGAATCGAAGCCCTGCAGCGTGATGCATTTCTGTTTGCTTTCGGCCATATCGTTGAGAAACATGCCGTGGAAGTAGGGTATGGTGGCCGCCAGCACCAGCCTGTGAGCGCTGAAGCTCTGATCGTCGACCTGTCGAAACAAAACAACAAAATGTAATCAAAGCTTTTGTTTTCATTGATGCACGGAGCCATCTCGAGACTCAATTAAAATGCATACATCGACTTTCGCTGTGCTTGACAAATGTAATTAATCAACGAATCATGCGGCCCCTGACACTTTGAAACCGCACCATTTGAAAGGAAAATCTCTTCGTTGATTCTCATGTTAAAAGAGGCAGGCGATAATGGTTTTGCGAAACACGTGCACTAATGAAAGTAAAAGTCTCATTGTTTTCAATGAGGCGGAAAAAGCAAACAAAGAAGGCAGGAAGCTTCGACGTCGCGGAAAATAAAACTCGACGGATAATCCGAAATACATGCTCTCCGCTCTTATTAGACTGTGCTTTACGATGAAAGTGAGAGAGAGAGAGAGAGAGAGAAACCGGATGAACTTTTGAAGAAGCCGAAGGGGGAAGGGGGCTAAAGAAAGACTTTGCTGTGCGCTGCTCCTCGTTGTTGTCGCTTTATAAATATAACAGGCACACGTGTGCTCGCGATTTACTTTGTGTTTAATAAACATGGCAGCTGGCCAAACGCCTTTAATCAGGCAGATAACTAAACTCTCTTGGCTAAATAACGCCGGATAGCTATATGTAGCCGAGTGCGAAAGTTTTTTGTTGCCAACACTTTCTTTTTCGTTGTTAAGTATGCAAGACGAGAATAGTTCATCAAAATCAAAAGCAATTATTGTTGATTAATTATTCATCCGATCTAATATTATAATTCTCTAACAGTACTTATGAGCATTGAACAAAAGTGAAAATGATCAATTATTCAGACTAGTTACAGCGATTTACATGGGCTATCGAGCGAATTTGGAAAGTATGCTGATAATACCAGAGCTCTAATCAGTGCATCATAGAATGTAAACAAAACGGAGCAGTGTGTCTGGCTAATTGCATACTGTAATTTTTCTGTTCTGCGGTAACACACAGAATTATTTTTTTATCCGGATTTTACATAGCTCCTTAGAGACTTTAACGATAACTCGAGGAAATTCAAAGAAATCTGATCTCCTGAAAAAATTCTCAGAAGATTTTTTTTTAATGTGCCAACTAGGCCGAGAGCTGTCATTCTTTTCGACGTCAAAAAACGGAGCGACACAAAATCGTGAAGACAATGTTGTGAATATAAAAGTAAAAGAGGTAGGAGAAATGACTTTTCGCCCTTGGGCAAAAGGGTAAGCCGCGCGAAGTGGATAATCGATAAATGCACGCAAGTTTCGAGGTTATGAGTCGCGTTAAAAGGGATGGAAGTAAAAGTCGTCGCGTCGCGCGCAAAGCACAGTAATTATAATGCACCAGACGTACCTTGAGCGTGACATCGCAGAGCTTGCCCTGTCTGCGTATCGACTCGAAAGTCGGAAAGCTGGCCGGGAAGTGCTCCGGATTCTGATAGACGACGTGCTTTTCGGAGCTGCTGTTGCTCGAGCTGCTACCTCCCGTCAAACTGCTCGAGGCGAAGCTCGAGTTGATCGGCAGGATCGAGTTCTTGTCGAAGGGCTGCAGCGACTGTTGCTCCGACCTGCAGGCGACGAGTCGTTGCTCTTTGTTGTTGCTGCTGCCGCTGACAGTCGCAGCAGCTTCCATCTTGCCACTGCTACTGTTGTGCTGGCTGTCAGTGTCGTTATTGTCGACGTTGCGCTGCGGCTGCTGGAACGACGACTGCTGCGACACTGTTGCTACGCTCGAGCGCTGCTGCTGTTGCTGCCGGCCGTGATGCTGCTGCGATGCTGCGCAAACGACGCCAGCTGATCCAGCTGTACTGCTGCTGCTGTAAATATTATTGTGCAGGTAGCGCGTCTGCTGCTGCTGCTGCTGCTGTTGCTGCAGTCGTGCAGGCGATAACTGCGAGTGCGCCGCGAATCTCCGCGACTGTGCGACTTGTTGTTGTTGATTGTAATAGAGGCTCTGGCGCTGCTGGATCGAAGGAGCTGCTGATTTGCGCTGAGTATTGTACTGCTCGAAGAGCCGTCGATTTTCCATGACGATCGTTTGTGGCAGGCCTCGGCAATGATTCTGAAAGCTTAAATCATATGCATTATCTAAATTCTGAGAACTTTTTTCATTTACGCTAAATTTATGAGTTAACGATTCGTTGTTTCTTTTTAATAATGATTCACGGCCATTCGGAGGCTCGAGCTTGATATACGCGATAAAAATCTGTGTAATATTTATTATTTATTATTTGATTATCTCTTTGCAGCTCGATGACACGATTAGGAGGAGCGTGATTAAAAATTGCGAACGATACACCCGCGCATACAAACGATCGACCTACTTACTCGTGACGCTACGATGAAAATTTATCTTTCTTTGCTAATCGGCATGTGTGAGTATCCGATTTTTCGAATTTTACTCGAATCGAGTCAGGAAAGTCCAAGCACTTATATACATGCATTTGTTTGTATAATTCCAATTACGCTACATTATTTTCTTTAATATTTATATTTTTTATACTAATGTAGTTGATTTTGGTCTCAATTAAGTGCTATGGTAAGGAATATAAAATTTGAGATGTTATACTTGGAAATATTGTGCGCTTGTCCATTGAAAAATCGAAATTTTTTTTTTAAACTTTATTTATTACAATGGCATGGAAAATCTACAAAATTCTCCACTACTAGACATATAAAAATACTGCAAACATGTGTATCGCTACCAGGGGCTTTGGCCTGCAGCCATCAAGCAAATATAATAAAAATCTTTGTTCCTCATCTCCTTGATAGTCATTTCACGATACGGAATCGGTAGTTGATGGTGTGGCAGCTCTGACAAAGAATTCAGTGCCCAGCGCTGGAAAAATCTTCTCGATAATTTCTGGCACAGATACAGAATACAAGTATCAGCTTGATTTATGGGAATAGTTCATTTGTCTGAGCATCCGAACTGAAATTGGTTAAAGCATGCAAACTTGTACAAGTCCATGTACGTGACTAATTTTTCCGTCTCGTTGAGCAGTAACTCGATCAGACTCTGACTATTCAACGACTCTCTTATTCTACTGAGTCTCTTGCTGTAAGCTCTTGAATCACCACCCCTAGCCCATAATAATGATAGTTGATAGCAATAAGTTGAAATAAGACAAAATCACATTGGCATAATTTTTATTAAAATTTTAGAAAAACATATTTACATATTATAAATATCTATACATATTTACAATTGTCAATCATCATTTATTCTCGCTTTTATCGCAAGGGAAATCTTTGAGCCCTTCATAGACTGTTTTTTGGTGTTTGAACAATTGCTGGTTTTGTCCAAATTTTTTGTCGATTTATTGCATGCAAAATCTTTGCGACGTCCGTGTTCCGTCTTTGAATGGGATAACAAGGGGATGTATGTGTATTTTTTGTCCAAATGTATGCTCTCATTTGTCGTATGTGTAATCTTTCCGACCTTCATGGACTGTCTTTTGGTGTCGGAGCAAATATGCTTTAATTCCAAATTTCTGCTCGCACTTGTCACATGTGTAATCTTTCCGACCTTCGTGGACTGTCTTTTGGTGCTGAATCATGATCCATTTTAGTCCAAATTTCTTCTCACACTTGTCACATGCGTAATCTTTGCGACCCTCATGGACTGTGTTTTGATGTCTGATCAAAGTACTTAGTTGTCCGAATTTCTTCTCGCACTTGTCACATGCAAAATCTTTACGGCCTTCGTGTACTGTCATTTGGTGATTTAACAAATATGATTTTTTTCCAAATTTCCTCTCACAATTGTCGCATACATAATCTTTGCGACCTTCATGGATTATTGTTTGGTGTTTTATCAAATTTGATTTTGTTCCAAATTTTTTCTCGCACTTATCACATGCGAAATCGTTGCGACCTTCATGAACTGTTTTTATGTGTGTTAGCAAATGTGGTTTTTGTCCAAATTTTTGCTTGCAATTGTCGCATGCGTAATCTTTGCGACTTTCATGGACTGATTTTTGGTGTCTAGTCAAATGACTTTTTCTTCCAAATTTTTGCTCGCAATGGTGGCATGTATAATCTTTTCGACCTTCGTGTATTGTCTTCTGGTGGAAAAACAAAAGCCATTTATGTCCAAATTTCTTCTCGCACTTGTCGCATGCGTAATCTCTACGACCCTCGTGGATTACTTTTTGGTGTCTGACCAAATGCGATTTACGCCCAAATTTCTTCTCGCAATTATCGCATGAATAATCTTGGCGGCCCTCATGGACTGTTTTTTGGTGTCTGAGCAAATGCGATTTGTGTCCAAATTTCTTCTCGCACGTGTTACATGTAAAATCTCTGCTGTCCTCATGGACTGTCTTTTGGTGTAAGAGCAAATGCGATTTGTGTCCAAATTTCTTCTCGCATTTATTGCATGCGTAATCTTTTCGACCTTGGTGTATTGTTTTTTGGTGCTTGGTCAAATCTGTTTGATCCCTAAATTTACTTTCGGACTTGTCAGATGCGAAATCTTTCCGGCCTTCGTGTATTGTCATTTGGTGCTTTAACATATCTGATTTTTTCCCAAATTTCTTCTCGCACTTGTCACCTGCAAAATCTTTGCGACCCTCATGGATTGTCTTTATATGTATGATCAAACTTTGTTTATTCCCGAATCTCTTCGCGCATATTTCACATAAGTAATCTTTAAAAACTTCGTGAAATATTTTTTTGTGCTTGAGTAAAGTTGATTTATTTTCAAATTTTCTCTCACACTTGTTGCAAGTGAAATCTTCGCGATCTTTGTGCACTAATTTTTGGTGCGTGAATAAACTCGATTGTGTCACAAATTTCTTCTCGCATCTGTCGCATTCAAAATCTTTGCGGCTTTTGTGTTCTGATATTTGGTGTCTACTCAGATGACTTCGGAACTTAAATTTTTTTTCGCACTGGTCGCAAGTGTATTTTTTCTGTTCATTGTGAATGGTATCTCGGTGTGTCATCACGTTTGACTCTATTGTAAAGGCCTCCTGACTATCACAAACGTATTTTTCGTTGTCTTAAACAACAATGTCTTGTTCACTCAAATTTTGAATTTTTGACAACTTCTTTAATTTTTTACTCACTTTTATCCATTTTGTTCAATTAAATAATGGAACGTTTCATTTAGTTCTAGTACTATGGTTTATTTCAACAAGAGAGACAAGTTTCACACGAATTTGTTTTGACGATCAGTATTCAGCGGACGATCTCAAAATCGTTTATAATCATAATGTTTACAATTAAGTTACCGATTTATCTGTTTATACATTGTGTTTACAACATTTGAAACAATTTAAAATTTTAACTTGGCAACGATTTTTTCGAGGACATTTTGGACCTTCTAAAGTAAAATATTTTCGAAAAAATTTCCGACAAACATAATTAAACATTTTGATATTTATTTCAAAATTTTTCATTCCTACGTCATAGAGTGATCGGTTTGCTCTATAATCCACCACTGAGTAGGAGTAGTTAAATTAGGTAATGATTAACGTAGATGAACGGTGATAGCATATCCAGCAATTTTTAAAATAGCCCTATTCGGCTAGATTTACGCTACTTTCTAATCGTTATTAACTGTTAAATGCATCGTTTTACCGAACAACCCAGACGAATTCGGGGAAAAAGTGTCGAGTTCACAATCTTAGTCCAATAAGGGTTGCATTGACACGAGTTCACGATTGACAATCGCCCTCAAACTGTATTTTCAATCCTAGCACGCGGGAAGCCGATACAGTATGATTTTCCCGCACGCCATGATTAATTTATAACTTAATTAATCGCAGCAAAAATTGTTTTGAACGGATGTTTTTATTTTTCTTAACCGTTGATCATGTTAGGTCTTATGAGGCAAAGTTTCAAAACTCGAAAACAGTCGAGTGATCGCGAAAAAAGTTCGATACCCGCAAATTCGAGTACAAAACTCACACTCGAAAAGGCGCAAACCTTTATTCATTAGTAACCGACCATCGAAAATTAAAACTCGCAAAATTATACAAATTTGCCACAAAAAACAAATATGCATGGCTTTAGATTTAATAATACAAAAATACCGAGTAATTAATCCCACTCGTGCGACTTTTTCACGAAAGAAATGTGAGAAAGGCAACTATACGCACGCACACGTTGGATTTGTATTATGAAGTAAGTCGATCGCATGTCGCGGCGGCTCGAAGGTCACGTATAGGCGCGCGATCCAGGGCAAGAAACGCGTTATAATATATATAGTATGTCGCGACGAAGAACTGGATTGATCACTCGTAATGCAGTTAATAGCTCGATACACATTACCGGCTCACAATCGTTTTACCTTTTTAAATGCACTTCTTATCGATTTACGTTACGCTTATACGTACGCGTCCTATAAATATATCATATTATCGCGTATCAACGATCGTTTTCACGCGGCAATTATTGCAACTGCAGAATAATTATATTATGCGTTCAATTTTTATTTAGATAGACTTACGAAATTCGAAAAATCAATTAAGAATATAAGTCGGTGCGTGGACTTGTCTGCAACCCTCGCTCGCTCTTGAACGCAACGACGACCGCAGCGAACAGGATCGTGATTACTTCGCGACTGATCTCGCCCGAGAGACACGTCCAAATCTCTTTCTACATCTCTGTCGGTGTTGTTATTGCAAGGGAGGCTAACGAACTTGCCTCTTTCAAAGTTGAGTTCCTCTAATACGCGTAGGAGCTTTCGTGTACTCTTTGTCTCGAGTCGCGCGAAGTTCGCTTGGCACATGTGCGGGCGAGACTCAGCTATAAACGCGCGTGCACAAACACGCCAAAAGCTAAACTTGGCGCACTTTTCCTCGTGTGCATTTTCTTCGACTTTTTTTTCTCTTCTCTGCTACGCGCTGCATCGACTACATACTCGCACGCACAAAGATATTCCGCAAGCGCGAAGCTATGGAGCGCCTTTTGAGAAATATACTCGGATTACTTCTTTTTTTGGTATAAATAGCTCGCGTGCACGCGAGAACGCGTTTACTGCGCGCTAATTTTTCGTATAAGCGACCGACGAACCAGTCGTCGCGGCAGAGAGGATCGGCCATCGAAGTTTTCGTCAAACGCATGGACTTATGGCGAAATAAAATCGAGATCGCGACATATCTCGATCGTAATTGTTGCGACGACGATCGCAGTGATTTCGCGCGCGAAAATTACGCGCTCGACGCGCAGCAGGTGAGAGGCTGCTACTGCTGCCGCTGCGCGAGGAACAAAAAATAAAAACAACACCTTGTTCCGGCCGACCTTTCGGTGCAAATTGGTCCAGATGAATGCCGCGGACTAAATCACTTTCCAAAATATCTTACGTAAAGGTTGACCGAGACTTCGTTTGATTCTCGGCTATCCGATTACATGTTTGTGAGTAATTGGAGTAGTCTAGAACTACGCGATTTATGACTCAAAATACATAAATGCAGGATAAAAGATTTAATCTAATCGCGATTATATTTTTCTCGTAAAATTAAATTTGTAACTTATAAATGAATAATTTCAAACAACACGGGAGACGCCCAATGATGTTTTGAAAAAAAAAAACGAGAGTTACGTGCTTTAAACGTTAACGCAAACGAAATATTAGCACGCCAGCTCTTAAATTATTCAAACGGCTCGTTTGCGCAATGAAATTAGAAAACGTGTACGCACCTCTGAACGCAAGATCGTATTTATGAACGATCGGTAAATCTTGATGCTTCGATCGTTACTCTCAAAAGCAAATGCCACGCACAGAACCAATGATTTTTTAATCAAAGTCTTTTTCTATATAAATAAGTAAATATTGACGTACACAATCGACTCTTTGTATATTATTATTGTTATTATTGTTTTATACGATTCGGACGCGTTGCGGCTATAATGCAGTATCGACGACGGCGCACTTGAAACTGCAAGTGGCTCGCGTGCGCGCGAAATATTATGCGCGCTGCTGTTTTCTCGGTATGCACGAGTGCGCCTCGTCGTCGTCGTCGTCGTCGTCGCTATATAGTAAACGCCTGGAAGAGAGATTTCGAAACCGCACGTGTTTCTAGCTGCGTGTGCATGAAAGTGCATCGTGAGATGTGTGCACAATATATATATCGATATAATAGAATGGAGTCACTGAATAATGACATTGAGTATTGAAAAGAATTGAATTCGTTGTAATTGTCGCATGAACGATGCGATTTTGTTCGGATGATTCCTGTGTTTATTGTGTTTTTCGTGCGCAAAGATATAACTAACGTAATTGGCACGATTACAAATTAAATCGAAAATGGTAAACACAGTAAACAGACGAAAATAAATTATGGATAAATTTGGTTTTATTTTAAAAAAAATAAATTGAGTCACATTATAAAATATTATATCCATGTCACATATTTACAGTAAAAATTCGGTGCGCTGATAATTATTTTCAAGAAAATAAAAGCGTCAATAGTCTACCGCGGGGGTAGGCGGTAGGGGTAACGGGGAAGGGGGAGGTGGTTGATCGTTCCCAACGCAGACTTCTATCAAATCCAGCATCAATGGATTGAGCTGGTCCCTGTACGCGGGCGTCGTCATTATCTCGGCGCGATTGTCCACGACGAATCTCAGTACGGATTTTTTCAAGCGAGGCGCGTTGTTCCGCTGGGCCGCGTCCAGGAATCGCGCGAAATTCTCGAGCGTCAATCTCGCCGCCAGCGACTCCTCGCATCTGGCCTTGAGGCCCTCGAGGCCGTACCTGTCGGCCGCCACCAACAGCGGCTCGTCCTGCGATTCCGTCCCGTCCAGTCGAATCTCGCCCGTGTAGACGTAGCGCAGCAGCTCGACCAGGCACTCGTGCTCCAGGTCGTCCATGTCGACGCAGCCCTCCACGCAGCGGGCGTTCTCCGGCTCGAACAGGCCGGCCAGGGCCTGCGAGGCGCCGCTCAGCACGGCCTTGTGGCCAGCCACCCTCTCGCCGGACTTGCTCTTGATCTTCACGTCGCTGAATCGCTCGTTCAGAAACAGAGGCTCGAAGTCCATGTGGCGCTTGAACCTGTCCGCGCCATTGTAGTCGTCGTCGTCGTCGTTGTGGGGCGTCTCGGGGACGACGGGCGGAAGCGAGACGGTCGCGTGCTCCTCCCGGCCGGAGGACAGAATTATCTCGCAGCGCACCGTGACGGACCTGTCGGCCATGAGGATCTGATTGATCGCGCTGATGGGAACGAAGCGCGGATAGCCGCACTGGATCTGTCTGGCGGCCAATCTGTCGTAGGCCACCTGCTCCCAGAAGTAGCTCTCGCTCACGCCCACGAACGAGAAGGCGAACTGGCACTTGAGCTTCTGGGGACACTGTTCGTCGCGGCAGTCGCGGCACAGGTAGAGCGAGATCCAGCTATGCTCGCTCTTCGAGTCGCAGAAGCCGAGCCTCAGCTGGAATTGCTGGCAGTCGTCGTCGGTCATGCCGAAGCGAGCCGACTGGACCAGCTCCCGGTCGTCCATGAACACCGAGGGAAAATCCTCGATCTTCCACAAGTATTCGCACTTTTGCCTGCTGATTTTCGTGACGTTCTTATATCTTCTCGTGGTTGACTCGGCCATGATTTACAACTTGTTAGCGCCGTTATACGCTCGTGTTTGACTGTCAGCCGTCGACTGTGTTATACTGTTTTGATATTGAGAATCGGTATACGAGTCGTGATTCTCTTCTGTTCGACGTTTGTTTATATTATGTATCACTCGAAACAACGATTTCGGAATTCGACAAAATTGATTGATGACTGTTATTGAAATTGTACCCGCTTGTTAAATATTATCAACAACTACGTTAATACACTTTTTGTATTAAAAAATACTTTAGAATCGTAAAAAATTAGATGTATTATTGCAAAAGTCAACACACAACTGCGTGGCTATATATAATTCACCTCTGAACGCCACATGCCGAACTTGCTTTCTAGAATTCATTACCATTAGCGGAAGGTAAAATCAAAAATTTCGACCATGGAACTCGTATTCTAGAACCTGCATTTAATTCTTAATTGCATCCATAAAACGAATTAACGTTACATAGTTCGATCTTATAGAATAATAACTGAGACATTGTTCTTCTTCTTTTCCCAATAAATTTGTATGAAACCGGAAAATTTCGATTTCTCTCTGATGTGCGAGGTGCCGTTCGCTTACGTGCTTATCTGAAAGTTTTTTTTTCAATGTATCGAGGAGAGCTGTAAAATGCAGGAGGCGTCAATACTCGAAATAGATTACGCGGTTATCGTTTCGCGCGCGTACTTTACAATTCATGCGTGTAGCTAAAATGCATCAAACGAGTTCGAACCCGAAGCATCGGGACTGCGTCTGTGATTTTCAACTTTTTCGTCGATATCGATTGCCGATTTTGACGATGCGGCGGCTACCGATGCTAATAGTGAGTTTTGTCGCGTGCGCCTCGGTCGTGGCCGAAGATTCGTCCGATAAAACGTGCAACATCCTGTCGGACAAGTGGCCGAGTCTGCAGCTGAAACGCCACCTCTTCTGCGAGTACGACAAAGCCGTCAGACCCGTGGCCAACAAATCCGACAGCATAAGCATCCAAGTCGAGCTCCGTCCCAAATTTATGGAATTCGTAAGTTCGATCCCGATCGACTTTTGCTTTTTCTACACCTATCCTTAAAAAGGCGATCTCGTGTAATTACAGTACAGCAGTAAGAGTCAATTTATCCTTCACTCTTGGGTCGAGCTCGTAAGTTTTCTTTTCGTTCGATTATTTCACCGCGAATAACACATATAATACGCATATTGAAATCGCATGATCAGCTTTGGCGGGACGAGCACCTCAACTGGAAACCCGAAGAGTTCGAAGGCGTCGAGTGGATACAATTAAAAAGCGAAGAGCTTTGGCTACCCGATCTCTCCCTCTACAACTCGTGAGTAATTTACGCGAGACACTTTCGTCATTAGATTTTCCACGATACACGCATTCAAGACCCGATAAACGTAGCGCAGAGGAGACTTGAGCGTTCGCCAGACCGGCATACCACCGACCATCTGCACGCTGTGGCACATGGGCCAGGTGGAGTGCTCGCCCTCGATCAAGTACACGTCCCAGTGCGAGACCGACTACACGTTCTGGCCCTACGATCTGCAGAACTGCACCATCACCATGGGCTCGTGGATGTACTCCGGCGAGCTCGTCGACTTTGATTTCGGCTACACTCCGGTACATATATATGAGGCATTTCACACCAAGTGTCCTAGCGATTCGCCGCGCGGTGCAAATAAGCGAAATCACTCAGTTTCTAACTTACGTAAAAAGTATCGAAATGCACCTAGAAGAAAAAAGTAACCGATCATTTTGATGGGAAATTACCTCAGCTTTCCGATGGTGAGGTCAGATTTTCAAAAATTTTCCATTTTCCTTGGAAAAATCGCCGGAAAACCTTTAAAGTCGAATATCTCAAAAACGGCATTTTTAAGATTTTTCTAAATAGTCCCAATCGAAAGCTGAGAAAATTTCCTACCGATATGCAAGTTTTCAGAGTGTGCAATTGATTATTACTTATTGAAATACAGCGATGAACGTGTAAAAACATGTGATTCTGCGCCGCGCGGGGCACTGCGCACCGAAACAGCTGCCGCGTGGGTCGAAATGTCGCGTTTTTACACGTTCATCGCTGTATTTCAATAAGTAATAATCAATTGCACACTCTGAAAACTTGCATATCGATAGGAAATTTCCTCAGCTTTCGATTGGGACTATTTAGAAAAATCTTAAAAATGCCGTTTTTGAGATATTCGACTTTAAAGGTTTTCCGGCGATTTTTCCAAGGAAAATGGAAAATTTTTGAAAATCTGACCTCACCATCGGAAAGCTGAGGTAATTTCCCATCAAAATGATGGGTTACTTTTTTCTTCTAGGTGCATTTCGATACTTTTTACGTAAGTTAGAAACTGAGTGATTTCGCTTATTTGCACCGCGCGGCGAAGCGCTAGGACACTTGGTGTGAAATGCCTCATATATGCTTTCGTCGCGACTCTTCGTCCGAAGACTGCCGTGTGTGTGTGTGTGTGGATTTTCATCGCGTTATATTTTTTGCACCTACAGATCTCAATGAAAGGTTTTGTAGCGAGCAAATGGTGGGCAGTGACCAACTACACGACGGCGAGGGAGAGTCCCCAGTTCGGAACGAACAACACCTACCCGCAGTTGTCCGTTTCGTTTCGGCTTCAGAGACACTCGGACGTATTACGCGCTGTCTATGTAACGCCGCTTATTGGTAATGTGCACTTTATCGCTGATGTAGCTGTAAAAAAAGTTTTTTTCCGAAATTCGAAAATGTGTGTTGCAGTTTTGGTTATACTGACTTTGGCGCTCTTTTGGTTGGATTCACGATCGACCGAACGACTGATGCTTGCATCGATTACCTTTATCTGCCATCTGCTGTGCATCTACAGCCTACATTGGCTGATGCCCTCGAATGGACTTAAATTACCTCATGTGCGTAAGTTAAACGATTGTGCCAAAAAATCCATAATTTAAATTTTTTTCTCACCTCGAGCACTCGATTTTCTACAAGTGCTGTTCTATCGAGACTCGATGATAATCACGACCTTCGCGATCGTCCTCACGACTCTGCTGCGGAAACTGCAATCGAGCCGGGGAATCCCCGCGCCGATCTGGATCGAGTCGAGCGTCAGTTTCGTGGCCAACAATTCGGCCGGCCGCTGGCTGCTGCTCGAGGACGAGCCACCCGGAAATTCGAAGGTCACTAGCAGCGACGATGATCGCGAGCCGATCGAGGTAACACCTAGGAAAATCGACAACTGGAGACGATTGGCCCTCGTTGTCGACTGGCTGGCACTTTTCGCCTCGACGTTTACCTACCTGTTGCTTTTCATCAGCCGGATACCTAAGAGCGAGTACGAGAAATCCTTGACTTCGTTGTGAAATCGTTTTGTTCTTAAATGATTTTATGTTTATCTTTTTGTACTCATTAAAGATGAAAAAAGGGTTATTTATGTAGTTATTTTCAAAGCCACTGAAAGTTTAACAAAACAAAATAGGCCAATTAAATCTAAACAAAGTCTAAACAAGTAGAGTAAATTTTTGATATCTATCGAATGAATTACAAACAATAGTATTTACGAACCTGTTAACATTTTACACCTCATTGAATTATAAATATACGAGTCAAATTGAAAAATGTCCCGATTCGCTGTAGCTCACTTTCAGCTTACATATTCAGCTACATATGTAATACTTATACCGTCAGCGCTTATAAAAAAATGTATCATCTTAATGCCGTAAAAAAAATCTCCTTACACCTTAAAAAACACATCTTATCAAAAAAGTATAGATCGTAAATTAACTGAGATTTTATCTTTATTTTTTCAAATTGAGCGCCAAAAAATACGTCAAAAACCATCATTCATTCGCGTGTGGAACTCAATCGGCTACGAAAACCCCCTCCTCGTCCGGACTTATACTCAGGGGCTTACACAGTGTACAGTATTTAAAACTGTCAAATTGAAGTACCTTGAATTGACATTACGCGGCGCAAGATCGCAAAATCTCAAATTCCGCAAACGACTAAGCAAAGTTCGGGCCTTAAGTATGGGCTAAACTCAACGTACAAACAACCTAGTTTCTCTTCAATATACGAATAAATCTTTCGCCTTTTACTAAAGATTTCCGTGGAGAGGAACATATTATAGGTCTTATGACCAATTTTTGATTTGGCCGAATGCAAATTCGGCCTCTTTAACTAATTCAAACACAAATTACATCTCTCTCTTCAGGATCAGTGGAAAATCAAAATTAATGTTTATTCATACATCACGAGATAACTAGTACACGTGGAGGTACGGTTGAAGTAATAAAGAATAATAAGTTTGACGTAGGTAGTTTAAACAATAAATAATATTTTTTTGGCGATGCGATGTATTTTTCTTCATATCTACGGAGTTTTATGAATAAGTTTACTTATCATAGCGCATTTCATGATGTTTTTTTTCACAAGTGCCGGTAATATATATATATGTATAGGAAGTTGTATGAAAGGGGACGGTCGATCGTGTTGCCTTATATGCGCTGCATGCGATCCTCCCGCCACTAAAAGGAGTCTGCACGCAAAGTTGTTGTCTGCGGTCTGCACCGAGTCATTATTCCACACTTGCGATAGGCCCACTTGATGCATTTAAGAATAGTTTACTGTTTATATTCGCGAAATTGTACGGGTGTGAGGTCGCTGAAGAGTTCAACATTAAACAACATGCTTCTGCTGACTGAATCTACCAAGAAAATTCAATTAGCAACATGACATAAGTGGTCAGTGCGTTTAAATGTTAGTATCAATTCATTTAAGAAACTTGTTTACTGTAGAGAAGACTTTTTAAATGTGCTCTTGGTTGAATCAATGAATTGTTTGGATCAAACAATTTTTATCGAGTTAAGTATCAAATGATATGTGATGACTTCAGTGATGGAGTTGTAAAGTAAAATGTATTAGACGATTAACCTACAATATTTCTTCAAGTAAAACTCTTTTTGTTTACCTTATATATTCATATTAAAGTCACAGATTTTTTTTTAACGTTCACTGTGGTTCTCTAGGAAAAGTCAAGAAACAATGTCTAAATCTGAGAGCAAGTATAAAACTAGGTTCCATCCATGTCATGGAAATAATATTGTTTTGTACGATGATGGCACAGTTGCATACCGTAAGTCCAGTTTTGCTGAATCTTTGGTGTTTAGCGCTGAGCCTTTGCAGCTTGGTGAAATGTTCTTGCTGGAAATAGAAAAAGTGGAAAGGGGTTGGAGTGGACACATGAGGATAGGTCTTACTCAATTTGATCCCAAAAACATTCATACGTTAGACACAGAACCAGCTCTTCCAAATATGATGAAAGCAGAGTTTAGCTGGGTATTCGCAATGACTGATAGTAGTATAATTTGGGACAGTTTTTGGGATGGAAGTCATAACCGTTCTGGTAATTACTTGAAATTTTATATTTCATTTCAAACAATGATCAATTTATTTGTAAATTGTCTTGCAATTAACAGGTGATTCTTCACAAAGAACTGTAAAAGAAACTAAATTAGTAAAAAAAGGAGAATATGTTCATACTTCTCGTGGTGTTATACCTTACTGTGTCTTAAAACCAAACGTTGATGACATGATAGAAAATCTATTGCCTACAGATCACGGTAGTAGAGTGGGTGTTATTTATGTACCTCAAGCAAATTCTGACATGGCAGAAATGCACTTCATTATAAATGGAGAAGACCAAGGGGCTTTTGCAACTAATATTCCATACAAAAATGGACCTCTGTACGCTGTAGTTGATGTTTATGGAACTACAAAACAAGTTAGAATCATACAACTGTATAATGGTAAATATTTCAACTTTTTAAATCAAATATTCATTCTGTATATTTAAATATATACTATTTTATTTTTTAGCTTCACAAACTTTACAAAGTGCTTGCAGAGATACCATACTTCAATGTACAAAGATGAATGCTGTTAATTCTCTTCCTCTACCCAAACAATTGAGAAACTATCTGCTTTTTCAAAACGAATGATTTGTTCAAATTATATACTCTTAACACTGAAAATCTCAAGTCTGAAGAGTTAAAATGTGCCTGCGAATTCTATATTTTTAGACATTTGAGTTGTTTCATTACTACTGATATTGCTTTGCCATGTACTGTGTTATCAAATCAAATATTAACAACTTGGCGATGCATTTTGCTGCATGTAGATAAATTCCTAGGTATATTGAAATAAGTATATCTCAAAGTCATTAATTAGGTACAAATCAATGCGTACAATTAAAATTAGTTTTAAAAAGATTTATGTATTATAGTTTTTAATGTGTTTGTACTATTTCATATTTTTTCACAGTGCACTTTGCGTTCGCTGTATATTCCTTTCACGAAACAAATGTCATAGAGATATTTACTTCATCTTGCAAGATTAAGGATTGTATGCCTCAATGAGCTATAGCAATATGCGTTGAATTTATACATAATTCTGTACGTAGTGTAATATTTGTCAGAATTGTAATATTTGATTTTTAAATAGGCAACGAATTTGGAAAAAAAATCATTTGTCGATATATTCACGAAAAATTTCCCAATTGTTGATCGTTCGCGACATATATTTTACAGCTGTAAAGACGTGCCCTCAATTTATTACCAACGTATAAGCTCTACGCTGGACGGTAGCAGGCGGCGACGGCATGTACACGGCGAGCATGACGAGATAAGCGAATGCGACAGCCACGAAAGCGATCCAGCTAATCAGCACGGTCAGCAGACTCCAGGTGGAATCGAGCTTGTCGTCGGCCTTGTTATTGCCGTCGTCGAGCGTAACGGGAGTCTGAGCCTCGGCCTGCACGAGATCGTAGCGATCGTCGTCGGTCGCTGCTTGCGAATCGGCGAAGAGCGTAACAGCCTTCGGATCGAGAATCGCGAGTAAAAATATTCGACCGGTGCGGCTGCGGATGGCCCCCTTGACCGCCCGATCGAGCCAGAGGGGTGTCGCGGCTCTGCAGTGGCCGAGCTTGCGCATCGAGACGGTCAGCGCCAGGGCGAAGGCCACGAGCATCAGCGAGCTCTCGTAGAACTTGACTGTAGAAATTCGAAAGGTCGAGGAGCAGGAATGATCATTAACTTCGTTATAGAAAAGAGTATCGCTGAACTCACGTAATTTGGGCGAAGTTTCGCCGTTTCGCGGTATGTTGTAGAAGAGATCCTGTATGCAGAGCAGGTGGCTGACGAGCGTCAAGCAAGCCATGGACATGCGCTCGATCGATCGGCAATCCAGCCACAAGACCGACATCGTCATCACCATGAGAACTGAAAAAAAAGTTTAGAGCTACCTTGCAAAGCCATCCGGGTGCATTACGGTTATATATCATTGATCACTCACTGACAGCGGGTGCGAGATACGCGACGTGAGCTCCGGCACTTCTTCTCTGTATCGTCGCCATCAGATAATTCTTGTACTCGTATTCCACGTCGTCCGCATTGATCTTTCCCACGGTCATGACGTACTTCATGTTCATGTTCAATACCTCCCACTGGCTGTTCGTTTCCAACTCGTCCCAATTGATCTTGCGACCCTTGAAAATCACAAACAGACGTGTACGTACGTACACGCTCGAGAATCGATCTAGCTGCGGTGAATCTCAATCATTGCTCGTCGATTATAACGCATATATACAATACCCGCGAGCCAAGTTCCAGCGCGACCTGCGAATCGTAGGCGTAGGAGAAAAATTGAAAGGAGCACTCGTGCCTGTCGTACGGATAATTCGCGTAGTCGGCGTCGCAGTGAGTCGTCAGCGTCAGCGAGGGTATGCACAAGATTCTGCCCTTGTAGCTGAGCTTGCAGCCGGCCTCGGGCATGACGGACCAGTCGCTGCCGTGATCGCCGCTAGTCGATTAAAAAAAAAAAAAAATTCGAGAGAGAGAAAATTCTTGGTTTCTTATATTTCACGATTGTACACGATCGGTAATAATTCAAAAGACTTACGGATTTTCGAGGGTCAAATCGGGAGTCCAGATCTCGCTGGACGAGATTTGTATCACTTTCTCGCCGTCAAAGTCTTTCGGGTCCCAGGTGAGATGAGGATCCGTCCAATTCTATATCAATGTTGATACATTAAATCTTGTATGAAAGTAAATGCAGCTTCTTTGCTGAGAGATTATTACCAGTAGCATTACGCAGTGAAGGGTGAGCGTATTGGAATAGTCGTCCTATTAAACGCAATCAGGTATAAAATAGAAAATACATACACGAGTAAAGTATGTGTCGCGTGTCGATGTATCGCAACGACTTACGAACTCCAGGATCTTCGGCGAGAGTTCGAAGATCACTTTGGTGACGTTCTTCTGCTGTCCCGCCAGCTCCGGCTTGAGATCGGGATCGTAGTCGCAGAACAGGTAGGTCCTGAGCCGCTGCTCGGTCGTTTTGCCCTGCAGCTCCTTGCACATGCTCGCCGTCGGGGCGTCGTGGCAGTCGACGACGACCGAGTCTCTCGGCCACATCAGCGTCGTCGCCACGACGGTCAAAACGTACCACCAGCGGATCCTTTTTCTGGCCATGACGAGGACGAATTTTCGATGGTACAATTGTCGTGCGTCGCTGCGGATTCGCGCCGCGCAAGCTGCATGCTAATCGGTTATAATTGGCAAGCGACAACAGCAGCAGGAGCAACATCACGCCCTGTGAAATTTGATCGTTCGTGGGTCTGCCGAGTTACACGATACGCCTACTGAGATAATGTTTTTTCAATGAGTAGCGCGCATCGTTCAATATTCTGCCAAATTGACCTTATTCAAGTCCTATCGATTTATTCAAATTTTATTTACATTTTACATTTCACTCTGAAAATGGTCGTATTTTTCTCGATGTGTCATGCCGCCGCTATTGCAGCTCTTCTGCAAATTGTATCCTTGTCATCGCGTTCAACCGGTTGATCCACCCAAAAATAAAATGAAGTTTTTCTGTAAAACGAGCCAAAATCTTGAGTTTTAACCCCTCATTTTGGAGGAAAAAACATATCTACACCAGTTGTATATGGTACTATTTTATATTAAAACCAATAACGCCATCCAACTCTGCAAAAACAATCCAAAGGAAAAAGGTAGTAAAGACACTTCTCAGATATGTTTGTTCTTTTGCTTTATTACTGGAAGATGCATTTTCGTATTTTATTTGATGATGTTTCTTTGAAAATGATTATGGCATTCGTCCGGACACGCTAAGCTGTCAATCTATGGTGTTACCGACTGTAGTAAAAAAACATATTTTATAATTTGTGTCACTTTGTTTTCGTGAGATGCACCGAGTTTCAACATTTTATGTATAAACATGTATAAATTCGCATTGACGCTAATGTATAAAAACAATTACTGTACGCGAGGACATGCGACTAAATTTCAATATTGGATATCAATTTTACAATAAGAAAAGGTAATGTTTCAGATTATGACGAGAGGTGACATGTAATTAAAATGTATCAATTATAATTTTGGGCATTATATACAAGAAATACAGTTGTAACACTTCATAAAGTTCTGCATAATTACAAAATACATTGAATTTGAGATTGAATAATTTTGTAGAAATATAACTGCAAGTCTACGAAAAAAATTGAAAAAATGATCTTACAAAATATCAGTTATAATAATAGCTAATCAATTATTTGCCTGTTATAATAATCATTACATTTATATTGTTATTATTGTTACTTATAAGATCAATATTTTCATTTAATTTAGACTCAAGTGACACGTTCCTGGAAAAAATGTCAAAACATCGACGTTTAAATGATAATACCCCCATACTAATTTGGATTTGTTTACTTTAATATTTTTGGAACGTAATGTGAGCCTACTGTTGATTTAATCGATTTGCAATCCAAGCTAGTTAGAGGCAACATCGTTCAAAATATTTAGTATTTTTCTGTAAAATATATTTTTTTTTAAATTAAAAGTTTGATAAGTAACATTTTACCAATTTGATATTTGATAAAAATGTTTGAGTCATCTGGAACAGTATCATCGTCATCATGGCAAGACAATTATATCGTTGAGCTGACCGCAACGTATGAATTTTGGGTAGATGAACCGATTGAACGCGAACACAAGGAAAGAGTTTGCAGAAGAGCGGCAATAGCGGCGGCATGTCACATCGAGGCTGAAGAGGACAGCAAGTGGGAGGACTTCAGTGCGAAGTTAGCGTTTGAAATTTACTCAGCGATGAAAGACAATGAAATTACAGCACAACAGCCCAATGCTGTTTACTTGGATAAATTCGCCAACAACGTGGTCTTCACGAAGCCGCCAAGAAACTTTAATGGGTACGTGTCCGAAATGGTCTACGTAGAAATCGAAAGCAGAAGATACCAAATTCATTACGCACTGTATTTAATTTTTTGCTTCCATCGAAACAACAGCATTGATTATGATGTACGAAAGAAAAGGCTGATACTGACACCCCCTCCTAATTTCTCTGCGATAGTAAGGCAAATGCGCACGCCAGTTTTCATCCCGGGGCAAGTGATGACTAACATGATCGAGCAAAAATTTCAGTCATTGATAGCCGCTCGTGTATATAAAGTTAAAGTAGAGTTATCTGTTTTCGTAAAATTGAAGCTCCCTTATAGTTCCTACCCCATTCACCCGGATGATAAAGACATCGTAGCTCAAAGATTTGCCCTAATCGTTGGAATACTTTTAGAGTACATAATTCCAGATACTGAAGCATTGGAAGATTTAAGCTTGCGCAGCGCGTGGAAATTTTTCTTGTTATTAAGACACTTAAATTATTCAACATGGGCGAAAAAGGGGCATCGTGTCAGTTTGGATTACGAATCAGACCTCAAGTACGGAAGATCATTTCCTCCTAGAGTCAACGTGCCCCGGATAGAAAGGATTTTTTCAATAACGACGAATAACAACATTTATCCGTTTAAATTCCGAATGGAGTGCAGTTTCACACCTCTTGCGATCCCAAAAACAGAAGACGTCCTTTTGTCGGAGCAAGAATTGGATGCACCTCCGCAACAATTCCGTGATTTGGTCAACGAAATAAATCATCAAAGTTTTCTTTTTAACCGTGTAAGGATAAATGCTGTAAAACTATCCAGGGTGGTTGATGAAAAATGCCGTTGTAAGTATAATACTCGCATTCTTTGAAAACTATTACTCAAGCTTTAAAACATGATACTCGAGTCTATGATAATTAATATTAGTAAACGAAAATTCATTGATTGACATTAAATATGAGCTGAGGAATTTGAGATGAATTTTGGTTTGTGCATTGTAGATTGATTTTCACGTGCGAAATTATTCTAATAATCTGTTTAAAGATAAACGCAATTGAAAAGCATTTCGAATCATTATAATATATGACATTGAATAAAAATATATAGTAAATTGAGAGCCAACAAGATAAATAACCCTTTCCTTTTTTTTTTTTAAGATGCTATAATGAACTGAAGAGGTCTACAAAGCTTGGTGTACATTTCAATCTAGAATCCGCTCCTTTTTAAACCGAATACTTTTACAGAGGTCTAGACTTGAATTCGTTGAAAATTGGACTTACAACTTCTTCTATGAAAAATAAAAGGTGACTTAAAAAATTAACCTCTCCAATACTTGAGACTTTTATTACAAGGCAAAAAAAACGACCGAAGTAATCTTTTAATTTGTAACCATACATTTGATTAATGTAGTAATATGTATCCAAAGATATCAAACTATTTTCCATTTTACAATTCAGACCAATAATCAAGGATCTAGTATCGTTAGGTTGAACATGTTTCCTCTGATATTAATGAAATTCATTAAAGTGAATCAAAAAATACGAATCCGTTTAATAATTTACACCCTTGAAATAAAATTGTCTGAAAAAATTATGTAACTAGCACCAGAAGTGAAACTACTATACTTTTATAATTTTTTTTTTTTTTTGGAACATACCAAAAACCCAATTACCATTCTAATCCAATGATCAGGAATTTTCGCGCTCCGTAAAAAGTGAAATGTCTCGGCGATCGTATGAATCAATCTCCATCTCGGAGGATCGCGTCGCTCAATAACAAATCGGCAACGATACGTATCGCGAATCGCGCTCTACATTTCCACGCGCTTGCGAGCGCTCGGTCTTGTATCAATTAATCATAAAAACGGAAAGGAAGCTATGCCGAGCATGAGTTATAGCGCGCGCAGAGCAGACAGGAAAAAGTATATATATATATATATATTATATATATGCGGCTCGTCCTGTACGAGGTGCACATACCGCTGTATACGTTATACACTGGGCCGCTTCGTGTATCGAGACTCCGCCGCGCCGCCTCTGCAACGTCTCTGCCTCGCTCTCTCTTTTCCTTGGATGCACACACGCGGCGCAGGTTGTTTTACTGCGATCTCGCGCGCGTACATACACGCGTAACCTGCAGTCAGAATCCACCTGACCATCGTGCCGAGCGCAGCGCACTGCAACTCGATGCTCGCGCGCGACTACGTTATCGTGCATAGTACATAGTACGCGTGGTACGCGCGCGTCTCTCTCTCTCTCTCTCGCGTCCATCTCTCGCCCTCGCCGACGAACGTTGACAAGTTATTTGTTTTCGGTATCTTGTGTGGCAATTTTTTTGTCGAGTTTGTACAAGTTTGTGACAGATCGTTATTTTAGTGCATCGGTGAAATTACACGTGAATTGAAAAAAAAGTTCATCTCAGCAGCAGCAGCAGCAGCCAAAGAGAGCAGGTATCGGACGAGAGACTATATTTCCGAACAGGTAATGAGACGAGGACTTAATCTCGGCTTGAGACATTTGATTTCCAGGTTATAGGAAATTCGCAAAACCGACGGAACTCGAGCGACAGCCGATTTTCAAATCGGTCGCGCGAAGACTAATCGTAATATTTTAAGTTGCTCGAGCTGCACTCGGTGCCGATACGATCGATCATATCCTAATAGAAAGCTCAGTCAAGCGGGCGCGCGCGCTCGTCGCGTATGTATAGCGATGCGCGATATATACACACGCAGGAAACAAATTTCTACGACGATTCGCCGATCTAAGGATGCCAATCTCTAATAAATATGACGCGTGAAATCGCTACCGCGCGCCGACTCTTGAGCTGTTAATCCTCGACTCGATAGATAGAAAATTGGATCAAGCGAGTTTCGTAAGACGACGACGACGATCTCGGGCGCGATAAATATATGCATGCAGAGTTAACTCGATCGAATGGAAAAACGAAAAAGGCGCTGCTACATTCGAGCGCGCAGGTGTGCGTTACATTATTAAGTAGATGCTCGGTGATGATCGTTTTGGCGAGCTGCTGCGTCGTCGTCGTCGTAAGTAGTACAGCACGAACTGCACGATCGTTAATAAACACATATTTAAACTTTCCTTCGATCCCGCGCGAGCGGCGAAATCATAAAGGCGAAATTTCACTCTCTATCTTACTTCGATGCGCGTGTGCATATAATACATACACATGATATCGGGTATATTAACAATGTCGCGTGCGCGATCTCATTAGAGTTTTTTTTTGTTCTCCGCCTGAAGCTTCGCGCCTGGCGTATTATATACACGTACGATATATAGGAGCGCGTGGAGCGCGAAGAATTGAACGAAACCGATTTTCACCGATATCTCGAGAAGAAGAGAGAGAGAGAGAGAGAGTAATTTTTGTTCGGCGCATCTTCTTAAATACCACGCTACGTAGCACAAAAAATGCACGTGTGTGTGTATAGGCTTGGAGATTTTTTTCAATGAAATTCGCCCGCAGAATTTATTATAATACATTGGAAAAACTAATCTCACGCTTGACCGAGTATTTTCGTTTGTTCTCACGCCCGCCTGTGTGTAGCCGTGTGGCATGCGCGTCTGGCTACATGATCGGTCGAAGATCTGCAATTCAAATATAATATTTGCGAGCGCGCAAAATTGCGTATGTAGTCGGCAGTGCGGAATCGGAGCCGAGGTCGAAATTCAGCCTCGCCCAAACGTTTTTCATCGTTTTTACTCTGCGTTTGTGCGGTCTTTACGCTGCAAATTGGAGCCGTAGGCAAGGGGCTAAATTGTTTTTCGATTCTTTTTATCTAATTTATGTTGTCGCGATCGATTATTTCTAACTCGAAATTCATCGATGCTGGTCAAGCTTTTTAAATTTACGATCTCGACTCTTGTATTATAAAAAGCAAATCGTAAAATCACGCTTACTTTGGCCGATCGGTCGGACCAAAAAAGTGAGACAGGTAAAACGGCGTAAAATTGATTATGATCATAAATTAGGAGCGATAAAGGCGATCGCGAGTACAACGGGGATCCTAATGTCCCGAATCTTCCTAATTACCCGAAAAAAGACAACCTTTGCTAAAGCATGAAAAAAAATATATACAAATAAAACTGGTAACTACGAATAAAATTGGAGCCTCTTCAAGAATCGTTGCGTGCACCCATGCATCGAGACGCTGTAAATGCCGATCGATGCTACTCGAACACGCGTGAAAACATCGAAAGCGGGCATTATAACGCATTAAAAAAAAAAAAAGAAACAAGAAAAAAAGAAGCAAGAAACAACGTTATACGCGATGACCAAGATAGGACGCGAACTCTCTCTCGCGCGCGCGCTAAAATACAATACTTTGAAATCGCGCACGATGATTATTTTTAAAGCCCCATAAATAGAGTTAACGGTCGGGTTGTAAAAAAACAACGCAAAGCACATACATATATACTTGGCTCATGCCTTTTCCACACCTCTAAGCTTCTGTATAAAAATGCGAAGGAAAAAAAAATAATATTACAAAAAGGCGGAAGATTGAAAAAAAAATCGCGCTTTTCTTACATACAGCTCTGACAATTCGCGAGCGTGTGAGAATGAGCGATCGCATGCGTTTATAGGCGGCAGACTGAAGTAAAGCATCAACTCGTATGATATATAAAGATGCATTCGAGGGAAGAAAAATTAAAACTGTTAATACGGGTTCACATGGGCAGAGATCTCGCGCACGGATACGACGTATAGATTCAGGCTGCAGCGCATATAAATAGTAACATATCGTGTTCACGCTCGCGCGAGAATTACAAGCTACTGCCACTGCGCATTGCACTGCACTTATTAGTCCTCGCATACTAATTCGCTCATACACAACTCGAGTCTAGCTCATGCAAAATCATCGCGCTCCGATCATCATCTCATGAATTTTTAATCGTTCGCAAAGGGCAAGTTCGTATTATACAGATGCAGTACTTATTCTTCAATGCTATCTAGATGCGAGAGTGGGATTTGAATTTTTAGTATCATCTTCGCGCGATGTTCGTATGCGCGAGCGCGCGCATTCGTTTCTTTACTTTTTTTTTTCCTTTCAAACGTCTCGCCTCGGTAATTCAAAGGTCGCGTGATGGGCGCGAAGAGAAAAAACAACGAAGGTGTCGAGAGCTTTAAGGGCCAGGCATACCCACTCAGTCGATAACGCAAGGCTACCTAGCAATTTATGTTAAATTAAAAAAATTGGGAATGATATTCGCGTATCTAAGAGTAGAGGCATATTTCTAATACACTCATTAACATCCTGTCCAAATTTCATCCAAATCCATGCATTATTGAAGGAGAAAAATGAGGACAAAGAATATTGTAACCTAGAAATTATTATTGATCATTATTATTTTTTGTCCTCATTTTTCTCCTTCAATTATGCATGGATTTATATGAAACTTGGACAGGATGTTAATAAGTATATTAGAAATATGCCTCTACTCTTAGATACGCGAATATTATTCCCAATTTTTTTAATTTAACATAAATTGCTAGGTAGCCTTGCGTTATCGACTGAGTGGGTATGCCTGGCCCTTAATAGACATCAAAAAGTCACCCACGTCGTGGCCTTTAATAAACTCCCTCCCACTCTTGAGATCACGCGCCGTTCAATCGGCTACTGCGCGCATACTACCGAATTAGCGAATCGCGTCTCGCGCAGGGAGGAAGTCGTTTCTCAGCGAACGATCGGCTTAATAGTTTTTCAGAAAACGGCCGATGAAAAATGTACGCGCGATCCTAATAAATAAGCCGCGCGCGCGCGCGTACGTACGCAGGGCGTAAAAAGCTGCGAAATAATCATGAAAACGTAACGCACGCGAATGTTGGCTTCATTTTTTTTTTCTTCCTCCCGTCTGTTCATAGCTCTCCCTCTCTCGTATGCGCGCAGGCGAAATAAAAGAGAGAAAAAACAAGGAGAAGAAGGAAAAAGTTGGCTTAGAGAGGAGATATAAGAAAAGAAGAAGAAGAAGAAAAGCGAGGATACATGTGCACTCGGGGAAGAACGGAATTAATGCTGCGCGCGGCCCCTTCGTTGCTGTACATGCCATATACCGTCATGCGCACGTGGGCACACGATCGCGCGTATTATATCCATGTATATATATGTTGCGTACTACGTATAGCTAGCTTGTCGATTCCTCGTTATCGCTGTTTGCATTGTTGTTACTATTTTTTTCATCTTTCTCAAATACAAACTAATTTTCATTTCGTACGAATAATCGATCTAATCGAAAGTTCGTCTGTCTCTTATGGGTCCAAATGATATATCGTATAGGAATCGCACGAATTCTCCGGAAAATACAATAGTGTCCAAGTGCACTCGTGGACGCGCAGCACGGCTACGCACGTAGGTAGGCGTTGCCCTCCTCCTCCTCGTTGCATCGTCACGGAGTGGACGAAGCGCGCCCAACTACGAGCATCGTCGGGGTGCATTAGCATTTGCACGACGAGCCTACACGCATTACATAGAGAGTACGTATAATAATAAGCTCGGCGCGCGCCACGCTCGTGTGCACCCGATGGCAAGCGCGAGTCTATAGCTGGTGTTGTTTTTTTTTTTTTTTTGCTGCTCGATCGTCTCTCAAGCTACCTAACATCGCGCGCACGCAATAGATAAATATCTCGTACGGTACAATCGCGTAATATCGTCGACGAGCGCCACAAACACGTGTGTACAACACGCCTATATATTATATATTACGTATTATATAGTATACGTAGACGCGCGTACATAAACACTGTCGAATTACTTTTGCATCTCTCGGCTTTTACCGTATTTTGCTATAACACAGAGAACGAATGGCAAGGAGGAAAAGAAAAAGTAAATAAAAGGCAAGTGCGTTTAATTGCCGAAAATACGTTTAATCGTCGGCAAATGGATAATTATGCGTGTAAAAATAAATAAATGTAGGTCGATTACCTGCTGATGCTCATAAGTATATAAATACTGTATGGTATGAGATCCGTGCGCATTGATATACACATAAAAATTAAAGCACGAAAACCGTAAGGGCCCATGCTCGAGCTCTCCCTCCTTCCCAGCTAGCTGCACTCGTCTTTATAAACTGCACCGTTTATTTGAAGGAGAGATCATATTTAACGGAAGGAGAGTTGCTGCGGCTCCTGCTTTTTTTCGCGCCCAAGTACTTTGTAAACATATTGGTAGAACTCGATGAAATTTATGCTGAAGGAAAAATGGATATAGATTGGCCAAATAACCTCACACCCGTACAATTTCGCGAATATAAACAGTAAACTATTCTTAAATTACTGAAGGAGATGTCGAAAATTTAATGAGAAAGGGATATTTCATAAGGGATTCAAAATTAATATAAAAGGCAAAGTGGTACAAAGAAAGAACCGTATCTCTTCGTAGAGAAAGACGAACATATAATAATTGTGGATAAACAAGAAAAGGCACCATTTGATTATTTGGTTAACATCACTGATTATATTATAAAATAAAAATATAAAACTGTGTACAAAACATTAAAATTACAGTGTAATTCTATGTATGGTTACATAATACTATGATTAAAGTAATTGTTTTTGAATTAGTTAAAGAAGCCGAATTTGCATTCGGCCGAATCAAAAATTGGTCATAAGACCTATAATATGTTCCTCTCCACGGAAATCTTTAGTAAAAGGCGAAAGATTTATTCGTATATTGAAGAGAAACTAGGTTGTTTGTACGTTGAGTTTAGCCCGTACTTAACGCCTGAACTTTGCTTAGTCGTTTGCGGAATTTGAGATTTTGCGATCTTGCGCCGCCTAATGTCAATTCAAGGTACTTCAATTTGACAGTTTGAAATATTGTACTGTGTAAGCCCCTGAGTATAAGTCCGGACGAGGAGGGGGTTTTCGTAGCCGATTAAGTTCCACGCGGGAATGAATGATGGTTTTTGACGTATTTTTTGGCGCTCAATTTGAAAAAATAAAGATAAAATCTCAGTTAATTCACGATCGAATGAATCACATCTAAAAGATTATGAGATGAGATGTGTTTTTTTACAGCGTTTTGAGGATAAGTTTTTGTTTTTATTAGCACCGGCGATACAAGTGTATGAAATATTAGAGTGGCATCGAGTAGATCGGCTCTCGACTCTTGAAGTGCATCAATTTTTCTAGCGCGATGTAAAGTTGAACGCGCGAAACAATAAGCCAAAACGATGCAAGAAGTCGCGCGGGTACGTAGATATCGCAACAAATGGCTGCAGAATTTGGTATAATTATAAGCCGCGGGCGCGCGTGCATTAGAAAACACGAAGAGCGAGATTATATTATGCATAATGAGCGCGAGCGCGTGAACAATAACCATACCTATACGTTCGTATATACCATAAGACAATCGAGGCAGTTAAGCGAGGCAGTAGCTGCTACATCGCTGAGAGAAGATGCACGTCGGACCGATTTCTGGAAAGAGTCGTATATATATATAGCGTCGAGAGGAGGAAAGACGCGCGTGTGCATATATATATATACGCGGGTATACACCAGCTTAACGGAGCAGCAAATTGTTCATCGTTATTATATTTTCTCTCTCTCTCTCTCTCTCTTTCTCTCTTTCGCTCGGCTCTCGAAGCGCAAAACGATTTGAATATAACAGCTGAGCTCTGACTAGTATCATATATAATATGTAGGCAGCAACAGAAGGCGAGGGTCGTCGCGCGCGCGTACGACTATGTTATATATGTATGTGTGTATGTGTGTGTGTAGCGAACTGCAGAAAAAGGGAGATAGAGAATCACGAGCGTGCGAGTTGCGTGATGATGCGCAGTCTACATACATATGTATAATATGTGCTCCCTCACCTGTGTGTGTACATCATAATCCTTAACGGTTGTCTCGTCGCAGTTCAATCGGTTGTAATATTATGTATGCGCGCACGTGTGGCAACAACCTTTTCTTCGACGACGATGACTCTTTTTTCGATCGAGATTATATACACAATTCCACGGAGTATCTATAAAGGCGAATCGTCGATTTCTCTATAAATATATTTTTTGCCCTGCCGATCGTCGCGTGTCATTTGTCCGGCCGCTTTATTTGTCCTCCTTGGCAGCATAATCGACTCCTTGTCGTGTTCACTCGCATCAAAGTCAACTCGGCATTCGAGTCAATGTTATGCGACGAGCAATAAATAATAATAATAACAATGATACAAAACCCGAGTCGAGATGATTTTACATAAACACAATAAAAAAGAGGGTCGCGTGAATTTTTGTCGAGAATTATTGAGCGCAAAGAGATGCACACAGGCGGCGGGACGTCTCCTCGTTGCGCTGTGGCACTTGACCGCGCTGCGAAGCGTCAATTTGCATTAATCAATGCATAACTATGTACCAAAGCCACGGACGTATACAGGGACATCTTCAAAGTCGAAGGCAACGCAGCAGAATTTCCCGAAGCTATACAAGCTCAGTAGGTAAATTACCTGCGAATGACTTATGGGCTAATGCATAATAGGCACCACGTCGAGAAATGCCCCTTATTCGGAGAACGCGACAATCGGTTAAATCACGGCGCAACGCACAGCGCGAGGAAGAGTCGAACGTAAAGACAAATCCATGAATGAGTATATGCATAGCAATTGCCTTGTGACGAGTTACAATGCCGATCCTGCAAGCACCAAGCAGGGCTCGTCTCTATACACACGTAGATACACATATGCCATGAAATACATTACATGGCTGCAACAGGTGCGTACGCATCCGTACGCAACGACTCGCGAGCGATGCCCAATTGTTTCGTCATAAAGATTATTTGTCGACTCGAGCCGACGTTGAGAAAACTGCAGGCGCAAGGGCGAGATTCGTCGCGCGCAGAAACGAATTCCGAGTACGAAGAAGCTGCAAAACAATACACGACGGACCCCAGACACTTTGTCGTTGTTTATTGTTTTCAGCAATAAGCTCGCGAGCGAAGCTGCTGCGCGGCCAGATGCACGTGTATACATATACCTACACAAGCGTACCGTTACGATCCGCAGCAGCAGCAGCAGCCCGTGTAGCAGCCAACACGCGGCGCGCATCGCTATCACGGATAATATATTATTCGCTCGAAAGCAAGACATATGCCAGGCACGAGACACGCAGGTACTATATGTATACTCGTGCGCGCTTGGCTGTGCCGTCGATGACATACGACGGGGCTTACCTGTCTCGTTCGTATGTATAATGCACATCGACTTATGGTCGTGCGTCTGCATAAAAGAAATCTTCTGTATGTATACCCGGCTATAGGACAATCGCGACTATGCGCATAATAATCGATCGTACCGATCGTCGCCGATGATCGGCTTGAAAATCTCTGCGCCGTTTCTCGATGAAATTGTCGCAACGTGCGCATATAGAAGAGAAGACCGTGCGGAGACGAGCGAGAGCGAGAGAGAGAAATTACTCGTTTTTTGCAAAGCCGATCGTCTGCGTACGCGCGTGTGATAATTGGCTAATGTACGTCCACGCGCGAAAAAGCCGTGTCGTGACTTTTTTTTGCCAATTGTCCGCGCGCGAAGTAGAAAAGTATCGATATCGTCCTGTTGACATCTTTCTCTCTCTCTCTTTCTTAGTTTTTTTCCCTACCCACCGTAAAGCGATGCATGCATGCCGGATCCTGCGCACGGCACAGGCTTCTCAGCAGCTCGAGGCCTGAATGAATTTGACGTATTATTGCCCATATAGACCTTATTCGGCTAGTAGCTTAGACTTTCCGCTCGCTAATTAATCGTTTTGGACGTATACTTAAACTACTTGCGGCAAAACACCGCTGAATATTTTACATGAAAATCTCATCGCCAGCAGCAGCTCTCGAATCGTTTTTATATCGCCATTTCTATCCTAGCGGCTCGTTTCGATCCGTATCGATTAAAATAATATCAGGAAATATCGCGGGTTTGTTTTTCAACGCAAACAACGACGCCATTTCCACGGGGAGGTATATGGGGTATTTTAGAGCTTCTCGTTTACTTATATCGCCGTTTAAAAACCTGGATAATTGCCACCTGCACCGCTTATACTGTATACGTGCAGTCGAGCGCGTTACGAAGCGCGTCGTGTGCAGCGCGACTTTATCTACCGCCGCAATTATTGGCGCACACGAGCAAGCAGTCCATCAAATTATTTACTACCACAGCTCGTGGCGTATAAACTCTAATCGAGTGCCACAATAAAAGCGAGCTCTCGATCGTCGCGTATGTTATATATATCGAGGCGCACAACGAGCTCGCTTCAAAGTCGCCAGCTCGTGCTCATGCACACGTGCCAAGAGCAAAAGAACCGGCTCGCGTGCGTACGCCGAAAAACCGCACGGAGGCTCCGAAGACGAGCTGGACACGTTTTAAAGCCACCTTACTTCTTCCTTTTTTTCCATTTATATATTTTATACCGCAAAGGAGGAAAGAAAATAAAATCAACCGGCTCCTGCCCGCGATTGTTTTGCATCTCAGGCGGCAATTGACTACGTGTTCGCGGTAACTGCACTATCTCTCTTCCCTCCTTCTTTCTCTCCGCGTGTGTCCGCGTATTTTTAACCGACGCTCCGGTATTCAATTAAAAGAAAAAGTTTTTACGCATTTTACTTCTCTGCAGCTTTTGAATGATTTTGAGCATCGTTTCTTCGCGTGATGATTACAAGTTCGTGCGCGCCAAGGGCAATTACACTTTACGAAACACCCGTACAACTCTCGATGATTTCCGTTGACGATATTTTGACATTAAATTTATTCAAGCTCTTCGAGTAGGTTACCCAAGAAAACGAAGAAGAGCGATAATCGTAGGATCATAGGGCAAAGTCTTGTCAACCGTCAAAAGCCTGCAATTGAAATTAAAACTATGTAGATAATCTTGAAGGGTATTTGCCGCTGCTTATGAGTAAAAACACAGTGAAAAACGCTATGAAAAAAAACTTGTTTATAAAATGCCATGAAAAAAACACACCTTAGCGAAATGCCGTGAAGAAAAACACATATCATCGAATCACGATTTAACGAATCATGTCGAAAATATTTTAGTCTTTCAATGAGGTGTGTTTTTTCTTCGCGGGATCCGATGAGGTGTGTTTTTTTTCGCGGTATTTCGTTAAAGTGAGTTTTTACTCATAAGCAACGGCGATATATTTGAAAATGAAAATCTATAAGTTCAATTCTCTTAGATCTACAGAAGCTAAAATATTGATTTTCATTATTAAAATGAGTAGACAAAGAAATTTTATTTCAATAATGATTTCTTATGAGAAAATAATAAATACATATAAAAAAGTAAAAAAAAGGGTCTATAACTCTGATAATTTAATATATAAATATATCTTTCTATAAAATTAGAAGTATTTTGAATACATCGTTTTATAAAACATTCGGATAGATAATCGCTTAATTAGAATTTGACTTGATAACATTTACGACAACATATGTTATAAATATATGAACCGATAAATCTGTGACTAAATTGTATATAATATAAACATAAATAATCATGGCATCACCCCTTGAGTAATGAATATCTTTCTAGACAAACAAATGAATACGAGTGTTGTCTTTACTCATTTTCTGTGGTACTCTATAGAAAGATCCATCGTTAATACGCCCAAAATGGATAAAAGTGAAGAAAAAGTTGAAAAAGTTATCTCAACAAAAAATTTAAGTGAACACGACAAAAAACATCTTTGTGATGTTTGCCAAGAGTCATTTGCACTAGAATCAATATTGATATCACACCGAGACAAAATTCACAATGAGCAAAAATATTACGCGTGTGACAAGTGCGAAAAGAAATTTGAGTTTCGAAGTCATTTGAGTAGACATCAAATATCAGAACACAAAAGCCGCAAAGATTTTACATGCAACAATTGTGAGAAGAAATTTTCGAAACAATCGAGTTTGTTTATGCACCAAAAATTAGCGCACAAAGATCGAAAAGATTTCACGTGCAACAAGTGCGAGAGAAAATTTGAAAATAAATCAATTTTAGTTAAGCACAAAAAAATATTCCACGAAATTTTTAAAGATTACTTATGTGAAAAGTGTGCGAAGAGATTCGGAAATAAACGAAATTTGCTCTTGCACATAAAAACTGTACACGACGATCGCAAAGATTACGCAGCAAACAAGTGCGAGAAGAAATTTGAACGAAAAACTGATTTCTTCTTGTCCCAAAAGACAATACACGAAGGTAGGAAAAATTACGTATGTAATAAGTGCGAAAAAAAATTTGTCAGTGAATCAGTAATGTTGAGGCACCAAAGGGCAGTCCATGAGGGTCGCAAAGATTACACATGCGACAAATGCGAGAAAAAATTTGGACAAAAATCGGATTTGTTAAAGCACCAAAAGACAGTCCACGAGGGTCGTAAAGATTACGCATGCGACAAATGTGAAAAGAAATATTGGGATCAAAGTACTTCGAACAGACACATAAAAACAGTACACGAAGGTCGCAAAGATTACGCCTGCGACAATTGCGAGAAAAAATTTGGACAAAAATCGGATTTGTTAAAGCACCAAAAGACAGTCCACGAGGGTCGTAAAGATTACGCTTGCGACAAATGGGAAAAGAAATATTGGGATCAAAGTACTTCGAACAGACACATAAAAACAGTACATGAAGGTCGCATAGATTACACATGCGACAAGTGTGAGAAGAAATTTGGGAATAAATCGCATTTTCTCCGACACCAAAAGATAGTCCATGAAGATCGCAAAGATTACTCGTGCAACAAGTGCGAGAAGAAATTTGGACGTAAAGCCCATTTGCTCGGCCACCAACAGACAGTCCATGAAAATCGCAAGGAATTTGCATGTGACAAATGTGAAAAGAAATTTGGACGAAAGTCGCATTTGCTCGGCCACCAACAGACAGTTCATGAAGGTCGCAAAGATTATGCATGTGACCAATGCGAAAAGAAATTCGGGAATCAAAGTAATTTAATCAATCACCGAAAGATAGTCCACGAAGATCGTAAAAACTACACATGCGACAAGTGCGAGAAGAAATTTGGATACAAATCGGATTTGCTCAGACATCAAAACACAATTCATGAAGGTCGCAAGGATTTCGCATGTGACAAGTGCGAGAAAAAATTTGGAGTAAAATCGGATTTGTTAAAGCACCTGAAGACAGTCCACGAAGGTCGGAAAAATTACGTATGTGACCAATGCGAAAAGAAATTTGGGCAAAAGTCAGATTTGATAAGACATCAAAACACAGTTCATGAAGGTCGCAAAGATTACGCGTGCAACAAGTGCGAGAAGAAATTTGGAAACAAATCGTATTTGTTAAAGCACCAAAGGAGAGTACACGAAGGGCGCAAAGATTATGCTTGCGACAAGTGCGAGAAAAAGTTTGGACGAAATCTGCATTTGCTCTTGCATCAAAAGACAGTTCATGAAGGTCAGAAAGATTACGCAAGTGACGAATGCGAAAATAAATTAGAAAAATAATCCTATTTAATAAGGCACCGAGAAAAAAAGTTAGGGATTAGCTCTTAGCTCTGGCATAAAACGACAGTTCATGTAATTCGCAACAAAAAGTTTCAAGTACTCTATCGAAATCGAGAGGGCAATTAATTTAACCTAATTATATTTGTTCGCGAAGGCAAACTTTAAAAACGTGTGAAAAAACTTACAAAATAAGAATAAATTTGACCCATTTGAAAGAGTTGTTTGCCAAAATTTTTAATAATTTGATTTTTATTAGGAGACCATTTCAGCTCTGGAACTCAGATTGACTTCGAAAATATTGTGTAGCTTGTTTAAAAAAGACTTGTGCGCTTATTTTTGACCCCATTAACCTCGAAGTTCACTTCCAAAATCATTTTCTTCTGCATTATAAAATCTTTACGAATTCCTAGTTCGAAAAAAACGAATTAGCAGAAAAATAGGATACAAATTTTTTGCATAACTTTTGTAACCACCCATTACCCTTCTACAAAGGCACTGAAATCAAGAAAAACTTGAATTTTGGACCTTTGAAAATAGGCAATTAAGCGAAATTGAAAACGTTGAAACAATTTATACGAATTTTTGGCCAATTCTAAGAGTTAACGTGTTTAATATTTTTGTTACAGCACCTTTTCCGAGTTAAAAAGATTGTATATAATTAAAATGATGAAATAGAAAATGATTTTAAAAATCGGTTTCGAAGAATTATGGAATAAAACAAAAAAATTGGATCTTATTTTAGTAAAAAAGCTAGAAAAAAAAATTTTGTTCCAGAACAAAAGTTCGCTTGATAAAGTTTCAAAGTTACTGACAAATGTAAAATTCCTAAAATGATTAATTCTATAGGTCAGTTTAAGAATTTTTAAGCATATTTTCCTGATGAATCGCCAATATGCGCAGTTGTATATAATTTCATGTGAGATGATAATACATATTTTATTGAATAAATAATTTATCACTTATATAGAAATGTCTTAAAATTATTTCGGCCACATGCTCTGAAAAGTTTTTTTTGGGGAATGGCGTGTATTTGAAATGGCGATTCCTTTACTATATTGCAATTACTTTATGGGAGAGGAAAGCATATTTTTAAACAAATATTAAAATGTTTTAATATGAATGTGCAGATAGTTGCCAAGTTAAAATTTTAAATTGTTTCAAATGTTGTAAACATAATGTATAAACAGATAAATCAGTAACTTAATTGTAAATATTACATGCAAACTTTTGTAAAATTTCGATATAAATTTGTACTTTCAACTATCATTACGTCTTTGTTCTTGCCTATCACGATTTTTCCGACCATACGCACTGGGTTCTTATTTGGAGTTGAATCTATCAGCTACCTATTGAGGTCTGTGAAATTATATTATTGATGAACCAATTAAGTTTGTGGCGCATAACTCATGACAGCGATAAGCAGTATTTTTTAATTCCAATTGAAGTTATCAATTTGCTAAGATTAGAATTTTGTCTCGTTTTCATTGCATTTCAATTTTATTTGCAAAAAGTCATAAAGAAGTTTTACAACTTACAGCTATTCTTTTACAGCTACTTTTTGATTTCAAAAATAAGTTATTTGCTTTTATTCTGTCGCGCAGAAGCAAATTTTAGGTGATTATAAAAATAAAAGAGAGGATAGATTCGTCACGGCCTCGAGCGATCGTTGGCGTTCTGGCGTCTACGCTCGTCGGCCGTCAGGAGAGTCGCCGCGAAGCCCAGGAGCGCGAGGCCGAGAAACAGGCAGTAAGCCGCCGCGTCGCCGTAGCGCACAATGAGCTTGTCGCTGCAGGTGATGGTGAAAACGGCGAAGATCTGATTCATCAGGTTGAGCATGGACACGCAGAAGATTTCCGGCTCGGGGTAGGTGATTTCCGCGCAGGTGTCGAAACTCGTCGTCTGGTAGCTGTGCATGAAAATCCTGCCATGCGCGCGAATAAGCATACGTACCGATGTGTTTTCATTTTTTTCAATTTTTTTTGCGCGCGACTGCCTCGATGAAAAAAAGAGTCGTAAAGAACTTACCCCATAACGGTGTACGATACATACATCGCCCACTTAATCTCAAAATGAAACGACAATCCAACAGCGATGATCGAAAAGACATTTCCGGTGTACAAAAAAATCATCATGGCTCTGCAGAATTCAATCAAAATTGAAGGATCGAATTTGATTCAGTTTTTACGTAAACATAGTAAATCTCCAAGCATACTTGAATTGTTTCGTTTTGTCCAGAACTTTACCCATGATTATGGCCAAGAAAAAACCGCATGACGAAAATAACAAACCAAGTCTCCCGGCATCCCGTTCTCCGTTCTACAAAAAGGAGGATCGTATCGAAGAATTTTTTTCCAATATCTAGTCTATGATACAGTGCGTCTGTCGAACCTTGAAGTGCGCCAAAACGAGAACATTGACGGTCGCGTGAAGAGTGACGATGAGGCCGCCGTTGATGCCGTGAGATATCCAGAGCAGTACGTAATTTCGATTCCTCAGTAGTCGCGCGAAAGATTTCCAAAAAACGAAGCGCTTGCCCTTGAGCCGCAACTGCAGAGCTCTGGACTTGCTCGGTGGCAGTTTAGGCTCGTTCTGAAAAACTTGAAATTCACGGACGATCGTGTCACTAGGTACAAACTCGTGGCTGAAGGAAATTAAACCAAAAAAAAAAATAAACTCACACACGATGATGAGTATCATGACCAGCGTACAGTAGGCGGCCAGCGGCAAGCCCAGCGACTTCATCTGCGCCTCGACCACGCGCTGATCGTCGTTGACCCTGACGATCATGGGTGTGAGCAGCGAGAAGGTCGAGACGCCGACCACGAGACCGGCGTAGGCCATGGCCGTGGCCGTGTTGATCTGGCTCGGGCCGAACCAGTGGGCCGCCAGACTCGCGGGCATCGACAGGGTCAGCATCTGCCAGAAGCCCACGAGGCTCTGGCCGAGTATGGTCCAGCCGTAGCCGGTCGGTCTGGTGCCGTAGTACTTGATCCAGGCGCCGAGGGCTTGGACGCTCGAGGCCAGTATCATGACGCTGCGCATGCCCCAGCGATGCTCCACGTACGAGATCGGATAGACGAGGAAGGGCGCGGCCAGACTGTACACCATCGTCGTCGACTTGATCGCCAGGCTCGAGACTTGGAAAAATCTGCACGTAGAGTTTTTTTTTTTTTTTTAAGATCGTTGAGTTCGCGATGAAAAAAAGAATAAGGCGATTATTTACTTGCTCACTACGTTGAGTACGACGGTGTACTGAACCCACTGGGCCTTGTTACCCGCGGTAAACAGAGTAAAGAGAAAGAGTATGGCCCAGCGCCGACGGTAAATCTTGGTTCGCACGAGCTCGCCGTCGTCATTGGAGGGCTTTTCATTTTTCGGAACCAATTCGATTTTCCGATAGTCGGCGATCAATGTGCTCGATTCGATATCCTCCTCCTTCTCCTCGTTCGGTTCATTAGCCCCGCTTGGATTTTTCATGATTCGCAATTGTCACTCTCGCGATTATTAATAACGCTTGTTACGTCGCTATGAATAATGAATATAATTTTGAGCTATTTGACGACAATGTCATACTGACCAATCGACAACGACGCGCACTGTCGTAAAGTATATTGGAAAAAAGTCGCACAACGAAACGAGTCGTCTATTCGAAAAAAAAAAAAAAATTGTATCCAAGTAATGAACGAGAAGTAATTGCTATCGGTTATCGGCCGCGCACATAACTCGACGACACTTTAGATAAAGTCGTATAAACGCCCGTATTACAATACATAATACGGCTAGGCCTCGCGCCTGCCACGAGTACTTACAGAGTTTTACGTCCTTGCCTATATAATATAATGTCATTATAATATATTATATATTTTCATCAATTACGTACGATGCACCCAATTACTTATAATGCATGGGCCGCGAGGCTGTTGTTGTTTTCTTTTTTTTTTTTTTTTTTGTTTTTCTGGATTCGCACTCTGCGCGCAGGTAGCGCGTTAATGGTAATAATATGCACCCGTGATAGGTCTGTAAAAAAAAAGGCAAGGAATTTTAAAATGATCAGGTATATATACGAACAGAAACAAACATTTTTCATTAGCGCGCGCCAGTAGACGAGGTGGATTCGAGCTAAAATGGTAATTTGCGACGGATTGCGTGCGTTTATAACGAGCCTCGTAGCACAATGTGTACAGTGTTCGCTCGCGGTGCTCATATCCGCGTCCACGGCATATACACGCGTCTACGGAAAAAATGCGCGTACAACAGCAGCAGCAGCAGCATCAGCAGCGGCGCGTAATGTACGGAAAAATCAGCGCACAACTGTTATTTTTCTCGTTCATTTTTCCGCGCGTGCTCGCGATGCTATATATAATGTAGCAAGAGTGCATACACACGGGCGAGAGACAGCAGCTGTTGGACGCGTTACTGCGGTGCACTGGTATAGAGCCCGATGCGTGCTATATTATCCTCTCCTTATCCTTCCGCGACGCCGAGAGTCGCGCGTGACTCTCTTCCGCAGCTACACTTGTGTATCTGTGTGTGTTGGGATATACATCATATCGCAAATGCGGAACGTAAGTTACATACCTTCGCTGCTTTCCCCTCTGCGTAGGCTCATATGTGTGTGTGTGTGCAGGCTTCGGTGCAGCCACGGGCCGATCCTATATCTGTACGCGTAAAGGCCCATTGAATAATCCTGCTCGCTCGGCGCTCATTAAATTACTCGAATTTTATTTTCATTCTGCATATAATTATTGACCGAAAAACATGTGTCAATCGTTGTCGTGGCGAATCGATCGATTCGATCGAAAACCGACGACTCAATTATATGATCAAAGAAAAAAAACAAGTGCATACATCGCCGAGAGAGAGAGAGAGAGAGGAACGAGTGTACCGTTAAAAGGAGGCGGCTCGTTTGTGAAATGAACATGTTATATTGTAAAAACTTAGCGTCCCGCGACGAGTATGAGGATTTTATATGTATTGATGTACACACGAGTCGATGGCTCGATTAAGCAAATTATGAATTTAATATTAATATATAATAACATAAGGAGCGAGACGAGGGAGTGAGCAGCAGCAACGATATTACATACGGGACTATTATACAAGTACTGCACGGTGCCCAGTTATAACGAAGAAATGATTTAATTATTATAATATAAAGTCCGCATGCGCAGAAGCGAAGAATTCGAGCGAGGCGACGGCCTCCTATAAAAAAACGTGGCGATTACGGCTAATTAGCGCGGGAGCAGCAGCAACAGGTCTCGTGTGTCGCGCGTGTGCGATCCGTGAATGAAAAAAAAAAGGCGGACTCGAATTCGGAGCTGCGTCAAAGGCAAATGAAGCCATAATAAAAGTGCGATCGACGAAAGTAAGGAAGATATCGGAGGCAAGGGGCGGAGAGAGAGACATGATAATTGCTCGGCAACAGTGGCGAGAGTAAGAAAGAAAGAGGAGGAAAGAAAGGAAGAAACCGGTAAAGAGGATATCGAGCGATTGAAGATGATCTCGTATGCGAGGGCATAAAATGCGACAATAATAATTCTGTGCGGGGCTACATGCAGTTCCTCTCGCGCAGCGTAAATAAACACATAGTCTGGCGCTACGTATATACAAGGAAAATATCGACTTAAAGTTAGTATATGCAAATCATACGATACGATTCGGTATTTTCAAACGGAGCAGATTCGTTTAGCCCCTGCTGGCGATCCATCGAATCGGCACTCTAATATATATCGAGAGGGGGAGCAACTCGCGCGGTGGTCGCGGTGATCTTCATATAGAGTTATAGACTGGCGCGTGAGCGTACGGCGAGCGACAGGTGCAGTATACGTTGTACAGTCCACGAGTGCATCGACGGCATCCGCGAGAGCACACATTATCGTCCGCAGCTAGCAGTAGCTATACAATTGCCGGTGAGCGACGTATACACACATACTACGGAGCATGTGCGCTGCCACCTGTGTAATAATGCATAGCTTGTAATAGACAAAACTGCCTTCGAAGGCAGCAATTTCGATCTTTTGCGAGTGCCATGACTCATGTGCGTATGTGTGTGTGTAGCTGCACTTTGTTTCTCTTGGGCGATTTGTCATGCAAGTGCTGCGATCGAGCTTTTACGGATTTTACGATTTGGCGTTTGTTGTTGTTGTTGTTGTCGTTGCAGCTTATTGACAGGTATATTAACCAACAAAAAAAAAAGGAGCAACGATTTAATTATCGATAAATATATTGCTCGATCGGTTGACAAACAACGTGTAGTGCGCGGCTTGTTTACTCACGCGACGCATCCCGAAACGAGCCGGAGGGAGGAAAAAAAGAAGATGTTTTTATTGGCATTTTCGTTACGCCTTATATTCCATCGATTCTTTCCCCGGCTCGTACTTTTACGGCCTATGTCGATTAAATTTTAATGCGTTTTTATTTGGGGGAAAATACGCGTCCGAAACTGTAAACGGCTTGATTGCAGCAGCTCACCTATTGAGCGCCTTATCTCCGAGTGATTTTTATTATATTTCGCAGCAAAGTCGCGACGATTCGACTTATCGTATGCCAATTTGATCCTTAATTTTGTTTATGCGAAGATAACTTATTGGACTATTTCGTTAAATTGTCTCTATTATAAATTGGTCCAAAGCTCTGCCGCCGCAAATCTTCGATAAGCATGTTTAAATTCGTCGTAAAATATAGCTTTAAAATTACAAACTTGCACGAGAGTATAAGGTGCGAAATGCAGTGACTCGAGCAAGAAGAAATAATAATACCTAAATTTATTTATATTCATTAAGGAGACGCGAGGGATAACGACGAAATAGGTGTGCTTTCTGCAAGAGGACTTTGATCCAGAATAATAGCGATGTGATACGAAAATAAACGATCAATCGCGAAGGATAAGAAAATCATTGGTCACCATGTATACGATATTATATGATCAAGTACATAAAATACAACTTCGATATCCCCTCGCGTACTCGCATGATTTTGATCCGCGTGTTCGACGATCGTTTCCGAAGTTTATCTATTTGCGGGCACGAGCCTCGTAATAAGTGTACAAACACGCAGAGGCCTATAGAAGAGAGTAAACCGCAAACGCGATTAGCGGTGAAACGCAAAAGCGACTCACTGCGCGCGTGTCTGCGTGTATCATATATATGCACGCGCTCTCGCTGCAGACTTTTCGCTTGGCACCATGTAGCGCCGTGTGCCGCGTACATGTATACGTATACACACAATATTATATACATTACGCATTATTTTATATAGTTGCGAGCGCGCGGCAAATACGATAAAAAGCAAACGTTACATATTTAGCCTCGACGCGCTCATTAGTTATTATTGCACGTATACGCACACACACACGCACACACACGTGTTGCTGCTGACGTTTTTTTGCGACGTGTTTTTCGTCGCGGCCTGCCGCAAGTGCACTCAGGGGTGGTATTACACATTTCGTATTATGTAAATAATATCGTGTACGAGAGACGCCTTTTACCGTATACGCGCATACACCTTTATAATCGCGTTTCGATCGAACGCGAGCCATACAAGTCGATCCCGAGGCGAACGAGGCGATCGGCGAGGAAACAAAAATTTAACGAGTGTCCGTGATATTTTCGGAGCAAACGCTAATGACGAGTGCGTTGGTGCGCATTTTTTGCATATTTTTTTGGATATTAAGAGAAGCTCGGGTTTCCTTTTATCGAATTTCTGGCGAATCAATTCGGAAATGGACTTAAAATTTATCTTAATATAGACAATCGAAAGATTTGTAATAAACGTATTATAAAATTAATCGACACTGTTTTAATTGACAGATTTCAGTACGACATGGAAAAAAGTTAGTGGAGAAGTGCTCACGAAAAAAACAACACCGTCTGTATTGCAACCTGGAATCCTATGTTTGATTGACCGTTCAGAATGCTGAGAAGATGCAGTTATCTACATGGAGTTTATTTTTAAGCTGTCAAATCATAATATGGCGCATGAACTTTGCCGACGAAATTACTCTGACCCGGCTTACCGATGGAGATATTTTTACTACTCCAGGTAAGAAAAAATTATCAACATTACAATATAGAAGACTCAATGGCTATAGTTATTTTTCAAGTTATTATGTGTAACCTTGATTACAGTAATAGGGAACAAAGAAAGTTATTATGTATAACTATAATTGCAGTAATAGAGAACATATTTTCATACGAGACTTAACATTTTCAATAACTTTATATCATTTAATTTATAATTAATGTTACAGGCTCTTGCTTTGAAGCTTGTATGTTTCTAAGCAGCAACACTGCTAGTCCGTACACTTCTGATCCTACTCCTGCAGTAGATGCCAGTATTACCTATGACTCTTGCACTTGTCAATGCAATAATGGTCTTCCTATTTTTCGAGAGGACTTACGTATTTGTGTGGATCATATCAATGGTAAGTTCATATTATAATAATAACTAACGTGTTCAAGAAATGATTTTTCAAATAAAAACCATGCTTGGATTGAGTTCAATTGAATAACAATTTTTTTATTTAGAATCCATATCTTTACTACTATTAACTATGAAACAAGAATATATTTACAATTTACGTAGTAAAGTAAGAAAGTTTACATATTGCCTGGGAAAGCTTCAACTCGATTGGTTCTCATTAAAAATTGAATTCTTCGATTCATATCTTCATCATAAATTGCTTTGCATCTTTCGTAGTTGATCCTTCTCCTGACTTGTGTTGGTTTTTCATAGTATCTTGTTCGTCTGAATTGATCCAAAATTTCCTCTTTGCCAAGTATTCTGTTCAAAACTCTAGTCGCATGTTCAACGTCATTGTTCTTGACCAAGACAGTTCTAGACATGAAATAAGCATGTCGAATGCCCATCTGTAAAAAGAGTCATACAAAATAGTTGATAAATATACTTTGAAGAGATTGTTTATGGTAAAATTGTATTATAATAATGAACAATTATTAATAAATAACTATTGACTCTACAGAAAACACGGCTTGTTTGTTTGTTATTGAATTCTACCAAGAAACACGGAGAGGTTATGGTTGTAAATTAATAAAAGTAGGCTGTCTATAGCATTGATAAGAGTGACATCGTCATCATGAATAATAACATCATGCATTATGGTAATTAAATACTGCGTGCACTCACTTTGAACAGGAATTATTAATTGTATCGGATAATGTGAACAACAAAGCTTCAAAAAGCCGCAGCTCGCAAGACAGCAGTCTCTGCGCTGTAGCAGACTACTAAACATGACAAACTGGCGTAGAGACATAATGCCATCTATGCGAGAGTCGCGGCAAAATCGAAAATCGTGGCGAGAATATAAATAAATTATTAAACGTAATAAATTATTGTTTATTTTCTCTTTAGTCCTGAGAATTTGAATCGCTGTCGATTCGGTTTTTATACGGTAAAGGTACTTTCAGATTAAAAATCTCAAAAATTGTAAACACATTTCACGCGTGGTTCCGATTGATTTGCTTATCGACATCATGCAATTTGGCCTGCTATCGCTAATAAATTGTGCTATAAATCTTGGTTTATGAATGATTCATCAGCTAGTAACGCGTACAGTTCCAAAAAAGGATCCATTGCCCTGCACCGGAAAAATTCTTTCGATCCTAACAGTGGTGGTTTATTAGATGGTTTCTACGTTTTTTTTTTTTTAATAAGAACTCATTGTTATCACTTATTACCGATCACATCTCTTTTAGCAGATATAATTAGTAAAACTAATGATAGAAATTCGATTACCAACTTATGTACGGGCCTGTATGCCTCCTGTAGGACTTTTGCTGTGCACTGTTTGCACGTGCAGGGTTTTTTTTTGGTAAATAAATAATAATAATCGGAACTCCAAATAAGACGTGAAAAAAACGTTTGATTGATCTAATTGTTACATGAATATCTGCAGAAACTAAGTAGTCGTAAAATTTACGAAGACTATAGTAATTAGTGGTTTGCGAAATTTCTATAGTTTAACAGTAAAGTACCACCACGAAAGAGAATAAAGATGTAATAATAATTGAACGCCCGAAATTCAGGAGATACACAATAATTTCGGCACATTTTTATTGAAATTTTAGACAAACATATATTTAAATATCTATCTATACACATTCACAATTGTCAATCATCATTTCTCCTCACTTTTGTCGCAAGGGAAATCTTTGCAACCATCATGGACTGTCTTTCGGTGTTTGAACCATTGCTGTTTTTGTCCAAATTTCTTCTCACACTTGTCACATGCGTAATCTTTGCGACCCTTATGGACTGTGTTTTGATGTCTGATCAAAGTACTTAGTTGTCCAAATTTTTGCTCGCAATTATCGCATGCATGATCTTTTCGACCTTCGTGTATTGTCTTCTGGTGTAAAAACAAAAGCCATTTATGTCCAAATTTCTTCTCGCATCTGTTACACGCAAAATCTTTGCGACCTTCATGTACTGTCTTTTGGTGTCTAATCAATATCAATTTTGTTCCAAATATCTTCTCGCATTTTTCGCATGCGTAGCCTTTGAAACCTTCATGTACTGTCTTTTGGTGCAAAAGCAGATACTGTTTAGATCCAAATTCTTTCATGCATTTGTCGCATGCGAAATCCTTGCGACCTTCGTGGACTGTTTTTTGGTGCCTAAACAAATCACGTTTTTCGTGCAAATTTTTTCTCGCAATTATCACATGCAAAATCCTTGCGACCCTCGTGGATTGTTTTTATGTGCATAAACAAACTCGGTTTTTCTCCAAACTTCTTTTGACACTTGTCGCATGCGTGATCTTTACGACCTTCATGAACTGTGGTTTGATGTCTTATCAAATCTGACTTTTTTCCAAATTTCTTTTCGCACTTGTCACACGAGTAATCTTTACAACTTTCGTGTACTACCTTTTGGTGCTTTGACAAGTACGATTTTACTCCAAATTTTTTCTCGCATTTGTCGCATGCGAAATCTTTGCGACCTTCGTGGATTAATTTTTGATGTCTAAGCAAATCCGATTTTTGTCCAAATTTTTTTCTCGCACTTGTCGCATACGAAATCCTTAAGACCTTCAAGGACTGTCTTTTGGTGCTTTAACAAATCCGGCTTTCGTCCAAATTTCTTCTTGCAATTGTCACATACATGATCTTTTTGATTTTCATGAACCGTCTTTTGGTGCTTAAATAAATTACTTTGACCCCCGAATTTTGTTTGGCACTTATCGCAAGCAAAATCTTTGCGACCTTCATGGATTGTCTTTTGATGCACTAGCAAAGCCGATTTAAATGAAAATTGTTTTTCGCACTTGTCACATGCAAAATCCTTGCGGCCTTCATGTACTGATCTTTGATGAATGAGCAGATACGATTTTAGCGCAAATTTACTTGTGCACTTGTCACATAAGTAATCTTTTCGGCCTCCGTGGACTGTCTTTTGGTGTCGTAGCAAATGCGATTTATTCCCAAATTTCTTCTCGCAATTATCGCATGAATAATCATGGCGGCCTTCATGGACTGTTTTTTGGTGTCTGAGCAAATGCGATTTGTGTCCAAATTTCTTCTCGCACACGTTACATGTAAAATCTTTGCGACCCTCATGGACTATTTTTGTGTGCAAGAGTAAATAACGTTTATATCCAAATATTTGTTTGCACTTGTCACATGCGAAATCTTTTCGACCTTCGTGTACTATCTTTTGGTGATTATTCAAATCCGATTTTTGTCCAAATTTTTTCTCGCAATTGTCGCAGGCGTAATCTTTGCGACCCTCGTGGACTGTTCTTTGATGGATTAGCAAATATGCTTTACTTCCAAATTTCTTTTGGCACTTGTCACATGTGAAATCTTTCCGGCCTTCGTGAACAGTCCTTAAGTGGGCGAGCAAAATCCATTTATATCCAAACTTTTTCTCGCACTTGTCACATATGAAATCTTTTCCGCCTTTGTGGACTGTCTTTTGGTGCTTTAACAAATCCGAAATTCTTCCAAATTCCTTCCCGCAATTGTCATATAAGTAATCTTTTGGACTTTCGTGTGCTGTCTTCACGTGAAAGAGCCAGTTTAATTTTTTTGTAAATATCTCCTCGCACTTGTCACATCTGAAATTTTTGAAATGCTCATGGACTGTTGTTATATGCAAGAGCAAACTTCGTTTATTTACGAATCTTTTCGCGCACTTTTCACACAAGTAATCTTTGAAGACTTCGTGGAATATTTTTTGGTGCTTAAGTAAAGCTGATTTATTTTCAAATTTCCTTTCGCACTTGTTGCAAGTGAAATTTTCGCGATCTTTATGTACTAATTTCTGGTGCGTCATCAAACTTGATTTTTTTACAAATTTCTTCTCACAATTGTCGCATGCAAAATCGTTGTGGTCTTTGTGTACTGATACTTGGTGTCTACTCAAATGACTTCGGAACTCAAATTTCTTCTTGCACTTGTCGCAAGTATAATTTTTCTGTTCATTTTGAATGGTGTTTTGGTGTGTTATCAAGTTTGATTCTTGTGCAGCAAGTGCCTTCTGAGAAATGTCAAAAAAGTATTGTTTGTTGCCTGAAAAAACAATGTCGTTTACACTTAAATGATCTTTAGAGATATCTTCTTCGGATTTTTCCTCATTTTTATCCATTTTGGTGTCTAAATTAAACGACGTTGCCTTCTATTTAGTATCACGACAATTTAACGAGTAACATCTATCTTTCGGTATTATATGGCTTGTTTCATCGAGAAAGTCAACATTCAAACTAATTTGATTGTACTATAAGCACAATCAGTGTTCGAGGGACGATATCAAAAGCGTTTATGATTGTATTGTTTACAAGCAAGTATTGATTTTTCTGTTTGTACATTGTTCTTACAACATTAAAAACAATTTAAAATTCCAAGTTTACGACGATATCTTCGAGGAATTTATTTTGCCTTCTAAAACTAAGTAGGATGCATAAAACTTCCGACAGATAACATCGAGTTCACACAAAAAATATCTAGTACATAGATCCTTATACAGTAGACTTATCTTTTTAAATGGGAAAAAAGTTGAGGCTAATGGCACTATCTAGAGTCTACCTATTGAGATCAGACAGTGATTTTCTTTAATTGTAACAAAAAAGATGAACTTTCAAGCGGTGACAACTAGGATACGAGCAATTCGTAACAAAAAGATTGGTGTGCTCCATAACCCGACACTGGATCCATGTAAAAGCAGTCAGATGCATATTATCATTGTAAACTCAGAAGACAAAAATATTGTTCTTGAAAAGAAATTTGGCCTTAATCTATATTTCTATGTTTCTTGCGTTCGCTTCTGACTGGTTAACTCCTCGTACCCAACGCGTAGGAAGAAATTTTATACATAAAAAAAAACGTCCATCAGGACAGCCTACAACGATCGAAATCGGTTGTAACGAGACATTCCACGAGCATCCCCCTAATACGCCCAGGCATAAAGAATTTTATTTCCACGAGCTCGCGAATGATCAATATCGAAATGCTGAGTTATGTTTCCTATCGCGCGCACACGTACTCACGCACGGCCAGAGTCGCGCGACATCTTTTTTTTCCCTGCGACCATTAATATTATGCATTAAAAACATCGCCAAATAGACACATACCATCTCCGTATACAAGCGGAATAACAACTTTTACGATGTTCGAGCGTTAATTAACTTAAAAATCGATCGAAGCGTACGACGACGACGAGTCGGAATAAATAACCGGCGCGTTATGCTGCTATTCCAAGATGCACGATTGGATTCCGCGGCGCAATAATAGTAACGATCCTGAAAATTGACTGTTGAAATAAAATGAGCCGTGTACTGCATAGGGGTATAAGTATATAATATCGTCTAGGAGCTCGTTCATGCTTACGCGCGTAAACAGCGGCCGATCGAGATTCGAGACGTGCCGATTTGTAATTGCTGGTAGCCTTTATCCTATATAAGCGATGAGGTAGCGAAAGATGTATCTTCTGATCGGGCATTGGATCGTCTGCCACGCGACAAATAGACAAATAGCCGCAAATATTATTTATAGAAATCAACGTTCTGTAAAACGAAGTTATTTACAAGTAACATTTAAAACTTCCTCGTCGTTACACATCACCCAAGTACAAGCTCAAATATCGATGCATTTTCTTGCAGATATACAGCGCACTGCACAGAATTCTGTGTGCAAAGCACTTTATAATTCCTTATTTCAGAGTACGTAGCCGGTACGATACGCACATAAATCTCATCCTCATACATTTTTCCTGCTTCGGCTACTGCGGCTGCTGCTCGCGCGCTGTTACCTCATGCGCTGCGCTGCTTTATACCTGCCAGAGCAGCAAGTGCATAAAGGTTGAGAGATGCGCTCGCGAGAAGCAGCTGGCGCATGACTGGGCAAATTAAACTCTTGCATTATATATGCTGTGTGTGCATCGGTGCACCGGCCGCGCGCCGCCGCCGCTGCTAATATACTACATGTGGTGGCGATGCACCCGTGAGGCACCCGTGCAGAGCTCAACGTGAGAAAATTCTCGTATTCGCGCTTAGGTGCCTCGCTTTGCAAATATTGGTACGCAGTCGACTTGCGGGATGTTCGATCTTTTTTTTTTTGCTTTTAACGCTCGATGAAACCGTAATTTTGAAAACGCGCGCGCCGTGTCACAAAATAAACAATTATACATCGATCGGTCATTGGCGGCTGCATATGTATACGATGCAGTTGCCGATCCCCGCGCGTCCGCAACGTGAAAACCCATACTCTTGATGAGCAGTATCGCTGGCAATTAAATAGTCATCAACTCGCTGATGCGAGGAAAATCGTAAAAGTGAAACTGCAGCAACAGCAGCATCAACAGCGGCGGCAGTGGCAGCAGTGGTCGCGCTCGAAGGAATGACGCAACGCCACTTCTTTCATACGTATAAATGTCTTATCAGATCCCCAATGAAAGTCGTCAAAGAATTTTAATACAGATTATATTATCTAGTTAGAAGTGCCTATGTACACGGCAGTAGCGCAGTACTGGTCGCGGAGCACCTGCGCGTATAATATTATTGGCTATTAGAAAAGATATATTTTTTTTTTTCATCGAAGATAGGCAAACGAGGCGATCCGCGATCGGTGAATAAAAACGTCGCTTTGGAAACCGGTAAGCCCGCGAGCGCGAGCACGCTCGTAAATCAATGCGCGCGCGCCGTTTATTTTCTTATTGCGCCACTACGCACGCAGTGACTCAATTATCCGAATGATAAGTTCTCTAACGAACGCAGTTCGAATTTGGACGATTCGTCGTGCGAGCGACCTGCGCACCCCATGTGAACCTTGCTTTTTGACATTTGTCGGGACATAACATCGTGTTGGTTTCTCCTGTCTTCGATATTTGAACATATTTAATATTACTAAGATCCAATAATGCTAATTGGGACTTATAAACCAGTACAAATACATCACAATGTTTTACTGCTTAGAGGTGCGAAATGCGCCATCTAGGTAATCGATCGAAACTTGAAATTTTCATAACAAGAGTCTTGTGGTTGCTTTGACTAAATTATACTTGCTTCACTCAATTGAACTAACGATACATTTGGTTCTTGCAATCGAATGAATAATTAAAATTATTATTAATTATTTAATAATATTTTTTATATCAAACGTAATATCCATCATATATGTAACTGATTAAAATGATCGTTTAGTTGGATTAAATGAATATTTTTTTAATTAAAAGAAATGATCAACGGATTTAAATAAACTGCTGTTGATTCTGTAAATTTTTTTTAATAAACTGTGAAAAAAAAAACATTTTTTAAGAATCGAACTTTTTCATAATAACTTTTAATGAAATGCAAATCTTTCAAATTTCAATTGAAGAATATATTCGTTCTAAGAGCACTGATTGTTGCACTCACTTCGTTTGTTCGGGGGGAGGCTGCTTATCGGCAACCTAGAAACAATCCCCTAGCACGTCGTCGCAGATTTCGCGCATCGGTACGGGCTCGGCCGGCACCACGGCGATGACCTCCTTGCAGTTGGGGCAGGTGTGCTCGTTCACCATCATGCCGCGGCAGAGCAGCAGATTCTGCAGGCAGCACACCCAAACGCTGCGAGCCAAAAAGAGAGAGAGAGAGATAGAGATAATCGCGCGAAATGATAATTTTAAACGACACTCGCGGCGCTTTCTTATCTCTTGTTATTTTTAACATGAGCTCATATACATGGACTTACCAAAGGAAACAAGAGAGCGTGGCCAGCAGCGCGTACTTGCAAGTCGCCACTTTATCGACCTGCGTTACGATGTTCACGTGACAGAGCGGACACTTCATCGACACGGGCTTCTCGCCGAACTCCTCCGCCTCCTGAACTGCTGCTGCTGATGCTGGTTTTCTGCGGCTATCCGCCATCGCTGCTTCATACACACCACTTTCGAGAGGGCAGCAGCACAATTGCAATGCTAAATTTCTTCGTGTACCGGAGACGACGACAACGACGACAACGACGACGACGACGACGACGATTGTGACAGCGGCGATGGCGGACTTCGTAGAGACGATTTTTCGACTAAAAACACGAGAACTTCATAATTATTGACGAGCATATATCTCGAAGAGTTATTATATACGGGCATTTATCTGCGCGTTTTATCAAAGCGATTGATTAAAATCACGACGTTATAGATAATTCTGAATATTTCGGACGGGTTGTCCGATTTTCGAATTGAGAAATTCGATGGTTCTGTGTCGATGTCAATGTTGTACTTGTGATGTAATAGTTTATCGTCACTTATCTCGAGAGTTTTCAATCGTTTCTATTGCTCCCTGTATGCAGAACTTACGATTTCTGTGTATATTATTACGGATATGCTCGTGCCTCGATCAGGAACGATTTGGTCTGGCGTCTTGTAGATATAAAGATGTATAAACGAACAATCGGTATTACAGACTTTCACGTTCCGATGTGAAATTATACAAACAAATTACAAGCTGGTATGATCATCATTGCCTGTACAAACAGATATCATCGACGCTCATGGTTATAATTGCTTCATTCACGCGCGGCATGAAAAGACTCGCGTGCCTACTACATAGCTTTTCTTCTCTCGCTGCGCTGCCGATTCAATTACATTCGGATGTAACCGATCGAATTAATGACTTTATCGGATTGGATTTAATTTAACTTTGCGCCGGCGATGCGTGATTGCGCAGTCTTCTCGAGCGTACGGCATATTCCGGGGTCCATTCGCGATTCGCAGATATGGAAAAGCGCAGCGCGATGCTAGGCGATGAATTCGCATATAATAAACTGCTTTTTTTCCTTCCAGCGTCGACCCAGCGCGCACTATCGGCAATTGCACGCATCGCCGGCGTGAATTCCTGCTACGCGTGAGAAGGTCACTCGCGTGCTTCTCAATGGGATGTAACGTAACGGTGGTGCGGCGAACCGCGTGCGCGGGTGAATTTACAAAGGGAAGAAATAAACGTGAATTATAATTGAGAAAAAGAGGGAAAGAGAGATACGCAAAACGAGTCATGAATCATGGCACGTGCAAGAAGTTCGAGGGAGAGAGAGAGAGACGACTTAAATCCTCGCAGAATCGATGGCGCGCACGCGAACATCGACTAAGCTGTGCATCGCTTTACGACCTTTACACATGTATACGAATTAGGCACTGCCGCACGCGAGTATAAACATGTGCCAATTGTTTATTACATTTATCGACGAAATCTCACGAGGAATCTGAAATCTCATATTCAAGCACCATGCAGGCGGCAAATTTACGAGGATAATGTGGGTAAATAATTGGTGGTGGCAGATTACGGAGCACGCCAATCACGCCATGTCGTAAGGGCGGCCAATGTTGGAATGAATATAAATTTTTTTTTATTAATTTATGATATATTGAATTGATTCATTGACTCGATATTATATATTATACAAGAAGCTTTTTTGAAGAATATTTAGTTTTAGAAGGAGAATGTATAAACACAGGACTCGGTAACTTAATTGTGAACGATGTGGTCATAAACGATTTTGACATCGTCCTTCGACACATTGATCATGTTTATAGTACAAATAAATTAGTTTGAATATTGTCTTTCCCGATGAAACAAGCTATAATACCAACATAAAAGTTTTACTCATTTAATTTCCGTGACGCTTAATAGATTGATCCATCGTTTAATTTAGACACCAACATGGATAAAAGTGAAAAGAAATCCGAGGAAATCGTTTCAAAAGATAACTCAAATGAACACGACATTGTTGTTTCAGACGATAAACAACACATTTGTGAAAGTTGTCAAGAGGCATTTACACTAGAATCAAGCTTGATAATACACCGAGACACGATTCACAATATAAAAACAGATTTCGCATGCGACAAATGTGAAGAGAAATTTGAGTTTCGAAGTCATTTGAGTAGACACCAAATATCAGAACACAAAGGCCGTAAAGATTTTGAATGCGACAAATGCAAGAAGAAATATGTGAAAGAATCGAGTTTGATGACGCATAAAAAATTAGTACACAAAGATCGAAAAGATTTCACGTGCAACAAATGCGAGAGGAAATTTGAAAATAAATCAACTTTAGTTAAGCACAAAAAAAAATATTCCACGAAATTTTTAAAGATTACTTATGTGAAAAGTGTGCGAAGAGATTCGGAAATAAACGAAATTTGCTCTTGCACATAAAAACTGTACACGACGATCGCAAAATTTTCGCATGTGATAAGGGCGAGGAGATATTTACAAAAAAATCGCCTTTTCTCTTCAACCTAGAAACAGCACACGACGGTCTAAAAGATTTTCCTCTCCGAGTATTCAAAAATTACTTATGTCACAACTGCGGGAAGAAATTTGGAAGAAAAACACAGTTGCTCATTCATTTGGAAACAGTCCATGAGGGTCGCAAAAATTACGCATGTGACAAGTGTGAGAAGAAATTTGGACTAAAATGGATCATGATTCAGCACCAAAAAATAATTCACGAAGGTCGTAAAGATTACGCGTGCGACAAGTGCGAGAAAAAATATGGACGAAAATCGGATTTGTTAAAGCACCAAAGGAGAGTACACGAGGGTCGCAAAGATTACACATGTGACAATTGCGAGCAGAAATTTGGAGATAAATCGCATTTGCTCCGACACCAAAAGACAATCCACGAAGGTCGCAAGGATTTTGCATGTGACAAGTGCGAAAGAAAATTTGCATTTAAATCGATTTTGTTATTACACCAAAATACAGTTCATGAAGGGCGCAAAGATTTTGCTTGCGACAAGTGCGAAAAAAAATTCGGGGATCAAAGTAATTTAATTCGGCACCGGAAGACGGTTCATGAAAAACGAAAAGATTACGAATGCGACAAGTGCGAGAAAAAATATGCACGAAAATCCGATTTGGTTTTGCACCAAAAAACAATACATGAAGCTCGGAAAGATTTCACATGTGATACATGTGGGAAGAAATTTGGAGATCGAAGTAATTTGAACGCACATCAAAAGGCCATCCACGAGGGTCGCAAAAATGTTGCATGCGATTATTGCGAAAAAAAATTCGTACGAAAATGGGATTTACTTATGCACATAAAATCGGTCCATGAGGGTCGCAAAGATTTCGCATGTGACAAGTGCGAGAGTAAATGTAGGGATCAAACAGATTTGAATAAGCACCAAAAGATAGTCCATGAAAGTCGTAAAGATTTCGCATGCGACAAGTGCGAGCAGAAATTTGGATTAAAATCGAGTTTGCTGTTCCACCAAAGGACAGTACACGAGGGTCGCAAAAATGTTGCATGTGGAAAGTGCGAGAAGAAATTTGAACGAAGTCAATCAAATCTGTCGAGGCACCAATGAGATGAGATTCATCAAGATTATGCATGCGACAAGTGCAAGAGCAAATTTGGAAATAGATTAGATTTTTTAAAGCATCAAATCACGGTCCACCAAGATCATTGAAATTTTGTATACCTACATCGAATTTAAGTTGACACCAAAAAACAGTCCATGAAATTCTCAGAAATTATCTATCGGACAATTTTTATAATATTACATCCGTATGTGATAAATACGTTTTTTTCATAATCAAATCTGGAGTGCAATTGCCTCCAGTTTCACGTCAGATGATAATCGAGTTATTAAGAATAATTTGTTACATGAACAAATTTTCTTGAACTCATTGGAGACGTTTATATAGTTTTTCAGAGAATAACGTACAATAATGAAAGGCTCTAATCTTTTTTCTTGACAATTGTAAATATATGTATAGAAATTTACATAAATTTTCAAGTAAAATTTTTTTCTGAAATTGTGTCACTAAGATTGTGTCTTATTGAAACCGCGTATTATCAACTATCATTACACTTTCGTTCGCTATCATGATCGATGCTTTACTTTTTAACCAGAGGACTGGTAATTGCTGCTCCAAAGGAATTTTTCTCAAGTCTTGTTTGGAACTGTGAATGGAACGAGCGTTTAGTTGATTACTGGACTTTTTACAAACGTCGGGAAATGATACACAACTCTAAATTGATAAAACACGGCCTATTGAACGATTTTGATAAATTTGTGGACGGACACTGATTATTTCTGTCAAGAGGCGTGAAATAACTTTTTATTAATAAAATCAACGTGAAAAGTATCACTTTTCTTAGTATTTTCCACAATCTTGTTTTGATTATGCTTCGATTTTAATTAACCGAGTTTTCAAAAATAAACTGCCTCAATTGAGCGGCAAGTCGCTATTTGCATGGGGGGTAGCAATTTTTCCAATCCACCTCTGTGAACAAGGTGTTGTCAGTCGAAAAAAATGTTCTCAGTCGTGCAATTATTCTCGTATTGTTCCCGCCCGGAGAGAGATCAAAAATTTTACTCGGCAGTCGTAATACAAGCAGCAACATGTAACGCATACTCGCACGTATCCTTTTTTTAATCCTCTCTCTCTCTCTCTCTCTTCCCCTCTCATTTCTCGATCTCTCGAAGTCAAGATTTTATATATGCGAATTATACTATATTATGATATTACGATTTACTTGTGCACATAGCACAGAACGGAGCACGTGCGCTCGCGGACACTGCACGTACACATAGGGCCCATTATTAAAGATAATTACGACGATCTCCCCGAGCTTTGAGATTTTAAGGAGAGAAAATTGCGCGCGTTTATATAAATGCCATGTACTATATATGTGTGTGTGCGCTTCGGCACGGCGTCAGACCAGAGAAAGATGCAGGTTTATAATGTGAGACGTAAGACGTTAGCGCCCTGAAATTCAAACGACTCTCCGCAGATGCCGCACGCGCAATTCTCTCTTATTTTTCTCGTGCGCATTATTATAATACGATGCATCAATATTACTATTCACGAGGAGTTCGTTCTCTTGCGACGACGCCCAAGCGAATGTCTCCAGTATTCCATCCGACTGTTCAATAACGATTTTTTATTTTTTTAAATTCAACAGAGTGCACGGTGACGGCCAGCTTCACGAGCGCATCCGGCCTAGTCGAGAAGGTGCCCTACGTATTTCTGCCCCAGTACGGCCAGATCATCTATCCCCATGCGGAAATAACCATTCCAGGTGAGTATATTAAAAGCACGACCTTCGTCATCTTGGCATCGATTCGTCGTGTTATATACTTATGTCGTATGATTTGCTTCTTTTGTTGTCGTTGTCAACGGCCGCAGGCGCAGAGTCACCGCTATGCGTGGTCACGGGCGTCCAGCAGCTAGGCCACGCCGGCTGGTCGGATCTGAAAAATCTATCCGGCCTGGAATTCCCGCTGAGCTTGTATCGCGACGAGGCGCGAACTTTTCTCAAAGTAAGTCTTGCGTTGCTTCTATATATATATATCTACGGTACGCGTAAACGTAGCTGATCTTCGGAAATGCAAACAAAATTTAAAAAAAACTATCGACGCACGGCAATTAAATGTAGGTTGCGCGTAAACGCGCAGTGACCGAATAACTATCGTCACTTTCTATATTATAAATAATCGAGCAAAGTATGCAGTGTCGCGCGAGATTTATCTTTACGCCACGGGATTGATTTTCTCGCGGCTCTCCGTGAGATGCTTATAAGAAGATTATTAATTCTAACGACTGCATCGCACACAGTGATATATGCGGAACACGCGCGCGCGTAACGCATACCGTTTGGATTACGGACTCGATCCTTTTATTTTTTTTAATGCTGGTGCATGTGTACAAGCAGCCTTGAAGGAAAACGTCCAAGTTTTAGGTCGCTAAGTTTTGTTCAGTTCCTCTTTCGATACAAGTCGTTCGATGATTTGTGCACCTACTGTAAATAAATCCGTAAGCAACTTGCTGCTGCTCTCGCGCGTGTGCGAGGATTAAATCGCGGCAGTGCGCGCATTAGCACTTGGACTTATTTATACACGTACTACGACGGAACCGAGGATCAGCTGAGGCGCGTGATACATGATTTTCTAAAAAAAAAAAAAAGAAACGCGGAACCTCGTTTTTCTGTACATACTTTTTTCTTAACTATCATTCGTACTTGAGAAAATAACATCGATCTCTGGATTGGATATTTGCTTTTGCAGTGGACCGGCGAGCAGAGACTGCGAGAGACGGCGGAGGGCAAGATCGTGATGGTGAAATTGGCCTGTCGCGACTCCAAACCCTCACCGAAGATCCAGGGCGTCTTTACGCCATGCGTCACCTTCCGAGTCGCTGGATCTCCATCCCGACACAGTAAGTTCGTTCGATATATTCGATCGACGCACCGAACGGTACATTAACGAGACGACGATTTTCTTCGCTGCGGGCGTAGAGCGAGACGCCAGCGAGCCTCGCTACTAATGATACAAACTCAACGTTGAATAGCTACAAAGCGACCGCTAGATGGCGAGCACGCCTAATTACATTACCCATAAGAGAATCAGTAAAGTTGATTGTATAAGTAATGGTGCGTTTAGCCTCTGAATTTTGCTACAACTCTTGTCACATGCGTAATCTTTGCGACCTTTGCGCATGACTGGTTTTTTACATTTGCTAAAAAAATGTAATTCTGCAGCCTAATGTAGGCAATGCAAATCGGTGGCAAACATACGCTCTCGATCCTTGCGATTAGCAAGGTACACGATTCTACTAACGAATCGGTATACATACAGACTTTTATCGTTTTACCATAAATCTTAAATGAAAACAGCTGCCTGTGTATTAACTATTTACGCTCCAAGTGCGCGCATGTATACGCACACGTGTCGCGCTCGTATCTCACGTATACCGCATTATAGAGAGAGAGGATCGTTAAATCGGAACGCGCTTCTGTGTGCTATAGCTCGCATTAATTGATCGTTACGCATTGTAAAAATAAAGGCAGCCTGGCGGCGCTTGCCCGCAAATTATAAAGAGCCGCGCGTACAAGACTAGTCGTCGTAGGGATCGGTTACCTCTATCTATAATGTTCTGTCTCTCGAATATAAGCGAGGGAATATTTAAAACATCTATGAATCGCGAGTCGCTAACGATGGATCTTTCAGTCGGCACCACTCTATAAGCGCGACTTAAGCGATAATTCAGCCGCTCGCAAATTGATTATACGATGCGGGATTTTCCAGCCATCAAAGAGGTCTCGTTCTCGAGCGGTGGCAGCGGCGGCAACGGGAGCGGCGGCGACGACTCTACGAATTTCCGGGGCCTGTCGAACTCCGAGTACATAGCGATCGCCGTGTCCTCCGTAGCCCTGGCGCTGGTCTACGTGATCGCCACGACGATTTATCTGCGATATCGCGTGCGGAGCAAGCGACGACGACGACCCGCCAAGGATCGACTGGACCATCGCGGCCACGACGTCGAGAGCAACAGACCGTCGATGGTCGACGCCGGCAGTCATCGCAGCCCCACGGAGTACGATCCACTGGCTCGGATCATCAAGTCGTCCTCGTCGCCGGCCGCTTCGCCCTCGCTGCTGAGCGCCTCGTCGGCTCACTTGCTGCAGAAGAGCAGCAACGGGCATCATCATCATTCTTCGCAGCAGTTGCAGCAGCAGCTGCATCAGCATCAGCAGCATCAGCAACAGCATCAGCACAGGCATTACGAAATCGGTAATGTGGGTATAAGCTGCATTGAGAACGATCGCATCGACAAACTCATGCAGCTGCGACGTCACAGCGAGCCCGAGCCAGACAACGTGAGTAAATACAAACTAAGGTTTAAAGATTTTTTGCAAGTGATACTTCTCGTTGGGTATGGCTGTAGATAACCCATCGATTTTCAAGAATTTACTTACAAGGAAACCACTTCAATTCCGAGTCACAGATCCTTACCGAACATTTTTTGGGTACCTCATAATGAAGCCCCTTTTGCAAAAAAGTTTTGAAACAACCAAACAATTGTACGAGTTTTTTCGGCGTATGTCAGCATATTTTAGATTTAATAACTAAATATATTATAAAATACTAAATATATATTTAAAAAGTTGAGTACCATAAACATGGTTTATACTGTACACAATGATCTTATTTTTAAAGCATTTCTAATGTATTTACAATTGTACATGACATTTAAGGACAATACGATTAATTAATAATTCACGTGAAAGTTTCTTAAAATTCATACGAAAAACTTAATTTTTATCATCTTGTATACAAATATTAAGAAAAAAAATTCAAAACTAAGCTCCAAGCCATATTCAATTTAAATTCAAATAATAATTGAGTAATATATTGAAAAACGCGATGCATACTCCTTTCGAAATTCCAGTGAAATATTAACTCTAGAACTTACCAGAGCACTGAAATTCTTGCGACGCAAAATTCTCTTTGAAGTATACATGACCAATTTGTTAGTTTGATGAGATAGTTAAAAGAGAACGAAGACCACTTGTTGAATTTACAAGTCTTTTTTGTTTACCGAATTAATCTCCGAAATCCTACGTTCCTCTTTGGCCGCTAGGTGGACACGGAGCGCTGAGCACGTTTCCTAAAGTGAGGGAACCAAGTGAAGGTTCAAGTATCAGGCCATTTCCTTGACTCGATACATTTTATTTCGCGCGTTGAGCTACTGGTTTTTAACGCACACATTAAATACTTACAAATAGCTATATCGAAACGGTATTATTATTGTGGGCCTAGTTGCGCATCTCGCTAGTCCGAATCCGAGTCAATGCAGCCCAAAATACTACATTATTTATAGCGAAAAAGACACGTTATAAAATCTATTTTCTATCATTTTGATGAATGTTTCTTGCTGATAAAGATTTTAGCTTTCTTATGGTATAATTAAGTAAATATAAACGCGAGCGCGCTCCTCGATTATGTATACTTAAAAAGATATGAATGATCAAAGATTGTTGAAATATGAGCATTTTCGAAAACAAAATAGTATATTACTGTCCTAGGCCGGGAAAAACAGAAAATTCCCAGGATACGTGAAATAAGCGACCGAGGCAAAACCGAAGCCGCTTCGGTCGCTTATTTCACGTGCCCTGGGACTTTTCTGTTTTTCTCGGCCTAGGACAGTAATATACTATTAAGCCAGATCAGATAATAATCATGAATTTTAAAAAAGTGGTGTTCAGAATTGGTTTTATGTTTTGAAAATTATCAAGAATAACTATGTCTATCTTCCTTAATATTTTCTGAATCTTGTAGAGTACGTCTAGATGAAATTTTTCAATTTTCGTCGACTGTCTATGAACAAAAAAAAAAAGATTAAAAACTCTTAATGTTCCCATTTATTATTTTTTATTTATGAGTTTTCTTTTTTCTTTAATTCTTTTCTTTTTTTTTCTTTTTTCTTTTCGGATTATTATTATTATCATAGTTTCAGGTGACGGCGGCTATTGTTCATCCATCGCAGCAGCATCAGCAACAGCACGAGGAAAGTTACGAGGAGGAGCCGATCGATCTGCAGGAGCAGAACAACAATTCCGGCTCGATCATCGGCGAGCGACTGCCCGAGGAGAACGTCCGGATCGTCGAGACGACGTCCGAGGGCGCGACCAACTCGCAGCAGCTGCAACAGCAGCTCCAATACAGCCAGCACAGTCAGCAGGCCGCCGGCTTTCCAGCCACGCAGAGGCGCAAGCTCTACTTCAATCCGGCCTACTTCGAGAAGCAGCTGCTGAAGGCGCCGCCACCCGCAGCGATCGAGTTCTTGCTGAAAATTAGAGAAGTCATCTCCGTGGCCAAGCACAAGATGGTGGCCAAACGATTCGTTCCAACGTTGAACGGTAAGCAAGACGATCATCGCGCAATCAATCGCGTAATCGATCTACTCAAAATAAAACGCCAATCAATAACGATATCCGCAGAAATTCCCGAGGAATCGTCGTCGGAGCGGCCGAGCAGTTCCGACCGGAGAGGCCTGAGCCGACGTCGTCGCGCCAGCTCCGTGCAGAATCTGGGCCCGACCTCGAGACTCGCGAGTGGCAGCAACAACGGCTGCGGCGGCTGTCCGGGCTGCAGTCACGGCTCGTCCACGCCGAATCTGCCGCTGCTCGACGCCGACTCGGGCGAGAGCCGCGTCAGGGCCTGGCTCGAGAACGTCAAGTCGCTGGACCAGCGTCGAGTTCCTGGCTCCTCCGCCATCGAGACCCTGGACTGGCGCGTCGGCAAGCGTCCGCGCGGCGATCCGGACGCCGAGAGCACCAGCTGGTCGTGCCGATCTCTGCCGCTGCTGCTGGACGAGGTGGACTCGTCGTTGAGGCAGCATCGTCGTCAGAAGGCCGGCGGTGGCTTGTGCAACGGCCACGCGATCATCGACGAGCATCATCATCGTCATCAGCAGCTCAAGACCCCGAGGCGCTTGGCCAAGTACTTGGCGAGACGACGCTCCTGCGCCTCGGCCGACGACTGGTCGAGCGGCCCCGAGGACGAGAACGCGAGGATCAACGACGACGTGCGTCGGGCCATCGAGAGGTCGTTCCTGGAGCAGCTCGAGCAGCTGCAGAACGGCGCCAAACCAAAGATCACTCTGAAGGAGGTGGCGAGGAAGTCCATCGTGCATCCCATGGACTTGCAGCAGCAAACTTTGAACGCCAGAAACAAATCGCCGGGTTCGGATTACTTTAAAGACGCAAATAATTCGCGCCCGTCGATCAGCGTGGCGAACGACTCGGAACAGCCGAGCAAGAAGAACGAAGCCAAACGCATGATGGACGCCGTCATTCAAGAATTGGCCATAGCCAAGGACAAAACCACGAGCAATGGCGTAGCAGCCTCGCAGCTCGCCAACAAGAAATTCGCCTTCGATTTCGAGACGGACAGTCTGGAGAAGAGCAACAGAATCGCCATTAGGATGAGCGGTGACGAGCCAGAAGCACCGACGCCACCGCGTCAACAGGCGACTTCCGGGACGATCGTCGACGTGCAGATCAGCGAAACTACGAGTAACGTCGTCAAAAGCGTAAGGATCCACGTGCAAACTTGAACGAATTTTTTTTTTTTTTTTCAATTCGTATAAGTAAAAAATTTCTAATCGGATTTTTTTTTGTCTCGAATCGGCAGTACAATCTACCGGAAGTGATACCACTGCGACCGGAGAACTACGCCCTGGTGAGCGAGGTCTACGTGAACGACGGCTACGCCAGTCCGACCGACAGCGACGCCGAGGAGGACTCCGGACCGGAGATACAGTACGAGGCGGAGAATCCAGGCCATCTCACCATCAAGCTGGTGGACGCGCCGCGCAGCTATCCCAAGCAGGACGAGTCCGAGTACGAGCCCGACACGCTCGATCGCAAGCCGCCCAAGCATCAGCTCGTGGCTAATAATAATAATAATAAAATAATATAATAATAATAATTGCAACAACAATAATAACAAGGGCCTACGCGACAATTCGAACTCGGAGATTTACGTGGATTCGCTGGAACGCTCGACGACACACATACTGCTCAAGAGCAAGCGTAGCTTCCGCGAGGACGTCCCCGACGGTAAGTCGAGCTCGTTTTCTATGATATACCGATCGTGCGATGTTCTCTCGAGACTTACCCCTCCCGTAACGGTATAAACGTATAAACAGAACCACCAAAGTCATCGAGGGAATACAATAGTCTACGAGACATCTACGAGGCCAGACTGAAGTTCCAGCAACAAGCTCAACAAATGCTGCAGAGCCAACATAAAAAGCTGCAACAGCAGCAAGAAACGGCAAAGCAGCTCGCGTCGACCAACACCACCACTACCTCCAACGCCAAGACTCCTACGATGATCGAGAGAAATAACAGCTCGTGGGCCAAGCAAGGGGTGCAGGCGATGATGCATCGAGCGTCCGCCAACAACAAAGACTCGGACTGCAGTCCTCTGCTGCCACGGCAGGAGCGTCGACAGAGAAAAGCGGATAATCAACCGGACGTTGTCCCCAAACCGCCGCCTCTGCCTCCGACGACTTCGGACAACGAGACGAGCGAGACTCTGTGTATGTTAATTTCATATATCATTTGAAATTAATGGAGAATTTTTTAATATCAGTCGATGCGATTATCGTTACAGCGAAAAATGAAAAAAAGTCAAACGAAACGAGTCCCACGGATAGCAAGGAGAACAAGAGCGTCAATAAGCAATCGATATTTGGAAGTCGCGTGACTTCGAATTCGAAAAACAAAGAACTTCAAAACGGATCGGTGGACAAAGCGAACGAAGGCAAGGGCTTTTCCGACGTGACGATCGGTAACGGCTTCAGCCGATCCAGGATCATCGCGAGCATCGATGCTCTCAGTAACAATAACAACAACACCAGTGATCAAATAGTTAGTGAAAGCTCAAAGCTCATAAAAGTACTCATGTTTTTCAATGAATTTCTCAATTAAATCTTAAAATTCTCTCCATCAGCACCGCTTCAACAAGTGGCAATGCCAATCCAACGAAGACAACAGCATCACCAGTCGTTCGGTGAGCCAACGCTCGAGCCGTACGAGCAACGCCGACAAGTCCCTGTCCTCGCGACGTTCCGTAGAGGACAGCGCCTACGTCAGCAGCAGCCCCGAAAGCAACGGCTCACAGGATTGTCGTCAAATGCAGAATCACCATCATCATCAGCAACAGCAGCAGCAGCAGCAGCAACAACAACGAGCTCGAGGAACGACTTCTTACCGTGGTAGCGGAAGCGAGAGCGACGAGACAACCGGTGCCGCTAATAGCGAGAGCGGAGGCGAAAGCGTCGAGACCGACAGCGTGTTTTTCGGCAGTTACAGGCCTCGAGAAGCGACGGCGACGTCTCAGCAGCAGCAGCAGCAGCTGCAACAGCAACGACCGAGACCACCACCGCCCCCGCCGCTTGCAGCCGCTGCCACTTATCAAGATTTCCGTCTGAAGCCCCGAGTCTATTGACGATTCGGGTCGACGATAATCCAGTTTATATTGTACAGTGTATTATGTAGATACGTATTTTTAGATGTGTAAAGACGAGCCGATCTCTACGTAACGTAAGGCCGGATTGTGTGCAATACGATCGAAGATATTTTTTAACTGTAAATATCGTAGGTTTCCGTAAAGAAAAATTCATTATTTATGAACGTCGTTAAGTATTTAATGTCCTAATATATAACAATTTCATAACATGTAAAAACTATTTACAATAATAATTATTTTATATTTACAAACTAATCTATCGCATATAGCCATCGTCTTCGGACAAAAGCGACCGTACTTGTGGATTAGAATCTATTGGTTTTTTTTCGGGTGGGTTATCTATCCTAGTTGAATGATCACTCAGCACGTGCGCCAACACTTTCAATAGCTCCGTTTTGTAAAAGTGGATATTTTCTGCTTTGCTGCCTGATTCTATAACGCGGTGCCTGTTTCTTTTATCATCGTTTTCGACGAAATAGCGAACGACGGACCACATCAAATCTCGGAAGCGTAAAAGCGTTTTTGCCGATCTGTAAATTTTTACGCGTTGTTTAAAAAAATGTTCATTTTTTGAAAATATAAAAAATATCAAGTATACTCACTCGACGTCAGTCAATAACTGTATATTCTTCTTTTTTTCAATTTGAATTAACAACTTATCTTCGCTTCCATCATCGCCCGAATACTAAAAATTATAATTAAAACGCTTGATTAATGAAAAAAAATTATCACAAAAACAGTATTTCTGTGGAAACAATGTACTTACCACTGAACCAGTGACGCGACCTTGACTGAATAATACGACCGTAACAGGTGAAATCATGCTAGTTTCACGTATCAAAATTGTTCTTCGTTCCATGTGGTGCGTTTTTCGATAATAAGTGAGGAAGGGACTCGGATAATTTTCGGCCTTGTAATTGACGCTTTCTGGAGTCAGTTGTGCTTTGACATTATCCCTGAAAAATGTCGAGAGATAATAAGTCGAATGAGCATGAATCATAAATCATTTATAATATATGTAGAATCGTTACTCACTCAGTTACCAGTGATGTACCCGAACGCGATAGGCGGCCTTTTTTCACATCGAAATTTCTGTGCTTGAGAATATGATCCATACCTGCGAGCAGCACACCGCGTACAAGTTCATCTAAAGTAGCGAAATGGTTTTCTGTACTGTTTAGATCAGTGGCCTTGTAGACGTTATCAACGAGACCTGCATCTCGAAGATTATCTATATTCATGCTGCGAGTTTCTGAAATGATACATTTTAATTACTTTTTATGATGGAATTTATATAAAACGAACGTAATTTAGTTAATTGTTAATGTACTTGAAAGAGTAGTCAGTGACAAGTTCGAGTTTTAATTATTTTATTTTTGTAACTGTCCATTGACTCTCTTTCAAATATAGATTTTGCAAACGCATTTAATTGTTACATATAAATAGTTTAATAATAATGAAAAAAGTGAGCGCTAGACGGTACCTGTACGAATTGAGTATAAAGTTTTTAATTATAAAATAAAAACTTACTGTGTAGAACTATCACACGCTCGGAGTGTAAATTATTTTTTTTGCAAAAATAAAAAGTAGAATTTTCATTCCTGTTCAAGAAACTCTCCCATTGAGCATAAATCCAAGCGATCGACAAATGATCGCTAGTTGGATGGAATTTTTGCTTCGTGAAGCGGTTGCGTGCTTTATTGTTCAGAGAGTTGTAAAATATATCAGAATCCATGGTAAAAGCTGATGCGACTGTCGCTACTGGATTCAAACATCTGTAACAATAAATCATTGTTTGGTTAGTAATTATTTTTACAAAATTTTTATCGAGTTTTTTAATAAAAGAATTATTAAAATATAAATAAAATGATTGTTATTACTCACTGGAAAATAGTAGAATATACCATAGCTTTACTCATTTTTGGATGAATGGCAAACATGGCAATTCGCTTTCCCAGAGCTGTTAGATTTTCGTTGTAATCCAGAGCACCCAATTGTTGTAAATCCATTACAGCTTTATTGACAGCACTTAGGCGAGGAGGTTGTGGCATTTCTCCAAGGAAATTCACAGCTTTTTCATGGCCGTAGGTCTTAGTATCTAGAACAACTTTTTCTAGTGAAACTCGCAAAACTTCTGGTTTGGGATAAAGTTCGAGACCTTCATACTGATCTCTGGTGATGAAATGATAACTTTCTCCTTCTGTCACTCTACCTGCACGTCCTTTTCTGCAAAAGTATAAAAATTCATTCAATATTTATGAAATATATTTTGGATGTAAACATAATTTCATCTAGGGGCCATTCAATATACCTTTGCTTTATGTTTGCTTGGCTGACAAAATGAGTATCTACGGCAGACAAGCCCTTGCTCTCATACCAGCGAGATTGATTATGACAAGCTGAATCAATGACGTAAACAACATCCGGTACAGTTATACCAGTTTCCGCAATATCCGTAGCCAAAATGATCTTGCGAACTCCTTCTGGAGGTTTTTCAAATATGGTATTTTGGGATTTCATATTTATCTTGGAGTGCAATGGTATTACACGTAGATCTGCATTTGTAAAGTTTTCTAAATTATTCTGAATCTTTTGAATCTGCGTCCAGCCAGGTAAGAAGACTAAAATTGCACCAGGAGGCTTATTATCCGTTATATATTTGATCATATCAGTAATAGCTTCCGCATCGACGAAAACTTTGTTTCCATCTTCATCTTCAATTACTCTAGGACGAGAAATGCCAAGCTTGACCATATCTTCAATGAAGTGCATTTTAACGGGGAATAAGCGACCAGGAACTTCTATAGATTTACAACCTAAGAAATCTTGGAACAGATTTGCATTTATAGTCGCAGACATAACAATAACTTTTAGCTCTGGATTTTTTTTCATTGCGCGACGCAACAATACTAATAATAAATCTGTTTCGACACCGCGCTCATGAGCTTCATCCACAATAATATGTGAACAGCCCTTTAGGCCTAAATTGCTTTGAAGTTTTTTCAAAAGTATACCAGTGGTACAAAATAAAATTGCACCATTTTGCTTTGGCATAGCGTTGAGCAGACGTACTTGATAACCAACCACATCTCCAATTTTTTCTTGACGTTCATAAGCGATTCGTTGAGCTAATGAGATAGCACTTATACGCCGGGGTTGAGTTACAATCATATTGCACTCTCCTCCCTTTCCTTTGGCTGCAAAATAATCCATGATGAACTGAGGCACTTTGAGTAGTTTTACCACAACCTGTGTCACCCTTAATTACCACAGCTTGATTTTCTTCAAGCTCTTTTAAAATAGCTTCTCTATGAATAAAAATAAAGTTAAAAAATAGTTTACAAAATAGATATATAAAAACAACAAAATTAAATTTACTTGTAAGCAAAGATCGGTAGATTTGGTTTTTTAACATTTTCTCTCTGGTTCAGAGCTTCTAGCAATTCTGCATTTCTTTCTTCTATATCAACTTCATAATGGGAAATTGGGTGTGATGACTTGTTGATTGATTATCCATTTCATAAGATTGAATGAGTTTATCTTCTGGATCTTTTTCAAGAGCTGCCTTGATTTTCTTTTAAATTTATAAAAACAAATATTAGAAAAGTGAAATTAAAACAAATTAAAAATTTAATTATTTAAAAATCTTACTTCTTCATATTTTTCTAAGAAGTTTTGCATATGAACTACAGAATCTTTATGTAAGGTTAATTCTTCTGGTTTAGTTAAAATACTACGTTTTTCATCATTGTTATAAATGACTGGTGCTTGATTACGAATTCTATCTGTTATATGCAACCAGTGCAATAATTTTAATGCTGCAATTCTAGATGCAGCACTTTTTGAAGTTCCAGTTGCTGTAAATGATCTTGTTTCAGGCCATTTAATGTCGAAAGTTATAGACCAAGCCACTGATTTTTTTGTATTCACTTTTTTGCTGCTTGAACGCAAAACATTGGGGATTTTGGTTTCATTTGACACAATTGTGTAATAATTATGTAAATATATTTTGGGCTCTGGAAATCTAGCTTCAATTTCTGAAAAAATATTATTAATATTATGATGTTATAATTTATAAGATTTTCTCTTTATTATGTATAAAAGATACCTTTAGATGGAACTCTATCAGACTGTAAACTACTTGTATTAATCCATCTCATTGTTAAATCAGAATCTACTGACTCAATTTTTGCTCCATGCTTACTAAAAAAATTTTTTTCTTCCACAAGCCTATTATCAAGTTTATCTATCGGATCTTCTCTATCCTGTTTGTTGTTAAAAAATGTTATTATTATTATTGAAAGAACTATCAATTACTTTCATGAATAACTTACCCGAATTAAATCTTGATGATTTTTATTTCTATTTGACGATGCTAAATATCTTACTGACAAACAAGTGTTAAATCTTCTAATGTCTGTGTAAAGAAAATAATTCTGTGATGACGCTGATCCAAAATTACTAATCAAAGAGCTAGTTGATAATTCTTTATAAGTTTGAGCTAAAATATTAGCTTGCTTGACTAGTTTCTGTTTGATTCTGATTCCATGAACACTATAAAATTACAACAATTATTAATTCTAAAAAATCCTAAAAACGTATACATAATAATTGGCAATAACGAATGACACTTACCAATTGCACATGTTGGACCTGAGGCCAACTAATAAGCCGTAATGTGACATTTTTTTAACTGTCGCGCAATTTTTTATGCGGAAAATGAAAATTTAAAGCTTAAAATGTCAAATAGTATAATCGAAGTTAGTTGTCACGTCGTAATTTTTACAAAAATCGAACTTTATTATTACACTATGCACCGAGCGCATTGCATTTTGGCGAGGTTATGTTAAGAATGTGATCGAGCAGGCGCAATAATAATAATGCTTAAACGCCGCACGCGACACGCTGTTCGTCAAGCTGCAGAAAGCGACTGAGTGCGGGATGTGTGAAAAGGGCAAACTACGGATGATATGGAGTTGGCACTTGCGACTTCAGAGTTCAGACTTGGATGCGATTGCGTTCAACTCTTTACTCTCAATCGCAAGTGAGAATGACTGGATAGATGCCAAAATGATACCTAGATGCAGAGTGTGCATAGAATTGCATTTTGTGTTTCGTACAGAAGCATTTGATTAACAAAAATAATTCCGATGAAAAAATATATTCTCAATGGATTTAGGATACAAAGTAATAAGATTGTAAGGGTTTTTTTTTATAAAAAAAATTTTTTACGTAAACTTATTCTGCTAAGGAGGCTTAATGTTTTGTTATTTTTGTATGTTTTCAAGTAATAAAGAAAATAAATGACGCGGTGCTTCAATTTATATAAAAAAAATTCCCTTTTGTAACATAGAACAAATTAAATATAAAATTGAAGTTATTGGAAGAAAAGTATTTTTTATACAAAAAAACCCTCATGACCATTGTTATCGAGAAAAGTATCATTTATTGGCAGATACGAGTCTAGTTAGCCAATCAAAATTTCGCGATAAATGGAACGAGCCGGCATTATTTCCAAGCGGAGCCACGTCTGTCGCGCCACGTCCGTACAGTACGCGCACATACTGCAAATATTGTGTGGTAGAGTTTGGCGTGCAGGGGTTAGGAAGTTTTCGGCGTAAAAAATAACGAGCTTATTTTTCACGCATAAGTCGCGCAATCATGAAGCTCCACGGTCGAAGAAATTGTTTCTCGGCTGCCGTGGCCGCACTGGTGCTCGCTCTGTGCTCCGCCCTGGTCAGTGGTAACTTCGTGATCGAGCCGAGTCTGAATATCAAAAATGCCGACCGGACCATCGATCTGCACTCGCAGCTCACGAAAATCACCAACAAGCTCGTCGTCGAGAACACCGGTAAGAGCCCGGTCAAGTACGTGCTCTTCGCTCTGGACACCAAGCAGCGTGAGCAGCTCAGCTATGTGTCGGCTCTGCTCCGAGAGCACGGAAGACCCGAGCTCAAAGTCAAACCTGTCAAGGATGGCTCGATACCACAACATTCCGATAAAATATTCTTCTCCATCGAGCTGAAGGATCCACTTCAACCTCAGAGATCCATGCCCATCGAGGTCGAAGTTCTTCTCACTCATGAACTGCAACCTTATCCCAAGGAGATTTTGCAAAAAGATAAACAGCTTGTTAAATATCTTGGGAATGTGTACCTCTACTCACCGTACCCTGTCACCAAGCAAACCACAACTGTTGTTTTGCCATCTAGGAATGTTGAAAATTACTCCAGAATCAAACCTGTCACCCAAAGTGATACAACCATTACTTATGGTCCTTTTGATAAGAGACCTGCTTTTGCCAAAGAAGAATTAATGGTGCATTTTGAGAATAACAATAAATTCCTTACTGTCACCAAACTTGAAAGAGTTATTGAAGTATCTCACTGGGGTAATATTGCTGTTGAAGAAACTATTGACTTATTACATACAGGAGCTTTGCTCAAAGGTATGTTTTAATTTTTCTATTCAAAGTGAATTTTTTTATGAAATTAAAAGAATATTTTTTTAATAGATATTTATTTTTTTATCATTTTTAGGATCATTTTCAAGGTATGAATATGCAAGAGAAATGAAATCTGGCCAACCAAGCATTGCAAGCTTTGATACAATTTTGCCAGCAGCTGCTTCAGATATTTATTATAGAGATGAGATTGGTAATATATCTACCTCTCACACAAAAATTAAGAAAGATTCTGTAGAATTGAATTTGAGACCTCGTTTCCCATTATTTGGTGGATGGAAAACTCGTTACATTATTGGATACAATGTTCCCAGTTATGAATATCTTTACAACTCTGGCGATGAATATATTTTAGATATGAGATTGCTTGATCATATCTATGACGATATGGTTGTTGATGAGATGGTTCTTAAAGTAATTTTACCAGAGGGATCTAACAATGTTCAAATAGAGCTTCCATATGAGGCTACTCGTCTACCTGACTCTCTTCACTACACATACTTGGATACTACAGGTCGACCAGTAATATCTGTAACCAAGAAAAATCTAGTAGAAAATCACATCCAAAACTTCAAGCTCAAGTACACATTCCCTAAGTTACTGATGTTGCAAGAGCCCCTTTTGGTCACTGTAGCTTTATATATTATGTTCCTAATGGTTATTGTTTATGTTCGTTTGGACTTCTCTATTGATAAAGATGAAGCTTCAGAGAGTAAATTACGTGTTGCTGGACAATGTGAAAAAATTTTGGCAGCACAAGATCGCAGAGTTTCATCATACAATAACTTAGATGACTTATTAACTCAATTAAAAACCAACAAAGATGTTAATTTATTCTCATCTGCAGTTAAAGGAGTTAATCAAGAATACAAAAATGCTACTGCTGCCATTGCAGAATTAGGTAACTAAATTGTTTAAATCTTTATAAATGTGAAATATTTTTATTTTATATTTATTTGTTTTATTAACAGCTCAAAAATTAAAAGGAGAATCTGGAGATGTTTATGAAAGGATACAAGCACTTCAAAAACACGACAGAACTCTGAAGGATCTCTATAATCAACAGCAATCTATGTATGTTGATAAATTGGTGCCAGGTAAAATGGGCAGACAGCAATTCATTGATGCAGAGTCTATTCTATCTAAGAAGAAAGAAGATTGTGTAGAAAAAATCAACAACATTGTCAAGTCTCTGCAATAAATCATTGCACTCAAAAACTTGCATGAATGCAAGTTGTGATATCACTCATTCAGAATTGTTTGAAGTCAGAGAATATCTAATTCTCAACCACAGTTTTGTAAAATATTGTTGCATTTATTTGATTGATCCACAGTCAAGCTTCAAGTATTTGTAAGCTATTATATAAGAACATCATGCATTTTCAAAGTAGCATGGAACCTCAATTTTATCTGCAAGTTTAAGGTTTCAGAGCAATTTTTCAACTTTCAAGTAAATGTTTTTCAAACATAAGTTTTATTTGTAGTTTTTGATTTGCATTTAACTGATGTATAATCAATTCTTGCGTATGAATGCTTTCTATGAGTAGAGATGACACTCAAAGTGTCATTCTAAGTCTTTGTAAATTCTTTTATATTGTAATGAAATAATAAAAAAATGTATTTTCATCGACTTAAATCGATACCGATTTTTTTTTTCTACGTTCGATTTAAAAATGAATACTTTTGCTGCACGTATCGCTGGGTGCACACGTTGTACACGTCGCATGCAGCGTGTCGGAGTCGGTACACCGCAGCCGCATAAAATATACAGAACGGAATGAATATGTAATGGCCACGGGAACGACGTATCCGATGTTTGATGTGGAGCGTACGATAAAATTCACGAAAGAGGGTAAGTTAGCCGGAGGAAAAATCCAATAATCGAGCCAATATACGGCGCTATCGCGCGTATTACATGGAGAGAGCGCAAAAGTGAACATACATATACATACACACGGATCAGTACTTGCGCACTTGTTTTTATCATGGGGTGGGATTGAAAATGTCAGTCTCCCTCTTGTACGTGCGAATGAACTGTGTTATACATATGTAATGTATACGCCTAGCGATGCAATGGGTGCTATATAGAACGCACACGATCTATGGCTATTTTTGCGAGCTGCGACCGAGAGTAAAGATCTCACCCTTATTCGCACAGTGCCAGGTGAAATACGCATGGGACACCGAGAGGGTGACCGCCGCATTTCATACAGTTCAATATAAGGCGCGTTTTTTGAGCGGCGTGCCCCGCTACTCATTGGACTATAATAATCAGTTACAAGTATGCAAGTGAGACACCTGCTAACCTCTACTAGATTTGCGCAACTTGTAAATCGCAATCGCCGGATCTCTGTGTATTAGTTACTTTTGCCTCTATATAAGATAATAGTCTCGGAGTCGGAGGAAGTGCGGCGGCGGCTGGCCGATACATCAATAGGCTCAGTATAGATACACTGTGTGTATACTGCTATATTGTATACCTTATGCCTATAACACATACGTATACATACAAAGCTATACGATACATCAATCCCGAGTCATTGTGATGAACGTCGGTTGTTGCAGACGGCCCGCGGATTCCTAGCGTCGGAGGCCTGCTCGGAATCGTCCCTCCGGGTTCTGCCCCCCGAGCTCTCGCCGTTGGGTAAACAAAGCGCCCGCGGATCCGCGAGGCTGGACAGCAACTTTTATTGCACGACTTGGGCTTCATGATAAAAAGAACAATGATCAATTTGCGAAGATTCATAGGTATGAGTACAGTGAGAGACATTGTGTATGTTGTGTGTATCGTAATAATAACATAATAGCTCGAGTGCATAATTTTTTTATAACGCCGCTTTACATTTTTCCACTGAGTGAAACTGAGGTTATTCCCGATCAATCCGCCTTGTTTTATTATATGCTAATCGTAGGTTTTTGCGCTTGCTTCATTGTAGATATTGGTGCTAACTTGACGGATCCCATGTATCAAGGTATTTACAATGGCTCGCAGAAGCATCCGCCCGATCTTGATAAAGTTCTAGAACGAAGCTGGAACAACAACCTGTCAAAAATCATCATAACTGCCGGTAGCTTGGAGGAGAGTAAAAAAGCTTTAGAACTCGCAAAAACAGATGGTATAATTATGATCTTATTCCATCACTACAACTATTCAGATGAAATTACAAATGATAGATTTCAATGAAATGTTTATTTTTTTTCATTCACAGACAGACTATTTTCAACCGTTGGCTGTCATCCTACTAGATGTAATGAAATAGAAGAGTCAGGAGATTCGGATGCTTATTTGGATGAGCTGTACGAGCTCGCTGTTAACAATAAAAATAAAATCATAGCTATAGGAGAAATGGGATTAGATTATGATAGATTGCAATTCTGTTCCAAAGAAACTCAAAAAAAGTACTTCGAGATGCAGTTATCCTTGTGTTCAAGACTCAAATTACCTATGTTTTTGCACTGCAGAAATGCAGCTGAAGATTTTGTACGTATTTTAAGAGAAAACAAAGATAAGTTAACTAATGGTGTTGTTCATTCATTTGATGGAAATACAGAAGATGCGTACAGCATGTTACAGTTAGGGCTTTATATTGGAATCAATGGCTGGTAGGATGCTTTTTATAATTTAAAAGTCTTTGTTGATTTATTTTTCTAAATTTAAATTTTTATTTTAGTTCGCTCAAGACTGAAGAAAATATGTTTGTTGTCACAACGATACCATCAGACAGGCTCGTAATAGAAACAGACTGTCCATGGTGTGAAGTTAGACCGACGCATGCTTCAGCCAAAGATATTGTTACACATTTTCCTGCTGTTAAAAAAGAAAAGTGGCAACCGGATCGAATGGTAAAAGGAAGAAATGAACCTTGCAATATTGTGTAAGCATAAATAAGTTTTTTTGGTAAAAATAATAATGCAGATATATCTATAACTCAAATTATTTTTCCAGACAAATATTAGAAGTCCTTGCAAGTGTGAGAGAGGAAGAAGAAGAGTATCTTTGCAACCAAATTTACAAGAATACAATGAAGCTATTTTTTCCATATGAGTTGTAACCTGCATTTACTACACTGCTAAGCAGAAGTTTGTACAATGAAAAGTGCATCTTAATCAATATACAAAATGTGCATTATTAAATATGAATTTATGCTGAAAGTGATACAAAACGCGAAGTATTGACTTGAAATATTTAAAGTGCTTTTGCTGATAGATGATGAATGCTCATCATCTTAAGACATAAATTGTGCTGACGTGAATTGTAAGCTTCAATATTTGAAGGATCTCTTTCAATGTAATTTTCTATTGTATTATTGTTATTTCAGTTTTTATTCTTTATATTGGTAACCAATCTTTACTCATTATTATTGATTGCATAGTAATAATACATAGTTTAACACTGAATTTATTTAGATTTCGGTTTTATTTGTTAATAAATAGTTTGAGCATTTGTAAGGAAAAGTGATTTATAAACTTTTTAATTTTTATACAAAAATGAATTATTTATTTTACACATCCTCAAATTTATATATAAAGAAAATACATTCACAATACAAAAAGAGGTCATAGAGTTTCTATTTTATACAATTCCTGCAACAGTCATACTAATTATAAGGTTTTATTAAGTTCAAAAGAGCTTCGTAATTTTAAGCTATCATTAAACTAAGAGATAAGTAACTAAACATTTTTCAGATACTATTGTTAACCCCAATAATGATACGCTTTTTTTGTTTATCACAGGTTGAATGGCCTTAATAAAAAGACATGACCGCCGAAATTCATCAACAAACTTCTGTTTTTAAACTAATAAATGCACTCTTGTGATGAAGTTGTTGCTAGTGGAATCTTTTTTCTTCAACAAGGATTATCAATTTCTTTTTAATTCACTTTTGAAAATGTTTGCACTTTCTCGTACACCCAGTCATAAGTTTGACTTGCAAAAATGTGCGTTCTGTTGATAGCTAAACTAGCATAGTTTTGTAAACTTTCAGGGCTTAGCTTTCCACTAAAAAAATTAATATTCATTTTTAGAAAAGATGTTTTTTTACTTAGAAAATGGTTATCAAAGTATACTTACACGAATACATTAGTTTTCAAGTATCTCAAAGCCAATGAAGTATTTTCAATAATTTGCTCAACCATGAAAATGAATGCATTTTTCATAGCATTCATAGCTTTAGAGACACCAGTCTGTACAGAATCTAACAAACCAGGGGCATATTCTTCAATCTAAAACGTTTTTCAAGTCATTTGGTTAGAAATTGAATAATCTATAAGTTTTAAAAAAATCATTTCAAAAATTCAAATCTTACCTTAGCAGCCACCAATGGTCTTGTGTCAGATATATAAGTTGCAATATTAACAAATTGTTTAACAGCAACATCCTGAACTACACGATAAAAGTCTCCAGTTAATTTAACGTAGGGCGCGAAGAAATCTTTCACCATTTTGTAATGTTCAGGGGAGGTTGATTCTAGTTTTTTAAACCCATCATCCACGAGAACCTTAGTTGTGTTCCAACTTTTTTCAGCGAAATCAGAGATTCCAGTTTCTCGCATGAATTTTCCAGTGCTTGTAGCTAAAAAATGATACAATGATATGTAAATAAAAGAACTACATGATAATTAGAACTATGATAAAGAAACCTACCTCCAAAAGATCCATACTTATGAGAATCATAGGCAACAAATCCACCAATTAAAAGGAGCAGTAATAAGCAAATAGTTTTCCAACGAAAACCACCCTTCTTAGCTTTCTTTTCTGCCATTTTTCTAGCTAGTGTCTGAAATGTCAAATGATACATGTTAAGCACATACAAGATAACAATTAGAATTGTACATGTATATAAATGCATAGTTAAATGTATAAATATAAAAACAAAAGTTCATACGTTTCATCCAACACGACTTTTCGATAATAGCGCTTTATCGAATATATGTATTCCGGAGTAAAAACTCATTAAAACCAGTCAACTCGTTATTATTAAAACGAGAAAGGAAAGAAACGAGAATGCTAATGATTTGTGTGGTTTCGTAAAAAATGCGCTTATCCTCTTTTGAAAAGCCATCAGGAAAATCGATGAGTAATAGAGCTTAGCGTTATCCGACAGCATCGACGAGTGATTCAATCATAGACAACAATGTACCGCGTGTATTTGAGCGATCTACACTCTTTGTATACGAACGGGCATGCTTGGAAATAATAGCAGGAAAAGTTAAATGACACGTCGATTTTCATCGTACTATCGTTGGTTTATATACAATGAAAAGCTCGACGAGTATACACGCACACGTATACACGCGCGCACCGCAGCTGCTGTCGCGTCGATGAAAATCAACAAAAATATTACCATACTAACTCCGAGGACAGGAGCAAAATATCGAGCATTACGTGTGTATGCAAATTGTCAATTAAAGACTGGCAGTCAATAGCTAAATTGAGGAATAAGGCCTTGCTCCGGCCGCCTGCATGCAGCAACAGCAGCAGCAGTTACGTTTACGAGCGCGCGCCTACACGTACACATATATAGCTGCTTAGGCGTTACACACGCATATTATATCTATATATGTACAACGTACACGAGCGCGAAGGAAAACGAGGCAAAAATCAATATTTATGCAGCGGAAAATATAATCGATACAGCACAGACTCTACGCTTCGTTTCATCTCCATCTCCGGTCTCGACCGACTCCCTCGTCGCTACTTGCGAAAGAGAGAAAATCATTGCGCTTTCACTTTCCGATCATTAGACGATTCGTCGTCCGCGGGCTGTTCGTTCGTGAGATTCGAAATTGGCTGCCGTGCGCTTATGCGGCACACGCCATTCCCGCAGCAGCAACGACCGCAGGACGAAGGACGCCCAGATACGAAGGGCCCACGCATATCATCGTGCATCGTTTTCGATAACTCGCCACACACACACACGCACACTTTTCGTTGATAATTACCGTTCTGTTTTGTCGGGATTTATTCGTCGGAGGCATATTGGCTGCTGTTTCGTTTGCTTCGAGTAGTGCACAATTGTTAATTATTCTTGTAACGTTTTTTCTTTTCGCTCTAGTTTATTGAAAAAAAAAGGTATGGCCGAGGGGATGGATCACGAGATTGTATAGATTGTCCACGAAGCACACAGCACTGAACGCGTTCAAATGGATCTCTCTCGGTGAAGATAAATTTAGTATAACACCATCGACGCAATTTTATAGCGCGAGCGATCCGACGACGATGAGAGGCGGTTACACTCTACGTACACATATCTCTCCTCGGGTCTCACTCGCTCTCGGCGTGTGTGTCTGCGCGCCGCAATTTCGTGTATATATAGATATAGGATACGGGTAGCACACAGCAGCGAGCGAATCCTATGCTTACACGAGAACGCGCTCGCGCGCGCGCGGGGAAAAATTTTTCAAGTGACGCCAATCGCCATTTAAACCCGCGCAGAGAGAGAGAGAGACAGACCCTGAGAGTGGGGGCCCCCTATGATGAATTTTACGTTTGCGATGGCTTGTTACTATCAACGCAATAATGCAGAATGCATGAATGAGACGCTTTACATACTATGTGCGCGTGTGTGTACTATGTGTACACCTTTTTGAAAATTAACGACGACGAGAGCGCTAATGATGCACAGTCCCCCACGCCCCAGCAAGATTATAAACAAACCTAAGCGTTTGCTCGGGTAAAATTCGTACCTTTTTTTCAGAGGACCCATGCGCGTGGAAAAATTATCGCGGACCGCTGCCAGCTTGCGGGGTGATCGACCGACAATCTATTGTAATTTCTCTTCTGACTTTTTTTATTGCATCGCGACAGAAATTTTTTGCAAGTTTCGCTCGAGTGCGACGAACACAACGTGAATTTCTTTTCGATGCACTCGCGCGCACTTCAATCCGATATTGGGCTCACTTCAATCCGAATATATGAGAGCCGCGTTTCGATGCGAGTGAATTTTTCGCTTATAAATAGTTCACTTACTTCTTCTTTTTTTTTCAATTACAAAATTTTGAAATTACACGATTTATGAAGAGGGCACTAAAGTGAAATTAAATCACTCACGATAACGTGTACATTTTTGTGACGAAAAAAAAATGTCACGGGCATGGCCTTTTTTTAGAGCTGATTATAATTTCTGAGTACAATTACGAAATACGTAACGGACTAATTTAATGCCTACGCTAGCTACATTCTTTACTTCAAAAATATTCGTTGAGAATTATTTCTACGGTATGAATTCCTCATTTCTCGGTGAATTAAATTAATCGCGCTATCGCGCCTCGGAATTTGATAAAAGCCCTTCCTACTTGAACTGTGCATGCATTGATATTACTTCAAGCACTGCTTATTACTAAAACGCTTGAATGTTTCCGTAATTTAATGAAGTTCTCTTTTTTGAATTATTAATTATGGTAGTAAACTTGGACCATGCTTCACTGGTAAGGTGAATTTCACAAATAAAATATAATTTTACCTTTGCGTTGCCAATACTTAAGGCCAAGTATTTATCCTCTTTTCCTTTTCCTTTCGTAGTCCTCTTTTCATGTGTCGTTAGGAATGTTTCAATGACTTCAGTTACTACTTTAGGATTCAAAGCAGGTGTTAACTTATTCCAATTAGTTTCTAAAATGATTATTTGATGATTATAAATATCAGTATTTTTATCATTTTAATTTCTAAAAGGCTTACCAATGTGTGACAACAGCAAAGCAGTGGCACATAAATTTTTCATGTACAATGATTTCCATGCAGCGAAACAACGATCATCGTGTCCAAGGCATAATGTAAGAATGTGGACAAGTTCTGTTTTTAATTCATCTGTAGTTTGTTTTTGTATCAATGGGAATATTGCATCAAATACTTTCTTATGATTCAACGATTTATTATTTAACAATATGACCTGGAAAATAAAAATGTATTAGTATTAAAACAGAATTACAGATAACACAGAATTATAGTGTCAATTTATATTTTTAAAATTTAATTACCCTTAATGTTTTACAAATTTCAAACCCTTCTTTAACAACTTGTTGAGAAAGATTATATTTTCCTGAGAAAAAGGCCTCATAAATACTGAAGTACGAGTCAAATTGAAGATTTTCTTCAGTTGATAAATGTGTTTTTACAAGTTCTGTTAAAATTTTCATTACATTGCTGCAGTAACTTTTGGCCTCCATCATTGGTGCCATAACTTCTTGCCACACTTTCAAACCTACAGATAAATTCTGTTTTCCTCCTTGATTAAAACACCACAATAGAGTCAATCCAACAGGTTTTCTATTTTGATAGGAGTTTCGCATACTAATAAGTTTCTGTATATTTGATACACTGAGCTTTGGATCATATTTAGCCAAAAGCTGAATTAATATTTTATATCCTACAACTGGAGCACCCTTCACCATTTCTATGGTTATTGCTGTAAGAATGTATTCGTAGAACAATTTAACGTTAGCTGGACCTGCATCTTGAATAACTTTTTCACACAAGGAATACAAAGTTTGTGGAACTAAATTCAATGGATAATTATCAGGTTTTCCAGTTAACATTGGGTCATCCTTATCTATTGTAATTTTAGAATTCAGATAAGCAGCAAGATTTTTGAGCCAAAGGAGAGGTGCATCAGGGAAACTAGTTTTATTAGATGATAACATAGTCTGAATTTCTGTCACACTGATCTGTAAATTATAAATAATCAAGTTTTTTAATTACTTTTTATTTTAAAGATTTTGTTACCATCTTAAGTGCTTCTTCCAGTGTCTTTGGCTGCTTTTCTTTAGGAGGCTTGGGGGAAATCTTGGGGGAATCTTCTTTCTTTTTTTCTGATTGCTGATTTTGTTTTTGTTTCTTCTGTTTTTCTTCATTTTCCTTAGTTTTATTAGCTTTTTCTTTGAGTACTTTTTTATTGTCTTTGGTCCCACCTAAATTGTCATACAGTGTTTTCACTTGGTCTAGTGGTACTAAAACAAGACAATTTTTTTACTAGAATCTCAATTAATTTTAAGTGTATACAGTTTATTAAAAAATAGGAAAAAGCTGTTAGTAATTATGAGTAATTCATTTCATAAAATTTCAATGGAAAGGAATGCCAAGACGAGTTTGTTTTTAAACATAAAAGACCGAAAACTAATATGAACATAAACAATTATTTTCTTCCAAAAACTTACGGAAATCTTCAACCCTTGGAGCGTTATCGATGAATTTCTTCTTTTCGGCTTTAGAAAGTTTGCCATTTTTGCCACCGGCTGCTTTATCTTTCTTGTTTTTGCCAACTACCTCCCAACCACCGTTTTGAGACATGATTCAACACTTGGGTAATGATCTTGACAGATCTCAACTTTGAGGACGGAAAAAATTTAAGATAAATTAATAGAAAAATTTAAAAAAAATAATTAAAATATGTTGCTTGAGTGCCAGAAGCAGACGCGTATGGCAATTAAATTGCCGAGATTTTAGTTCATAAGACGCGCACACAGCTGTGAGTTAGACCCACTTGTGTATATAAAATGAAGATAACTACCTATTTTACCTATATCAGACAGCATGTAGTCGTCTACTACGTGGCGATTTGTATATATACAACAACATAATATATATATATATATATGTGCGTGTGTGTTTACATGAGTTCTGCGCGCGAATTTTTGGTGTATACTGTACAAACACAAGTTTTGACGTATCGGACGCCTACCATCATAACCGCACGGGATTTTACTACGCTAATAAAGAAATAAGGATCTACTCGCTGGTTACATTATTTTTGCCGTTTCTCTAGAAGACGATTTAAAAAATTAACCAATATTAATTAAATCATGAACTCTGTTTTGTTTTGATCATCATCTGTAGAATACCTTTCATCATATTAGCTTAATTTATTTCATTAATTATTGTTTTTATAAATAAAACTTGGAACAGTTATCGAATATGGATAATAAAATCATTTACAAAACATTAATTTTCAAATTCATAATTTCGAGATTTATTGCAAATTTTACAGATGTCTGCTTTTTCACAGCATCTTCATGCAGATAGCAGCTTTTTTGCATTGCTCGCCAGAGGGAGTTACAGACTGGACCTAGTCGCGAGCTGCTGACATGCCAAACTGAATTGTTGTAGTTTTATATTTATTTGTTTTAATCATCGCTTTATCATTGATGTATTTTGTTTCGAATATTGATTATTTTGGATTCAATTGAAATTGTGTAATTGCGATGTAACTAGAACAGCGTACATACATCATTAACAGGGCCTGAAATATTGTTTAAAACGTAAGTGAACTTTTCAAAAATACCTATGCCCTTTGTGTTAACATGTGCAGCTGTCAATTTTGTTTTTGATAACTTCAATACATTAATTGCTTTGAATTTCGTTTAAAGTATTTCTAAAATCATTACTTTGCACTTAAGAAAGGTGAATAAAGATTTTAATTAGGTTAGTTAAATTAATTATAATTTTATCAATAACCAATGCTGTACAATGATTATTTGGATAAACATAATTCATTGTTATTCAAAATACAAAAAAGTTATAAAAGTATATTTCCTTCTAATCCATAGCTCTAGCTTAATCGGAATACAATTTTTTTAATTTGCATTATTATATATCATGAAATATTTTTGTTTATAGTCACAAAATATGGATGCAACAATGATGAATTTTGGGCCATGGCTGCATCACCAACAGTTATTGCATCAGTTACAAATGGAGCAAAATCCTTATTATCAGTATGCAATAAATGATCTACATGCCTACTATTCTTCGAGTGATCATCAAGAGGAAGAAACAGATCATACAGGTGATGAAATGCCATCGGAAACATCTGGTGATCAAAGTCCTAATGGAGAAGTATTTCGCCTAGCATTTGCTGCATCACAATGGTCTAAATTAGTTTTGAATGCAGAAGGTCTTTTCAACAAATTAATGACAAATAATGCTCTTTCGTCAGAAGAACAACATTTATTAAAAAGTCAAATAGAACAATGGCTTTGCTTAAAACAAGAGTATGAAGAGTGTATTGGTACTGATGATTCTAGTAGTTTACCAGGTTTTACAGAAAATGTTAAGAAATCACTTGAAAGAATCGAAGAAGTAACAGAAACAGATGAAAAAACTGATGAATCTAGTAATTGGCAAAAATCATTATCTAAAAGAAAAAGTTTTTCTGGTTCTGAGAGTGAAGTTTCTTATGAAGAAGATCACAGTGAGACTGAATCTGAAAATTCAGATTTTTTAGGTAAATTAGATGAATATATGAAAAAATTTAAGATGGATACTGATAAAATTATAGATACTAAACAAAATGAATGTTTATTAAATGAAAGAGAAGATTCTCCAGAATTACAGTTAAGTAATACAAGATTTGTTCCAATTGTAAAGCCTATACCTATTAGGAATCCTACTTCTAGAAGGATGTCTATATTACCACACTCTGAAATGAGTAATGAATTATTGAATTTCAAAAGCAACAAAATGCTTTCAGTGTTGTTCAAAAAATCTCAAGATTTTAGTAAAAAATTCCTCAAACTCTGAGCGACAACATAAAGAAAGTGAAGCTAAAGGTAAGAAGAGTTTTGAAGATGATTGTACAAAAGTTATGACAAATAAAAATAGTATCATTGATACTGAAAACTATACTATACTGAAAATATTAAAGATGACTAATGAAGAGAAAAAATTACATATAAAGATATTCATTGAATTTAAACTTATACATAAGCAGTAAGGGAACTGCAAACATTATCAAATTAAAGAACAATTTATAGAAGATATGTTGAAAAATAGTGATGCCAGAGACAGTGCTAAACAAAAGTTCCAAGAAAAAAGATAAATATGCAGAAATGTACAGAGATGTTGAAGAAGTACTTAATTATAAATTGCATTGTAAAGATACTGATGATGAATCTAATCACCAAGAAGAAATAGAAAAATGTGAAAGAGCATTAAAACATTATGAAAAAAAACTAAGAGATACAAAAATAATAAAACAACTTGCTGGTAACTCTTCTGATACTATTTCATATATTGAAAATTCATTGAAAGAGTCTAAAAAGCGAATGGAGAAATTGAAACAACAACTTGTTAATGAAGAAAAACAAAAGCAATGCTTAGAAAATGAAGTACTTGAAAATAAACAACAGATAAGCGAGTTGGAAGAAAAACATAAATTATCATTGTCAAAATTGAGAGAAAAAAATTCTGAATCTCATGATGAAACTAGTAAGAGTAAAATAAAATTGAAAAATGAAGATAGAGACAAAAGTTTACTGGAAGAAAATGAAAAAATTAGTCGAATAGGTAATTTATTGAAAGAACAATTAGATGGGAGTAAACTAGATAATATGAATGAAAGTGAGACATTGAGACGAGAAATCCATAACTTGAGATGTATTAGAGATAAATTAATAGACATGAAGTGTAAATATACAAGTGATCAAGTTCCAGTAACAATACAGAGACAAAGACAAGTTTTACTAATTAGGGAATATGTAGAAACTATTGATGCCATGATAGAACAAAAAAATGTTATGATATGTAATGATGGAGATTTAAAAAAATCAAAATTAACTAGGAATGATGAGCATATTCCCATTATGAATCGATTAGAAAATTTGTCTCATGATGAATTAGTCACATTATTTTACAAATACTTTTACAAAGTCATTGATCTTAAAGATAGTTCCAAAAATCTTGAAATTCAAAATGCTACTCTCGAAGAAACTTTGAAGAATAAGGATATGGAATATGATGCTAAACTATTTAGACTTCATAGATCTTACGAACGTCAACTGAATCTCCTATTTAATTATTGCACACAGTAGCTCCAGTCATGATAATAGAATTGACAGAAACAGAGATACAGAGAGATTAATTAAAGAAAATCAAGCATTGAGACAACGTTTGGCTCATTTTGATTCTCTTTTGAAAGCATCTGCTAATACTAAAGCTTTAGCATCTCGTTCTATCAAAAATACTGAGCAAAGTGTACAACCAGAACAGATGCAAATAGTGCCATCAGATGCTAACAAAAAAGTTGGTCGTGACGGCAAAGAACAAAATAACAAAAGAGTTACTCGTCATGGCAATAAACTAGTATTTAATATAAAATAATAACAATAAATGTTTCAAATTAACATTTTTCTCTAGTGACAAGGAAAACGAATTCTAAATGATAATTCAGAAATTCGTCATATTATTTTCTTGACACATCCAAGTATTTAAAAAAATTGTCATTGAGCAGTTTCTGTAAATGCTTACATGAACAAATAGATTTATTTTTAAGAATTGTGTACAAAAGAATATGAAGTAATATTAACTTTTACAATGTATTTTAAAGAATTTTTCAACTGCTTACTTCAGTAATGCTATTATTATTGTATTTAAAATTTTCAGTATTAATTATAATGTTTAGTATAGATTTTTATAAGCAAATTATTGTATTTAACAAAATTTTATATTGTAATAGGGTATATAACTAATTTTTGTATCAAGTGCGTAACATTAATTGGTACTGACAAATAGTTAATTAAATGAAATTTTGATATTACAATATTGTACTCCTAAGAAAGTGAGCAAAAGAAATGTTTGTTGGATGATTTTTATACAATAAATTGATTGCTTTTTTTATATAAAAAAAGAAAAAACTCCGAGTCATCTGATTTATGTACACACAGCATAAACTCATCCGTCGTCCGATCGCGAGAGAGTCATTGCACCTACAGAGTGTGTGCGGATCGGCTCATTGTACTGTAATCACATCATGGCTTCGAATAATTTTCCTCGGAAACCTTCTAAAAACGCGCTCGACTACTCTATCTCTCGTTCTAGGTCGTTGCTCGAGCACATACATGTTATAGACGTACAGAGCTCGCGCGACTCTCATGGGACGTCGTAGCTCGGGTCGATTAAAAATGAGAATATATTTTTTTTTCTTTCCTTTTTTTTTTCTCTTTGCTATACGACGAGCAAGGACTATTTCAGCAGCGTGCCAAATTACTCTTTCTCTCTCTCTCTCTCTGGGTCTCTCGGTCTCGTGCAATTGCGAGCCTCGGCAGCATAATTGACATTCGCAGTGAAAAGCGCGCGGAAAGAAAATAATCTCTCTCGAAAACGGCGCGCGACGTTGGTGCAATATACTTCCGAATTTTTTACATTTCGAATTGTGTGCATGTGTTCAGCTGCAAATGAAGCTCCAGCACGAGGTAAAGTAAACACAGTGCTGCACGATCCGAGCGCGTAAGTAATTGATCCGATCGTAAAACGCTGTATCACGGCAATCCGGGTATATCCAGTATAGAACGAATGATCGTAAGAGCCTCTGTGTGTGTGCAGTATGCGATCGGTATGTTTATTAATCGGTCGTTGATGAAAACGGATGTAGGGTGCCATTGGACTCGTTTACAGCTCCGCTGGGCGATTGCATTGGCAATATCACGTGTGCTGCTCCCGAGCAAAAGGAAGAATAGCTGCGGCGGTGGCGACTACGACGACGGTGACGAAGAGCAACACAACTCCCCGCACATCGTTCTGCCGCTGCAACTTGTATACAGCATAATACGAGTCTCTCTGTCTCTTTGTAAATCTGCGGGGGAGAGAGAAAGAGAGAAAAAAAGTCTTCCTCTCTCGCTCTTTTACACGCGCCTCGGTAATCGGCAATTTAGTCTGTATACACACATTACACAGCAAATGTTGGCTTTTTCTTTCGACAGTCTCCGACGGCTCTGTACGCGCTAAATAGTGACATTTCACCTGTTACACACGGACAGCGGCGTGCTTTATAGTACTTGGGACCGAGTGGAGCCAAGAGTCATCTTGTTTCGTATATTTTATATACTTCATTTATGAATACATTAATGGTAAAATTTGCAATTTTAATTCATTATCATAATATCTGTGCAGTGCCTCGACGCACGAGTGATCGTCGCAAGTACAGTGATCGATGCCAAGTGCTTTTTTTGCATCTTAATTCTTTTCGGTCGACTGGAAGCGCTCTTTTACTTTTCAACTGTCACTTTACTTTAAAAAATTTACTTTAAAACTTTCAATTATTTACTTTAAAAAATATTAGATTTCTACAAGTTTTACAATCTCTTGCTAATTTTCATTGATAGATAACATTTTTACTCACTACTTTTGAATTTAGCAGCCAAAATTTACACAAATCTTTATATTTAAATATTCGGTTACAATTAGGGCAATCGTTTTATGATCACTCTTTCATAAACTAATCGAGTATTTCACGTCAATATCGTTTAACGCACAGTTCAAAATCGGTGTACGACAATGAGTTCCGGTGAAAAGATCGAAGAGCAAAAACATCAGCAGCGCCAATACAATCAAATCCGACAAAGAAAGGGCGAGGAGGAAGATGCGGATAACGAGGCGAGAGGCGCAGGGGGCGACGAGGCTACAACGAGCGACATCGATTCGTTAAAAGATAACGCCTTGAAAGATCGGCAAAGTGTCGGATTCTACTTTGGCCAGCCACTAATTTGGCTGAACATCGTGGCTATCAGCCTGTTTCACGTGGCCGCCCTCTACTGCTTCTTGACGTTTCCGTACATTCAGCGTCCTTTGACGTTCCTCTGGGGTCGGTCCCTTTTCCATTGCTACATTTAATTCACAAAATTCAGCCACGCGACAGAAGCGTGTAATTTTTCCTTACTTTTTTTTGTCCATACATTGCGATTCCACAGCGGTAGTCGTTGCCGTGACGACGTCGTTCGGCGTCGGAGCGGGGGTGCATCGTCTCTGGACTCATCGCTCGTACAAGGCAAAGACGCCCCTTAGGATAATTTTGCTCTGTTGTTACTCCATGGCCGGAATGGTAAGGATAATTTAGCGTAAAATTACGAGTGTACTAAAATCGCGATACCAATAATGAGACCGCGCTGTGCGCAACGAACGTTTCCAGAATCCGTTGTACGATTGGGTGAGGGATCACCGAGTGCATCATAAATTCTCGGAGACGGATGCCGATCCGCACAACAGCAATCGCGGCTTCTTCTTCTCGCACGTCGGCTGGCTCATGATGAAGAAGCATCCCGACGTCATCAGCAAGGGAAAACTGATCGACATGAGCGACATAACGAACGATCCCGTCTGCGCTTTTGGACATAAGTAAAGCCGAGCGCGATGTTTTGTTTTTTATCAATTTTTATCATGCTAAAATCGTCGCGATAAAATACGTACATAACTGTCCGTTTCGATTCCCAAGGTTTTTCCTTCCAATGAAGATACTGTTCTGCTTCGTACTGCCGACCCTCGTGCCCGTGTACTGCTGGAACGAGGACTGGTACTACGCGATAGCCTCGCAGGTCTTCATGCGCTACTCTTACGTGCTGAACGTCACCTGGTGCGTCAACAGCGTCGCCCACATGTTCGGCGGACGACCCTACGACAAGTGAGTGTATAATATAGCTACGATCGATTTTTTTTGTCAATCCTAATTTCCTCGCGAATGCGCGCGTACACACGCAGGACGATAGCGCCGGTGGAGAACAAGCTGATATCGTGCGCCACGGGCGGCGAGGGCTGGCACAATTACCATCACGTCTTTCCCTGGGACTACAAAGCCTCGGAGATCGGCCATCCGACCATCGATCTGAGCACCGTCTTCATACAGACCTTCGCCAAGATCGGCTGGGCTTACGACCTCAAGGAGCCCACCGCCGATCTCGTCAAGTCGATCGCCGCCAACAAGGGCGACGGCACGTACGCCGAGGTCGAGGAGCCAATGCCGAGACAGTGACGAGACGACGTGATGCGCATTTTTTCTTTGCCACCGTGTGAGAGTCTCGGGCAGTCTGGGTAAAATGTAGAGATTATTTTTTTATATCGATTCGCGTGTATTAGTCCGAATTTACAGAATAAGTTAGTCAATGATTATATTATATCTCTCTCGCAAAGTTAAAGCGGTATTCTAAAGTGGTATTACACGATTATTCGTTTGTAAATGGATTGTACGCGGTTAGTGAAGTATGAATTATTAATTCAAAAAGGTTGTGCAGCAAGTTATCGATAATTAGTATTTAATGGAGTTTAAAAAAAAGTGATATCCAGAAGTGCAGTTCATTACCAGCATGTATAATTCCATCGCGTCGAATACGCGTTTGTAACTTTTCTTTTTCTTTAACAACAGAAAATAAAATGATTGTTTTTTTTTGTAAAAAAAAATTAATGGATCTAGAAGAAAATAAATGAGAGGCCAAGTGTTCAGACAATAAATATGTTTTTTTTTATTACACATATATTCGTACAAGGGTTACATGATATATTAATACATGTTCATTTAACTGTCCAGCAATTAAACACGCTGCATTCTGTTTTGTTCTTTTTTCTTCTTAAAGGATTATGCGTCATTTCAGATAGTGTTTCATTTGTCGTTCAATAGTTGTTGTTGTTTTTTTTTTTACATTTTTCAGTATTTTTCATGTCTTTTTTTTTGTAAAACACAGTTGCTTGTAGTGTAGTAGTAATAGTATATAGTTAAGACTCGATGCGTTTATAATAGTATACAATAAATCATATCGATAGAAAAAGACAGTATTTTGTTTACTTGTTGTTTTTTTTATCTTGTATAGTTCTTTTTTTTCCTCTAGTGGAAAGCGCCGATTTACAGAGCATTCATGTGTGTATGTATAATATGTATAAGTGTATTGTATGTTTTATACATGTGCGCGTTGTATACACACATATATCATGATGAAAATATATTATAGCATCGTATGGCAATGTTTTCAACATTGTCGCGCGTGAGTACATGATCGTTTTTTTTTGTTTTTGCTTCTGCAGGAGGAGTAAGTGAAGGGAAGTAAAAACATTAGTTCGGCGTTTATCCTTTTTTTGTTTTTCATTTATGGCCTGTGAGTCGTTAACGACTGAAATAGGACTCGAGCACGAAAAAATCTTGAAGAGTAAATATTGTTACCTCGTCAAGACTTTTTTTTGTTGGTCGAGCAGCACATCGCAAACGAGAGCGACTCTCTCTTAGAAAAAAATATACAATATATAACACACACGGTTTATAACAATAAATATTAAATAACAAATAAGAAAAAAACGTTCAATAGGCGAAATATAGAAACAATAACAGGGTAAAAGGAAACATCTCGAAAAGTATATATCTACATATGAGTACATGAGTATGTACGTATATAGAAATATACATATCTTGATGAGCTTAATCCTACGGCTTAATCACTAAAATCGTTAACCAAATCTTGGTTACCAGCACCAGATAGTCGGTAGGTTCAATATCAGTAACACACATATCAATATCAATAATTACTTGTATAATTTATATATCTTTCTCCTCTTATTTTATATTTTCCTTACTCTTAATTTATATCATCATTTTTATAAATGAATGTGATGACGTCGGAGTTAATTTTCTTACTTATGAAATTTTTAAATTTTCTGAAGTCAATTAAACTTATATCTATGAGCTCTCTTTCATTTTCTTTTAATAATAATTTTAGCAATAAAATACTCTTGTTAAATAATATCATTAGCATGCAAATCAAATAAAGATATTCCGAATGGCAATAACGACAGGATAAAAAAATCTCGACATAATAATATCGAAAAATCATAATATTCGTCAGGAAAAGTCGGAGTTAAGCCGTCGTAAATATTAGAAAACCATTTTACAATAAATGAACTTGGAAAAAACTTCTGGTTGGTTACTTTCTATTACATGATTTTCAAATTATTTTTAAAATTATAAATCGCACTTGTTAATACTCTTAAACGTAAATTATAAAAAATATTTCGAGTCGACATTGACGAAAATTATGACAACGTTTCTGTAGTTCATAAATGATGAATTCGTTCAAATATGTTAAAAACAGTAAAAAATGAAATTCTTCGTTAATTCACTGCCGTAGTAACGTGTACAAATATTTAAAAACCAAGATTACTCATTCTAGATGCAGGATCATAATCAAAACTGTAGAAAAAATGGCTCAGTAGCTGAGTGCACTTTTTAATATCATTGACGCGACGCTGCATTTTACATCCGACTTTTCCAGAACAAACAAACACAGCTCGTAATTTTTCTCGCTATCTTCATTATATGCCTTTGAGTATAATGAAACACGAAGCATAATACACGTGTATATGTATATGCGTACCCCTAATTTTTACTTTATCAAACATAATGTACGTATCAACCTTGTGCTCTCAAGATTTATGTGTAAGTGAACTAAATAGAGCATTATCTCGACCTTCAAACGCGCATATAGTGGTAGTGAATGAAGAGAGCGAAAAAGACTCATAGCTACGCATTATTATGATAGATGCTATACATTTTTTTTATCGAATTTTCATTTTCTTAAAAAAATGATAATGCTCGAATTATTATTTCGAATTTTTATGGTTTTTTTACTCTAAAATGTGTATATCACCATACAGAGTTCCGTTAAATCAGAGATGATGCGCGTTTTGAGCATGCGAAAGTCTGCTTGTAAATACAAATAATCGTTTTAGGTTTCAATTACACGATACTTTACGTGTTTTGTACGAATTAATTTTAATACAAACCTTGAAAGGCCAGCTTTTACGCAGTTGTATATTAAAATTAATTACTTTTTTCTGTTTACCGACGAGTTACAGACTGGATGCACAACACACACAAAGATTAAAAATAAAAATCCCGAAAAAAACTCCGACGACGTATTATATGCGAGATGATGTTCATTACAGGTATAAACTACGACACGCTACTTTTTCAGATTTATATTTTGCCATTTTTCGTCTATGGTGTTGTACGAGTTTCAGGTAGTTTTTTATTTAATTTATCCATTAATTACTTTTTTCGAACGGTAATTATTAAATATGCGCCTCGGGGCGTTTCATCGCGCGTGGTTTTCTTCTTACTAGCGTAATAATAATTTCTTTTTTATTCATTAAGCACCATTGTGAAAACAATCCAGACCGCGAGTTGCTTTTTTTGTTAAAACTTATGGATCTACTATAATAATGTAATGTACTTTCGAGATACTTGTTTTTTTCTTTTCCTTTTTTTTTCAACTTCAATATTACGTCGCTACATGTACTGATCGAGTTTCCTTCAGCCCACAGAGTTCGTCTTCAACATTACATTTTTTCACGATTGGATTATTAAAACTTGCGAATTCGGGTCCTGTATGTTGAGAAAACTTCACGAGTATGCACGAGCACGTATGTATGCACATAATTATGCTTTTTTTCATCGACAAAGTCACGTTGGAGCACTTTTTGACAAACGATTTGCATAATTTAAATGCAAGACAAGATGTTCAACGTTACAGAGTTCTTAACTTCATTTCAAAGATCGCTCGTGGCTTTCCTCGTGATTTATTCATCGAACAAATAAGACACCGAATACTCGCTTAATTTTCCTTAGCATATGAAAATGGACACTAAGTGATTGTTTTTCAGTTTCCCCCTTTTTTTGGTAGTTTCTATTTTCTGAAATATGTATATAAACGTTCCCACTTTGTTTGGTGATATGTCTTTTGTTTTAATAGAAATTGTGTGTGTGTGTGTATGTTTGCCCTTTTGTGTACCATACGTACGAAGCGATTCGCAAGAGCTGAAACACGTCGATAACAAACTCGTCGTTTGACGTTTCGAAGCAAACGCAAATTTTATACCCGCATCCGTAATCCCACTTTCAACCTTCCGTTTTCATAAATTCTTATTTATATATATTTTTTTGTTCAACAAGACATTCGAAATCGTTGCGTATCACATTTTATCGACATATAGTTTATCATATACGTATAATATATATCTCTTTCTTTCTATATTCCATCACTAATATAATCCTTGGCTACTTCCTTTTGGGTTGGCGTGTAATGAGTGATTTTCCGCTCTTTCGCCGATTGCAAAAAAAGACCCATCGTGACGCTTGAACCGTGAAAGGAAAAACACTTTTAGTTTGGCATCTCTGAGCTGCGTACCGAAGCCTTTCCCCGAATCGCGATCGTATCATGTTAATTAAATTCATCTTTTTATTTGATCATTGCCATTAAGCTATCGACGAGCCTATCGCGTATGAATTTTTCCCCGGTACAGTACATACAGTATTAGTGTTAATCCGCTCCTGCTCCCATCGTATCTCAACCTTATACAGTATTTTATATATAATTGTATTCTTAATATTCTTAATAATTATACTTATTAATATTATTATTATTATATATACTTAAACGACGTTTTTTTCTGCGTAACGACCAACTTTTTAATCGGCAATTATATGTATAATAGTAACGCGCGCACAAGTTCCGTCGGGCGTTGCGTCTCGGTCCAGCCGATAGCAACGATTTCTTTACTTATTATATTTATACGTAATAAGAAATAAAATTCAAGAGGATTCCCACTCTTGTATAGTTTGGCTTCGCATGCGATGTATAATATTAATGTTAGATTTACGTGTATACATATCGTAATAATATACGTATCGTACGCTTTTTTCTTTTTTTGATCTCCCTTTATCCTCCGGTCGTCTTCTCTCCTATGCTAATACGTATTTTTAAGGACGATTGATCGGATTTCGTGTATATTATAATATAATTTTGCCATGTATGCTTTTTTTTGTTCTCTAAGCGTCATCAATGAAATTTTTTTGTTTTTGTTAAGCTCGGTCAAACTGTAATGTAAGCACGAGAGTATTACATTTTTTTTTAATAATTATTTATAGATGTAATGAATGTGTGGGCGTACAACAGCTGCAGTCTTTGTGGATGTGTAATTGTATATATATTTATATATTTATAATTTCTACGATCGTCATCATTTTTTTATACGAATCCGTCGGTACATAAGTTTTGTATTGTATTTATCAAGTTATTCTGCATCATCAGATCTTCTCTTCTCTGGCTCTGACAAGTCATAACGTCTGTCCGTCCGTCCATCTCTCCCCATTTCTTTAAAAGTTTTATATGATTTTTTGTAATTTTTTTTTCATTCCTTTTTGCGTTATTCGTATTTCATGAGCGATCGTGTACTTGTAGAAAGAATCGGATAACGGAGAGAAAGAGAAATAAAAGAGAGAATCGCAGAGTAAGAGATATGAGAGGAGCTAGATAGAGAGAAATAGAGGTAGAGACAGACAGTCAGACAGACTGACAGAGAGTATATGAGAATGTGTGTCTTTGTGAACCGATTCACTTGTAAAGAGCGAATATGAGCGAGAGCACGACGGGCTTCGCTTTCCTTTTGTTTTTTTATCGATTAAAATATATGTATATATGCTCAGCATCGATCATTGGCGTACGCGCCAGAACGTCTGCTGGACGCGTTCATAAATTTTTCTGCAGAAGCCGGTGAACTTCCGTCACATTCCGGCGTCGGCGCTGCTTGACTCTTCGACATCGTCACCCTGCTCCTGCGAAAAGCTCTGAACTTTTTCCGGACTTGCGCCCTCTTCGCCTTCTTCCAGCGTCATCTGCACACCCGACGATTATAAAAGCGCCCGAAAACAAACGAAAAAAGACAGAGAGAGAAAAAATCGTGAGTCTCGATGTTGAGAGGAATCAGCGAGGCGCGCGACGCAAATTGTTAACCCACCTGGAAGTGCTGCCTCTCTTGCTTCTCGGGACATAGATCGGGCGGCGGCGAGGGCGGTATCATGGACTGATACCAGTCGCGGTTCTCCTCCAGCGTGTCGAGTATCGCCTGGGCGTCCGGGTGCACGAGATCGGCCCAGGTCTCCCAGAGCGGATGGACGATGTAGTCGATGAAGCCCACCTGGGACTTCTCGATGGTGGCGTTGTGTCGGTCGCACATCGGGCTGATGTCCATGTTGAGCTCGCGCTCCTTGTCGCCTTGTTGGAAGAACTCCTCCATGAGCAGGTCGACCCAGCGCCGATACAGCGGCAGAGGCTTCGTCGGGTTCGACAGATCGGCGCAGTGTACCAAATTTTCCAAGACCTGCCACACGCCAACGTAACACATGATAACAAGCTCTCGCAATTTACAGCTATACGTAATATATTCGCGTGGCCCCAAATCACCCGCGAATCCGAGTCACCGCGCTCGGAAGGAAAAAAAGAACGCTAAAAGGCAATTTTTACGCCTCTCTTTGTAGCTTTTTTTCTTCCGAGCGCTGTGCTTAATACTCTCTCTCTCCGAGGCACACACAGGGTTTTAGAAAGTTATGCGCAAAGTTTAAACTTTTTTCTTCTTCCTCGGTACCGCTCGAGGTGTAAGCTCTATACATTATACCCCGAACAAAATCTTTGGAGTTGTGCAGCAGGACAAACTTTTTTAATTCAGCGAAATTCAGCGTGTGCATGGGTAAATACGACTACGACGGCGCTTGTTACCGTTATACGTCGCGCGTCATTGCGCGCCGTCGTGCATGCGTACCTGTATTCTGTCGGTGTAATTGTCGAGCAGCAGCACACCGGAGCCGGCGACCTTTTTCGTCTCCACCATAGTCTTCAGGTCGGCCAGCAGGGACATGTGCTTGGACATGTCGGTCGACAGCACCATGTCGATGACCATCTTGCGCAGGGTCTGGCGCTGCTTCTTCGAGCAATTAGCGAATATGTCGCAGCCCTCGTTTTGCAGCAGCTTAAACGCGACTGCCAGATGATGATTCTCCAGTACGGACTCGTCGTTGTACATCAATGCCAGCTCGGAACCTGTCAAAAAGGCATCGCGCGCATGAATTGTTGAATCTAAATGTTTCTTAATGCTTTGGTCGATATATATGAATACTCACTCGAATTGATGAGAAACTGATTGGTGAGACCGGGATGATCGACATCGTGAATAGTTGCGGCAAAGAGGGCAGCCGTTATCTCTAATGCCGTGAACACAGACTGCAAATTTAACGCAAACAAACGCGGGTATGAATTTCAATTATCAATAAAGCTATTAGAGAGTCTAATTTCGGGCTGTTTCGAATTGCTATTTTCCAACTCTGCCTCGTCCGCGCGCTTGTCTTTATGTCAATTTGATTTCACAATCTCTGCACCGAAAACGGCTGAGAGATGAAGCTTTGCAAAACTTGCCCGACGGACGTTCCTTCTCAACAGTTTATTACTTGTTATTATGATTTGTGGAGAGCTAGGACTCGCTATTAAAGCCGTGAGCGCATATTAAAACGAACGCGTGTATCGCTTTATTGAACCACTTGAAATTTCATTCTAATGTGCCCATAACAAGAGGACAGTAAAGCAGAGTTAGAAAGCAATACAAATTAGAAAAATTTCGGAATATTCTTTCGACTTTATGTATTGGTAATCATTAGCTTTTGTCTGTACAATTGTCAATCATACGAGCACTCGTTTATTTCTCGGTGATACTTCGAATAGTGGCATTCGAACTTATCAAAAGTAATTAACCTCGAGGTTTTCCAATTAGAGCAGCTCGATTAGGAATGACAAACTACTAAAGAATCGCGAGCTCTCCAAAGAGAGAGAGAGGGGAAGGCAAACGACAAATTGAATGGATTGCGCATAGTTTCGGCATTATAGCTGTTGCCGTCAATTGGCGTTGCGCGCGATGTACACGAGTTCGGGCTAAATTATTCATGCCTAATCCCTCCACTTTTGAATAATTCAATGCCACACGTTATGCGCGCAGCTTTATAACAGGAGCTTCGTCAAATGCTCCTCGGAGTATCGTCAAAAACTGTTTTCCCGATACTTGTGTTTGCTCTCCCCCCGACCAACGCGCCAACGCGACTTTTCTTTTTCTTTGAGCTCTGTCCCGCCTACAATTCGATTCCCTGGGACGTATAACGTAATATTATACAGCTTCGATAAATTTCAGTCACAGGCGGATTTGAGAGATGCGGTAATATACTTTGGAAAAGCCCCCGCGAGTTATACCACTTTGTCCTTTCTCTCTCTCTCTCTCTCGGTTATTACAAGTCTGCACTCGGCTTTGAAGGCGGGCACACTGAGTCGCGCGCGCACCCACCCGCGTCTGACTAATTGAACTTTACAATTTGGACGGATAGTTTGCTGAGAGAGAGAGAAAGCTCGAAAGCTCGAGTACACAGACTGCGAACGACATGATACATTCGTTATAATCAATCATCCGTCTCGATCTTTCGAGCAAAACCCGCCGTCTGCGTAACGAATATAACGAGAAGTTTTAGTCCGGGCTATCGACGTTATAAATATAATAATAATTCCCCGAGCGCCTGTAAAAACAGTCGCGAGAGAGTTGTATACGTTACGCGAGTGTATATAGCCGTACCTCCAGCGCGGGAGTGTTGAGTAAGGTGTGCGTCGATTGAGTGACGTCCGCCGCGTGAATGCTATTGTGGAACGGATTATCTTTGACGTAGTGATCCTCGAGGGTCATGAGGAAGGTGACGAAGGTCTTCGGCGGTATCATCATGATCTTGAGCAGGTCCCTGCTTTGGAAGGCCGTGTAGGCCACGCAGGTGAGCGGCCTGTTATTGCTCAGTTCAGCTATCCTAAAGATGTCGATGCCCCATTTGTCGATATCGCTGAGGAGCTATTAATAAAAAAGCAATCGAGACACGAGAACGATTAGATCGAGAAAAACGGGAACGAAAAAAGTATCAGTTGGAAAAGCTTACCTTTCCGAGCTCCTCCTCGTGGGGCGTCTCGACGCCGTAGAGCGGCACGCGCTCGCCGGTGAAGCTGTTGGTGTGCGTGAGCGGCCGCTTGACGCCGCTTATGTGCGACATGGCCGCCGGTCCCCTCTTCTCGCGGTCCTTCTTTTTGGCCGCCCGAGCGTCCATGCTGCCGGGTAGCGCATCGTCAGAACGCAGCGACGGTAGATCCAGCTCCTGCTGTTTGTCTGCGAACAATCGAGTCGAGCACATTTTTCATCGCACGCATTCTTTATACCTTCGTTATATTACAAAACGGTTCATATGTGTATGCGTACACGAGTGCGCATAATTAACGCGAGCTTTCGCGCGTGATGCAAGCTCGGCGTATTTTTCACCCGCCACCAACAACCCATTGAAATTCTGGCCTGATACAATTACGCGAGCTGTTTTCGTGAAAATGCGCGCACACGCGGTCTGTATAATTCCTTCGTGCGGTGTGCAGTGCTGGTTATATAGCCAGCTGACGCGTTGCATACATAGACGAGCGTAACTTTGGTATATTATAATTAGTAATGTACACATGTATTTAAGCTCGAGCTCCCAACTTGGCCAAGAGTCTGTACTGCGTATTTATTATTGCGCCTCGATTTGACCCACTTGTTTACGCTAACGGGTAGGTAGTACTGTAGGTAGTGTGCGTGCTACTATTATATGTATCGTTCGATCGCGAGCTGCCTCGCGAGATTCATTTACCGTATAATTTTTCTTACGCGTCGATCCGTCGTCCGTCGGAAGCGGCTTTCATTTCATAAGCTCCACTGTTTGGTCTATGTATTTAAGAAGATTTGAGAAAAGATCGCGCTCGCGTACCGTCACGAAGACGCGCACCGCCGCGTCATGCAAATGAGCCCCTGCGCACAGAGTCCGCGGGACGTAAAAATGTTTAATATGCCGAACAAAAGGTCAGATTAGCATTGTAAATTCAGGTTCCATCTCTGTTCCTATCCTGCCTGCCTCCCGTTCTCTCTTATACGGAGCTTGTTACAGTAATTTTATGGATTATTCGCAAAGAAGAATATATGCGCGACGGGGGCGAGCTCGGCCATATACGTAGCAGCTTCTTTTTAGTATTATTTATGCTTGGCCGAATCGCCGCGCGCATTTTCATTTAATTACATGCACACGGCGGAATATAATGTGCCAACTTTCAATTTCGAATTACGAAATTTCGCTTGGATTTTTTTTTATTCGTGCACAATCCGACGAAAATCAATTTTGTTTTTGCAGAAATATATATATATAGGCCGCGCGCACCATTTAATGCTTTTATATTGATCCCGGTGGCAACGCGTGGCGCGGCGGATGGCTTTCCAGCCCTCGTGCAGTGTAGTAGGCTATATACGCGCCCGGGTCATACGAATTTCCCTTTTACTTACGAAATGGACCGAGCGAATGTCTCTCGGGGACTCGTGGGATTTAATCGAGTTTTTTTTCCGAGTAATTTAAATTGCACGCAGCGTCGTCAAAAAGAAGAAGAGCGACTGCAGGGGAAGAAAAAAATCATACGCAGCCGAAGTAATTTTCATTCAAATGAAAATCGCAAGTATATATCACAAACGCGCGCGTATCTTAATATAATGCAGGCAAGCATGCACGCGTGGGCGTGCGTGTATGCGTATACGCATTCCAAAGAATCAAAAGTAATTTGAATTCTCTGGATTTCATAAGTTCGCGATTAAAGCTGCGAGAAACTTTGTGTATATAACATTATATGGTAGGGAGAGAGAGAGAGAGAGAGAGAGAGCTCTCGTGCGCAGGGCGTGTAGCTGAAGCAGCTCTCTCGCTCTCTCTCTCTCTCTCTCTCTCTTTCTCTCTATCTACTGCTACTGGAAGCAACTGTAATTAAGCCTGCACATAATAGATAAAGTTTTCAGTGCAAGGATCCGAATGGCCTCGCGCGCGCGCACACGGGCCGAAGGCGAGAGAGCTTTTAAAAACTTCCTTATTAGTATTATTAGCGGTAGTCCGTGGATCGCGCGGACGACAAGGCGCAATTTTTAATCGCGCGCAAACACGTACACGGGATATAGAAGATATAGAGAGAAAAAGCGAGTTCTTGTGGAGTGCAGATGCTGGTCGGTGTGCCGCGGCTCAAATAACTTGTCAAAGTTAAAAATGATACGGATCCCCAGGAGGGAGTGGTCGAGGACAAAGCTCTCTCGCTTTCTCTCTTGCACTCCCTCGCGTGGGCACAAACTAGGTGGACGAGCTTTTAACGTACATACAGTGTATAACACACACCGATGCTCGCTCATAGAACTGCAGCTCTCGCGTACTCGCGCGAATGTATGTGCATATTAATCGACGGACAGAGAGTAGTGTAGAATGGGTGTCCAGAAAGAAATAAACGTGTACACGCGTGTAATCGATTTAACGAGTCCATCAAAATCTTGGAATGGAATAACGTACCATAGCCATTTCTCTCTTTTTCTCTTCGTGTACCGATATGTCGATATGCCGATTGACACGGCGAGCGTATATCCATATAGCTCGTACGCGAATCAACAAAAAAAAAAGGGAAAAAAAGAAAAACGCAGTCGGCTTCCACGCGCGGGGTGCAAAATACAAACGAATCTCGTTGCATTGAACTGATACTCTACTGCTGCTACCGTTGCTGCAGCTTCGCAAAAAAGCTCCGCTGCTGGCCTGGCGTTTGACAAGTTTTTTAATAAAGGTGCTTTTGGCTCGAGGCTCGTTGTTTATTAAAAAAAAAAAAAAAAAAAAAAAAAAAATAGAAAAAGAAAAAGAAAACAAAAAAACACATACGAGATAATAAGAACGAAAAAACAAGAATAGAAAGAAACGCGAGAAGAGTAGCTCGCGCTCTGTCGAGCGAACAACCTCGAGTTTATAGGAAGGTTGTCATGGTCAATGTAAACATAAGTATATTTCAACGATATACTTATGATCCACTTGAGTACGTACGTGTGTATGTATGTGTGCGTCGAGACTTGATTTTCCGCCTCATTTAAATGTCATTGTTAGCGGCCTGGTCAAGCGTATTAAAGCGCGCCAGTGTGTGTTTGTGTATGTGTGTGTGTGGGCTTGCCCAGCGTTGGCTTCGGCCTGTGCAGCTCTCACGAGTGCGTTCACGGTCCGCCAGGCTGCATGCAGCTTTGCGAGCGCATTATAGCTCAACCTTTCCATTATTAGGAGCTCTCGCAGCTTCCCAACCTCCCCGATATATTATAGACCTTTTGTTCTCGATGCTCTATGCTGCACGCATATATAATACGTTATATATATTTCCGTTCGAGGCACGAGATAAGGATTAACGCACGTTCAAAGATCCGTCGATTTTTTTCTCGCGTCGTTCGGTAAATAGTGCAAAGAGAGAGAGAGAGAGAGAGAGAGATCTTCATCATCGTTAACTTTTCTCATTCGTTCGCGTTACGGGGACGATAAAAAGCTCGAGAATTGAAAATAACGAGCTCCTTTCATCGCTTTATAAATTCCTTTCCCAAGTTAATAATAATAGAGCGTGTAAACTCGTTTGTCGCCCGATTATACCTGTCGTAAATTACCGGCGAGCTGCTTACATCGGCGAATCGATGAGATTATTACGAAAATCATATTACGGACGAAAAGTTATGTTATTGACCCCAGAATTACAGAATTATAATGTACTTACCTAGGAAGGTGCTGCAGATGTACTCGGAAATCTGATTTCCGGACTTGGAGGACTCGGAGAAATGCGACAGTTCTTTGTTCAGCATTCTCTTGAACTGTTGACAAAAGAAAAGCAAAAAACGAGAGAGATCAGCATCGACGAAACACACATTGTTGTTATAAATATAAATAGCAGACTACTCTTTCTGCTACAGGGGGAGACTGTCCGCACTTTTTTGTCTATACTGTCCAGGATATTGTCTGTACTATCCATGATGCTAGTTCGCGTTACGTTACTTTGGAGTTTTTTATTTGTCGCAAAAAAACTCGCGTCACACTTTTTTGTCCTCGCACATGTATTATGTATGGATTAGACAGTACTGTCAAAATAATCCCGCGATCGTCGTCGACGTCGCGGGTCGTGCAGTCCCGGTGTGTGTGTGTGCGCGCGTGCGTTTGTGTATATATGGTAACCTCTCTGTGTTTAATTACGGTATATGTGTGTGTTTAGGGAAAAATCGTCGCGCTGCGGGGCCGAGCTTACTTTTGTTGTGTCTCGCTGTGTTTGGACACTGACGCGACGGCGCTCGTAATAAGCTATCAAAATCTCCGATAATAGCGTTAGGAGCGACACGATCGTGCGCAGTAATTCGGCGATCATAACATCATCATCATCATCATCCTTGGCCTCGTCGCTGTCGGCGTCTTCGCAGCCGTCTCGCGCCGCAGTAGTACCGGGTAATTTAAACATTTGTATTATTTATATTAATTATAAAATCGCGATCACATCGATAAATGTCGATACGCATCGGATGCGAGATTTTTCATTTGTTTGTTGTGGTTCGCCCGATGTGTCGTAGCGTATAACCTTCAGCGGCTCGTCATTTTTAATAGTGAAAAAAATTTCCAGCTGGAAAGGCGCATTGTACGCCAAGAGGAAAATTGGCCAGATCTCTGCCCGATGTAACGAGGGGAGTGGGATATATGTATACACGAGCAGTACATCATGTGCGAGAGTCAGCGAGCTCGTTTTGCACGATGAAAGCTATACGAGAGAGAGAGAGAGAGAAGCCCGTTTGACAAGCTCGAGTACGTAGGAGATTAAACAGCTGCAGTACACGGAGGCGCCGATGAAAAATAAACAAAATCCGATTTCACAGCGTACGTATACTTCGTACATTCGCATCTGGCAGTGGATGTTTTTTTTTCAATTTTTTTTTTTTTTTTTAGTAATGCATATCTACGTTGAAGTAATGCTCGGATTTATGCGACTCGTGCAGTTGGACATCTCTCTGCCTGGCTGCCTGACTGCCACGCGACGTTCGGCGAAAATGCGTAAATCGTGTCGCGGCGCGCGTCGCCAAACGAATGCCTGTGGCAGTGACTTGGAACGAAGCTACGCGCGCTGTGAATTCCGTAACGTGGATACAAAGTATGCGCTCTCGAGCACGGCTGAATTTTGCACTTGTATCGCGCGGAAGAAATGGCCTAATTTATTCCGGGCTAATGGGGAAAGACGGATGGTCCTGTCTTGGGGGAAAAAAAATCTCGCAGCCCTGCGGGTGCTCGCAGATAAAATGTCCGCGAAAGCGAATGATCGATCGAGCGCAAACCGACACACGGCTACCGTGACTTTTATAACTCGCTGAAATTCCTCGCGGATATTCGCTTCATATAAGAGCGCGCAAGTCGAGCGCGCAGCGCGTCGAGCTTTCTTCGATTTGTTCGAGTCTTGGCAAGTCCAGGAAAAGAATTACGCAACGTCTTCCGTGCGGGAACGCGGGCTTATTCTTATATACACTTTTACGATCAAAAAATGCCTTTATTAAGGAATGTAAGTGGCGAAGTAACGCGTCAATCGAAGCCAGCGCCACACGCCATCGTATGGCTCGAAAAAGAAAGAAAAGCTGCCGCTTGGCTTATAATTTACCGTATCATCTTTTATATCGTTCTCCTTTATGCGATATCGCGCGCCATACGCCGCGAGAGCAAGTCAAGAGGTCGTGAAGCGCGCCAAAGAGTATAAAAGACGTTAGTGCGCGCGCGACGAGATATATACACCTCTGCGTCGCCGGTCGGTACATAAATGACAAGATATATCGATCTCTCGAGTAGCTGCCATCGCCGCTGCCGCTGCGGCCGTGGCGAAAGCTCGCGGGGCGCGGTGCACAGTAGCGTATTATACCGGATAGATTAATAAAAGCGAACGCATTCAATTTCACGTAGAAAGATAGAGATAGAGAGCGCAGTATATAGCCGAGGCGGTATAGCGAGAAGCCGTGAAAGTTAGCGCGCTTAAAAGCTCGAGCGAGAGCGGCCCTTAAAAGATACCGGACCCGCTTAATCGCTCGCTAGCTGCTGCTGCTACTGAACGCACCGTACGGAACGACGACGAGAGATGAGCGGAGCTAAAATTACGTCTGCCTCGCTCGGGAAGGATGTTACGAAAGTGTGTGCGAGGGAGAGAGAGAGAGAGAGAGAGAGAGAGAGAGAGTCGGAAAGCCAAGTTGGCTTCTGCTATATAACGCGCCGTATAAAGCTCGTTTCGTAAATTGTACCGGGGGCCGTATACTGCGACGTCGACGACGCAATAACCCGACAAAACTCTCGACTGAGTCCTGCGACGCGCGTCGAGCTTTCCCGCTGCGTATTCATCTAAATTTCCTGCCCCGACACGCAGCAGCACCAATCTCCCAAGCAGCTACCTCCGTTTCTCAGCTTGTATTATTTAAGAATAAAATAATAATCGATCAGAATTGATTATCCCTCGATACAGCCTGATTAGGCAGGCGGTGTGTGTCGAGCGTACCGACCGCTCGCGCGATACCTAATTATCCCCCCAGCTTAATCGATTTATTATAACGTCGCCTGTCGTCGTCTTCGCAGTCAGTGTCTCCGTGTATTCACGAGATAATAATCCCGCCTCGACATTTCTTGTACACTTCTCTCTCTCTCTACGCCCTAGGCGCAGAGAGCAAAGTTGGAATATCATCGCCTCGGCTTGTACGGCATTAATTGAACGGAATTTTGGTAAATGCGTAAGCAGCTCTCTGCTTAAAAAGCCTCAACTACTAGAGTAGTTTGCAAGCTCAGGATAAACACAATTTTGTCGTCGACGTTTTGAATGACACGAGCGTCTTGCGATGTGTGCATTCTCAAGTATATAGGGTCAACGGGTATACAATATATCAAAGTACAATTGTATATGAAAAAATGAAAAAAGCAAGCTGAAAAAATTGGCCGTATTTACCTTCAACGAAGCCATGTCTGACACGGATCGATGAGTTTGAATAGTTTCCAATTGATCGAGACACCAATCAAGTTCCTCCCATTGTGTCGACTGCGAGCTTCATGTAGGGCTCCTCTGCAAACATGACACACACACATAGTAACAATTACATGGATGGCAAAAGTAATTAAATTACACTCTGTATATGCAGCTGGCATTGATTATTATTTGTCGCCCTTTTTTTCTCTTTTTTATTTTTACAACAATATCGACGCATTTTTTATCCTTTGCCAGAGACTCGGGCGTGTTCGCAAAGATCGTATATACCATGTACACCGATGATCCAGGTCTCCACTCGTAACGGCCCTTGCGCAACGTCACCCGTTGGACACCGACCCGCTTTATCGAGTCCTCGCGACTCCGTATTTTGCGCCCGTTCACCATGTACAGCACATAAAGCTTCGTTGCAATCGCTCAAAATTCCCGAAACCGACTGGATGAATAATTTTTCAATGAAAAACTATAAATCCACAAGCCCTCGGATATATATAAGGCTGTGAACAATGAAGCGCGCGAGCACGCGGAGAAAGATAAATTGCCCAGCGACCATATCCCTTGACGCGAGATCGTATTTTTCATCCGAGGCTAATCTGTATCTCGGCATCGAGTACACATCCCCCAGTTTTTAGTATTACATTATGTAACAAGCGCTCTCGCGAGTGCACGCGCGCAATTTGAAATATTGAATACTTTATAACGTCGGACACTTTGTAATACAAAAAAGCATAATTACAGCCGGTATTGTGCGATAAAGTAGTCGCCGCTAAAAGGAATGGATCATCATTTCCAATACATCTTCCCTGGAAAGCGATATGAATTATGACGTTTCGCGCAGCCTAGGCGGTATAAATGTTCACTGCTCGCGAGCATTTCCACTTAGGCTAATTCATATAGTCATTATGCCTCGCGCGCATCTAGAGCGCAACGCGCGTTATATCGGCCGTTACAGAGTGAGAAAAAGAGAAAAAGAGGAGAACTACTGCGAGTTGATGCAGCTCGTGCAGTTCATGTTATTACCTCCGGGGGCAAGGATCCGTGGCTGTGGCGTACTGCTGCCCTGGGCGGCGCTGCTCCGGCGCGATCTTTGACAAATAATAAAACAGAAGAACATTAGATAATTGTTTGTATACCAGCTCAGTATTGCACCGTATTGCTGCTTCTTCGTGCAGCAGTTTCAAGCTCGCATCGAATCCTTTTATAAATAAATAAATAAAATGTATAATCGTCCTCATTACCATCAACTATCTCGTCGTCGTCGTAGTTTTCATATCAAAGGGCCGCGGCACAGGCAACACTCGTAGCTCTTTTGCGATCGTTACACGTACATTTGCATTTTGATTTAGCTGTACAAATGCCCGCGCGAACGCGCCGTGAATAATTCATGTATTTTCATCGAGAGATAGACACGCGAACGTAGCGTAGAATAAAGAGAGAGAGAGAGGGAAATAGAAAGAGATAAAGAGAGAGCTGGAATGAGCCAAGATGATAATGTATTGTAATGGGCATCATGATTTTAGCTGTGCGTTGCGCACGTGAGCTCACGCTCCCCTGTAGTACGTATATTACGTATGCCATAATGAGTCATTGCTGCGCTGTGCGTACATATACAAGTACGTGTGCGGCCTGTTTCATCGAGCAATTATTTGATATGAAAACTAATTACACCCACGGGTATGTATAGACGAGAGAGAGAGAGTGGCTGAGTGCGAGAGAGACGATATATATTGTATGTATAAACGAATTGCCGAGAGTCAAATCAGGACGATACTCGACGCGAGCCGAAGCGGGCGCGTACACCAAATATCATATACATAGAACACACACCGGCATAGCGCACGATATAACTTCATGTTTTTGCGTGATTGACGTTTAAATCTATAGTCGTTTCCCCCTGTCCAAGTTTACCATATCAAAGAATTTTCACAACTTCGCAGCAGCTCAACGGACTCGAACGCCAGAGCGCGTGCGAGAGAGGCAGAAAACAACCGGCGAAACTTATATACTTTGTTTCAAATCAAACTACGAGCGAAAAAGAGAGAGGAGAAAAATGACTGAAAACAAGCGAATCGTTCAAAGTTTTATCTGGAAATAGTTGCGCGGCTCTTCCAAGACTTTGTGAATCGCGAAGTATCGGAAAATACGCTTTTTGCAAGTGAGTTGAAAAAATAAGGAAGGAGAGAAAAAAAACTTTTTCAAAGCCGCATCATCAATCTCCTTCTCTCTCTCTCTCTCTCACTTTTTATTTTTTCAACCCTTCTCTTTCTGTCGAGAATTTTCACTCGATCGCAGGAATAATCCAATATGCAGGAGGAAAATTAACGCTGCGTAACGAATCGTCGATTGCTTGATGCAATTATAAAATCGACATTTTAATAGATATCGACACAAATATCAGGAAGAGGGACGACGGCATTGATGTTATAAAAAATCAGGGTTGAGATTAGCGAACTTTCGACGGGTTACAAAACTTTTCGGACTCTCGGCAGGATATCGTGCGAGCTTGACACACAGAATATTTAAAAAACTATTAATCATAATGAACAGAATTAGTAAAGGAATTTTGACACTTACTTGTTCGTCGGCACATTAGTGAGGGACAAGAAGTTGTTTCTAACGGAGCGCAGTGACGCAAGTATCTGCGCGAAAGGCGTGACGATGAGGTCTTCGCCATGGCTGCAATAATAATATTTCGACATGAGCGAGATTTTAATACGTCGCCGCACCCCCACGAGGGCTCTCGATCTTTTCTTGCATTAAAAACATGGTAATTATCATAATGCACGAGCTTTACGGTAATTTATGCATATTTTACATTATATAATGAGTATATTGGCTAAGTAATGTATGGTGCTTAGTTTGTGAGTGATGTGGCGAGTAAAAATGTTTTGCTCTTGCCGTTACAGCGGGTAGGTATATAAATAATGTAATAATAATAATAATAATTGCAACAACGGCTAATGATGTATTAGACAGGCTTGTGAACTTTCGCAGGAAGCTTCACTCGTTGGAGATGCATATTATGTATAATAATGTAAAAAAATCTATAAATATTGATTACGATGGATCGGTCAGGAGCTTTGGCTTGGGCTATAAAATATTGCCTGATATAATATACAGCGTGCAGTATTCATTACATATCGAGGGTCGTTGCATGCAGGTTGTGCTCAATATATCTATACACAGCAGCAGCAGTAGACGCAGCTTGCACGTCGAGTACTAACGTATGTATTAAATATTCACGCGTGTCCCCGTGGCGGCCGGGATCCGTCCAAATACGCGCGTTTAGCACTAGTATGTGCGTTCCTCGAGCTTAAAAGCTCGATCGTCGTAATTTTTGCGCAAATCGTATTGCGACTCGTACACGATCGTGAGTCGGATTAAATTATTATGCATATTGTCATATTCGTTTGTTACGCGGGAACAATAAACGATATACGCAGCAGCTCGCAGCTGCTCCATCGTTTTAGAGAGGATGAACAGCTTTTGGCCTTGACAGATACGCGGCAATGATACTTTATTCAGGCGATATGTGCGGATCGTATTATATGTAATACGGTTCAGGTGTATAGTTGCCAGTCGTGTCTCGCTGTGCGCGTATTGTTATTTCCCCCTCCCGCCTCTACATTATCGAGGCCGTGAAATTGTTTCGCGATTTGCGGATCATTCCCTATTGAAAATTATGTAGCTGTTTCATATCGTGAATACGTGGCGTAAAAATTTATACGCTAGACAATTGGCGAATTAGAGCGTCGAACGAAAGTGAACGCACGGTTATATAGTGGTAATCGATTGTACGCACGAGTGGTACCGCAATAAAAATTAAATTATCCCCGACAATTTTTTACTCGAACAGTCGAGCTCTCTTTGGATCGCGAATGAACAGACGAATGTTACTTCGCGCGGTTGGTTTTATTTTTTCATCGACTACAGGTGCAAAAAGTCAATATCTCATCGAATTCGAACGTCGCGCATTAAATTCGAGCGGTAAGGTTACGCGACGATAAGTGTTTTTGAAACTTAAAACGAGATCAGCGTGACGAAAGCTTTTAAAAATATTTTCCAACTCTGAATAATTCTGCGAAACTCTTCCGAATTAACTGCCGCCAATCTCTCTCTTTCTCTCCCTCTCTACGCGTACGTTATAATAATATTCTAAACTCAAGAAGAGTCGAAAGTTTGACGAAATTAATTAAGAAAGCTTCTTCAAGTCGTTAGTTATATGAACTTTGCAGCTATACTTTGCCGGAGAGAGAGAGAGAGAGAGAGAGAGAGAGAGAGAGAGAGAGAGAGAGAGAGAGAGAGAGAGAGAGCGGAAGCAGGTAAGCTCGTGACAGCAGGTGTAGGCGCGAGTTCGCGCGCGTTCGTTACACTCGATGGAATCTTCGGCTCGCGATCATCAAAGCTCGAGCGACGAAAGCTCTCGAATTTTTAATTTAAAAATAAAAAAGTACACGACCTCTCGTATACGAGTTTCATTATAATCCAGCACATCGTCATCGCGCAGTAGCAGTCTTAGGTCGGGCAATTATCTTTTTCTTTTTTTACTTCTTCTTTTTTGTAATGCCTCTCGCGAAGCTATACGATTACCCTTGGGATTGAATATACGAATCGACTCTTGAGCTCGTGGGTATTGCAGTTGACGAGGAGAGACGCGACGCGACCGCCGCCGCACTTGCTCCTCTGTGTCTCTCGCTGATTAGCATAAAGCAGCGTAACGCCATTATAGAACGAGCTTCGGGCTTAAATGCTATCCTCTTCAAAATAATGTCGTTGTCTTGATTGCGCGCCCCTCTTTCGGATAATGTACCGCTACAAGGATCGACGCTTTCTAGAGCCGCGTGCGCTGCCACAGCACTAAACACTCGAGAGCTTTATAATTTTTTTGTTTGATCGCGAGACTCGAGCGTTTTCTCTGATATAACATGTGTACGTGCCGTGCGACAACAACATAACCGTTTAATCGAGAGTCATGTTTGTGTGTTCCATGGAACAAGGAGAGAGAGAGAGAGAGAGAGAGAGAGAGAGAGAGAGAGAGAGAGAGAGAGAGAGAGAGAGAGAGAGAAGCGAATCACGAGTCTCAAGGTGAAGGATTTCCAATATTTGTCCCGTTTGTGCTGGCAATGTGCAGGCTGTGCAGCGTCGAGCTTTTAATACACAACGTACATGGCAGACCTCGAGAACACGAAGGTAAACGCGCGAGTTCGTCGCGACGTCTATATAGGTAGTTTGGCGTGCGAGTGTGTGCGTGTGTGTACGTGTATCGGTCGATTCGACTGATTTTCATAGCCTCGCTCGAGGTCACGAGGTTGCAATCAAGCCTCGGCTTCGCTTCTCCCTGCATATACATACCGCAATCGTGTACATTATAAAAGTATAGAGCTCTCGCGCTGCCATCGACCGGTAATCGAGCGATTATAATATCCGCCGCGATTTGGACGTGCAACGTGCTCCCGCCGCCGATGAATCGACGCGATCGCGATTCACTCGACGAAAAAAGAATTTCAGAAGTAGTAATAATAATAGCGGCCCGTGCCTCGCCACGATGACGTTTTACACGCCTGTGTATGTTTTCGTGACGTAACTCGGCGTCGGCGTGAGATACATAAGTCGAGCCGAAATCGCGCCGTATTATATGCGTCGTTCGACGTGCTTATGCGCGCGGGCGTCTATACGTAAGCGCGTGCACTCACGAATCGATACCTATGCTAGGCATTCTCGAGCGAGCTTTTCGATATTTTTAGTACATTTCGACGAGGCGTCCGTAGCTATTTCACAATTACAGCTGCATGACTGTCTATATATGTACGATGTGCGAGTGCAGAATAGCCCCGCGCGCACACGTGAGCGCGGCCGTATACGATGGCTCTCGATCGTCACGACTCGACGAAGGCGACGAAAAGAGCGTGGCGGTGGTGGCGGCGGCTCGAACTCGGTATCAGCTAAATTTAGACCATTCCGAAAACGCTATAATGCCAGGGCTTAGGAGAAATCGAGCCGGTTATATATTACGAAACTCTTTCAAGATATGTTTTTGTTGTTGTTGTAAGAAGCAAAAACAAAAAAAATTGAAACAAGAATTAAGTCGCTCTCTAATTACGACTGACTGAGTTGCGCTTGCTTTGTGTACGCGATCGTGTGCGCTTAACGCGTGCGAGTGGCAGCAGCAGCAGCTCGGCTCCGACGCGCTCTCTCTCTCTCTCTCTCTCTCCCATGCCTATATGGGCCGACTTAAGCTCGACCCGATCTACTTAATAAAGCATGTAAAGGATTCCTCGGAGCACATCGCGTGAGCTACTACTACTGCTCTAGCTCTAGATGCTGCGCGCCGTGCAGCCAAGCTTTGTGTGCAGTGTATACGTTATATACATTATACGCTAGCTCCTGCGGCCGTGTGCGCGAGCAGCAGCAGCTGCTGCAGAGTTTAGTGGCTCGGGTCGTTTTCTCGGCTCGTTGCGCCGTAAAAAGTAAAGACATTTTTCAAAAAAACAACAAGACGCTTGCTCGAACGCTATTGTTGCTTATATAATAAACGCTTTAATAGTTAACCGAGCTTTTCTCGAGATAAATTGTTTATCCAAGTCTTTATCGAACATCCTTTGAGATTTTATCTCTTCCCTTTATTTTCTCGTTTTTTGTTGTTTTTTTTTTGTAAACGAAGTACCTGTCTCTGCGATGACGGCATTATTTTTCCTCTCCGCTCGTGTGTTTTAATCTTGTTGCCTTTAACGAGGCTTTGTTTGTCTTTTGTGAAAATATATTTTCTCGTAGATGTTTTTCGCGTGCTCGTGACGAATCGAATGGCTAAGATCGCTTCTTGGTCGCACGCTACATGAAACTGGAAACGATTCAAAGATTTATCTCGAGCTCGCGATCTGTCGACGCGTAACTGCTATATACCTATTACTGTTTGCGAACTCGACGAGAAATTCAGTCGTATATATTATTATATATATGTATAATGTAGGCGAAGTTATTTGGCAAAACCAATAGGTCTTCTTTTCTAATTTTAGTCGGGTGCTCGCGCGATCATCCACGAAGTACAAAGTTGCGGCCGCCTTTGTGCGTGGATGCACACATTTATTTGTCATCGCGTATATAGTATTGGCCGTGCGAGTGTATAATAATACAAGTCTCTCTCTCTGTATGTGTATGTGTGCGCGAGTACAACAGCAAAAGTCAAAAACGAGCTACGAACTGGGTTAAAATTTGCATCGTCTGTTCATTGAGAGCGGTGTAAATTTACGGGTTTGTCTGGGCTTTCGTTTCCGTCGCCTATACTCGTCGTCGTCGTCGTAGTAGCGGCTGCTCTATTCATTGTGTCTGCATGTGTATGTGTGTCTGCATGTGGCTTGCTTGCGTGTAGGTGTATATAACAACGACTGTTTGACGCATCAAAGTGCAGCGCGCTCTCGCGACTTTGCGCATAGGCACGACGTATCTCTCTCTCTCTGCATAAGCCCGCGGGGGGTTATGACTAGCGAGGCGTATTATACAGTGAGAGAGAGAGAAGCGAGTGTAATATATAAGGCGCATTAGGGCGCGAGTTTGGCTCGTTTCCGTTACTTTTCCAACTATGCAGTGCAACGTAGGATGGCGTATATATACATAGAGTGCGCAGGAACTGTAGCCTGGCTTTGAGAATCGATACACAAAAGGGCTGCTGCTGTGTCACACACAGCCCGGCAAATAGCTATATACGTGCGCGCCGCAGCTACGTAATTTATAATATTAGAATGCTTGCCCTCGGTTTGGCTCTGTTCTGTAAGGCGCTATGTGCAGCATTTACCGAAGGAAAATATTTTTAATATAAGCGTAGACGCGCGAGGCATGGCGTGTACATATTGTAAGTTCGGTTAAGACTTTTTTTTTGGAGGAGGAGAAAACGATTTTCCATCGCTCGTGCAGCAGCAGCAGCAACGACGACATCGAGCTGCAGATAATCCGTGCCCTTATATCGGAAGAGCAAAGAGTCGACTTTGTAATAATATTTAAGCTAGGCCAACGAATACATCGAAGCGCGCGCGCGCGCGGCCACGACGATGTATAAGTAGAGAGGCTAGAAGCAGCAGACGTCACGCACGCTTAGTCGCGATTATATTCTCGTTTATAGGCGTCTAGACGCGGCAGCAGCAGGCAGGCAGGCAGGCAGGCGAGCACCGATGCCCTTCTCGGGGCTCCCACCACCTCCTCGTTCTCCTCCAGCTCTCGGCCGTCCTCCCTCGAGCTCAACTTGGCACCATTGACCTCCTGCACCTATACTATACTACTTCAGCCACTGCTATATACGCCGCTATATAGCAGCTGCGAATATCGCGTGTATTAAACGCGAATATAGGTAAGCTCTCGGCGTTAACCTAGGCTGTGATATATCGCGCGTATGCTCGCGCCGCCGCATCGATTATGATACTGCGGCACATGTTTCGCACCAGTGCGACTATACTAGCTCGCAACCGAGAGCTGCTGCTGCTGCTGCTGCTGCTGCTATTGCTGGCCTGTGTACTCTTGTGCACTTTCATGCCTGTGCACCTATACAAAACCGACCGCTACACAAGCTGCCGCTGCTGCTACTATACTTTTTCAATTTTATCGGCAACCCCCTGTGGCGCGTTATTTTAACGGTGTCATAATTGATTGCGAGCTTTTTGATTCCATCAACAGATGGAGTATTGTAAACTCGCAAGTGGCAAATAAATTTCTGATTGGTATAAATAATGTCTTTATAACTGAACCGTCTCTAAGACCTGAATTTTTTTTTCTACTTATAAAAAAGAGAACGGCCGAAAAGTGCAAGCCGCGTAAAACGCCCTCTGATTGTCTGACACCGACAACGACGCCCGACGCGAGCCGATTCGATACTGCGCTGCTAACTGTCAACAGACAGTACTTAAGTAATCTCAAAACACGAATGAAAAATTGACGCGCGCGAAGCGCGTTTGAAACTTACTATTTCTGAATCTTAAACTAACCACAAAAGACGAATGAAAAAATTAACAGGCGCGGAGCGTGTTTGAAACATCTAATTGCTTCCAAAAGTGTGCGACGCTTCTGTATACACAACGAAAGTTGAAACAAACACATACGCGCGCGCGCGGTCACGTTCAGCCGACCACAAGGACTGCACTTCCTTTATATATATAATATAATAACACGTATACACACGCGACAAATTTTGGAGCTCGACTACAAAGTCTTTGCACTGCTTCGAGTTTTCTCTTTCGCTCGCGCGCACGTCACACACGAGACTCTCCCTCCGCGAGTCCGCTTTACCGCGCCGTTCGAAAATCATATAATATACCCATAATAATACAGGGCTGTTTTTCCTCAACATGATACGCGGTCGCGCATGGCTTGTAAATTATTGATGGGTATACGCGGCAATATTAGAGCTGCACGGCTTGAGCTTTCGCGGGGCCGCAATACGTGCGTATGAATTGTGCAAATTCGATTAAAACGAAATAGTCGAACAAATATGACCGGCCATGCGCGTGCGAGGCGGCTCGTGTTTGATATTAATTCGAGATGCAGCTGCATATATAGCTGGACGCGCGCGCGTTCCGATTGCGGCTTATTTATTCAATTAACGAACCTTTATGTTTTGCCGGAAGCCAGCCCAGGACTAAGCCGGACCTCCGTAAGCATCGTATAAATACACATATGAGAATGAGAGAGAGAGAGCTATAACGTCGCTCGGTCATCGTCGATAAATCGATATCGCGAGTTGTATCTGCACGCGTACGGAGATATACACCAAGTTTCACGAGTTGCACACGTACACGATCACGATACAGCTGAGCGGGGCGCTATATTATGCGAGAGTCATCGCGTCACACGATCGTCGTCGTCGTAGTGGTCACGAGCGTGTGTATTATAATACATCGTGCACATCGCTTGCACGCACGCGTACACGTATTCGCAAACGCTCGCTGCATGGCTCTCGCGCGCCGCTACGTCCTATCATTACGACGAGTTTTACGATTTCTCCTCTTTTTACGCGACGATTGCCCATTATGTGCACTTATTATACATGCGTTGACTGCACTGGCGAGAGCGAGCCGCATATACATTTTTAATTTCTACAGCGCGCCAAGCTCGCCGCGACAAATACGAAAGAGTCGCGCGCATAGATTCGCAGCCGCGATAAAAACTGCATAGCACAGCGGCTCGGTCGTGTATCGTGCACGCGCGGGCGCTGCGAATCGTATCGCATGCGCTCGTTACGATTTGCCGCCCTCGTGTGCGGCCGCAGCTAAAGGCGAGCTTTAACTAGGATTCAACTAGTCATAACTAGGATTTTTCCACCCTCCAGCGCCTGCGACTGCGGCCGCGCTCGCGAGTGTCAAAAGAAAATCTAGGTCAATGTTTTGTGTGCGCGACGCCCCATACGTGTAGTAGTAGTAGTAGTAGTAGTATGCAGGCAGGCAGGTTTGTCGAGAGCCGCCTGCATACCTATAATAAACGCGCGTACAAGTGCACGGTTAGCAGCAGCAGCAGCGGCGGCGACTAAAAGCAAAAGCCTCGCGCGCTTGTAGAAGGTGATAAATTTATTAAGCTTCACGAGATTATACGAGGGGGGGTGCACAGGAGTGGGTATACAAATGGCTCGCTTAAAACTTCAACTCTCGACCCGCAGAGAGTAAGAGAGAGAGAGAGAGAGAGAGAGAGAACGTGAAATTGCGCAGCATGCCCGGGCTTTTTCAGGATCTCTGTGGATCGACGTACGTACGTTCGTTCGCCGCCACCGCGTCTATGTTACAAGGCGGAGAATATGCATCGATAATCCGAGCACATATATAGGTACCCGCGCCTTGGCAGCTGCACGAATGTAAAAGCTCTCAATCGCGCGACAGCGCTTGAAAAAAATCGACGGGCGGCGATTCGCTATATATATATATCCGAAAAAAATGTTTTTACGTTTTTCAGCCTTTCTTTTATTATTACTTTTTTTCTTTCAAATTCGAGTCATGGAATATCCGCCTCCTTGTACAGACGCGAGCGAGTTACACTACGTGCCAAGCTTCCGTGTGGTATTCCGCGAACTTTTGCGTGCGCAGCTGCACACGATCCGCATTTATGCGAGTGCAATATTATATCATATAAGTATATTTGTGGCTGCGGCTGCATGTACGCATATACAATGAGGACAACGCGTTGCGTCGCGCGGCTATATATACGCTATGTGCACTGCTTCTGCTGCACCGACTATATTGTGTATATATCGCGAGGGGCAAATCGATTCGAGGCATTCCTGGAGGAAGAGAAGGACGAAGAGGAGGCGGAGGAGGTGGCGGAGGAGGTGGATCAGCAGAGGCGAGTACGATAGAGCGCGTTAAGGTCCCGCTCGTGTGTGCCAAGGACGCCAAGGTTGGCAGCAGCTGTCCCTCTCTCGTGCCTATGTGTCGTCACCTATATAGGATCATCGGGCTCATGTGCTTTAACCCCCCGTGTTGTGTACCGCGTATACACAATTGGCCCCGTGCTATGTGTGCGACGGCGACATTGTTGTTCGCAGCTTTTCTCACCCTCGACTCGAGCATAACATACTACAGATATAACGCGTCCATCGTCGGCTCGAGATTCTGCTCTCGAGCACGGCATCTCCGTCTCTCTTTTGCCCTCGCGACATACGTGTTTTTTGCATCCTCGAGAGTCGACGGTATACGAATCAATTACTTTCGTGTCCCGAGCGTTTGTGTATAAACGATTGCGAGCTCAGCGACCAGCGTAATATTGCGGCGAGATCGCGCGCGCTCGCCTACATTATTTACCCATCGCGTAGGTATATACGTCCTTGAACGTCTGTTCGCTGTCATTATACGTGGTAAACGCGCGCCGCAAATCGAGCTCTCTGATCGTCAACAAAGTCGGGGCGCGCAGGGATATTCGTTGTACGTATAATAAACGTACGTCGTGCCGAGGAGAGAGTGTCCACCCGCACTAAAACTAAATGTAATTGCTTCGTCGATTCGTATATGTAGGCTCGAGCGAGAGAGTCAGCAGGAGTCACCCTCGCTGCGTTCTTTATTACTGTTCCAAGACTATTACACGTGTGTGCGAATGTGTCGGGTTCGAGCGGCGCGACGAACGCGAAATGACGTCCATTTGCAGGGAAAAATGAAAAAAAAAAACAATTATATTTGCCTGCTACTTTACTCTTTGCAAGCTTACACAAACTAATATCGCGTGCTGAAATGGAAGCCGAGTATCGCTGTACCGGTCCCGTTGGTGCAGGTTGGATTGATTGAACTATTGTCTTAAGGTTACATCGAACTGAAAAATATTTTCGGGAAATATTCGCTCGAGTTATATGCAAAGACATAACACTAAAGCTAGTGATTTGCCGAGACCATTTACATCAGTTTTATAGTTTATAGGCAAACTTTATATCTCGGAAACTATTCACATTAAAATCTCTGGAGCGATAACTTTTTGAAGGGCAATTTTTACCATTTTCAAATGGAATTTTCCGTACTAATAGATTGTCAATGATAAAAAAATATTTCTAATAGATTTACTTCGATTTGCCATCGCGTAGAAAATCTTCCGGACGATAGAATCTTTGAACTTTAAACTTTATACGGCCATCGAATCGTGTAATAAGCCCGAATCTTGTTCGCTACGCCGCGCCCTGCAGTGAGAGAGCGAGGGAGGAGGACGACATTTGGACCGCGTCGAGGTAGTATCGTTCGGGCGAATTACGGGCGACATCGATACGATTCAGCGATCGTAACCAGAGTACCACGTGGTGCGGTTACAATCTCTCTCCCTCTCTCTCACACACACACACACACACACACACACACACTTATGTGTCACGAGTGTAGTGCTGTGTGACACCGTACGCCGACACGCCGTTATATCGTCGCGCTAAACGCGCATTTCACTTATCTATAGTCGAGGGCAAAAATCAATACGGAATTATCTACGTCACGTATATCCCCCGGCTAACGGCCGAGCGAGAGTCGAGCCTATATACTTGGCGCGCGGTGGCCGCAGTTAAAGCAATGAAACGCGCATTTGCATATTACTCGTGGGTGCGCGGGAGGGCCTATTTAAAGTATAAATTCACGCGCCCAGCGAGTCTAAATTTCCGACTACTATCTGGCGGCTGGGATCTAAACAAGTACGCCTCGTTTGCGGCCTACGCCAGCCAGCCAGCCACCACCCACTCCGTCGCTGCTGTAGCCGGAGCGCGCGCACGTGTATACACTACGAAATTCTCGTTATCGTGCGAAAGGCGCATTTATGCAATCAAAAAGTCATTTCTAATTTGTTGTGCTTAGCAGTTTAACAACGAAATCATCCCCCGCGCCCGGCCCACCGCGCGAGAAATCGAGCGAACGAGCCGAAGAACGAGGATACAACATCGCCGAATTATAGAACGGGCTGCGTGCAGTGAATGTATACGGTACTGTGTGTGGCGAAATCGAGCTCATGGGCATGGATCTCGCGATCATTATCTCCGAGGATGAAACTCGAGCTGCCGTCGAGCGAGGCATTATTGCGCGGTCGATCGATAAAAATCCTATAGCGAATCCTCTGAAAAAATTCCAAGCACGTCTGCCACGTGCTCGAACGTCGACAGCTATTTCGTTTCGACCTTATTAAGGTTCGATGTTGAGGTTGCGAGCGCAGCTTTGGGGCGTATCGCCCACGTACGTATAAGTGCAGATAGTGTGTGTCGCGTGTAATGGTCACACGCTTTATCAAGGAGAGAACGGCTAGAACTGAATTTTTGTCGTAACAAAAGCAGCAACAGCGAATCCACGCGAACGTGCAATACCGATCTCCGACTAAAACGATTATCTCCCTGTCTCTGAACGATGTTGCGCAAAACTCTTCCCGTCACTGATTCAAGATAACGCGCGTCGATATCGTTAAAAATATTCCATACGTTAGCAGGAGGTAAAAATAAATCGCGACTACATACGTATCGGCGCGTATACGGCCGATCACGAGAACGCGATAGGTCGTTTATCGATCTTCTTCGTTTCCGGCGAGCAGATCTATAATGACTAGGCATGTAAGCCAGCACTTATGAATCGCGCGCTCGGAAACGAGCCACTTTTTGCCAACACACGTGGTCGACTGTAGTTGCGAGCCGATTGCGATAATCAGCCAACGAGCGTCACTTTTCTCTGCTCTGATTCGAAACGAACAACAATAGACAAGAGCGCATAGACACGTGTCCTCGATAAATCGGCTCTCTTTCTCTGAGCTAAGTTTTCATTTATTCGCCCGAACAAGACGTGCGCTGCACAGCTGCACAGCTAGATCGCAAAATACGCTGGATATTGTAGGATATCACGAGCTAAAAGACATATAATAATCGAGATTTCCTTTACCACTCGCGACTTTACAATACTCCATCTGTTGACGGAATCAATAAGCTCACGTTTAGAGATATTTGTTTATGTCTAATGGTAACCCTGTGGGATAGCTCTGCTTTCTGCTATGAGGATTAGGGATAAGATCCCTGAGCCGGCATGAGAATTAGCGCAGGTGTCAAGACTATCAGCGCGTTCGCTCGAACGAGGGGACGCTCATTTTTTACGATTTTACTGCTCAGATCAAACACGTCAAATAAAGTTTCACTTCAAAAATGTCAAGCAGCAATACGAATGAGCGAAGGCACGCGCCGGGGATATGCAGCACGCAAAAATGCACGAGGTTGGCAATAAACACGGAACGATCGGGGCGCGCGTGAGTATGCGACGTTCTGCGCCAGTCTTTTTATGCATATAATAATATGCACCTTGACACTTGGCGGATCGAGATCGTGTGCTCGCGAGGCGTACTCGAATTGGAGCTTATGCGCGCGTTAATTTCAGCATCAAAACTATGAAATATCGATCTTAAATTCGATGTTCGGATTGTTTTGCTTCTGATTCGACTCTGCTTACACCAAGTCTTTTTTCCTTGAACGAGATATAGTATCATCTAGAGATATGAGAAAATGTTTTATGACTGCTCAATTGTAACGGAACAATGAATTGTCGATTACCTTTGTTTCGCCGATTATTCGAGCGGTGTTACAACACACTATCGATAATTGCAATGCCATCGCGTCCACGAATTCACACGATCGCAATATAGTGCACTAACGATTTTAGCAGCCAAGTACGATAAATCGTTTTTCGCTTTTGTCCTCAATTATCTTCAATCTCGGGCGCGCGCGTGAAGTTCGCACTGCACGCCTGAGCTGGCAGCAGTTATCTTCCTTTTTTTTTTCGTTTCAAAAGCGCGCACATAGAGCATAGAGCAGCTTTTTCGCGTGACCGCTCTGTGAAGTTATTGCTCGAGCGTCGAAGTATTTCTGCGCGCAAGCACGTCGTCGCATACTTCGCACGCTTTAATATTATGTACTATATCCTGGCGCTACTATGTGTTGCGCGCTCGCGCGATATACCTTTTTGAAGCACGCGATAACATGAATTTCGAGTGGACCTCCAGAATTTTTCATCCTTGAAATGTATAACGCTCGTGCTTGAAGTTTGAAGCAAAAGAAAAGAACGAAGTTACATGCCGCTTGAAGTGCCGCTACTAGCCAAGGTGCAGTCGAAGACACATTACCCGCGCGGTGAACGCTCGTCATTATCGTAGCTTTAATTTATTTATCGATTTTTGCGCGATGCAGCTTTGCTTTTAGGCGGTGCACATATTATGTTGACATTACTCCCAAGGTGCATGATAAGTATATCACACTCTAAAATGTAGTTTAGCTGTGCACGAAATGTAGGGGGGGGGGGGGGGGGGGGAGCGCGCGGCAGGGCACAGGGACAAAAACGAGGAGCGAACGTCGTAGGATAATTACAAATTCTATACCCGCGCGCGCGCAAAAAGGAAAGTTGGCGCGTGGCACGAACTCGTCATTACGTTTCAATTATTAAACATAATAGGGTTTACGAGACCCAGGAGAGTTAGGTGGGTAGGAATAGGCGTACAGCTGAGAGCCAAAGCTGTCGTGCACCGATGGGCAGAGAGAGAGGGAGAGCAGCGAAGAGCGCGTCGACGCGCTCCGGAAATTACAAGAACGTCCGCTTTTTTGTCGCATGTGCGCGCGTATATATATAGCTGCAAAGCGAAAGAGAGATACATGTGTGCGTGTGTGCAGGTCGCAGCGCACAGAGAGGAGGCGAGCTCGTAAAAGGACACGACCAGTCTCGACCCCGACGATTTATGACTCGACGTATCTCGCGAAGCTGCTGCTGCTGCTGCTCGTGAGTCGTGACTGCTACTGCTCGCTGCCCGAGAGAGGTCCTTTTAAATATACCAACGGCAGTTGCCTTTGCAACGGCTTATAATGCGACCTGCTGCTGCTGCTTCTGCCGCTACCTGCTTCTTGTGCGCGGTGCACAGTGTATAAAGACCATGGACTACTGTTGCGTATACGTTGAACATTATACACAGAATTGCTGCGGGGCTTATGGTAATTCCTGGCTGTTTTCTTTACCTGTCACCGACTATCGTGTCTGTCTCGTTTCATTTTTTTCCGATTCGCTCGCCCACACCGAAATTTTCTGCGACCTGTCATTTGTTTTTCATTCAAAGTATATATGTGCAAATATATACAACACATTAATCTAATTACGTAATATTGTCCATAATAAGGAACGTAATGAACAAATATATGCTTGATAATTATAATTAATTTAACTACGATGAATTATTTACGAGGGTAAAATTTACTTGATATTATATTAAAATTATTGCATGTAATTAAATATTCGTTTTAATTTCGAGGCTTGTTTTGGAAGCCCCTGCTCTTTTTTTAAATTGAAAAATTTTTGTAAACTCTTTTAGGAGACTGAAACACACACATTGATCAACGTAAAAGGAAGCAATCGAACAAATCACATTTGCAGTTAGTAGTTGAAAGGAGCTGGATGGCGTACTATACAACATCTATTTAGATGGTATTGTATAAACCACCAATACACCAATACATCAAGCGAGTAGTAGCCAAAATACAAACGAACACATGCTCATAGGGCACAGGACGGTGAAAGCAAGATACAGAGGCATTATATTTTGTAAATTGAAACTAAAAAATAAGTACAGTAAATATAAAGATAAAAATGTATGTGTGTAATGAACAATTGAGATAATAATAAGATAAGTAGATAAATAGATCGAGTACATACGCTCGTTCGACTGGTGGCTCGGTCTCTTTTAACCTGTAATGGAAGGATCACACGCATAAAAAACAGATAGTAAGTCAAAGCTTTTTTAAACAAAAAAATTCAACACTCCCATCGTATTGCGAATTCCAGCGTTCGAGTAGATTTGGGTAAATTTAATGGAATTACAATTCTTTGCCGAACTCGGTCGGGATTCGCAAATGATGAGAAATATCTAATTTATGTATATAGGGAGAGAATAGAGTGCAATAATGTACAAATGATGTGCAAGAGATATATGATATAATAAGAGACAGTTTCAAAGAGAAAATTCGATAGAAGTAAATAAAAACATGTACAGTTTTTGCACTCAGCAAAACAATACGAGTTTCGAAATATGTTACACACGAGAGCGAGAGATACAGTTTCTTTCTTCGCAGTACTCGTTATTAAACGCGCACATTTATGAAAATATCAGAATTTTGTAAAAGCACAGTAGAGTATGTAGAAAAGTAACAGAGACACACAATACGCTTCAACAATCGATATAAATGCGTATCTTACAAAATCATATCTTTTTTCAGGAAACTTCAAACTTCAGCTGTGCAGCAGAAAGAGAAGAAAATCACGTTGCGAACTTTTTGACAATATTCAAAATACTATTACACATGTAGCTTTCGACAAAGAAATAAGTGGATACTTTTGAGATATAGAAAGTGAAATAAGCAATTACTTTATCCAACATACTATCGAATTGCTTGAACAATTCCGTTCAAGAAAATAAAGCGAAATGAAAAAAAAATGTCACCCTAAAAGAATAAAATAAAAAGAATAAAAACCAATGGGGACAAAAAAAGAAGAGTTATAAAAAAAAAAAACAATATCGATATTACTCTCGAGCTAAAGCCGCATAATTGGACTTTGCGTCGTTTTCGTTCGATCTCTCCCTGCAACCGAGTTCGTTATAGCATTACTGCGATGCTGTATACTCCCTTTTTTTCTCTCTATCCCCGATATACAATGCGTATGATGTATCTTTACGTGCATAGAGAGATATAAACACGCTGCTGCTATATACACGCATAATAAACATGAGAGACGAGCGTATCCGGTTGCTCTCGTTGTCCCGCTTGCATCATTTCTACGGTTATTAAAATTTTTACCTCGCGATCCCGTGGCCATTTCCATCCGATACATTTCGATAGAATAACACGATCCACCGAATACGCGCACAATCTCGGCTCTCCGCCGTTTTTTATATACACACATACGTATTACGTGCGGTGCATCGCGACGAGCCCGAGTTAGACGTATATGTACGTACCGCGAGGCGATCAGAATTTTTAAATATTTATACGTCGCGGTACGCGCGCGCGCGTGTATCGGCGTAACTCGTGCGTTATCGTATCATTGACTTTGCATCCGCGGCTCGAGCTTTTAGAGCACAGTTCCGATATTAATGTTGTATTTTTTTTTGGTATAATGTAAACGACCATCCGAAATCGACAAAAAATACCAAGCGAATGTTTATCCAGAGCGTTTCGAATGATCAATTTGTCGCTGTTATTCGTGCTCGAGCGACGGTAGACAAAATATTTCAAACTGACATCGCGGCATTTATAAATTTTTCGGAATTTTACGTTTTTGAAATGGCCCCGAGAAAACTTGGTTTTCTTTTTATCTGCATCAGATGGGAGAATAAAATCGCCCGAGCAAAGTCAACGCCGCGATACAAAATAATTCAAAAACTTGGGAATGGCTTGGGTTAAATAATGTAATCTCATTCTGATATGCAGCTGAGAGGGGAAAAAAATTAGTCCCCCGCGAGTTTACGTTATATACTCGAATTCTCGTCACGCGGCCTTGCCTTGCCTCGGCTTGGCTCGCGAGCTTGGAAAAAAAAAACATCATCAGCGAGTTGTAAAAATTTAAAACAGTTTTTTCTTCCACATGATCGAAAGAAATCGCGAGAGAGCAAGACGAAGCTTGACTTGAATAATTCGAGAAAAAAACCACCGCAACCGGTGCGTTCTCGACTTTAATTTCAAAGTCAAATGATGATCGCTGCATACGCGGAGGATGTAATTTTCCAACGCAACACCCGAAGGGATGTAGAATGCAAGATGATCAAAGGTAGAGTGCGTGGGTGCGAATCGGGGTGGTGCACTAAATTCTTACTCAGTATATATAATAAAATAATGATAATATATCACGATTGAGATTCTGATATAATTGGGCTTACCTCTCGCTGGCGATGGAGCTGTTGCGTGACATGGATTTCGGCGACATCTCGAAGTCGCTGTCGCTCCTGTAGAGGAAGCTCTCCCGGCGCTGGGGCAGGGTCTGCAGTACGAGGCCGCCGGTGCTGGGTGACGTGCCTCCACCGCCGCCTCCGGCACCGTCCAGCGTCGAGGCGCCATTCTCGACGTCGAAGCTACACGATGGTGGTTGATGGTGGTGGTTTTCCGTCCGTTCGCAGCGGAGAAGACGAGGCAGGCAAGAGAGCGGAGACGGGACAGGTGAGAGAAACGAACGCAACGGAGACAAGAGAAAACAGAAAGAAACACACACAAAAACACGAGGTATCCATTAGTCTCGAGTGGTACCAGATACACATAAGCACGTATTCGTATTTTTCTATCATATCTATTATGTACGTATGTATTTGTATATTTTATTCATATAATATTTATGTATTTGCCAGTCATCAGTTTATGTAGTACTCGCTCTCGCGATACGAGATATATAATGCACTACGCTGAGCTCGACTGATGCATAATATAATATAATACGCATACACGTGCATTATTGTGTGGATTTATTTATTTGTTCGCCGGAGCACAGCGGCGTTGGTGTTCACCTGCTCTGATAGTAATATGGAAAACTTTGTGTGTGTCTCTTAGAGCAAAGTGCGTATATGCACCATTCCGTGCGCCTATACCGCCTGCCCATATACCGTACACGACTCCGCATGCGAGCGAGTGTGCGTGCGCATGACAAAGATATATGCGGCAGACAAGTGTGGTGCAGTCGGTGCCGCACTCGGAGAAAAGCCAACGCGCTGTTTACTCGGCATGATTAAACTGAAGCCATCGGTAAGTTGTATGCATTGCTTGAATATTACCCATATATATACTTGTTATTATTATACTTACTTGTGTGTGTGTGAGTGTATATGATGCACATACGAGAGCCCACCCACGCACACACTAAGACACACCGGAGGATAAACTTATGTATTATATATATCTCTGAAAAATCTTTTTTCTACTTTCCTCTTTTGCTCGCAAGCTCCTGCAAGCTCCGACTCCGGCTGCAAGCTCTGCGTGACGCGTTCACATTTTTTTTAATCCAGCATTATATACCGGCTCTTACATCATTTATCACGCACAATGGCTTGGATGTCACAAAAGAATAGCAGCTGGAATATCTGTATTGTACGTGAGCGCGTGGTAGTAGCATCAGCCCGAACCTTTCTATATTGGAGCGCGCGATATCCGCCCTTTTGCATTGCTACTTTTTTTTCCTCCCTCCCTTGATTTTTTTTTTTTTTGACTACGTTCAAGTTCTGTTCTTCGTTAATAACGCTTCGAGAATATCGATCTTTTTTTTTCTATGGGCGCGCAGAATGCATGCATAAAGATATATCGGTGACTATTGGAACATTTTTTAACCTACTTTCGTCTGGTACGCTGCGTTACTGCAGGTATATAACTCTCTTCGCCGGCATCGACGAGATAATTCACATGCTTAGTTATATAAGATGTGCTTATCGGTATTTTTGTGTGTTGCGCGCTGCCCCTCGGCCCCGTGCACCCTCTCGCGATATAAAGCACGCGGCAAACTTCTCAAAAGGACTTTGAACCAGTTCTTTGCGCGCAGGAGGATCTCTCTCTCTCTCTCTCTCTCTCTCTCTCACTCTCTTTTGCGAAATTTCACCTTGCATGTAGAGCTCATAATACGCTTTCTATATATCTGCGTCGGTGGAAAAGATTAATGTATATTGTGTATGTATTATCGGACGGATCGGAGGCAGTTTCCAACTTTTTTTTTTTCAAAAACTTTTCGTACCTTTGTCGAATCCGATAATCGAAACGTATTTCCAGTCCGACGAGTGTATGACTTTGAACCTTTTCTTGAATTTATGGACGATCCTAGTGTATGCTTTGTACTCGAGATAGCACCTCACGATATCAAAAGGCATTTATATCAAAGTTTCGCGAGCGCGCGAGATATACTGTCGACGAATTAACAGGATTTTTCAATCGATCCGAATAAATAATTCCGGCTACGCGTAAAGTATTTTCATACGCGCGTGTGTCTATCTCTCGAATTCCTCTAGGTTTCCGTGGATTTTTCAGAACGCTTCACGCCAACGCAAACAGCCACGCAACCGAAAATATTTGTGCAAAAGCGAGAAAAGAGCGAGAGCTACATAGGGCCTCGTCGTTTCGAGGTTGCGCAACTTTTTCTACCCGAATACGTGCCGCGCGTTTTTTTTCTCATTTTTGCTCGCTGCCACGCAAGTGATTTTCAATATGTATCAGAGAGAATTTTTCTCATTTTTGCTCGCTGCCACGCAAGTGATTTTCAATATGTATCAGAGAGAATTGTTGGAAAATATACACAGGTATATGTATGTGTCACTCTCGGTTGCCACCGCGCTCGTATATGTATGTGTTCGTTATATCGTATGTATCGTATACGCACGCACGAGGACTTGATTGAAGAGTGTGCAGACGAGTACATACGTAGTGCTTCAATTAGAGCACTTAGGCAGTTCCACGAGAGCCTATTGGTACGAATTGCTGCTGCTACTGCTGCTGCTGCTGCGGACCATGATTGAAAACTTGCGCTACGAGCTGCTATACTGTTACACGTGCCGCACTGCTACTATATACGTTTGCACGGATGGCTGCATTAACAGTTGAAATGCGAGCTTATCATAGTTCGAACTATATATATTCCCCGAAGAATCGAACACGTTGCCAGCGATAAGTCGGGTCGAAACTCAAAGCGCACGTATACGTACGTACAGTCGAGGATGTCGAACCAATATAATCTATATACGACGTATTATGTATGCCCCGGTAAACCGATTTTGTCTCTTTTGTCGCTTCCGATGCGTGTACACCGCCAATTTTGGCAAATGCGCGCGACGTCGGATTCCGAGGAGCCTCGAGCGGAGAGCTCGCATCGGCGACGTTGGCTTCGCCAGCAGCAGCAGCACGCAATATATACACAATGTGTAGCCAGCTTTTCTTGTGTCTTGAGTATGTACCGTATAATATGAACATCGCCTCCGATCCTGTCAGTTGCAGCAGCAGCGGTTCGTGCTCGCAGTTCTCTTAGGAAACTTTTCTTGTTGCGCCGGATGCTGCACTCCTACTGCACGCCGCTTTCATACCCGACCCTTAAAGTAGACACCATAAAATGTTTAATCGATAGTTTTCCGTATTGCTCGCTCGACTTTGCTGCGCTGCTGGTTTCGACTTTCGATGCAGCTTGTATGAAAATCAAGAAATATATAGCGGGTATGGATCGTTCGAAAGTTTCACCGAAGAAGAAAATTCGTTTAATTGTTTGATGGAATATCGTTTATATCCACTGCCGATACGCAACCGCAGAATGCAAATGTGCATGAAAATTCATGTAAGATAATCTTTTAATGAGAATTCCAGAATGCCATTATCGGAAAAATCAAAAGAATCGTTTCTAGATTTATGCGATAATGAGAAATGGATATGCGGCAGCGCTGCTGATTATTTGACGACCAGCTATATAGCTAACGAGAGCTCAGCAAAATTGATCCGACAAATATTAGTTTGATTTACTGCCGCTCTAAACATGCCCGGGAATATTTTAAGTTATAACTAACGGAGTTTTGCATTTTCAACTAACTCGAGAGCCAGAGAGAGAGAGAGAGAGAGAAGGGGGAGAGCGTGAGGGAGAAAATGCCTCTACGGCTCATTTAGCTCGTACATTTTCCGCAGTTTCACTTTTTTCTCTCCAATTTATTACTGCTTTCCTATGGTAAAAAACGAGGTCATACCGAGAGTGAAACGCACCTCTCTCTCTTGCCAGAGAAGTCCCTGTAATTCGAGTAAGTTGATAATTTTCTCTTCCTCTTGATTTCTAACCAGCGAATTATTTATGGAACGCTGATTTTCGATAGTGAAGCGCAAAAACGAAGAGACTCGGAGGTTATTGAATTGGAGGGCATATCGCGCGGCATTACATAAATTGCCGAGTCAAAGTTGGCGGCAGCAGAAATTCTGCCAGGTAATTAATTCAAACAAAACAATAACCAGAAGCTCTTGTGGGGAGGTACGACGAGAGAGAGAGAAAGAGAAAAAAAAGCTCGGCACACGGCTCGGGCTCGGAGATTTATATAGTCGCGACGCGCGCGCGCGCGGATAGAGAAGAGCAGTCAGCTTCGGGTGAGAGTGAAATAATAGGTCGAGAGGCGGTTAACGGCAGCGGCGGCAGTAGTGGCAGCGCACACACTACATACATAAGCGCGGAGTCAGCTCGAAAAGCCGCCTGCTCGGCTCGATTTCGGAGCTACGTAATATACCTTGCAAGCGCGCGCGCGAATATTTGACGCTCAATCGAACTCGAAGCTCGGAAGCAAATTTCTCATACTGTGTGTGTGTGCCACCACACGCGACTTGCAACGCTCGAGCGCCCCGAAATCTTTATAGCAGCCGAGTTCCGCAGATAGCATTTCTGACTTTTTCGTGTATAACGAGGCAGCAGCATCAGCAGCATCGAACTTGCTCGTGCACGTATGCCACTGCTGCTATATTCAGTCGCTCGAGAAAAAGCTCTTTACCCCGACAGTCAATTATTTGCGCATTTGAGCTGGATTTCCAGCGAGATTTCCCTTACCTATGTACGCCAGCGTATCCGTGTACGTAATTCTGCGTGGCTTTTTTATCTGCGCTTCTCTCTTCTTTTATTTGCAGTTCAGCCCCAATCAGCGATAAGCTTACGCGATGTGTCCAAATAAATACATCGATAATCCAATTGTGAAAGTCCTTAATCTAGTAGAAATTCAGTCGCGTATGTGCCACGTGTATTTACGTGTGAATCAGCGCGACACCGATGTATATTTGTAATTATTTCATCCATCGAGCCGCTCGATAATTAACAATTTCTTTGATCCGAATGCAGACGAAATGTTTTTGAATTCAGCCCCGTTTTTTGCGCCTCTCCGTAGCAAGAGCTCGTTAAGTTATTCGGTATTTTTCGGTACCCCCGCAGTCTCTCGATTTACTCATAACTAATTGCCTATTAGCAAGGCCGAAACAGTTTTTGAAAACTTAATTTCTTCTCAATGTTTATGTAAAGAGATAGGCAACTTCATTTTATGAATATTAAGCAGAATTCCGTGCCTCGTTTGAGACTTGAGATGCTTATTTTATAATGCACAACACAAGAGCAGTCAAAATTAGGGTGAAATTCTTTTATAATCATTCAAAAACTCATGCTTCGATGAGAATAAAATTGAAGAAAAATTTCATTTCCATATTTATACTCAAAAATGTTTCTCTATTTTTCTTTGCTTTTGCAAATATGGTCCAAAATAGCGTATGGTCAGGAACGTTGTACTTCATACGCTGAAATTTCAAAGAGAGCTTGCATGGTACGATAAAATGCAACTATCATTGGATTTACTTCAAAATATTCGTAAATGCACGCGTTTATACGGAATAAAAGGCAGCCTAACTTAAATATACTCCCGGCAACGAGATTAAGCGTGATACGTTTAATTTGATTTTTGGCAAGATCTTGGCACTACCTAACGATTTTCTCTTTTTAACAACCTTCGATATTTTCGTACCTCACATAGAATCGAACGAGGACGTTAGACTGCGGCGAAAAAGCCAGCTGTCGTAAGTTCCTGATCCTATAAGGTTAGCTTTAAAAAAAGCTACAGAAAGCTATAATAATATTTCGCGGCGATGTTATGTACACAAAAAATGCTTTCAAGAGAACGTTGAAACCAGAGTTAAAACTTGAGCATTTTATTATGCGTATTTTTTTGTAGTAATTTCAACTGAATATTTCGCTGAAAAAATTAGGTAGAAATTTTAATTTTGTTGCTCTGCATAAATCTTCAATGGACTTTTTCAGGATAAAATTAAATGCAAATCACAAAAGCTTACTTTAGAAATTTTCATTTTTTACCTCAGCCGTCATCTCTTTTCAGAAAGCAAAGCATTGCATTGAGAAACTGCAAAACATTTTACTGAGAAATTTCTTCTTACAAATATATATCGTAATAATTTTAAAATCAGCCCTGTGGCTTTTTCTTGAAATAATTCTTTATGCCAGAGAAGTTAAAGAGAGAAATTTTTCATGGAAAAAAATCTCGTCCGCATTTAACGAGCATTACCTCAAACGACTGCGCCAAGACTCGTTTGATCATTTTCAGGATTCTCAAAAATTTCCTGTGCAGTATAATGTCGCAATCGGGCAAAATATAAAGCTATTATACTCATTAATTACAACTCTGATCATTGTTCTGATGATTTTTTCCCAACACTCGCGCAATCAGCATAAAGTCTGTCTTCGGAGTCAAAGCGTGTAATTCCTTGCATTTTCTCGATCTCCCGAAGACGGTGGCGTTCTTTTTTTTTCCTGTGCGCAATCAAGGAAGCTCACGCGCTAGCGGAGCTTTTCTCATCATCGTTCCCAGGACAACGATAAAGGCACGCGCGCAGCCATTGCAATGCAAATTCGAGCATGGCTCGGTGGTGTGCACGTGCGTCGGAATCTTGGCACTGTGCGGCATGTTGTTGCGCGCAAAGCAGCAGCATCTTGACTAATCAAGTAATCGAAATAGCCCAAAATGATCAAACTCTGCAACGCTGCGAAGCTCGCCGAATGGAGCGGCGCCATTATGTTCAAAGTTTCAATCTTCTTGATGCAGAGATGTAGATAGACAAAATTTCCCTCGCTCAGCTTGAGTACACGTGTGCATTTATTTACAATTGCCATTGCAACAAGACATTACCACAATCGACAAATACAATTTAGCAGACACCACAGACAGATAGGGAGAGAGAGAGAGAGAGAGAGCTCGGCAACAAATAATTCAACAGTGCATATAGTACAGAGTGCGCAGTAGTTATTATATGGAGTACCTAAGTTGTTGTAAGCGAACACAGAGTACATAAAAGAGTTTTTTTTTTTGTATTAAATTACATACGGGGAATAAAAAAAAAGGGCAGTCGTCACGCAGTTATGCAGCTTGTGCACGTACAGCTACAGAAAATTCTTGCAGTTTTACGCGAGAGCAGTGCGAGAGTCGAAGTTTTTTCGCGCGCTAAATAAAGCTTGAGCTTTGCACATACGTTATACGAGCAGAGGGTACCGATGCGCACGTGGTCGTTAAAACATTGTCACGTAGGCATGTGCGTGGGCGGTATGCCACCGCCTGAGCGTACACAGCGTACACTATATAGCTGCATCACATTCATCGCGAGAAAGACGAGTTGACTCTCAGGGCGCGGCTTGACTATATGCGGACTCGGTCGAAACTTTTGCTGCGCTCGCGAGAAAGAGAATAAAGCCACGTGTGTATCGGCTGGGAAAAACGTCACGTTACTCGCGAGGATCGAGCTATATGGATGGGCGCGCGCGTGAAATAAAGTTGCGTGTATCCGATTGTGGTTATAGAGGTTGCAAGTGCTATGGTTGTGCAGTGCGTGCGACAGGCAAAAGTAGAATCGCGAAGGACGAGTACGCGAGCGTGTGTGACTATATAGTACAGAGGACCGTGAGTGTGCGTAGATATATACTAAGTTCAATGTGATATACTCAAATCGATATGTACGCTAGTAATAGTATCGAGTACGGCTTGAAGAGCAGAGTTTGAGAGTGATAGTGAAGGGGGTGAGTGGTGGAAAAAGAAGCCAAGCGGTACTACTCACTCAAACACAGGCGAATCGTTTTGCCCAAGAACCAACCTCGGCAGCACGATGGGGGGCTTTTTCCGGCGCGTCTTCAGATTCTGCGCCTGGGCGAAGGCCTGCGCGAAGTCCGTCGGGCCGAGCGGCGAGTGCGGGCTCAGAATCGTGATGCGACGATCGCTGCCGCCCGGGCTCGTCAGCGAGATGAAGTTGCCGGGCGGCGGCAGGCTCAGGTGCTGCAGCTTGCTGCGATCCGTGCTGGCGTAGAGGCCCCGGCGCTCCTCGGCCCGCAGGCTCTGCTCCCGGTGGAGGTTCTCGCTGCTCTTGGACTCGGTCGCGTGGACGCGGCGCACGTCGAGCTTTGACAAAAAGCTCCGGTGCTGCTGGTGATGCTGGTGGGTGCCGCTGTGCAGGTAGAGCGCCCCCGCGGGTCTGCCGCCGCTCGCCCCAGCCGACGTCGAGTAGAGCGACTCGAGGGAGCGCGAGTCCTCCACGTAGTCGTGGCTCGAGGTCACCTCCTGGCTCGTCGTGCGCAGCGACTCCATCGACCGAGCCGTCTGCTGGCACGTGTTGGTCGCCATGAGGAAGCCCTGATGCTGCTGATGATGCTGCTGCTGGTGCCTGAGGTGCACTACCTGCTGCTTGCTCGACGACGACTGGTGTTGCTGCTGCTGCTGCAGCTGGAGATGCTCGGGCTCGTAGTCCTCCTGGCTGGAGCTCGAGTGCGGACTGCGCGAGGTCATGGCGAAGCGGCCGTGGCGGCCCTGAATCAGGTTGAACGAGTAAGAGGCCGAGTGCTGGTGGTGGAGCGCCTGGGGCACCTGGACCCCGGGCGGCGAGTCGTTGACGCCACCGTCGAAGGTGCGCGACCTGCCGAACAGCGGGTTCACCGCCAGCTGCATGTGGCTCGTGTGGGTGGTCGGCGGCGTCGAGGGGGCCGCAGCAGTATCACCGGGCGCCGAGGAAGGTCCCTCCTCGTCCTTGGGTATCTCCTCGACCTCGTTCTCCGACGACGAGGTGATGCGCTCCGAGCCGTCGGCCGAGGTGGTGGCCTGCTCCTGGAGGCGCGCCGCCGCCACCCGGGCGAGCGGCACCTTCTTGGCCGACTGGCCGTTCGTGTCGGCCTCGGGCTCCTCGTCGTCCATTTTGCTCTTGTTGCGAGCGGATCCTCGAGGCCCTACGAGGCCCGCCGCCGATCCGCTGCTGCTGGTGCTAATCTTGACGCCGCTCGATTTCACCGAATCGGACGATGCTGTGTCCTGGCTCGGTTATGTGCTGCACTCTTGCTGCTGCTGCTACTACTACTGCTGCTGCTGCTGCTGCTGTCACTACTGACGCACACTGGACGACGCACTTTCGCCCTTATGTTGGCGAGCATCGCGCTGCTGCAAAATTAATTAAAGACCCCCGTTTTATGACTCTGATGAAGCGCGACGTGTGCGTGCCACGAGAGTTGAATTGGATATCGATGCCCGCAATTGCCACTGCTGCACTTGGTGCATGAAATTATGCGCTTGTTAGGCGCGTTAACGAGCTGCCTATTAAAAACTGTCAGTCATATTCTCCACCACCACCGCCCCCGCTTACGACCCTCGACCAAATTGATTTCCTTCGTATACCTAGATTCAAAATCTCATTTGCTCCGACTAAATCTCGTTCACATAATAACGGGATCACTACCGTTTAAACTTTTTTTCAACGACTACCCAACAGTTTTTTTCCTCGAGATTTCTGCCGATAACGCGCGCACACGAAAGAGAGTGAGAGTATTAACGTTCGATCGACTTGGTTGCCCTTGCTGTGCTATCGTCGGAATTTTTAATGACTACCCTCAACGTAAAACCTTGCCTACTGCATTTTTGTTCTTTTTTGCCCAAAGGCAACTACTACTGTGCACGGATTGGCACATGATCAATTCACATACATGAAAAAGAGAGAAAGCCCACTCAATCTCTGTGGAAATTTTAATCGAGCCATCAGCACGTGTATAGAGAGGTTGGCAAAACCGATTTGATTTCGCCCTTGCCTCGCGCGCGCGTATACGACATGCGTCGGGTGGTATACACGCGTTTTTATACACTCGATCGTTCGTGCTTGATGAATTCCATATATATAATCCGTAAGCTAAGTGTGCTGGCAAAAGGGGGAGTGACTGCGCGCATTGCTGAAAGCCGAGCGAAAATGAAACATTCAATTTATCTTAGGCCCTTGCAATCTTTTTTGAAATCTAACTCTCGAACGTCGCGTATATAGCGCGGAGCTTTTTGTGCTCGTAGAAAGAAAATAAATGAAGCCTCTTGGATCATTATAACCTTTGGCCTTTACGAGTCTGAACTTTTAGCCGCGGAGCTTCACCAAGTTTATCTTTATTTTTTTTTTTGGTGCGCGAAAGTAAAGATGCTATAGTGTTTGTGTTGCGTGCACTTACGAAAAGTGTGCGGCTTGATGCTTGACTGTAAATTAAACTTCATTAAATTATGTAAAAATAATTATAAATAACTTTTCGACCCGGCTGCACCGATGTTAAGCGAGCAACTTAAATGCAAATAAAAAAGTGTACGCAAATAGAAAAGTGTATTCCATGCTACGTAGTTATAAGTTATTCTGCATTATCATTATATCATGTAAATTTGAACATAATATCTTTTTATCTATCCACATTTTCGAGTTTTTTTTCGGATAAAAACTAAAAAAAAAAAGAGAAAGAGACAAAAGAATAAAATCGAAAAAGCAGCGCGCAGTTCAGGAAGAATAAAATCATATTTGCCAAATAAATAGAAACTTTGCATTTTTCAACTTGTTTTTTATCATAAATATATATTCGTTGACCCACACCGGTCCTTTGAGAAAAAGGAAACTTTTGTATACGCGATGCGCCAGTTGTCGATAAAAAAAACATCACATTTGTCCAGCGCGAGAGAACATAAAAGAGCGAAGAAGGTTTATTTGCGAATCGAGCATCGACTCTCGAGCGATATCATATTGCGAAAATTTTTCCACTATGCGCTTTATTATATATATGCGTCGATATGCATGCGACATCAATGCTAATGATAATGGCTCGTTGAGCAGTGTTCGCGTCGATAATTTTAAATACGCGAGATATCGTCATCGTCGCACACGAAGATAGAAAGAAGCTGATCTCTATCTAGATCAAAGTAAAAAAAATCAGCGCGATACATGTATATTACGGTTGTGCACAAGAAAGAAGAGAAAGAGAGAGAGAGAGAGAGAGAGAGAATCGCCAGTCACGAGAACGCTCGATATATATCTCTCGGCAAGAAGAGCTCACCTATAGCCACAAACGATCCCATCGGTTGTGCGAGAAACACGAGCGCGTCTTGCAAGAGACTGCAGCACAAGATCGATATGTTTACCTTTTCTCGTGTCAAGAGATGTGCGCGTCATTTTCGCCGTTCGCTTACGGCCGGGCTATACAGCTCGCAACCAACTCGGCATCATCGCGTATAAGCTATAGATATACCGAGTACTGTACGCGTATACACGTCAAAAGCTCGAGAAGCAACATCGGCTGCGCTTCGGTCCTTTGTTAAAGCTTTCGCGGAGGATTGATTTGTCGCTCGCTATACCGTACTGTACTCTGTAACGAAGCTTTTCATCTTTCTCTCTCTCTCTCTCTTTTACATTTCTTTGATTGTAAAATATATCAGCTTGCGACTGAGCGAAATTGCTCCCAATGAATTATCGTAATTTCTCTGGAGGAATACTAGATTGCATTTATTGAACGAACAATCAGGCTATCCTCTATACAAATCGATCGAGCGAGCAGGAAGGGCTTCTCTCGCTGAAATGCGATCTTTTCATAACTCTCTCAATGAAAAAGCTGCGCGCCATCGAAAAGTTCACACACACACACACAACATACGTTGCAGCTTACAATACGAATTACTTTTCAATAGTAGTGCTTGAACTTTTTTTTTCCTTAAAATTACAACGCAGTTGTTTCACTTTGTTCGCGACGAAAACTTTTAACGCGACGCGAATCGACGATCCTTTTTTACCTCCTTTTTTACCTCCTTTTTCCCCCCCGATCAATTCAAAATAATTGTCTAGCGCGCTCAGTTATCAAGATCGCGACGAACAACTGGACGTGTGAGCTACGTTAGAAAACTCTTGGAAAGTCGACAATATCCGCGCGAAGTCTGGGCAAAGTCTGGTATTTCGTTTACAGGGTAGCTAGAGGATAGAGATCAGGGTCGAAAATTTCAACGCAACGAAGTCGAGGAAAAAACGAATGAAGTCACGTATGATGACTTTTTGCGTCACGCGGCCTCAAAATTCATTTCGCGCGACTTCATTTTGCTTCTTCCTCGGCAGCTCTTAAGGTACTCTCGCTCGCTCTCTCTTTGCACGAAGTTAAGCTTCAACAACGCACAACGAGATTAAACTCGTGAGATTATTTACACGTCGAGGCGAGGCGAGGCGAGCGATGTGTTGATTTATTATTTAGAATGGACAACGTGTATTGAGCTTAGAGAGAGAGGTAGCAACAGCAGCAGTCGTTGCAACGCTGTGGCGTGTAAGGCACACAAGTACGGTAGCGCACTGTTGCAGTAGCTGCCAAACGAGGCGAAACAAATACGTCTTTTTCTACCATTCTTAGCGCAGCACTCGAGTATATAGCACTTGTAAATTGGGTAATATAAGTATGCGCTTTCCATTATGTTTGGCGCTGAGGGATTGCTGCTGATGCTGCTCTACTCCGCGGCATTTATAGTCCAATGTAAACTTTCTCGAGGGCTCCACGGCAGAGAGGGAGAGATCTACATGACTTTTTAATTATAGTCGCTCGGGGAGGGAATTATCTCGCGTACTACCCGTGCTGCGCGGCCCTTATATTCTGTATTCCATCCGTGAAAATGAAGTTTTCACGATCATCAGCCACTTGGTCGATGCCACGCGAGCTTTTCGAACCCTCGAAGGAAGAATTTCACGCTCATTGTGCGTCCCAGCCCGCGAGTTATTTAACGAGGTTTATTCTGTTACAGCCCTTTTCTTTTTTACTTTTTGTGCGCTACTATACTAAACGAGAATCGACCTCTTCGCGTCGGACTAATAGGGCTGGGTGTAAACCACTCGGAATATAATGTATACATGTGCGCGCCAGTATATAAAATCGAGGAAAGTAAGTTATTACAAAAGTGCTTCTCGTGGCCTGCTACCACGCCGAAAGTGAACAGACTCCTGGCTCTATTTGTAATTTCGAGCACCCTCACGGGCGCCATGCGGCTGTATTCATTTTAATTAAAAGTAGAAATAGTTTAATAATAATTTTCATGATTATGTATTCCATTAAAAGCTGAGTGGAGCGCGGAATATACACGGGGCAAGAAAAAAAACGAGCGCTAGTACGAAACGTAAGTCGGCTGAAAAAATATTCAAGGCGGCGCGCACTTATGATTGCGAAGAAAAGATTGACCGAGCGAAACGCGGCTAAAAGACGTGGCAGCGCGGGCGGTGGCGCTCGAGGGATGGAAGAAAAATTTATCGCCCCTGGAACCGCAGGGCGATATTTTTCCAGAAAACCTATTGATATTATAACCATCGCGTATACTTTTTTTTCTCGCTTTCGCGCGCACGCGTTCGGCTTGAACAATCCTTCCCGCGTAACGGATCGTTTTGTCGATATCGAATAGCAGTCACTTAGGCCGCGCGCAAAAGTGAAGATGCGGAAAAAACAGAAGAATCGACCAAAAGCTTTGAATGACTAAACGCGTGGGCGTGCAAGCATAATATTCAAACGCATTACTTGATGTAATGGCTTGTAAGCGTTCACTCTCGCAGGCTTTTTCAATTAATTTAATTTCACGAGATAGTGCGCGTCCAGTGTTACACACCATGTAAGCAGTGAAACGGCTGCGTCAGACGTGCAACGGCCCCTCGCACAAAGTAATGGCCTGACAAAGGATGGAAGGGAAAAAAAAGTTTAGTCATATATACACACAGATATGTAACTTTGCTTTGCAGTTTTTAGGTGTACGAAGGAAAGTGCAAAGAGCAGCAGCAGACAGCAGCATCGGCGGGAACGAGAAGATTGCAGAAAAGTTTGCGCACGAGAAGAAAGGAGGGTTATAAAAGTTAGCACCCTTCGAGCCCGCGAAAAGAATTTGTTTTTCCAGGCGAACGCGTGAAATCTTCAATTATTGTAGAAAACTCAAGCGTCCCAATTAAGCCACTGTGTCAGTATTATTCCTTAATGCTGTTGCAATTACGAGCAAAAGTTTAAAAGCCTGCACATCACGAGTTTTTTTCTCACTACTGTCTTTCTTCTTTCTCTCTCTCTCTCTCTCTCTCTTTCTTTCTGCCCTTCTCTGCGCAGTGAGCTCCTCTCTCTTTGCAGAGAGCTGCAATCACTTTTAGCGAGCGCGCGCATGCATCGATATAGATACCCAGCTTTCTCATTTAGCAAAATTATCATGCAAAAAATCCATTAATTTTCCGACCATCAGAACGAGCTCATCAAGGGCTTCTCGAACATTATCGTACCTACTTGATTCTTGAGATAATCGCTTACGGTCAGAGATTTGACCGACGAGCGATCGCGTGAAGTCAAAAAAAAGTACAATTAGACATACCGGAATCAGGTTATATCCAGATATGATCTAGCTTAGCTCTTCAATTTCAATGGTTTATTGATTGGAGCAGTAAAACTCGACACTTTGTTTAGCTCGTCAGTAATTATTGAATAACAATTGAAAATAGATTTTTTTATATTTTAAAATCAACTAGATTTACGGATCAATAAAGTACTATTTATTCGGATTGTCGATATCAACAATAAGATGCATAAATGAATGATTGTATTTATACTAATCTAAAATTTTACTACTTGTGAGTTTGCCACACTCCATCTATTGATGAAATCAAAAAGCGCACAATCGAATATGACACCTTTGTTTACGATAAATTTTGTTACATTCCAAAACGAACTTTGTAAAATTAAAACTTAAATTTTTCTACGAGCTCATTTTTAAAATCAATAAGCAGCTGCGCAAACCAATTCATTTTAAACGAATTAAAAATAAAAAAGGCAAAAAAATTGGCTAAAAAGTTTAAAATAAATCAAAAAGGAAAAGAGCCCTAAATTTTAATTATGATTTTTATAGATATTAAATAATTAAATCACCAGAATGGATTTGATATGATTTATTAACCTAACTTAAATTGTTTAATTTGTTTATAATTCAATTTTTTGTGTAATTTTGTAAAAGTTTCTCTTCTAATACAGCCATCATAAAACAGCTGCTTATTAATTTTAATGAGTTATATATTTTGAATTTATTTCGTATAAGTGTAGAGTTGGTAAAAAAAAAATCAGAATCTCATTTAAAGAGAGTCAACCGTAAATATATCTTTGTTTGCGGAGATTCGAACAAAGGACCACCACTCTCGCGCTCGAGGCAAGAAAACGATCGGAGTTCGATCTCAACGCGAACTCTGCGGCGATGGTGGCGGCTTCTGAATCTGGCCGTATACATCTCTTAGGTCGAATTACAGACTCTCTCCACCCAGATGATCATTAGTTATATCGCGCATTCGAGTGGCTGCTGCAAGCTCGGCGCACCACACCGGAAATTACGTAACTAGCGCATTACAGGCGTGTCGATATTAGATCGTAAACGGCAGATAGTGTGTACGCAACGCGCGAGGCTCATTTCCGTCGCCACCGCCGCGCCGTGGTGGTGTCGATGGAGCGTTTAATGCACAAACTATATATGGCACGGGGAAATTTCGCAGCAGCAAGCAGCAGTAGCGGCTCTCCTATACCCCCGTACGAGCATACGCGCCTCGAGCGCAATGCCAAAGTCAGACTATGAAACGATATTGCCACGCGATGCTTATGACGCGTCATTTCTCTAATGAGCAAATACGCGCTCGCGTGAGCGACGATTATTTGTACTTCGTGCACACTGTGTGCCATACACGCGGGAAACGCCACCGCCGCTGAAGCATAAAACCTGCACAGTTGTAATTGCGCGCTTCATTGCCTTTGGCTCGCAGAGTAGTGTCATGATTTTTTGATAACGACTATTCTGAATGGGATGTTCGAGAAAATGAAATCGAAAAATATCATAATTCCATGCACCGTCGAGACTTGCGAGTTTGTAATTTTATCATCACAATTTGTTCAAATGTTTGTCACGATGAATGACAGCTCACAAAGAGCAAAATAATTCCTCGAATTTTTCGAAATCGATGCATTTTCTGAAAAAGCTCGAGTTTACAAGTAAGTGCTTAGGCATATAATTGAATTTCTTTTGCGAAAGGTCCTGCTGAATAAATGAAAAAAGGTTACGTTTCAACGTAATAAGTGACATTTTCACCCAGGCTCTTTTCAAGAGGTAAACTCTTAAATTTCCTCGTCGAGTAATTTGATGCACGAGCAAAAAATATTTTCAATCGCTCTGATAGCTTTCCAAAAGGGCGGCAACGCTCGCGGTGGTAGTGGCGGCGGCGTCGATCGATGAAATATTCTCGACTCGCGCTCTCGTATTGCTTCTCGGTCAAATTATTCCCGGTTATATGTTAAAAAGGTTGGCGCGCGTGCAGCAGATGTTAATGCGAACGGAACCCATTGCCTTTTAAGTAGATGAAATAATTTTCGTCCGCCGCGTAAATCATACTCAATGTCACTGAAGACATCGATAAAGAGTGCAAAAATGGCAGACGAAAGCGAAGATCGAGAACAATCAAAATCGAGCTTTTATCTTTTTTCAATCTCACGCAGAGAGGATAAATTTTCTTCGCGGTGAATTTTTTCGACACCTCCGTATCTGGATGCGTGAAATCGCGCGCTCCGGGGGCGAGGCTTTCAGAGAAAATGAAAACACATCGGAGAATATAAACTTACACCGACACGAGCAGTATGTGAATTATCCGAGTAGAAGCCGAGGGGAGAGAGAATAAATTTTTTTTTGCCTCGCCGCCCCACGCGCGTGTGTGTATCTGCGCTCGTTGAAATCCCGCGAGTCCGGAAACGCTTAAGGAGGCTCGAGCGAAAATCACTTTCTGACAGATATGTCTGAAACTTAGCGAATTTACTCCTTTCATCAATACACATCGATCGCAACAAAAAAAAAATATGGGTCAACACGCTTATTTAAGAGATAAATCCATGTAAAGTTGGTCGATTTAACATGGGTCTTATGGGAGCATCTTCATGATTTACCGTTCTTTAATCGTTCACGAATAAAGTACGTGACAGATATTGATGAAAAACTAAGGGTAGAAAGAAAAAATTATAAGCTTTCGAATGATGAAACAAAAAAGGGGGGTCAACACATTAATTAATAAAATATTTTAATGTAAAGAGTCGAAATCGTGAGGTTACAATGTTTTGCGCGATGCGGCCGCTGCACGCAAAATGGCGCACTATTTGAATTTCGAAGCGCACGATATATTATTAAAACTTAAATGTATTACGTAATATATTTATTAAATATTATTAGTAACAGTTTTTTGTTACAATCATGAAACCAATTAAAAAACGTGCTAATTGAACGATACACGCGTAGACACGCGTAGATAATTACCCGCGTGTTCGACTATGTATAAAGTGTAAACACTATAACCGTAGCAGACGTGCGCACTAGGCGCGACGCAACCGCGGTCAATGCGTAGATGCAAGAGGCACGACGCGTTGAGCGCACGAATGCAGGACAGCTACACGCGCTCGAGCCTCCTTAAGCCCCTGACACACACTTACTCGTACAGACAGAAGTAACGCAGCAAGCTGCTAATTGCTTGATTAAAAACGTGGATAAAGACCGTTGAACTGGACTGGTCTTCTGCAGCAACCTTTTAAACTCGAGTAAAAAATTGAACTGCTGATGCTGAAACGCGGAGTTTACGTTTTTGCGCAACAATAATTAAATCTTTTGAAGAATCATATACACGAGTTAAATTAAATTATAACGCATCGCGAAAAATTGAATTTTTTAAAATTTGAAATTCAATGGATATGTTTATCTCAATATTCAGATAATAATTGCGAAGCGAAATGCATGCAAAAAATGTTTACGAGGTCATCGTAGTGAACGTGTGACACCGATGTCGAACAAAACAATTAATAGCTGACATCTGGCTGTCAGTTTACGTTTTATAATTGTCATGCAGCAGCTCCAAATATAGACTTTATAATAACCGCTTGTGTGAGCATAATATGCCTCCCGTGAAATTAAAAAAAAAGAAAAGAAAAAAAAGAAAAAGAAAAAAAATATATCCAAAACATCCTTGGCTTATTCACGCCTAGTGTATGCGGCAAAACTCGTGCTTTGTGCACGTGCATGAATTTCAGGAGAGATATTATTTCTTTTAATTTTCCAGCGTGTCATCACTTTCATTCGACGTGCAAATAATTTCACGTCTGTTTCTTTTAGAGATTATTATTATTTATTTGAAACGAGTTTAAAAGATACTGCCTTTTTTTAGACTACTTTTTCCATTGAATTATAAAAATGTGGTTTTTATTCTCGCTCCACACTTAGCTCTTTAGAAAAAACGAACATCATCAAAAGGTTTTCTGAGCTGCGAAACTCAAGAGGTCATACACGCAATCGATGCTCGAAAGCACAACACTGGGGTATTTTTTCTTCGGACGATTATTTGCAACGTACGCTAAGGGTCATTTCCGAAAACTTTTTATCTATGTACTTGCGCGAGTGTTCGGGCGGAAAGCGAACTTACTTTCGCGAATCAAATGATTTTTTTTACCGAAAACGAGAAATCGATCAATTTCCAACAGGGGAAAGTTTTTTTGCGCTAGTAACGGGCGATGTTAAAACCGATACGAGAAGTTTAATCGAACTATTTCATTTGTCGTGAAATATTTGCCGAGGACGATTCGGGTAACGGCTAACGCAACATTTATTTTTAGCCGAGGCAAATTAATCATCGTGTCGAAGAGCTTTTTTTTCTCGCTCTTTCTCTCTCTCACACACAGTGGAAATTTTTTTCGTCTATCGATGCTTTGTAATTCATGCGCTAGCTATTCGAAGTACACGAATTGGCGAAACACATTTGAAGTGCGATTACGCGAGCAGCAACGCCGCGTCGGAGAGCATCGATCATCCGGCAAAGGGTCACGAATATATACACAACTTTGAATCATACCCACGATAAATTACACAAGGCATTGTTACATCAATGATTATTTACGGCGGAGCCTGAAATTGTTTTTAGAAACTAGTCGAGCGAGAGCGTCAGATATTTTTTTATCGAATATTTTTCTTACTTTCTTATACAGGACCGATTACGGTGCGTTTTAGAAAAAAAGTACAAGTTTGCAAGACGAACATGGCGATACGAGTAAAAAAATAAGAAAGAAAATATGTTGGGACCAGAATGAAAAAGCGTCGTAGACGTCAAATGGCCGAGCTCGCGCGCAGTAGCAGCAGCAACACATCGTCGAGCGAGAAATGGACTCCCGAGATCTCCCAGTGTTTTCGCTTGTACAGGTCACTCGTTCTTTTTTTTTGTTTGTCGACGAAAAACACGATAAATAAATCCTGGGCTGAATTTATACGAGACAAAGCGCTCGAGATTTTTTATGTTTTTACATCGTGTGTAAGCGACGGACCGATGTACCGCTGGGAGTAAAATTTTTAAGCAATTTGTTGGCTAAATCAGTTAGTTGGCGGCCCGATACATTACAGATCTAGGGCTATTGGCGCTTACACAAACCAACACACACACACCTGCACAAGAAAATGGACCAAGGGAGTTTTACAAATGAATTACGTGCATGTAATGGTTCTGGCATACGTCACAAAGGGAATGGACTTAAGTGAATTTATATGCCCAAGCCCTGGCTCATGACTGACTCAGTACAGAGGTCAGTTGTGTGTGCACCATATTTGTGTGAGAAAATTCAACTACGGTGAATTAGCATTACGAGGCGGATAATCCTAGAAAAAGTTTAGTCGCAAATAAAATATCTCCTCTAGCACGTTACATGCACGGAGGTAAGTACACGAGGACTAATACCAATTTGCATGTGGACTAAGAGTAAACAAAAAAACAAAACAAAAACGAGAAAGACATGCTATTGTGCACTAATGTTTACTGCCGCGACAATATATACGTATTATAAGTCAAGAGAGGGGGGAGAAAATGCTGACATCGTTAGCTCACGTGCACATAAAAGTTTTATTAATTTTGTTTACCTTACAACTGACGCGTGTTTGCGGCACGATGTTTCGATCGAAATGTCGAAACAGATCAACGATCGGAGCGAAAAATCAATGCAGCACTCGGGGGAAAATGCGTGGCTCGATATTTTTTTTTAACGAATTCCTCGTGACGCGTGATGTCCGTGTAATTGTGAAAATTAATTTATCGAAAACAAAAGATGCGCTGCTCCGATAGTATATCAACGTTGAGAGCTATGCGTTATTTCGACTCGATCGAGTTTTAAGCGCACTCGTGAACACCGCTTGGAGTAGAGTACTGATAATGATAGCGATATTGGCAAGAATAATTAGATGACTATCGCAAGAGAGACAAAATCAGCCAACTCTTGATGACTAATAATTGATTTTCTCTTCGATACTTGAAGAAGTTAAGAGTGCAAAATAGGCATCGAGCTCTTTTGTTTCTCACATCAACCCAAGACGACGGTCATTTAGTTCATATGATTTTTAACGCGATGGGTGTAAAGCAGATGAAGATTCTCAAGGATTTAATCAACGTGTACATTCGCTTGAAAATGCCGTCGTAAAGTTCCGTTGGTTTTATTGTTTCATTTCTTTCCGGTGCTTGTATTATGGTAAAGGCGAAAAAAAACTTGGTGAAAAGATATTTCAATTCAACGAGACTCAACTTGCATTATTAATTCGTTGAAATATGCAAATATATTCGAGTCACAAATATCGTTCGTACAATGTCGCAAAATCGCTTTATTAATGTTGTAAATTAAATTGTAAATTCTCGATAAAACTTTTATAGACAGCTGATCTGAAATTCGTTTACGATATGAAATAATGTTATTGATTGTAAAATCGCTATTTGATTTAGTAGACTCGATATGATGTGAGTCATTCGCTACAATGTATCTTTGTCAATTAGTTGTAAAAAGATGTTTACGTTTGAATACGACAAGAACAGGCGAACAATTACGCATAATAGTATAGTAACGATCTGATGTTATAAGGGAGATTCGTGTGCTGCTTGCACACGCGAGACTGCTGCAACGCGACCGTCCACGAGCTCGTGTCACATTTTGCAATTTAGTACTTGGGCGGGAAGCTCGTGCAGCTCTAAATATAGAGGGAGATAGAACGAACATGCAAGATTGACTAAGAAAACAAACCTACAGGTACATGGCAATGACAGTGTAATTTCACTCGCGGGGGCTACGGTAGACCTATTCAAGCTCATCATTGGGATTTACGAGTAAACGAGTCTCCGCGCAGGTATCAACGTGCATTTTCAATGTGTCAGTGGAATATATCGACCTGCGTTCGCGCTATACTTCGTGTGTTATTGCAGTCAGCCGCCTCGTGAGAGCGGATTTTCCGCGGCCCAGCTAGATCATTAGGTATCATGTATATAGCAACGCGCGGGAGCCCCGTCACAGTCAGCTGCTGCTGCTGCCGCAGAGAGCTTTTGTTCTAATTTTAAAGACTCGAGGCGCCAATGTTTTCTGCCGTGTTCTTTTACCTGTTAACCTCCGATCTTTTTTTTTCGACATCCCTCCTAATGACAACCAAGCGCTCTTAATGAAACTTTGTTTTTATTGGAATTTATTGGTTTTTTTCCCGCCAATGATGTTTCGTGTTTGTTTATTTATTTATCGAAATTGACATATGACGCAAATTGGAAAATATTCTACAAATTTGATTATTTAAAAATTGTTATCGAAAACGCGATCGATAACGATACGTCCAATGAATAACAAACTCCTATAGTTGACGATAAAAAAAAACGCCTGACCGATGCGAAGAATAAATCAATTTGCAAAGATACATTTATCCCTCGCGATGAAAGAAATAAACTTTAGTGAAATGATTTTTATTTTTCAATTTTACGTTTTATTTATATATGGACGTCGGACGTAGTAAAACAAACAAACGCAGAGCCAATCTTCCGCCGTGCGATTCCAGGATCTGTCATACAGAAAGTCGAGTTGTTAAGTCGGGATTCAATAGAGAGCCGTACGCGGGAGGATAAGGAAAATCCGCAGTAAAAAACAGAAAAAAAATGGCTCGAATAAAATTTCCGAAGTATAACGTATTTATAATAATGGCAGAAGAAAAGAAAGGAGCAAATCTCGCAAAGTAGAACAAAGGCAGCTCTCTCGGACTTAATTATTATGTCACACAAGTTGGTGCTCGCGCCCGCGCGCGCTAGCGAGGGGGGGAAGAGAGTATCGTTAAATGAGGCAGAAGTATCCAGAGCGAACATCTGGTTTCAAAGTGGTGCGAGCGCTTGAAATGATCAAAAGCGAATTAAAAGTCACGTTAGTGTAATTAGAGCCATCTTCTTTTATTCTTTCGTGTACCTGCAGCAGCAGCACAAGCTTGAAGAGAGGGGCGTAATGAAAGAGGCAGTTTATAAACTGAGTCAAGGGGATGTACGATAACGTATGATAATGCCGTCGAGAGGAAGAACGAATATATCGGAGCAATTCAAAGCTAAGCGCACACATAAGGGTGTCTGTGTATGTGTGTTTGAGTGTGCCTATATCAAGCGAGTATAATAATACTATATATCCAAGTAGGCTCTCATTCTTGAAAGTGCGTCACATATTATACGAAGCGAATGTATACATGCATACGTTCATCCATGAAGCAGCAACAATAGCTGCAGTGCACAACAACCTCGATTCGTAGGGCTCTCTCTCTCTCACCCTGTGTGATATACAACTTTGCCTGTCTCTCTCGGAGCTAGTGTACTGCCGTGCGTGTGTGGACGGTCATCGAGCTGCATCATGATCGATCTTATTACGTGCCACAACAGGGAGAGAGAAAGCACTGGCACGAGTGCAGTACACGCGTACCCGCGTACGTATGTACGTATACATACGTTCCTGTATAATATGACAAGATTCGTAATTCTCTCCGAGCTGGAAAGCGTTTGTAAACGATCGCTACATATAGTATTTTTCGAAAATTCAAACTTTTCGCTTCGAAATATCGGGTATCACGAGCTGCGAGCACATCAAAGCTCGAGCGAGCTTTTTTCCCTTCGTTTATTGTTTATATACGTGGGAGCGCGCGTGGAAGCTTTCGCAGGTCGTATTCGATAAATAAATTCTTGACGTTAAAGTAAACTCTCTCTCTCTTTTGCATACGTGTACACGTCACTATATGCGCAGCCATGTCCAAATTTGTGCGTGCTTATGTGCGGGTGTGCTGTACAGGTAAACACACATGCACCTCGGCGCTAACACGAACATTGACACCGTCGATGCACGCGATCGACACGCAAAGAAAAGAGACAGAGAGCGAGAGAGGGAAACCGTAGAGTAGCAAAATAATCTGATAAATTTACTGGTATACACGCAGGTCTGTACCGTACATGCATGAGTACATAGTTTATGTGTGTGTGTATTCGAGCTCGGGAGCTTTTCCCAACGTACATAGACACGCATTAAAGCTCCGTAAGGTCGAGTGCGTTTTTGCACAAGGTAGCATGTATTTATTTGCGTCCGAGATGGATACGTATGCAGGCCAGCTGATTTTATGTCACGTACTTAATGAAGCGCAGCAGGAAACGCAGCGCTGCAGTTCGCCCAGGATTACGGCTCAAAGGATATATTTCTGGCTCTTTTCACCACAGTCACTTTCTTCTCTGCATCTCGACTAAACTGTGTCGCTGCCGCTGCTGTATCTCTATCGCGCGTCTCTTTTCGAGAACAATACGTTCGCGCGCAGCTCTAAAGATCCGACTGCGACATGAATTGGAAATTTCGCGACGTTTAGCTGAAAAGCCAGAAAGTTTTGAATTTCACCTTTGTTATAGTCCCCCGTCCCTGTAAATATACGAACCGAAGAACGTGTTTGCGTTTATGCCCTACGAGCCGCAGCGAGACACTTATGCGCGCGCGAGAGCTTGCACAATTCTATGCGAACGTGACAGAACTTTTATTGCATTTCAAATTAAGTTTCAGGGAAACATTATACACACCGACGAAAAAAAAAATAATAATAAAGGAAGAAAAAAATGGGAAGAAGTTGGTCTCTCTCTTTCTGCAGAACGCGCCGCAAGCTCTGCATTCGAACACGCTCGTATTTGAGCTTTAGGTGTCTGTCTGTGTGCGCGCGCTGTGTAAAACTTGCCTCAGCGCCGGGCATGAACTCGCCAAGAGTTTCCAAGAGTACGGGAGATCTGCGAGCTGCTGCTGCTGCTGCTGAGCAAGCTGTATAAGTACACAGAAATCGATGGGGAAAATTCAAATTTACATCGCTGATATTTTTATATCGTTAGGTAGTGCGAACTTGATCGTGGATTTCTATTTTTACCGCACGACTAACCTACATTATATTGACGCGCGCGTACACACACAAACAGACCAACTTACACTTTGGTACAGCTCGTGTACGCAAGTCAACGGGATTTGACTACTACAACAGCTGCCGCTGCTACTGCGGCTCAAGCCCCCGAGCTTACGCGCTCGCTCGCAAGAGCTATACATCCAGTGGAATTACGAGATTTTGAAAAACCGAAAAAAAAAAGTTGTTCAACGCTCTCGAGAGCCACGGCAATGAAAGTTTATGTGCGTTTGGCTATGGGAACTACGAGCACAGTGTGCTGCACCTGCACGAATGTAAGTCAATAAATACGTTTTTATACGAATCAACTTGGCCCGAACTGTTACTTAAATTAGAGCCGCGCATATTCGTGTTTTCTACGTGTATAGGTACGTCGCGCGGTTTCAGTCGAACGTCTGACAAAAAGCCCCACTACTAGCCATAATCCATAGCAAAGTCGATCAAACGCGCGCTCGAGACAAATCTGGTAGAGCACCTCGATGATCCATTAATAAATCTCCTGTCTCTCTATTGTGTGTACGGCGCGCGCAGGCGGGGGTGCGAGCGTCACTATATGTACTACTTCTACTACTACCGACAACGTCGAGTTATTTCCCAGCAATTTCAATCTCATCGCGCTCGGACGCGCCAATTCCACGATCGCCCTAGCTACTACTACTACTGGCTACTGCGTGGGTGTATAGCAACACAGAGCTGCCGCAACGAAACGTTGGATTTTCTTCTCCGAGTCCGAAGCAGCAGCTTTTATCCTTCGATTCCGCCTGTCTTGCTATATCCGTTTGAAGCGCGCGAGCATTTGTATGTCCGAAACTCAGCTCTCTTCCTGCATCCTAATCCGTCCCAAGCGCGCATCCCAACCAAAGTCGAACGAATTCCACGTGATGCACTTGTATAATATATCTATAAAACTGCACAGGGCGGACAGCGACTGAAGAAAATACGAGCGTATTTAGTACGCCATAAATCCCGCCCTCCGCGGCGCGCGACCGAGACATCGATCCGTGTCTCCCTTCCTCACGAGCCATGGCCCAAAATTTCGTTACGTGTACAATATATACACACGCGGTTGGCTCCTCGAGCCGTTTAATTACACACAAACACTCACTCACACACACATTGTCTGCATATCATCGATCAGCGCGAGTTTAGCAGTGGCAATGGCATCGATATCTTATCAACTCGCGTTTACATTAAATGTAGAGCAATGGCAAAGGGCCATTCACTGGCGGCGCCTTGGCACTTGCTCGTACACGCCGTGTGTTGGCTGAAAAAAGTAAAAAAAATTAACACAAAGCTTGAGAGCTTCTCTTGCATAAATCTTATTTACATTCATATAACTTCTGTCTCTTAAGTAGTTTTTGTTGTTTTTTGTTGGTGTTGTTGTTGTCGCCGTAGTCGTCGTTGTAGCCAGTACGCGGGAGAAAAATGTGCTCTCTAGACGCGAGAGACACTTCTCTGAAACTGGGTAGAACGTTAAAAATCGCGAATATAATATGAGCAAAGAAGAGAAGCGCGCGTGCAAAGCTTCTGTATGATATTTCGAGCCACGCATACTCGCTGCCCTCTATCTCTCTCTAGTTCGCGTTGAATCTCGTTTCGCGACGACGTACTGCGGGTGGTTTTTCCGCGCAACTTGTTACGCAAATTGTCTCTCGCTCTTACGCTCGTGTTATAATACACGCGTGCAGCAGATGCGCGTGCATTCCGACACGGACTCGTTTTGACCATTCGGTCTCTTATGAAAAAAGAGTCGGAAAGCTCCCGGGACCAATTAAAAAGTGAAAAGGAGCTGTATATAGGCGAGAATCCACGTCCGTAAGCTCGAAAAAATATTTTCAATGTTCTTTTTTTGAGCTTTCGTATTTCTAACGATGATACTAAAGACTCAATAGTCGCGAGAAACGTCACATGTTCTTACTCTCGATATTTAGCCTCGACGCGCATTACAGCGAGAGAGATACACAAGCTGCGAGTTTTAGAGAAGGTTTTGAAGTACCACTTTCGAGATGCGTTACTGTTACTAACATCGCGCTAAACGCAAGCGATGAAGTGCTGTGCGGCAGATGTGGCAGACTCGACACTCGAGCTTTTTTTTCCTCGTTCTTGCACGGCGCACACTTAACGAGAGATAAATGCCTGGTATATAGTCGAGTCTGCGCGAACGATAATTTTCGGCGAATCGTGGAAAATCAGGCTGTATTGGATTTTCTCGCTTTTCGCGTAAGCGGAGAGATTAGCATATACCGCGAGCTTCGAAACGGCCATAAAAGTCATCGCGCCTGACGCTTTGCACGATCGCAACATAAATTATCTTATCTACCTCGTCGCCAGAGCTCATATATCCACAAACTGATTGATTAATAATAATCGACTAATAAATCGAAATGAGCGAGAGACGATAAAAAAGAGAGAGGTGAGAAAATTACGCAGGCTCGTTCAGCGGCTCGCGATTGGCTTTTTTTTCTTTCGCGCGAGACAAAAAAAACAGCATCGATTGTCGCACATTATCGTAGTCACGTTTACCGTCGTTTGCGCGCTATACATACGCGCGTACATATACACGGCGCGCCACTCGTCACTTGCATAACATTACACGCGCTGCACTCACGAGCTCTATACGAGTCGCGGCTCGAGCATACGTGTATCTATATGCGAGAATGCCTTTCGTAATCGCGCAACGGCGACGAAAAGCGCAGCAGCAGCGGCAGCGCAGCGCGAGCCACAAGCAGACACGTTTTGTTTGGACATTTTTCGCGACACAAACGATATATAGCGCGCGCGCGCAGGCCAAAAGTGAAATATTTGCACGCGTCGACGGCAAAACATTTTTTTGCATCCAATGTAAACGCGACGACGTACAACGTACACACATACACGAGCCTGCTGCGCTTCGGCGCGTCGATTTTTTCTTTCTCTTTTTTTATTTTGCATGCCTCGCGTGCACCGAGCTCGTTCATTGTGCGTAAATATGAAAGCTTTTAGAAATAATTTCGTTACAAGGGCACCGGCCAAATGTTTTGTTTGACAACGAACCTTTTGCACGTACGGTATATAGGTATGTTTATAAGCGTCCAAGCGCGCGGCTCGGAAATATAGTATATTACGTACCTAGGCTGGGAAGTGGGTCATTACAGCCGCGCGCGAGTTGCTACCCGAGGCGTAGCCGAGGGTAGCGAGCACGCGGCTATGATGCCCCACTCCCAGCCGTGGTGCGTATGCTATTTTTCATTATAGACGGCCGAAAGTTCGCCCACCCCCGAAAAGTAACATGATAATAACAATTAAATTAATTGTTGTAAATAGTTGGTTATTAAATAGTTTTTCCAAAAAGTAACTTGTTTGTATTTTATCATTTACTTACAACAAAGTATATATTAGAATATCATCAGTTTTGTCGTGTCGTGTGGTGGCGGGAGGGCGGGTCCAGGGCGGTAGCCCTGGTCGGGGTGCAGGGGGCGAAGCCCCCGCCGGGGGGGCCAGGGGGGGCGAGCCCCCCCGCTAAAAAAGTATACTGTTATAGAACTTTACAAAAAAGTTTATGATATTTGGTAGCAGAAGAATCTGTAGAAGTATTCTTATATCTTTCAAAAAAATTACTTGCTGCAGTCGATGCGATCAATTGTCACTATAATTCTCATTCTCACCTGTCAATTTTTTCATTTCTCTCATTACGGATACGAATATTAGGTAATTAGGGACTGTGACATGCATTTATACGTCCGTCTTTCTTATTTTAAACAAAATAGAGAACATATTTTTTGAGAAAGAGCAATGCGCACTAGTTTTCGCATCAGAATATGCGGCTGTAATGGCTTACTTTCCAGCCGCATATCAAGCATGTTTTGGCGAACTTTCGGCCAGGGTATAATGAAAAGTCACTTTTCGACAAAAGTGCACATCGTTCAATTATACGCGCTGTATACACGTATACACGCGAGCTTTCAAAGAGTGAATGGTGCGCACTGGTCGCAGTATGTATGCAAATTTTTGAACTATTATTACGCGCAGGCGAGTGCGGTAACGTTCGAAGCATTCGCACGTCGCGCGCGTACAAACGAAATTCGTCTTTTGTTTTTCGGGTGAGAATGAAATTTCGCTGTTATTTCGACGATATGGCGAGAGAAAGAGAGAGATAGAGAGAGAGCTTTTTCATTGCGCGTATTATAGGATCATTGTTACACTGTAAAGGTAGGTTTAATTCCGAACATAAAGGCAAGAATTACGTATTATATGTACGAATTCTCGCACAAGTGAATTTCGCGCGATTCGGAAAATCCATTGCGTAAAAAGCTCGAAAGAGAGAGAGAGAGAGAGAACTACGATTACGAGATCAAAGAGACAAATTCATAAGTTTGCTGAAACAACGCTCAATTTGCCAGACGACCGATTCGCCGATATTTCACCGGAATGAGTCTTGCGAAATTTTTTATTTTACTTTTGCGAGCTGCGTCGGGTTTTTCCAGCTGAAACATCTGATTATATTCTCTCGCGATGCTGCTGCGGTGCGCGATATCATCGAAAGTCATTGCTTATATCCGTTACGCGTTACGCGTTAAGAAAAGAGCTCCGAGGTAAGTAAAAAAAGAAAAAACGAGTCTTTGCGGTTATTTCGCAGTGCGACGCATTCATGTAGAGTAAAAGTACAGTAACCTCGCGTCGTCTAATGCAGTAATAAATTTCCGTGTTGCTACTCGCTAGCACAGACACGACGACGACGACTGCGGCGACGAGTTACCGAATAGGTATCAGGAGCATAAGCCGATCACATACTTTCAGAGCTCGCGGCGCTGCGAGATTGACTCTTAATATCATAGACGCGACAAAGTATCGTTTGTGTGTGAGCAATTCTAATTACAGGTGGCGATCTGTGTGCTCCAGGCAATCAGATTTAGAAATGATTTCTTTTTTTTTCTTGAACTAAAGTACAAGAGAAACTCTCAAGCTCTCGTGGCACGCACAATAATAGAAAATAGAGAAAAAAAGAGCCTGCGTTATACCTAGATAAAAGTTTGGAGTAATTGCTGGAGGCAGGTCTTCAGCTATAATTGGCAATCGAGAGAACACACATTATTACGCGCATCGATCCGCACCAGGTACGATAAGAACACTGGAAGTATATGAATTAACAACGCGTTATCACTGCACTTCACTGACATGCGACGAGAAAATCGCATCGACGCACCACTGCTCCGAGCTTCACGGAGCTACTACTGCCACTGCTTCTGCTGTTGTCGTATATTATTGTAACACACGTAAGGCACGCAATCACGTACTCGGTGAATTATCATCACACACATACACACACACGAGTGACGCTGTTGAACGAAGATCGCCGATACACATGCGTGCGATATTATTTATTGTATTAATCCTGGCGGAAAAACGATCATCGCAGGTGAACACGATGTAAACGTCGAGTCTTGCGCGCGTGTAGTGCGTGTTATTTCGCGTTTATATACATATGCGAACGATATCACAACACACTCACACGCGTCCTGCGAGAGAGATGGAGAGTGAGAGAGAGAGAGAGAGAAGTAAAGAGAGGGAAACGCGAGGGACAAGAACTGCGAGCGAACTGCTGCTGCTGCTCTGGTTCTATGCTGCGCGGCGCATGCTGCTGCTGGACTGAGCTAATATGGGCTGCTCACTGCTTCTGCTACTGCTTGTGCTTGTGCTGTGCTGTGCTACCGCGCGAGCCCGGCATGCGCTTGACTCTCTGTCTGCGTGATACGCTCCCACTCCTCGACGACTATACCTACACATACAGCACACGGCGGCACTGGCATGGCAGGCAGCGACGACTCCGAACTGCGCGGCGTTCTATATATTCGCACTACTGCTGCTACACTACTCTGTATAGGCCGAGTGCCGTAAACGTTGCCATGTATACCTATGTAGATGTACGCTTGCAAGCGTACTTATACACATATTATGTATTATATATAGTGCTGTACGTACAGTACACCTGATACAGACTCGCCGATGTAATTCGCGCCCGACATCGCGTTTTCCCGCGGCTCGCGCACTTGTACACATACTCGCCTCGTTGGATTATGTACTCGCGAGTGCCTTTTTGCGTCGTCGCGGGGCTCCGTACCGCACGCTTGCACGCACCGATGAAGTTCGCGCGAGCAACTCGACTCGACGAGCGGATAAACCCGATCGACTGCGGACTGCTGATCGTGTATAGGCTCTTTTTCTCGCACCTCGTATGATTAAACCAATATCGTACAGGGTACAATCATTTTCTTGTGCTCGCGGCTTGCGCGCCTCGGCTTAATATTATCAACGCGAGCGAGCAAACGAAATACGAAATTCCGTTGGGAGCTCGCGATAACAGCAACAGAGCAGCGGCTTCTTCTTGACGTCGGCTCTTATGAAACGTATACGTTATTTTACCCATATATAATACGCTTTTGCAAGGGCTAAAGTACGCTGCGCAATAATCCTGTGCGTATATGCTATGCTGGGAAAGAGCCTAGCAGTGACTCGTGCTGTTGTATATATCATGGTCGGCGAATTGCCTCGGTATACAATTCTCGAAATGCAAAAGCTAAGAAAATTTATCGCCCAGCAGTTCATATACGTATTACGTATACGTGTGCAGGACGATGACGTATAAATTTCGTCGGACCGTCTGGAACTAGCTCAAATTTTCGGAGCTGCATTTACATGGTCTTCGTGTATTGCTGCTGCTGCTGCTGCTGCTATAACGCTATACGAGCAAACGCAAAGTGAAGACTGGTATGTGCCTCACGTACGAGGAGCATCGATTCGACACTGTAGCTCGTTCTTATTTGGCTCTCGGCTCTTTTCGGCTGCCGTTCTTATCTCTCTCTGGCTCTTCTTCGTCTCTTGCTTCCGGCTACCTTGACGAACAATCTGATACTCCCTTTTTCTCTTGCCCACCCCTGACAAATGCAGATATCGGATTGTAGGACGAAAATCGATTAACGTCGATTTCCCGACGTTGTACGATGGCTGTAGCTTTATGCGAAGCTGTGTATGCACACGTACACATTCGAGCAGGGACCGAGTGCATTTCATTCAATGTCGACGTAGGACATGTTCAATTTCGTTTAAAATGAACTTTTAGCGGTGAGCCGGTGATGCCTCCTCCCCTTGCACATCGTCATCGCACGTTCTCTTTGGCCGATTGATTTGCTTTTAGGAATCAACGTCTTGCAGCGTTGCCTAGCCTCGCGATATCGCATTCCAGCAGCACATTGGCCGCTTCAAACGAAGAGGCCATATCTTGGGCTTTACGATATCATCACTTTCTGAGCTGGATGTAATTCAAGTCTCGCGCGCGCAAGCTCGAGGTCAGCCAAACGAGCAGGAATATTACAACTTATGTACTATGAAACGATATTTCTAACTGAGGTTCTTACCTAAATTTATGCTAAAACTTTGCATTTTTGCTTTTGGTTTCCGAGAATGTGATCATACGCCATCTAACGGTAACACTAATGACCGACATCCAAAGGAGACATGCGAGTTTTCCCTTCGAGAATATGTATGGAAGATGAAGGTTTACAAACCAAATGCTTGCGCGTGTGTAAGATCATCAACGAGTTACCTGACGTTGAGTTGAATTTATATATTTTTCATACTCGAACCTGAGAAAATGAATTCAAGTATGTAGAATTTTCATCGCGCTTACCTCTCAATACATTAGAGTTTTGTATTTTTTTGCTCCAGACCAGCCAAAAGCCCAGGAATATTACGATTTACATACTGCACGCCACCACCGCTGCCGGCGTATGTACTCTATACATTGACGAAGATAAGGAAGAGAGATTCGTTTTTCGAGAAAACAAGACCAGTAAATTAGTTGCAGGAATTTGTACGAGTCTTCTTTCGTCCGATGCTGACTTTATATGTACTTTAATATACTGTCGAATATCACCCAGTCGGCGATGCATGGAAAGCCGTGCTACCTCATCTTCGAAGCTTTCGATCGATTTTTAGCTTTAATTCTCGAGTGACTTGCATCTGTTGGAAAAAAAAATTTAAACTCGCCTTTGGCGCTCTTCCTGTACAAGGAGCTGACGTAGACTGTTCTCCAGAGCCTTTACGAGTCTTCGCTGCATGAAAAAAAAATTAGCCCAACGAGTCAATTCTAGAGTATTTTTTTCACCCATTCATAACAACGTGCGTGGGTGCAAGATGGCAAAATACGTGCATCTCGTACAAAGAAGTGAAAAAATCGTTCTCGCTTCACACGTAGTGAAAAAAAAACAGATTTAGCCATTTGTAATGAAAGCATAACACGAGATAAACATAAGTTGAATTTCAAATGTTTAAAATTGAAAGCCCTCGACGTGAATAAAAATGGCTGGCTAGGGCGACTCTGGCAGGGTTGCTCTTTCTCTCTGTCTCTTTCTTACCTTGCTCGAATCTCTTTTTCTGTCGAGTAGTGTCTAATAAAAAAATGTCTCCTGCGAAGCTCACCAGTTTAATTCGCTCGAGGGCTTAAGAGAGAGCAATTCTATGTATACTACCCTCGTCGTCTGGCATTGTCTCAAAGCGCGTCTTCTCCATGTATTATAGGCCACGTATACATATAAGCGACACACAGCTAGATATGTAATGCAGCGCGCCTGCAGTAAGCCGTATACTAAGATAGGGAGAATCAGTAGTGCACACCCACGCACGCGTATACACGATCCACAATATCTATATAGGAGATGGAA